>OY776305.1:22132628-23332628 GCA_963675345.1 Trididemnum clinides | reverse complement strand
GATTTGAGCGATTGAAACTGGTAGGGTCGACCAACATAGCTTGCCCGCCGGATCGGTTCGAGATTCCTGATTGGCCGGTTAGATAGGTCAAAAAACCGCTCCAAAAATCCTTTTTCAAGTCGAAAATTTGCTTCGAAACATCTTAAATTTTTTTGGACAAAGAGTAGGATTTTTTCAAAACAATAAAAGTTGGCTACGAAATAACTTTTACTGGGATAAAATATCGTTTGGCCTTTAGTATGTTTCAAAAAGCGAAGGGTAATTTCTGTGATACCAGTTCTGTAGGCAGTATCTACTGCGTCATAAAATATTCCATTTGATTAGCTTTATTATTTTCATTATCAATCAACATCATTGTGGATGTTGATTGGTAATGAAATTAATGGAGCTGCAAAACTGAACTAGAAGTATTGTCATAATTAGGTTAGGAGTAATTGCCAAACGCTGATACGATAGACCAATAAGTTACATAAAGTAGCGACAAATCTTACAATTTTTATTGCTATCGGCAAGTACTATACAATACATGTAGGAATGTTGTGTTGATCGGAAAACGCACGCTCTTGTCCAGAGTCACCTACCCTGTAAAGACGTTCATAAACTTTGTTCTTAATCACGTTGGAAAAAAAGACGTTTAAAGAAACAAAAGCGATAGTTTATAACGTTGTACTTTCGGATTAAAATTGCTTTATATACTTTCCAATTAAATTTGCTTTATACGCTTAAAGTCTGGTACTAATTAGAAATATCACAAAAACAGCAAAAAATTGTCATAAAAAACTTTCAACCGGCGCACAAGTTTAATTATTGTCGGTTGAATCGGATCACAAAAATCCTGATTATTTTCCTTCCGGATTGAGGGCAAAAACTATCGACTTTTAGAAGTTAATTTATAAACTAATAAAAAAGCAGAAAGAGCGCAGGATAGCAACCTCTAAACTTTGGTTTCGAACCCGGATCAGAATCTCAATGTCCCCGGCAGTATCATAATTCACAGCAGAACTATGAAAAATACAAAAAATGCCGGCAATCTGATTCATATAAATGGTGCCAAGGCCTCTATGTAAAAATGGCATTCAAACCATAGATTACTTAATGTTATGGCAGGGAAAAGAAAGAAGAGCAGCAAATTCAACTAACATGGCTGGCCGTAATTCAAAAAAATATTTATATTAAACCTGTGTGGAAAGTATTTTAATAAATTGTTTTGCGTTTGTTCTTGTTTAATTTTAAAATATCTTATGGATGTAGGCTACGTCCGACGTGCTCACCGGAGGCTTGATTTGGTGAGCCCTAATTTGTACTGTGGATAGAATAGATTGGGCTATAATTCCGACAAGGAAATTAGTCTACTTTCATCACTTGTTATGATCCTTTCACTGTTTTAAATTTTGCGAGCGTGGACAACAATCCTAATGGTCTTTCAATGTCTGCTTAACAAGTAGAGTTGTTTATCATTTTTATAAAATTGCTTTTCTATTTCATTTGTTTTTGTCTGATTAGGAGCTATTTAACGAAATAAACATGGTGATGATGGACTGTGCATATATATAAAATGTACAAGATGCACATTTGTGATAAGAGCTGTAAAAATATTAGACCAAGAAGCTGTCTAATTGGCAATCATGAGTGTTTACACTCGCGGTTAGGTCTTGCATTTTTTTGAAGTAAACTTGTGTTGAGAGCTTTTTGTCACCACCGCTGACTTGATGACCTTTTTTCGAAGATCAACATGTATTGAGAGCATTGTGGCTTTTATTTTGTTTTCGTGACTTTTTTTTTGAGATTAACGTGTTTCGAGAGAGTCAAAGTTTTGGAGACCAACCAGTGCAGTACGTCGTTCGGTTTGCACACGAGATAAGTGCTTCGGGAGTTAATATAAGTTGGAAACCCCTGCTCAGAGATGAATTGATTACGTGCACCAAAGGCAAACAACATGGTGAGTTTGATGAAAGTTGTTCCAGTATTCAGAATAAGACATCTGTCTTGTTATAAGAAAAATTTAATTGCGAATTGTCTGCTTAAGCTATAACCTGAGATAGTCACTAAACTGTAAGTGTTGAACACCGCATTAGACCACCTTCTTATATTCTTTTCCCTGATCTAAGTAATTGGAGGGAGGCATTGCCCTGTTTGCCCACCCCTAGTTGTGGCTATACCGCAACCAGATAACACAAGCGCGTTCGCGGACTTCAAGTCATAAACACAATTACAAAAAAGTGAGTTAATCTACTGTTTTTTGGCAAACGTAGCATTCCCAACAGCACCTTGCCCAACTTATAGATTGTGCTCGCCCTCATTCTTCAGTAAACTACGTGGTGAAAAGAAGAAGTAAAAGTTTGCAAAATGATACGCTTTTTGTGAGCAAATCAAGAGTAGGAAGATCGGAATTATAAAAGCACTTTGATAATTACCCACAACTTTGAAATAGGTTTTTTCGCAACAGCCTCCCTTCCCCCCCGCTACTCAAGAATAAACGGGATTGGGACATATAGTAAATGCAATTAAAAATATGAAAATAAAGTAAAAGTTTGCAAAATGATACGCTTTTTGTGAGCAAAATCAAGGATAGGAAGATCGGGATTATAAAAGCACTTTGGCAATTACCCGAAAGTTTAAAATAGTTTTCCTCCCAACGCTCTCGGTACTTGAAACTAAACGGGATTGGGGACATGTAGCAAATGAAATCAAAGGTTTAGTAAAAAATAATAAAAAAGACAATAGACGCACCGCTGATTGAAACCACCTTCAGAGAAAACATTTTTTGGTTAGAAATATATTAACGGACGTACCTGGATAGATTGCAAGACATTTGGTTGAAGAGATGGCCTCTTTTATGCCTCCGTCATAACCAAGGCAAATATGCAAAGCCACTGGCATATTTAAAAACAAATTTAGGGGACTGGATCATGTGACATTAATCTCATAATTAAATGAGGTTTCTGCACAGATTTGAGACAAACACCGAAACACTTTTTCATATTAGATAGAATCCACGATAAAATTGATGCTTCTGCATTTTGAGACTTGAAAACCCTTCGTTCTAGAGATCACGTTTTTTAAAGTAAGTAATTTGCTAAATTTTATGCCCAAACAAACATGAAAACCTTCTTATTTTTATATGCTTTGCTACTGTTACACAGTGTGGGAGAAGGGCATTGCTCTTTTTTCCTTTTAAATACGCCTCTGGGTGCAGCCAAAGACATTGATGTCAACAATAGGATTACAAGGGGGCAACAAAGGGTAATGGGGGAAACAACTCAACAAGAATGGTAGCAACAAGTCGTAAAATAGATTTACCACTGAATAGTTTAATGTTACAGCAATATAAAGTTGCTATTATGATCAGGGCATAGGATAGAATGGAATGAAGGACGTTGCTTTTCATTTTTCATCCTGGCATTTTCTTACATTCCAGAGTAGAAATTCTCCATTCCATCCAGAAATTCCTTTCTATCTTCCATCTATACATTTATCATATCTATCCAAGAAGTAGCCTACTGATCCTAATTGTTTAAAATGTAGCCTAATCTTAATTTTTTTCAATTAGCGAATTACCAGCCTATGTAGGCGCTTTATGTTATTAGGCGCTGCTTGCCATTTTGTTTACACTTGAGAGCAAGGTGGCTTTAGGAGGCTAATCTAAAAACAATTTTGGTTCGACTAATAAAAAACGTTAAAAAAATCTGCACCTTGTTATGGTAAGCAGCAAACAATACAATACCTAACAAAGATATAATAAACGCAAATTAATAATTTTCAATTGCCAACTGCCAAGCAAAAGTTGTCTACAGAGAGGTTTTTTACTTCTTTGTCAACCAAAGATAAAGCACAAAGTCTAAAAGTTTTCGTGCTAATTCGAAGACATAATTCTGGTGTTTCTTAGACTATTCAGTGTCTTCACACTGGACGAAACATGCTAGCGGGGCAGCACAGGTTAAATGCGTGAACTGCAGTGAAAGTAGCGATGTGCAAAAATTTTACAAGTTGTTGTTAAACGGACAACAATCGAAGGCTGCGACGGTTCAAAACAAAAGTAAATGTATTGTTTCAGTTCAAGCAATGAAATTACATGAAAACTTTCATATAATTTTTCACAATTAAGTTTGAAGTTTGTATTCCTTGGTGAAAATTGTATGATGGAATTAAGATGGAATGATTGAAGACCGTCTCCTATTTTATTATTCAAATTTCCCATTTCACTTCATTTCATGCTATTTCCTGATTATGATGCACACAATCTTGACTTTGTTTCCCCTCCCTTTGCTCCTATTTTTAAAAAAGAGATCAAAATTTGCAAAATGAAATGTTGTTTGCTAGTTAGACCAGTTTTGCTTAAAAAGTAGGAAGATCGCAATTAAAGACTAAAAAGCTATGTCCCTTATTTGTAATAACTTTTTGTCACTGCTCTCGCAAATGTTTTTGAAGTGAAGCCGGCTCAACCACTATTTTTAACCAGTCATAGCTGACTCGTAGCCATGCCAGGCGGTGCCGGAAACGCCAGCTAGTCAATATTTTAATTTTGGTTTTGTAAAAGCGTTTTAACTCCTTCGAAACGAATGATTGCAAAAACACTTGGCAAGATTGATTATTACCCAAAAATTGTTTTCAAAATGATGGAAAAAAATCAAGATAAGTGGTATAAAGGAATTGGTGACGTCATGATTACTACAGGATTAAAGATAATTTTCTTAAACTCGCGCCCTTTAATGTAGAAAAATAATTTTCTGTTCAAAAGGAAGCTTCCAAAGTAAAGCTCTGTAACAGCTAAACCATCTCATAAAAATTAAAACGTATTAGCAAACACAAGCCATGCATTCATTCACAAACCGCAAGATATCACTCATAATAATATACTACTTTAGTAAACACGGGTCATGTTACTGGGTTCACGCTGAGGATATAGCAAAGTGATTTTGAGTTCATTGCACTAATAATATGTTAACACCAGTTTAGTAGTTATCATTAGATTCTATTAAATACCTATACATTAAATCAAATCTAGTGGTACGTTTGTTGCTTGATAAAGGTTTTGCCAAACTTGTTTACCGGTTCGTACACGTCATGTTATATTTTTAAACAAGCATAACTTTGCAAACTGCAGACAGTGACACAGAGTCGACCTATCAGGTCTCTTCAGTGCAGTTGGTGACCTCTAAGCAAAACTTTTTTTTACACAAATACAGTTTTTCCAGTGCATGGATGTGGCCGGCCTAGGACCTGGACATCATGTTTTTAAACTTCAAATCAGTGGTGGGCACGGTACAAAATAAAAATACCACGGTACCTGTACACGGTACTGACACTAAAACGTACCTCGAAACCGGTACTCGGTACCTTTTTTAAAAAGTACCGCGGTACCGGTACGGTACTGCATGAAAAGTTACAAAATTTTGCAATTTTTATATACACACTAAAAAAGAAATAATAACATAATCGACGTGATCCTACTTGCTTGCTTTAAAAAATAAGAGTATTTCTAAATGGATATCACTCAACCCCGTTCTTTTGAGGTTTAGAATGTCTTCAATCGAAAACACTCTTTCAACTGCAACACTTGAGGATACGACAGTGTTCATTTTTATAAAAACTCGTTTCAATGCTTCATGCATAAAGCATGAAGCATTGACATGTCTCGGAGAACTAGCTGCTTGTGTTTCAAAAACTTCTTTCACAAATTTAGCTACGCTCTGTTTTCCGTATTTTGATTGTTTAAACAAAATAATCATCTTGCTTCGCAGCCTCTTCTGCTTCGTGGTTGTTGCTGGTAGCACGCAGATCTTGGTCTTTTCGCGAAGATTCAACCATGCCGATCATCTTGGTCTTTATTTTTTCGCGAGTAGATTCAGAAGTAAATTAATAAAATTGGTTGTCTGCATCCGACGTTAACGAACTTTAAAAATGCGAGTACAATGCCATTGCCACTTGATATTCAGCATTACTCAACACATTATGAAATCTTTTCTGCACTGATTCAATCAAAACCATTACTAACGGCAAGCAAACCCCAACATTATAGTTCGTTTGAAGTTCACGCATTTTTTGCAGTTATGAAGAGCGTAGGCCAAAGAATTCCCGTGTACGCATATTCTTCAATTTGCAGGTTATCCAAAGCTGTGTAGATAGGGCGCTTTACCCCGTGATATTCTTTGAGAAATACAAAATCATTGCTAGTGAAGAGCGGCAAGGTCAAAAAAATACAAGCTTGGTAAAAAGCTTTAAAATTGTCTTCATTTTTGAAAATAGCGATCAATCGCCCTACTGCGTCATGTGCAGAATTCCATTAGGTTAGAGTTGGAACTTGAAGCAAGAAACCGATGTTATCTTTCATGATATCCGATGCCTTGCTGCTTTTAGACTGTTCCTTCCATATCTCTCGGGCCTTTGCAAACGCCGAACGATAACACTTTTTGTAAATAGCACATTTGTTTGGAGTCTTGCCAGCATCAGTAGTAACCACAAGATTAAGAGTGTGTGGTTCACAACGCACATGCTTTGGCAAGAATACAACACCTTCCTCACGTTATTTCGTCCAAGAATAAGTAGCAGTTGTACTGGTTGTATTGTGTCTTCATCGACATTACCGCCGGAACAACTTGATCTCTCTTTATTAGAACTTTCATTTTCAACAGTTTCAGCCGTCTCTCCATAAACATTAAATGCCTTAACAAAGTGGGAGACATTATAAGTAGTTGTGTTTACAATTTTCTTTTCAATTCCAAAAACCCAATTTTTTGTTTTTAGCTCTTTGGCTAACACTTCGTTAAGTATGTGCTCCTTTTAAGCGCATCCAACCCAACATTCCTTTTTTTTTTAAGTAAATCCTCATGGATGTCTGGTGATAAGCAATGCCGCTATTTTTGTTCTCAAATCGGCCCGCTATCACGGCATTTAGCAATTGACGTTGAGCGTTGTGAACAAAACAGAAAAAAAACATTCATCAACGATTCAAGGCAATACAAAACGGATTTAACCTTGAGCGGATGCAGAGTAGAGAGATCAAATTGCTGAAAAATCACCGATCAAAGTACCGGGTAAAATGCTGTAAAAAGTACCGCGGTACAGGAAAACGATACAAATTTTAACAAGAGCCACGGTACCGGTACGCAAAAAGTACCGCAGTACAATAGTACTCGGTACTGCCCACCGCTGCTTAAAACTGGATATGTTGCAATTAACATTACTACAGTAATATATTTGATGCTCTGAAAACAAATACAAATTTAAAAATTTTTTATCAGAAGTGTTTTTAACAAATGGTCACGGAAAGATTTTCTGACAAATGATAAAATTTTGGATAGAAGAAAGCTCATAAGCAACTACTTGTGAATACATATTGGAATGTGACAGAGCTGATATTGTTAAAATAGAATTTGGAAAGACCAACTCGAACATTTGAAGATTATAGGGAAAGTAAAAAAGCAAGACCAAGGCCATTCATGAATCGATTACCTAACTAGCTTGCCCTGAGAAAACGGTTACCATCTATTAACAACCCAGCAACACCAATCCCAACCGGCTATGATAAAAAACGATGCATCAAATGATCGCCAACGCTTGATACAAGCACAGCATAAATGATTACAATTGGGCAAATCAGGCAATCTTCCTTTTTAATCACACCAAAACTTTTTGCAAATACGTAGCATAAACAAACCTATAAAAAATAAAGAAGTTTTTAAAACAAGGGTGATCTGTTTTTGAAACAGGTTTAAAAACTAAGAGTTGATCAGTTTCGTCTTCCTTGTTTATCAAACTAATTCATTTACCTAGGGCGTTCGAAGTTGGTGGTGCTCGCACATCATAGATGCACGAAGTACGAAGTTTGTCGATGGTATTCATATGGAAAGTAGCAGTGACGTAAAACCGGGGCTATGAGGAGAAAATGCGGTCGGTTATGGTGACATTTTGTTTTTTAGCAAACCATCAGCAGAAATAATTTGAGTTGGAGACTTACATATCCAAGTTTACAAAACAGTTTTAAAATGACAACAAACTCAGATTTGAAATTGATTTTGAAGACACATTTCAATTTGGAAGGACACTTTTCGTATTTGATCCGAGAATCATAAACCACGATGGAAAGAAGTGTGAAAATAATTTCATCCCTTGTGGCAAGTAGTGCTAGCTGCGAAATGACTTGGGAACTGCTGATCTACGGTATGTTGTGGTTTGATTGCTGCTGTTATCAGAGAGGGTTTGTTGTTTAATTAGCTTCGTTGTCAAATCCGACTTCAAACTACCCAAAAAAAAGGACGTTGAAAAATTGGGCCTTGAAACACACATCGTCACGTTTTCGTTTCGGTGTTTACAGTTTTGTCTAAAATAAATCGCTCCGTTCCATAATCGTGCGTTTTGACGTTAGCTAGTTTCCGAAATAAAGCGCTTTGATAGCTGTAATACATCAAACATATGGAAGCTGAAACCAATTATCAAAAACAATCTCAGACACCAGTGCATACTCGGCAAGATATCAACCATAAAAACAAACGACAGTGCAGTATTAAATATGAATCATGTTAGAGTGACAAGGCTGAGGATACAACCAAAGCCGTTTTGAATTCATTGCGCTAGATGGTTTTCGACAAAACACCTTGCTAGAACTTTTATTTTCCTTGGGAAAGCGTTTAAATAAACATGTTGATCGGTTTGCACGCAGTGTTATATTCCTAAACTTATATAAAACAAAATTTTTTTTCACAAATATCGCTCAGGGTGTGAACGCAACCAGCCAAAGACGTAACCATAGAGCAGCCCTAAATCTTCAAATTAAAAATGTTGCAGTAATGACTTAACATTCTCACAATGCAGTAACGCATAGCGGATTAATCTAATGACAATTAATAATTTAAACAAAAATTTTGCACACATTTATGAAAAAGGTTCTTGACAAATTCTATGTATCTTTAGGCAAACTTCAGAATATTGATCACAACCAAGATTTTTCTGAAACATTTAGCATTAAATTACGTATATAAAAACTAGAAAGTTTATGTAATAAGCGTAATCTAATTATCTGAAACATTACATAGACTAAGAGGTTATTAACTTTGTTTTCTTTTTCTCATAAAGAACAATTGATTTAGAGCTGTGGTTCCCATTTTGATCAGGGGTTCGCACCCAATAAATGTGTGAGTACAAAAGTTTGGGGAGCAAATTATATATTTTACCAATCCAAAAAATAGCATACACTGATGTAACTTGGGTTGTGGGAAGAGCAGGCGGTTGGTTAGGATGACGCTGCCTTTTTAGCAAACCATCAACAGGAATAATTCAAGTTGAATACTTGCACATTTTAGTTTACAAAGCAGTTTCAAAATGACAATAAATTCATCTTTTCGATAATTAAATATAGGCAATACCCTCATCTCTAGTGGCAAGTAGTGCCAGCTGCAAAAAGACTTGGGAACTGTTGACCATGGACTTCTAAATAGTAGAATCTGGACTAGAAACAACAAATTTGACCTGACCAACATGAGGCCGACGTAAAATATACTTGCTCATTTACATAAAGTGTAAATTTTAAAAAGCTTGTTGTTTTTTGAACATTGGGCAGTTTTATTACTTGAAATTTAATTCTTTCAAATCCTAGACTGGTCTATTCATATAGACTAGCGATAGATTTATCTATTTTCTTTATGCAAACAAGAAATGGAAGCAGGTAAGCAGAAACATTTGTAATGCTTTGACCATAACAAATTTATACAATACAAAAAATCGCAAATATAGCACCACATAAATTATGAACCACAAAGCAAAATTAAGCTACAAAAACACCCTTGAATTAACTATGACATAAACCCAACTTAAGTGTTAAAAATGAACACATTTCAAAACTATCGAAATTGTACAACTATATCTGACTTGCTTAAAATGAAAGACCTAGCACCTTAATTTTTTCCAGTTATCTTATTAATTGTTCGGGAAACTCTGCTTGACTCCTCTGCGCACATACTACGAATAAGATTTTTAGCCATGCAGTTAAAAAACGTGTAGATATACCCTCTAACAAGTTATGCCCTTTGCTGTACATTGTTGGAACAGACCAAGGAGATACTACACGGCTTTCAAAAAACGCAAGATTTATTATTTCTTTAGATACACTTCGCTGGTCAGCGCTGCTCAAAAACCGTTTTTAAGCTTTTCAACAGAGAGTTCGGCAAATGCTCCCCACCAAAGCATGCCAACATCAAACATTTCTTTTGTTGGCATGGAGAGTCCACCACGATTGATATCGTTAAAAAGTTTATGGCATTTATTGGAACGTTTGGCTCTGCTTCAGATGCCAAGTACTCAATACTAGCAATGGTAATTTCTTTACAAGAGTAGCATCTATTGCTTTTTGCTAGTGATCTACAGCAATAACCTGTCACATAGAAAGTCACAGAGACATCATTTTCAGTTGGCATGATATTGAAAGACATGCCAGCATAAACAGATTCTGCTCTGAAAATGACTTCTTGAATGGCAGTCCTTTCTTCTCCTGTTTTTGATGCATCTTCAATTTCTTTGAGGGAAATTTGTGAATACTTCAACAAGGAAAGAGTTTGAAGTTTTCGATCACTTTCATATAGCTATCTCATCGATATAAAATAATTGGCCCCGCTTAACTGACGGATGTGGCCAAATCGTATCTCAATGGTATCCGACTGGATATGTCCAAGCAATACATACTTGAATCCACAGTCATTCATCAAGTACTTTGACAATCCAGTGATAGATTGACGTGTCTGAGAAAGGGCAAGAGATGCCTTTTTTGTTAAACCCGGAAGCTGTGCACAAAAAATAAAATGTTTTTTATTTATATTAAACTCAATAACGTGAGCTTATTGTATGTAGATGTTGGTACCAATTGTCCAATATAATAAATCCTAATTTCAAGATCTGTACTGATAGATATTGTTGACTGAAAAGATAGAGGGTGTTCTTCAGAAAACTGAATCAAATTGGCTTCTGACTTTGTCTGATGCAAGACAAAGCCATGCGACTGCATGTCATCAGCTATTTTTGAGATTAGGCCAGCTAAATTTTTAATGTATCATCTTTCAAAAATTGCTCAAACTGCATTTCCAATCTTGATGCATCATTTTCATGTTGTGATGATGCCAAAGACAGACCAGATCTAGGCGGTACATCTCCACATGCATAGTATGAAGGAACATCCTTAAAAATTGAAGGTAAAACATTGCCTTTAAGACGTTTCTTCACTAGCAAGGCACTTGATCGATATTTTCTTTGCCTAATTTGTTGATCATTTGATTCTTTTACAAAATCTTTAGATTTGAAGTGAAGTGAACACAACCTTGACTACTTAGTTGGCGTAAAATCTTTTCTTGCAACACGTTTAAGCCTATCTTGAAGCAGCTGTTTATCATGCAGGGGAAATGAATAAAAAGTAACATCAGGGACTTTGTTTTCACCAGTATATCCTGATCTGCAGTTAATAGCACAACATTTGTTGACCATATCAAACAAGTTTTAAGCTAATACCAGAAATAATAACCAATTAATAATATTAAAAAGGAGGTATGATGTACATGCAGAGTCAAGGCAGCAAAAACATCTACACTGCAAATTAAAACAGAAAACAGAGAACTACATCTGAGGCTTTATTAACTAAGAGTTCATTGCACATATACAGACTCAAGTGAGCAAAACATCTACACTGCAATTTAAAACAGGGAACAGTCAGAGAACTAGATCTCAAGTTATCAAACTTTAAGTAGTGAATGGATGTAATTTAGAATAAGCTGCACGCTTCAATTGGAAACACCATTAAAATCGCAATTTATACGACTTCACACCAAAACGGTTTGCTTAGAAAAAGAGTTGTGGTTAGATTTAGGGTGAGGTTTAGAGTTAAAATTTAAATTCAACCTAACCCTCTCCCCCCAACAAATTAAGCACTGAAAGTAGCCAGTGTTTCCCATTGAAAACGCTCAGAATATTCTAGATTAGACCCATAGTAAACTACAGAGATCAAATTTGCTTTACAACATTATGCATTATTTGACCCTGGTACAGTTAGCTTTGCCATAAATCCATTAGGTTTTTTACATGCAGTAACAACAAGCAACCGTACAAACCAAATCAGCAAAATGTTGGCTTGGCTTTGCTGGCAGCATCTTAGTGCGACTGCAACTGCACCCAATCTTTTAAGAGTTCATTTCAGAATTTTTAAACCTGCAGTGCATTTAGACCTAATGGGGCTCATAAGCAAATGAACTCTACAGCATAATCGCTGAAATCTTTATCCTTCAATCTATAGATGGCGTAGTGGTTAGAGCGTCCGCTTCGCAGTCGGTTGACCTGGGGTTCATTCCCCTTGTCGAGTCATACCAAAAGACTTTAAAAAATGGCATCCGCAGCTTCCCTGCTTGGCGCTCGGCATTTATGGGAGGTTGTGGAGAACAAGCCGGCAAGTTCGCTTGTTGTGTCCTTGGGCAAGGCACTTAACGGGATGCCCCCGCCTTTATGTGGAAGACAGGTGGCCCATAAACCTCGAAAAAGGCAACTCCCAAGCGAGTGCGGACTTCCCGTCCAAAGTATAGCGATACAATTCGCTTTCTCGTGAATGGAGGATAAAAATGGCAAATAAAACAAAAAACAAAATTGACAGCAGTCACTAATTTGACTCGCCTGGTATAAACCAACCTTATTTACCTGCAAGCATGTATGGTTGTGTACCTTAACCTACTGCAGTACCGTAGGGCTACTGAGGCTGTTATAGCTTGTCAATAGACAATAGAGAATATAATACAAATTATAGTGATCTGCTTCACTTTAGCGCCAGCACAAACACATTCCCAGCATCAATACAGTTTTAACATGTAAGTACTTTGCTTTATCTACTGGTGTCAATGCATTGTAATGCTATTCTTTAATCACTAATTATCTGTTTTACTTGAGTGCCAGCACGAAAACGTTACCCAGCATCAATACATTTATAACATCTACGAACTACGCTTTGTCTACCGGTCTCTGTTTGTGCACTGTGACGCAATTTTTTGATCAAATTAACAACACTCATTCGAAACTTTCTTTTTCCTATTAACCAAGGCAGCAGTCACGCCGCGTGATACAGGCCTTATTTTGGTCGCTCGCGCTGGGAGTTGTAGCGGCGTTTCCAGTCCAAGTGTTATTATTTAGAAGTCCGTGTGTTGACCTACGGTATGTGTTTGTATATGTTGTGGTTTAATTGCTGCTGTTATCAGAGAGTGCTTGTTGTTTAATTAGCTTCGTTGTCAAATCCGACTCCAAACTACCGAAGAAAAAAAAGGCGGTCAATGATTGGGCCTTGAAACACACATTGCCTAAAACTCACGTTTTCGTTTCAGTGTTTACAGTTATACATAAAATAGATCGCTCCGTTTCATAATCGTGCGTTTTGACGAAAGCTAGTTTCCGAAATAAAGCGCTTTGATAGCTGTAATGCATCAAACATATGGAAGCTCAGCGAACAACAAATTAGAGTTTATGAACTAATTTTCAGCAAGAGATCAATTGCAGTAGTCCAAAGTTATCGCAAAGCAGTGCTTTTTCTAAATTGCTCATTCTAATCCAGTGTTTAACAACTGGCTCTCTGAATTATTTAATTAATCTAAGAACTGAACATAGATTTTTTGAGCTTATCTGACATTAGTTGGCTCTTCCGTTGTCATCTGCAAGACTCCCATCAGTAATATTAAAGTAAACAATATCAGTTTAGCTGGCTGTGCGTGCTTCGCCCAATGGATAGTTGTGAAAAGAGTAATAAAAATGTTATTTTTTTTCTGTTAGCCAAATCTTGTTCTCTAACGAAACCATCGTTTTTTGATCCGCAATCGATTAAAAAATATATTATGGGCGTTTGCACATGTCTGTCGGTTTCTTGAGGCCTTACCAACGTCTTATTTACCCTTTTTTTACCACTGACAGTTTTGAACTTAACAAACGTTTATTCATTGACTTCAGCAAAATTTGAAAGCATATCAATGTTGTGGAAGAGAGCGAAGGTAATTGATACGTCTTTCCAGGTCTTAGTTGTTAAATGTTATTTTTTTTTATTTTGCCATATTTATCCTCCATTCACGAGAAAGCGATGTATAGCTATGTTTTGGACGGTAAGTCCGCACTCGCTAGGGAGTTGCTATTTCCGGGTCACCTGTCTTCCACATAAAGGTGCGACGTCCCGTTAAGTGCCTTGCCCAAGGACACAACAAGCGAACTTGCCGGCTTGTTCTCCACAACCTCCCATAAATGCCGAGCGCCAAGCAGGGAAGCTATAGATATCATTTTTTAAAGTCTTTTGGTATGACTCGACAAGGGGAATGAACCCCAGGTCTACCGACTGCAAAGCGGACGCTCTAACCACTACGCCATCGCGTCGATATAATATGTGTTAGACTCACCACTTACGACTTGTTTGTAACTGTAGGCGTATTTGTATGAGCTAACACCTTTAACCGCGCACATGTTTTTGATACATGTATTTCAAAACACTTCAAACACAAAACACACAATCGTTGAGATGTTCACCCTTCGTACCGATTACTACATTGGCACTTGTGTGCCTATATGACCGAGCTTTTTTGAGAGAAAGTTAGAAGATCCTTAGAGCTTAGGCAGTGTTCGTTTTGACGTGAAGACTAACCGGTTAGTAACAAAACCATGGCAGCTTTCCACGGCTGCTTTGAGGTGTTTTTCCAAGATGGTGGATGGATTTCCTAATCACAAAACTCTTACGCACAGTGGCGTACGCAGAAAGCTTTCGAGGAGGAGGGCAAAGTTTCTTCACAATCGTGTGACGTCGCAAATCAACTTTACGGGGAGTGCCGATGGCACGACTATTCTAGGGTGGTCCGGGGCATGCCCCAAGAAAATTTTGCGCAATTACACCTAAAAATACGCATTTTCTTGCATTCTGGAAGCAAGTTTTAGTATAATGCTTTTACGAGACTTATTAGAAGAATGAAATCGTAAAATGAAAATCAAGCATAAAGCAAAGTCAGTTTATTTTTAATTGAGGCGACGGTTCCCTTTCGCAAATTGGTCAATCGCTTGACTATAATCAAGTTCAATGTCGTTGTTTATATACAAAGGAGTCAATGCATTGAACCGATTCTCTTGCATGTTTGTACATAAGTACGTTTTGATCAGCTTTAGGGTGGTACATGGCAGTTCACTCGTTGCCGTTGTAACTGGCAACGTTGCAAAAATTAGCTGCAATGTTTCAGCGATCGAATAGATCTCAAGTTGTTTTGCAGTTTTAAGAGTTACTCTACGCTTTTTTAGTTTGGTTATTGGCTAGTCAAGCCGCTAAGTGTCTTGGATAAGTCGAATTTAGTTGTATCAAGCTTTGAACCTTTGGCGTTTGGATTTAATTATTTGACTCGCCAGATCGGCAGGCAACACATCCGACAAAACCAATAAATATAGCGCTACAATAGGGAAGCACTCACTAGAACAAGTTGATCAGATAAAATATCTTGGAACTATATTGGACAATGAACTTTCTTGGAAGCCGCATACACAACATATATGTACCAAACTCTCAAGTGGCTCTCGGGCATTGACAAGGCTTAGAAATCATGTTGATATATCTACGTTAAAAACAGTTTTTTATAGTTTAATCTATTCTCAACTCCAATACTGCATAAGCACATGGGGTCTGGCCTCTGAAACTGCTCTTTATGCACTTGAAAAATTACATAAGCGTATCATTAGAATTATAAGTCGAAGCTTTTACTGTGCCCATGCCACACCGTTTTTTTACAAATTAAATTTTCTAAAATTTAAAGATACATTTAATTTTGAAATTGATGAGACCATCTTCATGCTACATAAAAATCTTGACTCAAATATAAATCAAAATTTAGTTCTTTCTGAGAATACTCATTCATATAATACCAGACATTCGGCAAGCAGCAACTACTTTTAGTAAGAAAACGGACTGAAATGGGTAAAAAGTTATTGTCCTTCATTGGCTCAAAAATCTGGCAAAACGTTCCACAAGAATTCAAACCTCACGCTTAAAACACATTTTTTAAAAATTAAAAAATCTATACAATCGCAAAATATTTATGTGGGTAGATAAATATTTGTGTACCTCTAGCATTTTGTTTTTGCTTCATCTATCATTATGAATGTTTAAAATTAAATTGTTGTAAGTGGCGATAGACCTAGAAGACCGTATGGTCATCTCTATCGTCTCCTTGTGCTACAGCTTTATTATGTTTCACGTAACACTGGGATGTGCACAAAATATCAATAAACTGATTGATTGATTGATTTCAGCTAAAAATACAAACAAAATGTACTTTCAAATCAGAGCGTTTCTTTTGTTTGTTTTAGAAATGCTCATGTATAGTGCCTAATGATACCGGCAGCTCTTTATTTTCGTACAGGTTATACGATTCTTTTCAAAAATGTGGCTGCCACTAACCACTATGCAGAAAGCTGATATTTTGCATAAGTGGCAGTGTAAATTGATCAAATATCGCTTTTAAAATAGTGGTTTGTGCGGCTGTATGTCTTCCTTCTGCAAGGTTTTGTCTGCCCTCTACAATTCTTATTCACTTTCAAGAGCATAGCAAATTTTGATAACTGTTTTACTTTAACCAGGTAGTCCAGTCCAGATTTCTACCAGCAAGTGGTCTGAGCGACAATTAGTTCTTCACAGGAAAATCGATATCTAGAGCGAACCAGGAATAATTAAAAACAAATTCAGCGGGACTGGATCATGTGACATTAATATCATTATCAAATGAGGTTTGTGTACAGATTTGAGACAAACACCGAAACACTTTTTCATAGTAGAACCCACGATAGAATCGATGCTTCTGCATTTTGTAGACTTGAAAACCAATTGTTTTAGAGATCAGGTTTTTCAAAGAGAGTAATTTGCTAAGCTAAATTTTATGCCCAAGCAAACAAGAATACCTTCCTATTTTTGTATGCTTTGCTACTGTTACACAGTGTGGGAGGAGGGCATTGCTATTTCTTCTTTTTCAATACGCCTCTGGGTGCAGCCAGAGGTATTGATGTCAGCAATAGGATTACAAGGGGGCAACAAAGGGTAATGGGGACAACAAGTCAACAAGAAAGGCAGTAACAAGTTGTAAAATAGATTTACCACTGAATAGTTTAATGTTACAGCAATATAAAATTGCTATTGTGATCAGGGCATAGGATGGAATGGAATGAAGGACGTTGCTTTTCATTTTTCATCCTGGCATTTTCTTACATTCCATAGTAGAAATCCTCTATTCCATCCAGAAATTCCTTTCTATCTTCCATCTATACATTTATCAAATTTATCCCAGAAGTAGCCTACTGATCCTAATTGTTTAAAATGTAATCTTAATTTTTTTCAATTAGCAAATTACCAGCTTATGTAGGCGCTTGATGTTATTAAGCGCTGCTTACCATTTTGTTTAAGCTTGAGAGCGAGGTGGCTTCATGGGACAAATGCAAAAACAATTTTGGTTCGAATAATAAACAACGTTAAAAAAATCTGCCCTTGTTATGGTAAGCAGCAAACAATACGGTACCTAACAAAGATATAATAAACGCAAATTAATAGTTTTCAATTGCCAACTGCCAAGCAAAAGTTGTCTACAGAGACGTTTTTTACTTCTTTGTCAACCAAAGACAAAGCGCAAAGTCTAAAAAGTTTCCGTGCTAATTCCAAGACACAATTCTATTCAGTGTCTTTACACTGGGAGAAACATGCTGGCGTGGCAGCACAGGTTAAATGCGTGAACTGCAGTGAAAGTAGCGATGTGCAAAAATTTTACAAGTTGTTGTTAAACGGACAGCAATCGACGCTCGCGACGGTTCAAAACAAAAGCAAATGTATTGCTTCGGTTTAAGCAATGAAATTATATGAAAACTTTCATATAATTTTTCACAGTTAAGTTTGAAGTTTGTATCCCGTGGTTAAAAATGTACGATGGAATTAAGATGAAATGATTGAAGACCGTCTCCTATTTTATTATTCAAATTTCCCACTTCCTTCATTTCATGCTATTTCCTGATTATTTTTCGTATTACAGGGCGTGGATGGTCTTGGATGGTCTCCAAGAAAAAGAAAAGGTCAGCACCGTCTGATTAGACGGAAAATGCGTCTACGCAAACCAACAAATGCTCTTTTGATCATGGCTTGTAAAGTTTTTGGCTCCTTAGCACGGCAAATGTTTCCCCTTTCATGATCATAACTCAAATTTACAGAAGTTTCAAAAGTGTTCGCGGGCCGCACTTTGCCCACCCCTGTGTTAGTGTATGCTGTGGTTTGATTACTGCTGTTATCAGAGAGTGTTTGTTGTTTAATTAGCTTCGTTGTCAAATCCGTTTCCAAACTATCGAAGAAAAAAGGCGTTCAAAGATTAAGCCTTGAAACACACATTGCCTAAAATTCACGTTTTCGTTTCAGTGTTTACAGTTATGTCTAAAATTGATCGCTCCGTTCCATAATCGTGCGTTTTGACGAAAGCTAGTTTCCGAAATAAAGCGCTTTGATAGCTGTAATACATCAAACATATGGAAACTCAGCGAACAATAAATTAGAGTTTATGAACTAATTTTCAGCAAGAGATCAATTGCAGTAGTCCAAAGTTATCGCAAAGCAGTGCTTTTTCTAAATTGCTTATTCTAATCCTGTGTTTAATAACTGGCTCTCTGAATTACTTAATTAATCTAAGAACTGAACACAGAATTTTTGAGCTTATCTTACGTTAGTTGGCTCTTCCTCTTCCAGGACGAACCCGGAATACTCGCGATAAATCAGCTTTTCTTTTGCTAAAACTGCTTGGTTTTGCTATACATTTTTTCATTTCTAGGGTATGAGTGGGGCCATGGTACAGTGGCTTCCCCTCGGTATGCTAGTGCTTACACACATGGCACTTTTAGGGCCAAATCGCTAATGCGTTAAGAACTGAGCGAACTTTTCTTTAATCTGATTGTTTATGACATTTTTAGGGTAGCCATTATCAAATAACATTTTCTTAATCTGTTTTATTTTATCATTGAATATGCGATCGGTGCAAATATATCATACGGGTTTCACCGCTGAATTTGCGTTTGGTGCTAGTTTTGCCATTGAGTCTGCGTTTGGTGCAGATATTCAAAACAACCTTGAAAAAAAACTACTACAGGATTGCATAAAGCAGTAAGTTCTTAAATGATAAAGACAACAATTGGCTCGTCCACGCTGATCTCAACCTAACAGGTCGTAAAAACCAAATAAAAGTAAACCGGATTGTGAATCCGCTATTGGTCAGGCATTTATTAGAGAATAATCAATGTACGTTGAACTACGACAACAAGCGACTGAACATTCTTGCTAGAGCAAGTATCTCGTACTATCTTAATCTGTTAAACCAGTGCTTCCCTACTTGGAGTCCGCGAGAAGGCTTCAAGGGTCCGTGAATGCTTTGAGAAATTTCGATAAAGACAAGTCTCTCAATAATTTCAAGTTTCTCAAGATAGTTCAAAGACAAGTTTCTCAAGTTTCTCTATCCCTTCCCTCAATGGATGCTGTTTTTTAACATAGCGAATTCGTGTTGCAAAATCAAAAGTACCTTTTTAGAAAAAGAATCAAGAACATTGAGAGAGTTGTGCACAGCCGCTATATTCCCCCAAAGTTTGGGGATTTGTTAGAAATGTTTTGTTTGAACTATTTTCAGCGAAGGCGTAATTTGCAACTGGACTTGCTTACTATTGAAACAGCCAATAATTTCAAAACATTATATTCTTTCGCTTCATGACGTGCATGGAATGTACAAATTCAATGTAATGGAAGGGCGTTAAAGTCATGGTTGTAAATTTTTAGAAACATTCTGGGCTGAAATTTGGAGTCTATTTATATAATGCCTTGATTTTTCCAAACTTACCAACTAATTGAGTGATTCCCAGTATGAGGGTGTAATAACGTTATTGCCTAATCCCGGAGAAGACAAATTGTCTGCCTCCAACTACAAACCAATCACATTGTTCAGTTATGATTATTAAACAATATCCAAATTTATAACCAGCAGAAGCACATTTTAAACTAGTCATGAAATCAAAATACTAACTAGTAGCCCCACCCTTACCAAGGTGGTCTACTATTGGTTGGTACCCGAAAGTCGCTTCTTACGACTTGTTGTATGAGTAGCTTTCCTATTCTATCATGGTAAAGTGAAGCTTGCCCAAAGATACATACGATTTGTCAATTTTTTTGCGTAAAAGTGTTCAAGATTTTTGTTTAAACTAGTAATTGTCATTAGATCAATTGGTGACGCATAACTGTTTTGTGACGATGTTAAGTCATTACTGCAACATTTTTAATTTGAAGATTTAGGGCTGCCTGTACAACTACATTCTTGGCTGGTTGCGTTCACGCCCCGAGCGATATTTGTGGAAAATAAATTATGCTTTGTATAAGTATATCGTCATTTCGAAACTATTTCGTAAACTTGAATGTGCAAGTCTCTAACTTAAATTATTCCTGTTAATGGTTTGTAGAAATCCAGTCAGAGTTGCTCATTTTTTCTTCTTCGCTGTTGCCACTTTCCAGAAAACTCAAAATTTCATGTTCAGAGAGATAACTTGACATGTTGTTTTATTGCATTCAATCTTTTATATTTGTTTCTCGGAGTTATTCTCGTTTTGTTTTTGTATTATAATAAAAAAACATTGATTTTTTATTTGTGGTATGTAAGCAGTGCAATAATGAAGTTTTTTATATTTATTTGCATGTTTCATTGGGTCATTTATTCGTAATACTGCTTGGGATCAATTTGACCCCACTGGTATATGATGATGCTTTTCTTTATTAGCTCATAATGTAGATGTCTAACACTGAAAATTTTTTAGGACAACCAACCTTTTCAATATAAAATAAAAGTCATGAGGTTTCATAGCGCTGCTGCCAACGGTTTAACTAAGGGAGCTTTTCAAAAATGTAATTGGGGTCAAATTGACCCCTGATAAACAAAAGGTTAAATGATTTTCCAGCAAAGGTAAAGTTTTAGCCAAGTGTATTGTTGAGAATCATCTAGTGCAATGAATTTAAAACTTCTGTGGCTGTATCCTCAGCCTAACACGAATTATATTTAATACTATAGTACATATTTTTGATTGATACCTTGCCGAGTATACACTGGTATCTGAGATTGTTTTTGATAATTGGTTTTAGCCTCCATATGTTTATGTATTGCAACTATCAAAGTGCTTTATTTCGGAAACTAGCTTTTAATATAGCTTTGAAAAAAGCTGTTTGACTCATAAGCTTTTTTTTGACGCGACACCGCCACTGATGTGAGCGTCACGAAAAGCTTATGGCTCAAACAGCTTTTTTCAAAGCTATATTAAAATTAGCTTTCGTCAAAACGCACGATTATGGAACGGAGCGATCTATTTTAGACATAACCGTAAACACTGAAACGAAAACGTGAATTTTAAACCATGTTTGTTTCAAAGCCCAATCTTGCAACGTCTTTTTTTTTCTTTAGAATATTGAAGTTGGATTTGATGACGAAGCTAATTTAACAATAAACATTTTCTGATAACAGCAGCGATTAAACCACAACATACACTACAACACATCGTATATCAGCAGTTTCCAAGTCATTTTGCACCCAGCACTACTTGCCACTAGAAATGAGGATATTTCTTCACCTCCACTTATTGTGGTTAATGATTCCCGGATCAAATTCGAAAAGTGTCACTTGAAATTGAAATGTGTCTTCAAAATCGATTTCAAATCTGAGTTTGTCGTCATTTCAAAATTGTTTTGTAAACCTAAATATGTTAATCTCTAACTTAAATTATTCCTATTGATAGTCTGCTAAAAAGTCAGTGTCACCCTGACCCACGGTCTCGTCTTCCCACAACCCTGGTTATAGACCACTGTTAATCCCCATATGAATACCACTGACTAAGTCGATAAAACCAGAATTTTTTGGATGTTTTCTCCTGAGAATTGCTGTTTTGCATTTTTATGATGTGCAAAACACTAACTTCGAACGCCCGCGATAAATAAATTTGTTTGATAAAAAAAGAAAACGAAGTTGATTAACTCTTGGTGTTTAAAACTTTTTCAAATACCAGATCACGCTTGTTTTAATATCTTTTTTATTTTTTGCATGTTTGCTTATGCTACGTATTCCTAAAAAGTTTCGGTGTGATTAAAAACAGAAAGATAGCGGGATTTGCCTAATTGCAATCATTCATGCCACGCTTGTACCAAGCGTTGGCGATCATTTGATGCATCGTCTTTTATCATAGCCGGTTGGGATTAGCGCTGTTGTGTTGTTAATAGGTGGTAACCGTTTTCTCAGAATAAGCTAGTTAAGTAATCGATTCATGAATGGCCTACGCCTTATTTTTGTTTACTTTCTCGATAATCTTCAGATGTTCGAGTTGGTCTTTGCGCATTTTAGATCGAAAACATCAACTCTGTCACATTCTAGTATTGACAAATAGCTGCTTTTGAGCTATCCTTTTTCCAACATTTTATCATTTGTCAAAAAATCTTTCCATGACCATTTGTTAAAAATATTTTTGATAAAAATTTTTAAAATTTGATTTAACTTTGATTACGTTATTCAAAGTTAGTTTAATGGTTTGAAGATTCACACCGAAATAAATCACAAGCATGATAAAGAAAAAAATTTACAGTGTAGTAATGCAAGAGGCCAGCGATGCACTTAGCAAACTGCAAACAGTGACACTGTTTCGACCTATCAGGTGTATTGCAAACAATGTAGCCAACCCAATTTGACGAGACCATCCAGGGATGGTTTGCAATACACTGTAAATTGTTTTCATTATCATGTTTGTGATTTATGTCAGTGTGAATCTTCAAACCATAATTTAAATTTGTGATTGGTATTAGAGTATTCAAGTATTTTGTAATTGTACATTTAGTTTTGTCTAGTGCATCTACTTGTAATAATGTTAATTGTGACATTTCCGGTTTTAAGTTTAAAAGAGACCTGATAGGCAAAAGCAGTGTCACTGTCAGCAGTTTGCAAAGTTATGCTTGTTTAGAAATATAAGACGACATGTACAAACCAGTAAACAAGTTTAGCGAAACCATTTTATCAAGCAACAAAAGTACCACTACATTTGATGTGATTTATAGGTATTCAATAGAATCTATCAATAACTACTAAAGTGGTGTTAACATGCTTTTAGTGCAATGAACTCAAAATCACTTTGCTATATCCTCAGCGTGAACCCAGTAACATGAACCGTGTTTACTACAGTAGCACAATATCATGATTGATACCATGTCGTTTGTGAATAAATACATGGCTTGTGTTTGCTAATACGTGTCAGTCTCCATGAGACGGTTTAGCTGTTACAGAGCTTTACTTTGAATGCTTTCTTTTGAACAGAAAATCATTTTTCTTTATTAAAAACCGCGAGTTTAAGAAAATTATCTTTAATTCTGTGGTAATCATAACGTCACCAATTCCCTTATACCACTTATCTTGATTTTTCATCATTTTGAAAAACTGTTTGGTGATGATCAAACTTGTCAAGTGTTTTTGCGATCATTAGTTTCGAAGGAGCTGAAACCCTCATATGGACAGAAATTAAAATATTGACTAGCTGGCGTTTCCGGCACCGCCTGGCATGGCTACCAGTCAGTTGTATCGGGTTAAAAATAGTGGTTGAGCTGGCTTCACTTCAAAAACATCTGTGAAAGCAGTGACAAAAAGTTGTTACAAATAGGGGACATAGCTTTAAAGACTTTAATCGTGATCATTCTACTTTTTACGCAAAACTGGTCTAACTAACAAACAACATATCATTTCACAAACTTTTATCTGTTTCTTTTAATAAATACAAGCAGAGGGAGAAGAGCAAAATCAATATTACCAGTGAACAGCGTAATTAGAAAATAGGATGGAATGAAATGGAATGGAAGATTTGGATAATGAAATGGAAGACGGTCTTCAATCATTCCATCTCGATTCCATCATTCAACTTTTTATTGCGGCATACAAACTTCAAACTTAGTTGTGAAAAATTATATGAAAGTTTTCATGTAATTTCATTGCTTGAACTGAAGCAATACATTTGCTTTTGTTTTGAACCGTCGCGAGCGTCGATTGTTGTCCGTTTAACAAGAGTTTGTAATATTTTTGCACATCGGTAATTTCACTGCAGTTCAGGCATTTAACTACGTTGCATCGCTAGAAAGCTTCGGATAGTGTATAGACACTGAAAAGTCTGCAAAACACCAGAATTGTGCTTTCAAATGAGCACAGAAACTTTTAAACCTTGTCTTTGGTAGACAAAGAAGTAAAAAACGTCTCTGGTAGATAACTTTTGCTTGGTAGTTGGCTATAGATAATTTTAAATTTGTGTCCATTACATCTTTGTGAGGCACCGTATTGTTTGCTACTTACCATAACAAGTCGCTGGTTTTTTGACGTCTTTTATTGGTTGAACCAAAATTGTTTTTGCATTTGTCTCATGAACCCACCTTGCTCTTAAGTGCAAACCAAATGGTAAGCAACGCTATATAACTTAGACCGTCTATTTCAACTGGTAATTTGCTAATTGTAAAAAATGGAATTATATTTTAAGAGTTTTTTACACCTGCCTGATGAGACCCAGTAAGGTCGAAACCGGTCGCAGGTTATTGGCATGATGTTATAGATTGCTGTATGGTACTGTATGATGTTGGTGATCATTTTTGAGCAATTTTTTTCTATTTTACCTTATTTTAAACTATAGGACCAGTACTTCTGGGATAGATCTCATAAATGTTTAGATGGAATGCAAGAATGTGCCAGGATGAAAGGTGGAAAGAACACCTTCGTTTCATTCTATGCCCTGGTTATAATAGCAACTTTTATAATTGTAGAAATATACTGTTTAATGGTAAAATTATTTTTCGACTTGTTGCCCCCATTTGGTAATCCCATTATTGACATAAATCGTCTTGGCTGCACCCAGAGGCGGATTTAAGAAAAAAAAGTGTGACAGTAGCAAAAAGTGTAAAAAAATAAAAGATTTTCTTGTTGGTTTGGGCTCGAATTACGCAAATCACTCACTTTGAATAAGCCAACTTCTAAAACAATTGGTTTTCAAGTCTACAAAATGCAGAAGCATCGATTTTATCCCGCGTTCTACTATGAAAAAGTTTTTCTGCGTTTATCTCGAATTGGTACAGAAACCTCATTTGATAAGAGATTAATGTCACATTATCCAGTTCCCTCTAAATTTGCTTTTAGATATGCCAATGCCTGCGCTTATATGCCTTGGTAACGGCGGGGGCGTAAATGAGGCCATCCCATTAACCAAATGTCTTGCAACCTATTCAGGCATGGCTATTAATTCATTTTCAGCCAAAAAATGTTTCCTCTTAATGTGTTTTCACTCAGTGGTGGGTCTACTGTCTTTGTTATCATATTTTTTCAAACTTTTAATTGCATTTACTATATGTCCCAATCCCGTTTATTCTTGAGTACTAGGGAGAGATTGTAAAGAAAACTATTTCAAAGTTGTGGGTAATTATCAAAGTGCTTTTATAATCCCGATCTTCCTACCCTTGATTTTGCTCACAAAAAGCGTATCATTTTGCAAACTTTTACTTTTACTTTGGAGATCAACTTCACTGCCATATTATATTATGCTTATCCCAGTGACATTGCAATTATTACATCAAAGTTCTTATGAAAGTGGGCAACAAAAATTTGTGGTCCTTTGAAGTGGGCCACGGCACGAAAAAGGTTGAGAACCACTGACCAACAGTTTTGTGACCAAATCAGATTAAGGCTTAAGCAAATAATCTTCGATTAAATTTTTCTGATAATAAGACAGATGTCTTTTTCTAAATATTGAAACAACTCTCATCAAAACTCACTATTTTGTTCTACTTGGCTACACCACGGGATCAATTCATCTCTGAGCAGAGGTTCCCAACTTGTATGAGCTCCCAACGAACTTATTTCGTGTGTGAACCAAACGAATCACTGCAATACTTGATCTTCAAAAGTTTGACTTTCTCGAAACACGTTGATCTCCAAAAAGAAGTCACGAAAACAAACTAAAGGTCACAATATTTCAACACATCTTGATCTCCAAAAAACGATCATCAAGTCAGAGATAGAGAAATAAAGCTCTCAACACAAGTTTACCTCAAAAAAAATGCAAGACCAAACTGTGAGTGTAAACACCCACGATTTCCAAAATGGTAGCTTCCTGATTTCATATTTTTACAGCTCTTATTTATCATAAATGTGCACCTTGTACTTTTCATATATGCGCAGTCCACTATCATCATCATCATGTTTGTTTTGTTTTATAGCTACTAAGCAAACGAAAAGAAATAAAATGGAAAAGTAATTTTATAAAAATAATAAACTTGTTAAGAAGACACCGAAGGACCATCCGGCTTTCAGTCCACACCCCCACATTTCAAAAGAGCGAAAGGACTACAACCAGTACCAGTGACGAAAATAGATTAACTTTTTTGTCAGAATTATAGCTCAATCTATTCTATCCACAGTACAAATTAGGGCTCAACAAATTTAGCCTTCGGTTAACCTGTTGGACGTTGCCTACATCTATAAGATATTTTGAAGTTAAACAAGAATAAACATAAAACAATCTGTTTAAACACTTTCCACAAAGATTTTACATACTGTAATTATCTTTTTAAATTACGGCCAGCCATGTTAGTTGAGTTAGCTGCTTTTCTTTCTGTTCTCTGCCATGACGTAAAGTAGCCTATGATTTGAATGCCATTTTTCACATAGAGGTCCTGCAATACTATTATCAATCATGTTACCAGCATTTTTTGTAGTTATCATAGTTCTGCTGTCAATTATGATATTGCCAGGGGCATTGAGATTCTGACCCGAGTCCGAAACCAAAGTTTGGAGGTTGCTATCGCCTGATTTTTGTGTCATTATTTTTTTTCGAGATTAACTTCAAAAAATCGACAATTTTGCCTCTTAATCCGACAGAAAAACGTTCAGGATTTTGTGAACCGACCGTCATTGATTAAATTTGTCCGCCGGTTAACGTTTTTTATGACAATTTTACAGCGTTATAAACTATCTGCTAAAACGTTTTAAACTATCGCTTTTGCTTCTGAAAACGTCTCTTTTGCAATGCGATTAAGAACAAAGTTTATGAACGTCTTTACAGTAAAGGCGACTCTCGATAAGAGCGCGCGTTTTCCGATCAACACAACATTCCCACTATGCACTTGCCTATAGCAATGAAAATTGTGAGAATTGTCGCTACTTTTCGCTACTTAATTGGTTTATCGTTTCAGCGTTTGGCAATTACTCCTAGCCTAATTATCACAATACTTTCAGTTTATTTTTGTAGCTCCTTTGTGTTAAAACGGCAATCGTGGCAATCAGCATCCATTGATCAAACAAAATATTTTATGATACAATGGTTGCGTACAAGACCGATTTTGCAGAAATTACACATGTGGATGCAAACGCACACTTTTAAACCAGATTCAAATAAAGGTATCGTTTTCTTTCTGGAGAAAGCAACTACTTGAAAGGCCTTACGCTGTATCAAAGCCTTACGCTGTATCAAGGTCTCCAGGCCTTACGCTGTATCTCTGCTTCCTCATGGGGCCCCTCTAAGGAGTCCCTCCCTCTTCTGTATAAATCTTTTCTTCGGTGCCTTTTCACTTACGATTTACCCGGATAGTTTCCATTCCTAAGCACTACAAATCTTACCAAATGGAACGCCTCCACCGAGTTGCCAGTCGCGCCATCACCGGCTGCCTCTCGTCGTCCCCTGTCCCACTTCTTCTCTCTGAGGCTTCTCTACCTCCCCTACGAGTCACCGTGACTCATTTCACTCTTTTTTCTTATGAGTGGGCTTTTCGTCTCTCAACCTCCTTTCCTATTTCAGGTTTGGTCAGACTAGGAGTGAATCTAAGGCTCTGCAGATCGTCCCGGATAGCCTTTGCGTCCACTCACCCGCTCATGCTTCCTTCTACTTGTTCTAGGGAGGCTCTTCTTGCTTGCCCTCCCTTTCCTCCTTGGAATCTGCCTTCATTCACGGTGGAGTCCACCCTTTCCACTCCATGCTCTCGCTCTGACCCCCTCTCTCTCGCCAAGGTGCGGCTCTCGCCCACCTTGACTCTCTCCCCTTCATGATCTGGTACTCTGGACAGACGGCTCTGTTGCTTTTCCTTTTGGCAAGGGCGGCTCCGGCGTTCTTGCCAATTGCTTTCTCTGTAACACTGAGGCCACTCTTTCCTTTTCGGCAGGCCCTGTATGTTCCAGTTTCTCCGCTGAAGCCTGCACCATTCTGCACGCTCTTTGCTGGTCTCGGCAACACCATAAAGTCTGCCATTTTTCTTCTCTTCTCCTATTATTTGACTCTCGTTCTGTCCTCTCCTCCATCTTTCCTCTTATCTCAAACTCTGTGGCAGATCTAGCAAGAACTGTCTTTTTTCTCCTCCTGTTCTATCAGGCTACAATGGGTCCCCGGACACTCATTTCTACCGGGAAACGACGCGGCTGATAAGCTAGCCAGACGGGGAGCGTTACTTGTGCCTTCCGCAACCCCTTGTAATCTCTCTCCTCTTATCTCTCGTATTATCTCGGACTGGAGGCGTACTGTCTCATCTAAATTTTTTGACACATAGGTTCCCTCGATTTCCACCGAGGAACTTGTGCTCCCTCGTCATGCTCGCTGTGTCGTCTCTCGTCTTCGCTGTAACGGACACAGCCTTTTGTTAGGTTCTTATCTGCCTAGGATTGGCAGAATTGAGAATCCTTCCTGCAGCGCCTGTGGACACTCGTCCCAGGACACCTCTCATCTCATTCTGCACTGTCCATCTACAGACTTATTGCGCCGCTCACTATTTGGAGACTCTCTACCTCTTTTTGACTTCTGGTCCAAACCTTGGTGAGTTGCCCGGCTTCTGGGGCTCCATGGTCTTCCGCCGTGCCCTCATCCCACGGAAGGGGTCGGGTAAACAACAACAACATGTCCGACAGTAAGTCAAGAAAAGGTCAAGAACTAGACTTGTGGAGAAAATTTTGAAAAATTGGTAGATTTCAAAAAGAGGTCATCGCATTTGCTCCGTGCACAAAGTTTTAAAAATGCTGCATTCTGCAATATTGATAGCAAAATAAAGATCCTGCACAGGATTTGTGGTAAGACCGACGCGATGACTTAGTGGTTAGAGCGTCCGCTTCGCAGTCGGTAGACGTGGAATTTATTTCCTTTACTAGTCATACAAAAAGACTTTTAAAAATGGTGTCTACAGCTTCCCTGCTAGGCGTTCGGCATTTATGGGAGGTTGTGGAGAACAAGCCGGCAAGTTCGCTTGTTGTGTCCTTAAGAATTCATTTAAAACAAATTTGATTCGTTAGAAGCAAAAATTGTGAGAGATCTGCTCTTCAATTTTGATGCGGCCCAGCTGTAACTATTGCTCTACTTATAAGGGCTGCAATGATAAAAATATTTCCCACTCCTTCTATGAAGGCAAAAACATTTCATGGGGACGGGCTGAAATGAAGCCTTGACAATGCTTATTATATAGCGCACTACCTCTCACCTTCCCTGAACGATTTGTCGATTCTTATTGTTTTCATTTTAATTATAGACGACGACGACTACGAAGTTAGTTTGCTTACTATGTGTCGGTTCGTTGCAGTTCCTACGGTTTAGAGGATTCGATCTCTAGTAGGTGTTGGTAATAGATCAATGTTGTATACATTTATTGCACATTCGGACGAATCTCTTTATATACGGTTTTTATTGCCAAAGTTTAGTCCTTTTGTCAAGTAATAGTAGTTAGACCCCAAGCGAGTGTGGATGTTTCGTCCTAAATATAGCGATGCAATTCGCTTTCTCGTGAATAGAGGATAAATATCGCAAATAAAATTAAAAACAAATAATAGTTTATGTTCGTATTATGGTATTTTGGAAGCTCATTCCCCAGTTAGACTGTTGGATTTTTATGTTTGCCGCATTATTTTGCCACATCGTCATTAGCTGGTAACTAAGAAACAAGAGTTATTTTGTGGAATGTGACTTATTGCTGATAGCCATCTTTTTATTATCTCACAAATTGTTTTCAATTGCGTAAAACCCTTGTTGGAAAGAAATCGTAAAATCTTGTTTAATGAAAAGTTGATGTACATCATTTTTCTTTCTTAAAAATGTGTTGTAGTTCCTCACTGCAGCAATTACATTTTTTTGCTTGAATTTAGGGGTGTCTTTAGTTTATGCTGGCCAAAAAATACAAATATTTAATTAACAAAATTAAAATTGAACTTGCTGGATACTGGTATCAATCTCCCAAAAAGGCATTATTTGGAACCCTTGTCAAAACACATTTTGATAAAGCAGTTGCTCCAGAATCAATGCAGGGTGCTCGACCGTTGCAGTGCTGGTAGGCTTGTAAAGAAGTGATCCAAGATATATTGCTAGAACTTACTGTAAAATTTGTGTTGCAGGTGATGAAGGAGTTTCGCATCCCAGTACTGCAAGCGTGCCAAGCCATTCGCCATCCAGGCCAGAAACAGGAGGTAGTGGATCAAGACAGCTGGGTGCGCCGTCAGCCCCCGCCACTGCTAACGATTCATCCACACGTTCGAATGTGGTATCACCTCCACTGCAGTGGCAGGATGATGTCGACTCCGCACCACCGGCTCCTTACTTCATTGGCCGTCACCAACATTACTTGCCAGCGACTGATATGAAGCCGGTGGATGTTGTCCACCTGATTCTTGACGACGAGTTTTTTGAAGAAGTTTTTGAAGAAACTAATCGGTATGCTTCGCAGTGCCTGGAAGGCATCAACAGAAAGAGACGTGGAATGGCAGAGTGGATGCCGGTCGTTGTAGCCGAAATGAGAAAGGTTTTTGGTTTGCTATTTTTGATGGGGTTAGACAATAGACCTGCAATTAAACTTTATTGGTCGAGGCATCGGCTATTGCCAAGTTTTCATGGGAAGGTTATGTCTCGCAACCGATACCAAGATATCCTGAGATATTTGCATGTTGTTGACTACAGGTCTTCTCAGGATTCTTCAGCGTCACAAGACCCCCTGTGGAAGCTTAGGCCGTTTATAGATCGATTGCTGTCGAGATTCAAGGCTTTGTTCGAACCTGGAAAAGAACTAAGTCTTGACGAGGCCACCTGTCCGTTTAAGGGTCGGTTTGGTTTCCGCACATACAACCCAAAAAAGCCTCATAAGTGGGGAATCCGTCTGTATGAAGTGTGCGATGCTCTTACAGGGTATTGTCTTTCTGTCAAGATTAGTTCAGGGGAATCAAGTTCGGTGAACGGTATAGTACTCGAGCTCATGCAGGACTACCTTGATAAGGGTCATGAACTGTATGTAGATCGTTATTATACTTCGATTCCGATGTTTCAAGAATTGCATCAAAAGCATACTTTGGCAGTTGAAACATGTCAGATTTACAGACGGGGTATGCCGAAGATTTTTTTGAATCAGAATATTCCCCAAGGCAATTTTTTAGCTTGTAGGCAGGGGCCTATCCTTGCGCTACAGTGGCGTGATAAACGCGACGTTGTCGTGCTTTCTACGAAGCATACGTCAGAAGTGACCACGGTTTCGGTGAGAGCGCGGGGAGGTTGCGTATTGAAGGATAAGCCTGTTGCCGTAGACGGGTACAATAAGCACATGAGTGGCGTTGACAACAGTGATCATATGTTAGAGTACTATTCCTTCAATCGCAAAGAGGTGAAATGGTGGAAGAAACTGTATTTCCATTTGATAAGTCTAGCCCTGGTCAACGCCCATAAGCTCTACAAAATGCAGAATGAGCGCAACAATCGATCGATGCCCCTGAGCAATTTCTGGTGGGCGGCGATTGATGACCTTATTGGTAGAAGTTCTCGCGCTTTGGCGGAAGATGTTTCCCCCTCACCCGTTCAAGTCAGCAACCAACACTTCCCGGAGCGCACCGAGGCAACTGCCAGTAAGCGCCATGCTCAACTGGAATGTATAGTTTGCTCAAAAAGACGGAAGCTGGCTCTTCTAGAAGACCCCCCGCGGAAATTAGCTCGAAAACGACAACGGCCAGGTGCGATCAATGCAAAGTTCCCTTGCGCGTTTTTGATTGCTTTAAAGCATATCATACAAAAGAGAATTACTGGGAGTAGTGTTCTAGTAACTTACACGGGTACCAGTACTTTCTCTTACGTGTGACATGTTTTCAGCCTTCCTAATTTATTTTCTTTTTTTGGTTTCATCTTATCCCTCCAAAACGTACCTTATCTACTGATGTAGTCCCATTGTAAATACCAAACTAAGGGTCATTCAAGCATCATGGTCTTGAATAAATCAAACTTTTTAGTGTCGCTTGGTTCTAGGCAACTTAATTTGGGCCCAAGATTTTTTTTTCTGTTGTAAGATGTTTGAGTGACCTTTGGCACCAATGTTAGTTACATGTTTTCGTTTAGCGGTTGAGCTATATTAACTGACGATGCCTCTTGTATTATTGTTGACCATAACGCTTAGCAAAAAACTGCTAAAAATACGAGACATGTCTATTAGAGTGGAAGTGAAAATTTTGAAATCTTTTACAGCTGTCGAATGCCTCGTATATTATTTTTTGCAATATTGCATGCTTGATGCTGGTTGCGATGTGAAGCTCTCTTCAGGGCACCTCCGTCAACGAGCATCGTATTTGCTTGGGCAAAGCCACAATAGCCATCTGAAAACTCCTGTAAACAAAGTGCCATATGTAAAATCGTCTGCTTATGTAAAATTGTTATTAATCTGTCACTTATTGAGTTGTACCTCAAGATGGCCTTGTGTATCGATTTATCAAATATTATTGCTACGCCATGTTGTCGTTTGGTTTCATTTCCAGAAAAATGTTTTTATTCCCAGATTGACTTCGATTCTTTCCATTTCTGATTTCACGATGTCTACCTTTGCACAGTTCATGGTACGCACGTTCCATGTTCCAAGTGTGTAGTTTTTTAGCCAGCGAAATCCTTGTCTTGTCCTCCCGATGATCTCAATCTTGAAACTTTCTTTTGGATTTGTTTCCAACACGTCATTACAGATAGGTTTCGAAATTATGGCTTTTCGCTTTACCCCAGTAAATGATTGAGTACTTTCTGACCGGAGGGACTCATTTTCCAGCACTATGTCTTTCTCTGTAATTTTGTCAACCATGTTTATGAAGTTTTCTTGGTAAGACAAGGATATTGCTAGTTGAAAAACGTTGTGTTGTCATATATTTGTCATAAACGTAATCAACCTATGAGGGTTAACTTGTATTGTTGTTATTTTTAATGTATCTTGCGATATTTTGCACATACTGTATATGCTTTTCTTGGTGTGTGTTTTTATTTATTGCTATGTTATAAGTGCGATGGCCATTCCACTATCTTCAAATTTAATCTAAATTCTTTTCATGTGCATGTATTAACGTATATCGTTTTGCCATCCTCTCCTTTTCTTGTCCACTGCTGTCAAATTTATTTTCTATGTATGCTGATTTGGGCAAAAACAAAACGATTGATTGATTACCGTATAACGATAGCTCGGATGTTCCAACCCTGTACCAAAAAAATATTTGTATCTACGTCACTTTTATGTTGTTGTTCCCCTGTTCAGTAGTGATGTGTGTGTGACCGTTTTGAGCGATCGCCATAAATATTGCCATTACACTTTTTGTGTCTAAAAACGATGCAGTGCAACAATGTGGTTACCTCAACTTGTTAATGAACAGGCTGTTGTTGCTTCTTGAGCTACAGTGCTGGCAAATAATAGCGAATAACAGCAAACAGTCGTTTACATCAGTGTGTGACGTAGTACTGTAAAAATAAGGTGGCCTTCTTGACCGACTAGTGGCACCACACAATTCGTTTCGATAGGCTCCCAAAACGCTATCAATGGAACAGTTTTCATTCGTGTCTGACAGACAAGCTGTAATAGTAGTAGCAGCTGTAAGCTGTAATACGCTAATACGCTCTGTAAGCTGTAATACGCTCTGGTAATGGTGTTACATTTTTTCTACACGTCGCTGCGTGTTGATGTGTTACGAAAGAGCAACATGAAACAAAAGCAAAGCAAACAACAAACCACTATTTATTTTAGCTACGCATATGACGTCGTAGTACGAGTTAAAAGGAAAAGAGGCAGAGCTTTCCATATAAGGTTTTACAGCATATTTTAATTGCACAATAGTAGCCTAGCTGAAAAACCAACTTTCATTTTTACCAAGCAAACTGATCACCTTCCTTTTATTAGAGGTGAAGTCACATTCTTCCCTGGGCCGTGGTGGAGAGGAGGCATAGTTGACCTAAACCTATTCTGTTATGCTTTTGCGACCATCTAGCAAGACTTTCCAAGAAATGCTAGTACAAGAGAGGTTGTAATACACGAGCCTATGTCATTTTCCAAACCTACCAAAAGGTTAGATGCTTGGACCCTGCAACTTGCAGTTGATAAAAGGCCTGCACTTATAAAAGTTTTTGCATCACTTTTTCAGCAATAAATGGTTTATTGACTGGGGATGCAACAAGTATCCAAGTAGGCTACATACATGGAAAAAGAACATCAATTATAAAGAAATGTCTTTGTAAAAAAAAGTAATATTTTTTAAAGAATTTGAAGGGTAGGCTACTAGAATTGAAAATTTGCTATATTCCAACCAATAAAAGGAAGGTAAAGATGTTTCTGTTCGATCTTCAGCAAGAACACAATTTCTCGAAAATACATATCGCATGATTCATGAAGAAATGGCTTTTTCAAAGACAATAATATGACACATTTTGAGTCATGACCATTTTTATCATTACTGATCAAACTATCATCCTAAACGCAATGCCAAAATTTTTGTAGCAAAATGGTTCAATACTTGAACGGTGGGCTTCAAAGCAAAGCATTTTTGAAAAAAGCAGACCCTTTAAAAACTTTAGAACACTTTTCATTTTGCTAATCGGTTAATTGACTCAAAATGTACCGGTATCAAGTTTCCTAGGCGATAGAGTTACAGTACAATTTTTTAAAGAATTTGAAAGGTAGGCTAGCAGAATTGAAAATTCGCTATTTTCCAACAAAAAGAAGGGGATAAAGATGGTTCTGTTTGATCTTCAGCAAGAACATAATTTTTCGAAATTACATATCACGTAGACCAACAAGAAATTTCTTTTTCAAAGATATCTGGCCCAATGTAGTAAGATAAAAAATTTACTAAATATTGGCCAATGAAAAACACAGTTCCAAATATCCAATTTGGCCATAGATTAGTACATGGACAGAAAAAAATTCTTAAAGAATTTGAAGGGTAGGCTACAACAATTGAAAATTGATATTTCTCAATAAAAAGATTATTGTGTAGCACAAGGGCAGGCAAATGACAGTAACCGGGATACCAATTAAATGCCCTCTGTATGACGACTAAGCTCTTCGATTATAATGCTTCGATGGCTTTTCAAATATAAAGCCAAGTGGTTTTGTAACTTTCTGCTTGTGATTTGTAGTTGAAGTCTGTGAAGGCGGCTTTGTATGCAAGCGCGCCAAAGTTTGCGTGCCGCTCGCGGAAGAGAAAAACGTTTCATATATAAAGCCAACTGTTCTTTGTAACTTTTAGCTTGTGGTTTGCAGTTAAAGTTTTTTTGCATGCTTGCATGTTTGCATGCACGCCAATGTTCGCGTACGGCTTGCGGGATCAAAAAAGTTACAGGATGAATTTGTTACAACTGAAAAGGATGTTTTGAAACTCACAACCGGTATGCAGAAAACCTATGTGTCTCCAAGCAAACGCAACCGAAAAACGAAGAAGACTTTTGATTATGAAGGAGAGGACACTGGATACACTAGAGCTTTGGAAGATGCTCGACAGTCCTTTCGTATTGGAAATTACTTTCCAATCATTGATTTATTAATTGCAGAAGTAAGAAGACAAAAATTTGTTTACTGCATATGGCAACAGAATTTTAATTTTTTGCTGAATCTGAACACTTGGGCTATCAGTGATATAGAAAACGCTGCAAGTAAGTCGTTAAAAAGTATATGCAAGCAATTTGGATAGCGACTTTCCTTCAGAAGTAGTGCACTTCGCTTTTGATTTACGCTCATCTCCTGATCTTGGTTTGAAGACAAATACTGCGTAAGCACAGCTGTCATATTTGAAAAAGAACTGCTTAATTAAAACTTTTCTAAATGTGGCTATTATTCTTCCTATATATCTGACCTTACCTGTTGCAAATACGGAAGGTGAACGTTCTTTTTCGGCATTAAAAAGAGCGAAAAACTACCTGCGCTCATGCCTGACGCCGGATCACGTCTGTAATTTCTGTATTATAGCCATCGAAAAGAGATTCACAAAATCTATGAGCTTTGAGGATATTATTGATAAATTTGCAACAGCAAAATGCCGAAAAACCAGTTGTAATGCATTATTTGCCTTAGTTATTTTTGGGCTGCACTCTCTGTCTTGTTTATTATATTTTCTGTGTTGTTTATATTTGCCCCGTTAATGAAACAGTACGAAAATTTTATTCTATATTTAACCTTTTAAAATAAACTTCAAAGTAAATTTTAATCAAAATTAATAAAATTTACTATTTTTTAATAAATCAAATTAACAAATTAGGCTCAACCTTTTTGATTAAAATAAATTTTTTTTTTTAATTTAAATTTCTATCAAACAAAAACGCAAATAACGCAAAAAAATCAATTTTTAGTTAAAAATCAATACTGTACAGTTGAATTAACTCGTTTATACTTCACCCATTTTAAATACCAAGGATTGCCTCTGGGACACTTTATTCCAGGAAGGTAAGAGCTTATTACGTCTTCTATCATTAAGATCTACTAAATCAGTGGCTCCCAAACATTTTCGAGCGTTCGCGTTCCATAATTTAGGGGCCCCGCACTCTTATCTGCCCCTGGCCCCGTGACCTCTTAATCCGGCCCTGCTGGTGACTATGTGAGCCTGGTATTTTGACAGTTGGCATGATGTTGTCCTTTTACTTTCATGGTTAACCTGTTTTGTTCGTATTGTTTTTGCACAGGGTAGACATTTCGTGGCTTTAAGCTGATGCTTTCGTCTTATCACTTCAAGCTCGCTCAAAACCAATTTGTTGCGTAGACGGAAATTAAGGGCCTGACAATTAAAAGCAGCAAGAAGCTGTGGGCATATGGCAATCCCAGAAAAATTTAAGGCAACCCCACTTGGTGTCGCAACCCAAAGTTTGGAGAACACTGACCTAATTGACAGTTAACTTTTTCTTTATAAACAATGAATCGCAGACATAGCCCTTGTTTTGAACGAAAGCGCGTAATCATGGAACCTACAGTGATTCAATTGTAAGTTATTTTTCAATATTCGCTTTCACTGCAAATTCACACAACACATATTGCCTGGCTTATGACAACGACATTTGCTTATTATAGCAGATGTTTGAGCATAAGTTTGAACGCGCAATTCATTGCAAACGTCCTTAGGCTAAGTCAATCACATTTATTTTCTGAGCTCGAAAAAACTTGATAAATTTTCGCTGAACTGGAACTCGAACGTGAACTCGAAAAAATGAAAATGTTGAAGTCAAACTTGTACTAGAACTCGTAAAACAAGCTGAAATCGAACTCGAACCTAAACTCGATATAAAAATCGACCGAGTTCGCAGCCCTGCTATATTCTCAGCCTAATCCCAGTGACATGATCCATGTTTACTATTGCAGCATATTATTATGTTTGATACTTTGCCGTTTGTGAATTAATGCACTGATTGTTTTTGCCAATACCCTTTAGTCTTTATGACTTGCAGCAGAGCTGGGCAAAGGGCAGCTTTAGCGCACGTTGAGCAGTTCTGCATTTGCGCAACTTACGCTGTACTTTCTAGATTATTATTTTTCGTTTCGAAATTTGCGCAGCGCTTTTAGCAATTTTTTTTCTATTACACAAATTGCGGTTGTGGAACCTTACTGGGGTTTAAAATTTATGCTTAAATGCCCCATTTTTCGTGTACATATAGAGATCTACGTCTCTAAACAATACTCTTTTATGTCAAATCTTTTACATGTACAATAAATAAATTGTTAGTTACAGATGATTAATTTAGGTCACCTTGTAGTTGCGGTGGCGTTTATAGCCTACTAATTGCATTTGCATTGTGAATTGGATTAGTTTCGCACATAGAGTTTTAGCTTTGTAACTTTATGAAAGCAATATTTTGTTGTGATACTCTGGCGTTGACAAAGTTCGTACGTAGGTCTACAGTAATTTTCGGTTTAGTGGTTCTCTGTTCTCACAATAAGAGTATCCTATTGGTACAGAATCAAAAGATGTATACTGTTGCTGTAAATTGTCATAAAAAAATGGTCAACAGGCATTCAAATTTCGTTTTTGCAGGTCCGGTCGTGTTGCAAAAATCCCACTAGATGCATCTCAGATTGAGGGGCTAAACTATCAACTTTTCTTCTAAAACAATAAAAGCTTACAAAAAGCGGAGAATAACAGCCTCCAAGCTTTGTTTCTGAAACCGAGTCAATCTCTCAATGTTTCAGATAGTATTAGAATTGATAAAGGAAAAATGATTTCTACAACATGCAATCATACTGATCTATATTGCAACTGCAGAGCCTTTACGTGAAAAATGGAATCTAGACAGTAATTAAAGACATATCTGGGAAAAGACAGAAGAGCAGCTAACTCAACAAGCGGCATAGATAATCATAATTGAAAAAAAGGTAATTACATTAAATCTTTGTCAAAAATGTTTTAACGAGCTGTTATGCGTTTATTACTGTTGAATTTCAAAATATGCTGTGGATGTAGGATACGCCCAATATGCTGGCCGAAGACTTACTTCGGTGACCCCTGGGTTTGCACTGTGAATAATATAAATTGGGCTAAGGAGTGTGCAATCTGCAACCCGCGGCCACAGATTGCATTTTCAAGTCGACTTTGCAGAAATTCAGTCTTGTCGAGGCCAACCTCATAAGCTGAACTTTTAAACAAAAATTCTAAAATGTTTCACTCGTGCTTATATAAACATTCAACACTGCATCGAGTATACCAATTCGATCGGACTGACTTGCTCGTTTCTGGCATTGACATTAGCATGAGACTTTGAGTAGTGTCCTTATAATCTAAAAATTTGTATTTTGGCGGAGTCTTTTAAATAAGATCCACAATTGATTGCTTCAATATCGGTTTTCAAACTTTTTTTACCTGTTTTAGGAAGCACACACCCCTGCATCTGACCCCTGCATTTTATTAGTAAGTTTTTCAAAAATATCTATTTATTTTTCATTTCGGGATGCAAACTCTTTTGCCGTATTTTAATATTTAATAGACGCATTTAATAGGGTGACAAAATTGCTCCCATAATTTATTTTTGGCCGTCAAACTATAGCTGTACAGTAAGCTTACTCCAGAGACTCTGCTTCCGTTTAAGGAGTACAGCAACTGGTTGGGGGTCAATAACCAAAGTTGCACACTCGCGCCGTCAAACTAATGACGCGAATCAACGGCGTTATTTCGTTGCTTGAGCTAACGCTAGCGGCGACAATATTTTCCAGAAGTTAACGGAGGTGGCAGCTGCGAGACTTTTTTTGCTAAAATCTAGCGTTAGCGCAAAGCGTTAATTTATTTTAGACAATATGGTATTAAGAGATTACCTTTGCAAGTCAATAGAGTAGTGCATAGAGGGGTAGGTCATTCAATATTCTCATAAGAATATATTGTATATTTAACTCAACGAAGTCTACTTCAATTATAAGTAGCTCATCACTAGGATAATGCAAGCAGTTGTAATGCTTTTGCTAGATTTAATTGGTTTGCTGCAGAGTCGCATAAGCGTCGGTTTGCTTCTGCAGTGCTAATTCTTTTAGAATTTTAAGTACTGCAAATTACGAAACTTGCACGACACTGCTTTAATAGAAAGGGAATGCAATGAAGATGAAGGTAAGAGGGAAGGGCAAAAGGAAGAGCCTCAATTAAACCCGTGGCCATATAGCAACAAGTATTGTAAACTTGATTCTCATAAAAGCAACAACCTATTTTTTCAATATCAAAAGTGCTGCTTACCTGGAAAAAATTCTAATGTGCTCGATATAATCACGAAGTGGTTTGCAAAGTCGTGCCAATTATGAGCAAATGACAGCGCATTGGACTGACCCGAAAATCTTGAAACGACTCAAAAGTGTGCTTTCTTGCCAGCGCTTAGTGAGCAATCACACTTATGATACATTGGCAAAGGATATACAGGATGTGGGTTTGCAGCTTCAGCATTTGTTCAACTGACATTAGCACAATTACAAATAGTGGCAGTAAATTTGTCAAAGCTTTCAAGTGTGTTTACTTCTTCGTTTATATGTTGCTCTATTGTTGTTGCAACAACACGTTATAAGACTAAGCTTTGACTTGATTATTAGTACAGTAAATTATTGTAGTTGATTTTCTTTTTCATAGACTATTTAGTGAGATGGGGGATGGAGATTTATCAGCGCTACCGATACTTAAACCTGAAACAGCCAACAAAGTTGACGATCCATTCGATCACGTTAATGTCAGCGACTTGACTGCTCTTCTTGCCAGTGAGGAGAATGGAGAAAGTGATATTCCCAGTTGTGAAGATGTGGTACACACATCTTGAATTAGGTGGCTGGTTCCGATACAGAGAGAGAGCTTTCAGTGACATGAATTACAAAAGGGAGAATAGGTCTGTGTCGCGTTTCAATAGAATTTTTTTGATTCTATTTCAATCTTAACTCACTTCTTAAAATTGAGGCGATTTATAGTATCGCTCGAATAATTAAGTCTGGTTGCAACTTAACAGCTAGGAAAAGATTGGCTTCCATTAAGATACTTTAACTCGCGCACTTCTCGATCACGAACAGAACAAATATATTCACAAACCACTTTAAAACTTCTAATTCCTTCGCTTGCCAAAACACAGAACTAAAGCACTTCAATAAATAAATATCAGAGACCAACTAAAGCCACCAAAGTGATCACTTGGTTCTTGTCATAACAATCACCACAGAACAACGCCTTTTTACTACACTCTATTCTCTCTACTGAAAAATACTTTCTTTCTCTCTCTCTCTCTCTCTCTCTCTCTCTGAATGAATGAAAAATCTCGCCGCCTTGTAATACACGAATGAAAAATAATCTAAAAATTGCTAGAATATTACGTGACACAGGAAAAACACCGTTAATAAATTACGTAATCGGTATTAATAAAAAAAAGAAAAATCTTCAAAAAAAAACAAGAATCACTAGAATACACTGGAACTTGGTCACGTGGTCAACCATTGTCACGTCAGAAAAGGTCTGTGAGTTACAAATCAAATAATAAATGCGAAAAAAAGCTCTTTTTTCGAAACCAGTGTAGTAAGTTTTGGGCTTCAGACAATTTAGATTTACTTATAAAATGGTCACTGCAAAATAAAACAACAGATTATAACAATTACACACACATATATAAAATCTATTCTTTCAACGCAAATTTGCTTATTCGTGACAGTCTGCCTTTGCGAAACTTGTGAAGTGCCTCATCCAAGGGCACAACGACGCGGTGTCCTTGGTGGGAGTTGAACCGAAAGAACTAGGCTGTCGTTTAAACGAGCCCCAATCCACTCGGCCACGCTGCCGACGAAAATCGTCAGGAAATTCATAAAGTGTTCAAACGCACAGCTGGGTAAAAATTTGTTTTCAGGAGCTCTCAAGCATCGGATGCCATCGGCCAGCACGTTGGAAGACTTTTGACTGTACCGAGCGTTACAAGATGGAATTCTGCATAAGACATTTTTGTAAAGAGCATACAATAAAAGAAAGCGGTTTCTTAAACGCATGCCAAGAAATTGAAGCTCGTTGTTTCACTTCAAGTGACTTGTCCTACTTAAATGAGCACAGATTGACGCTGTTGCACAAAATGCTAGATTCTATCTTTATATTCTACAAAGTTACTGATCCTATATAGAAATTTTGCTTTCTAGGTTCAAAAGCGGCCGGTTATATTTAGAAAGAAAACTTCAACAGATAAACTTCTGTTACTTGACATATTACAAGCCTTTTTGTCTACATCAGTTATTTAAATTTAGCTTATATTTTGGATGATTTAACTTTCTTAATGGAATATAAGGATGTTATGGTTTCCATTGCTGCCGGTTTGGACATGGTGCAAGGGAAAGAAAAAGCGTACACAGGACTTTTGCTACCCACTTTAACAGGCATCTTTCACTGTCTCAAAATAAAAGCAGAGCAATGGCTTGGCTTATTGCAATCCACTGAGTGAGAGCATGATCTTCGAAATGGAGAAAAGGTAATAATAAAGGAACAAAATATTGATATAACTCGTGTACACTTTATTACAGGTTGGATAGTTTCTGCATAGCTTGATGCAGAATTATCAGGCATTATAGGCCACACGGCCTAAAGAGTAAACTAAAATATGCTTGGGTTTTTTGCAGGTTCTACAATTTTTCACTACCAAAAAATGTATTCTGGCCAGTGCGAAGCATCAGAATTACAGGTTGTCGCTACGGCGTAAATCGCTTCCTGGCGTGTGTGCGGAAGATGTCTCCCAGATGGCCAGCACTTAAATCGCAAACAATTGCGATAGTGTGAGGAGTGATGGCTCTTCGGAATCAGTAGAAAACCATTTGCTTCAAGAATTATCTGCTTCTTATTCCAAGAAAGACGTTATTAACGTTAAGGAAATGGTAGCAATGTTCACAAATGACTAGCTGTCAAGAAACTGGTAGATTCCAGATTCTTTTACCACCAAAAGATTGTGACAACTTCATAAAATATAACTTATCGATGCCATCAAGTGCAACAGTTGCACGCGTGTTTTCTCTCGGAAAAAAATAATGCGCGCAAAATGGAGCAAGCTTACAGCTAAACATTTTGAAATGTTTGTATTTTTGCAAGGGAATAAAGTGTAATGATTAAATCAAAATAAAGCTTGCCACCGCCTGATGAGACCCAATATGGTCAAAAACAATCGCTGGTTATTCACATGATGTAATATTACTACATGGTATCGTATGATTTTGTTGACCATTTTTGAGCAAAATTTTCTATTTTATCATAATGTGATGCTGGAGGCAGATCACTCTAAATAGGAGATTGCCTTTACAATCGCTAATTGGCAACTAGTAACTTCTATATTAAAAGCTTTTTAGATTGAAGTAGATAGAGCGTCTGCTTCTGAAGTGGTAGATTCAGGTTTGTTTTCGAGATAGGTCAAACCAAAGACTTAAAGATTGGAATGCATAGCTTCCTCTCTTGACGCTCAGCAGCAAAAGGGAAAGTACGGGGGGCAAGCCAGCAAGTTAATTTACTTGTGCCCTTTGGCAAACGCACTTAATGGAATACCTTCATTTTTGAAATATAGACAGGTGGTTGGGCCAGCAATCTACCCGTTGTGGCGGCCTACCTTGATCAAAAGCTAGCAAAAAAGAGCATTAATTAATAAAATCAAGCTAAAACGAAACACAACGTTCTTTTTTAACCTAGGAATAAATTTGCTCGAATAAGGATCAACGCTAATGGTACCATTGATGACGGTGCTAGCTTTCTAAGTAGTTCGCACAAACGTTGATGGCAATTTAATTTGTTAACGCGTACAACACTTTGCAATCTGATTGTTGATGATGCTTTCAAGGTAGTCATTATTTCATGATATATTCTAAATCGGTTATTTTTTATTATTGAGTGTACAAACGGTGCAAATATATCATACATTAAATAAAGCATATCTTAGACCGCCACACTTGTAACCTATGCTAGGTCCACTGTAGTGGAAGGCCTGTCAGTACTCTGCGAAGCCGTATCACTCGTGAATGGGTGGCGGTTATCGCAGGTGCACTAAGTCTAGCAACTGCTAGAACAATAGTGCTGTCACAACCTAGTGGTCGCAAGCTTTTATAGTAATGCAAGAGGCTAGCGATGCACTTAGCAAACTGCAGACAGTGACACTGTTTCGACCAATCAGGTCTTTTCAGTGCAGTTGGTGACCAATAAAAAGCTAGAGGCTTTTGAAAAAAGTATAGATTAGACCTCCACACTTGTGGGATCTATACTATGTCCACTATAGGGAATGGTCTGTCAGTACTCTGCAAAGCTGTATTACTCGTTAATGAGTGGCGGTTGTCGCAGTTTGCTAAGTCATCGCTAGCCATGTGCATTACTATAAAATCTTGTGACCACTAGGCTGTGACAGCACTATTGTTCTAGCAGTTGTTAGACTTAGTGCACCTGCGATAACCGCCACCCATTCACGAGTGATACGGCTTCGCAGAGTACTGACAGACCATCCACCATAGTGAACCTAGTATAGATCCCACAAGTGTGGCGGTCTAAGCTATGCTTTACTAAAAGCCTTTAGCTTCTTGTCGGTATATCATACTTGTTTCACCATTGTATTTGCGTTTGGTGCTAGTTTCGCCATTGAGTCTGCGTTTGGTGCAGATATTCAAGACAACCTTGAATATTTAGTCCACGCCGACTTTATCCTGACAGATCGTAAAAACCAAATAAAAGTAAACAGGATTGTGAATCCGCTATTGGTCAGGCATTAATTAGAGAATAATCAATGTGCGTTGAATTACGACAACAAGCGACTGAACATTCTTGCTAAAGCATGTATCTCTTGCTATCTTAATCTGTTAAATCAGTGTTTTCCAACTTGAAGTTCGCGAGAAGGTTTCAGGGGGTCAGTGAATGCTTTGGTAGATTTCGATGAAGACATGTTTCTCAATAACTAATGTCTTTCACTCAGTGGAAACTGGTTTTTGACATAATCAATTTATGTTGCAAAATCCAAAGTATTGTTTTTTGTAAAAGAATGAAAAACATCAAGGGAGTTGCGCATAGCCGCTATGTTCCCTCAAAGTTTGTGAATTTTTGTAAATGTGTTGTTTGAACTATTTTTAACGTAGGCGCAATTTGCAAATAGACTTGCTCACTATTGAAACTGCAAACAATTTCAAAACTTGTATTTTTTCACTTTATAAAGTGCATGGAATCTACAAATTCAATGTCGTGGGAGGGCGCTAAAGTGAATGTTGCAAATTTTTAGGAATAAGCTGTTAAATTTTAGGCGTACTTCTTACAACTTTTCGTAATTATGGACCCAAATGTATGATCTAAAGTATTAGTATGAAATTTCGTACAAATAAGTATGTTTAGTCTGCTATAACATATAATGTACTTGCTATAGACTTTAGGCTTTTGAATTTCCCAGCTGTTTTGTTCGCCCTGTTTTCACCATATACTGAGAAAGTGGATTGGCTCACAACTAAAACAGCGAATAATTTCACAAACTTTTATCTCTTAATTCTCACCACTTGGATGGAAGAATAAATTTAAAGTTGTGGGAGGGCGCCATAGCCATTGCTGTCCATTTTTAGGAATAAGCTATTAAATATTACGCTTACTACTCACAACTTTTCGTAATTAGATGCCTATTTGTATGACTTAAAACCTCTGGCCGCGCGTGTGTTGCTTGGTCCTGGCATAAATGCAACAAGGGGAAGTGCAAAGTAACCCGAAGACAAACAATTACAGTTATGGCTATAGGATAGGTTCTTCTTTAAGAGTATAACTAACTGAACAGGTTTTTGTGCTAAAGATGCGTACAATTGTTGTGATTCCTGCAAGATTCCGTATAAAATATTGCCCGTTTGTTCAACTTTGCTAACCTGATTAATATGCATTTGAGGTTAAGACTAGTCAGACTTGCTACTCGACGGTACAAAAGTATTTTAACTTGCCATTGCAGTACTAAAATACAAGGGTTTTAGCTGTGATGTTGCCTATCATTGTTCTTTAACCGGCAGTATATCAATAGCTTGGTTTTGAAATGGCAATAAATAATAACTTTACGCGCATCTGCTGCTTGCTGCTATTTCCAGTGTGAACATACCAGAACGCTTATAACATCACAATAGCTGTTTAAAGCGTTCAAGGGAAAATTATACCCAGAATTCTTAAAATGCTTAAAAATAAATCTCTTTTGGCGTTATCAGTTTAGCTTAAATTGTTGTTGAGGTTTTTGTTGAAAGCATCATGTCAATATCTTGCAAAAAAGCGTTTAATCGCGTTTCTACGGTAAATACGTTTTGAGAAAATGAAGAGAACAAAGTCTGCAACTAAATGTTATCTGTGACGTCTTCTTCCACATGAAGAGAATAAAATTTTTGCCAGCTGGTAAGTCCGGAGCTGGCGTTTGTTTGAGCAAAAAGTTGTTTTCCTCGAACAAGGAATGCAAATTAAAAGAAATTATCTTTAAGTATGACGCCGTTATGACGTCACAAACCACACCGTGACACTTATTTCGGGGACTGTGATACTTATTTTGGAGATAGTGATCGACCGAAAAATTTTGATGCTTGTGCGCCCGATTGTTTCAAAGGAGTTGAAGCGCACGTACAGAAAAGAACTCTGCTTTATACACATGTATCATAGGACTGATCGGTTTGGGAGAATATTTGGGATGCATTTTGCAACCCACACCTAAAACATGGACGACCGAAAACGCAATACCGCTTTAAACATCTTATAGAATTTATCCTTACCGTGTACAAACTAACTTAAATGCTCAACAGTTCTCGTTGAATCTATTCAAAGCTTAAAGGTTGACTTCACCATGTTATCCTATTTCATCTATGTACATTTGCCATTGATCTAATGTACTTTTCAGCAAACAATCATTTATTAATCCAATTAAATATAAGCAAGCACCATGCTTATCTATTCAAAGCGACTGTCTAGAATCTTCAAGTCATCTTAATTTTGTATCTTAATCGTGACACTTCTTCTCAGTAGCTATTTTTTGCAAATCTTCTTTAATTAGCTCGGGATGAAGTAAGTTGTAGTCTTCGTAGTAAATGACTTGATCAGCGTTCGATGCAATGGTTTCAAGTTCTTCTGCATTAACTTCCCAGCCAATTCCGATAGCAAATACCTATCACAAAAAAGTTTTAATGGAGTTACTAGTTAATCACAGTCTAGTAGTTGTTGTCTATCAATTGCTACAAATGTTATTTGTGGTCAGTTATGTCTGGCTGCTTTCACTGTATCCGCTTTGGAATAAACTATTGGACAAACAAAGCAAAGAAATACACGCGTCCATGAGCAACTTAAAAGCCTTGGGTTTTAAACAAATCCGACGATAAAAAGAAAAACATAGTGAGAAAGAAAATTTTCTTTGTTTGATGCTTGATTAATTATTTTTACTCTGGTTTGTTTTAGAGATCTCACTTCCTTCGGAGATCATATAACTAATTGTTTGGATTGACAACAGCCAAATTTTAAGAACGCTGCTTACCGTTGTAGCTTTTGTCTTCAACAAATCGCTAGCTGTTTTGACTGTGTAAGAAGAATGTTCGATGTTGGATCTTCCGTCAGTAACAAAAATAATGATTTTGTTTTTAGCATCATCTCGACTGCCGAATTCGGAAGTAAAGGCCATGTTATATGTGTCCAATAATGCTTCGATCGTATTGGTGCCTGAGAATAAAAACTATTGAACTATTTCTAAGGTTTTCATTTTATGATTTATTCAAAAACCTTGAAAAAGATATTTCAAAGGAGGAGTGCCCTAAACGGTCTTTAGGGCATTTGTCTTACTAAATTCACGTTTTCATACAAATCGCTACCCACTACTGGCTAAACGTAAAAACACCGCTGTCATGACATCCTGAACAAGAGTGGCTTTTTTCTGGCGACTATAATCCAATTGTCTTTACCCTAAATCTCACAGTAATTGCGTTACTGTGCCTTTTGGTAACAGCACTTAATGATGGCTAAGGTGACTAAGGATTTTAACGAGCAATAAACTGATCAAATGAATGCCAAATAATGCAAACAAAATGTATAAATTTGATAAATCCAAAACAGAATCAAAACCGTTGTTCTTTGTCAGGGTACGCAACCTTTTTATTGTTGAAGACCGCATTACAGACTGTGTTTTAGCTTACGGCCACCAGTAAATCAAAAGTGAAAATTTTTTAGCTCATGCGAAAGTGAAGATCTTTTCTCATCTAGGAGAGGGATCTCCAACTTTTTCTATAGAGGGTCACGTTGCCAATATTTAAAATACCCGTGGGCCATAGTTGACTCAAAGTAAGTAGAAAGTAACTGTCAGCAACGTCGGAAATCGTAGTATGTTGCCCAAAAAATAGGTGATCTCCAAAAAAAAGGTCATCACTTCGGTGCTACTATAGCGTGAGGTCTACCGACATAAGTCACCTACCGAGATGCAGGGTGAGGTCTACCGCTTGACTCGCACCTACCGAGGTGCAAACCTCGTGAGGTTTGGGTTAGGGTTAGGGTTAGTATCCTAACCCTATAATAGCTATAATAATTCCAAACACTACACATACATTCCACACACAAAGGTAAATTTAATCTAACGATACACACTTCGTGAATCTTCTAAGAATGACACAAATAAATCATTGGTTAGGGTTAGGGCCCCTAACCCTAACCCTAACCCTAACCAATGATTTATTTGTGTCATTCTTAGAAGATTCACGAAGTGTGTATGGTTAGATTAAATTTACCTTTGTGGGTGGAATGTATGTGTAGTGTTTAAAATTATTATAGCTATAGTAGTAAGTGTGTAGCTATAGTTTAGCTGTAGAGGGGTGAGGGATAAATAATTCAGTGGTAGACCTCACGCTATAGTAGTAACTGGAGGTAGATCTCACGCTATAGTGTGGTAGACCTCACGCTATAGTAGCACCATCACTTCTCTCGCTATAACAAATTATGCCTTTCGCGCAAAAGGTGGCTCTGTCAAGAAAACACTGCACTATGTTTTTCTTTTGCAATTACGAAAGGGCTTTGCGGGTAGTAGTTTCGCAGACCCTGATTCAGGAGATGAAAGTTTGGAATGTAAAAGTTTCTTAACTTGATCAAAGTTTGTATGAAAATTGATTTTTTTCTGTTTCTGTAAAAATAATAAAGATTTTTTTGAAGGAGAATCAACTTTAAATCTATGTGCGCGGCCGCACAACCTATCACTTAAGGCCACAGGTTGTGCACCCCTGTTTTATGCTGTTGCTGTGGGATAAATATTTTACTTAAAAACAACAAAAACAAGTATAAGAATGTGCTAATGTTGATTTACTAACCATTTCCTTCCGAGTAGAAGCCCTTTATACGTTCAAGCTCTTTTTCAAACTCTTTGTTGTTAGCAGCAGCGTTCAGTTTAATAATTCGGTAGTCTTGCTTGTAAGTTCTTACACCAAAAGTAATGACTCCAAATTGAACAGCTTTAGGTCCAATATCGAAAGATCTAAAATAAGTATAGATTGCACAAAATCTTTTCTTTTACTTGTAAGTTAAGCAAAAATATCCATTGTACTAAATTAACTGTCGAGGTTTAATTGTTTCGTTGATCCAGCAAAAAAAGTTAAGTTTGAATTATTTCACTAAGAACTTCTAAGAATTATATATAGTCAACTTTTAACTTCGCAATTGATTTTGAAATATGACTAAAATAACAAAAGTTATAATGTTTTTCTCCCACGATCACCACATCAAAGATGTTGTCGTAGTGTTTTTCTCCTTTTTGTTGCAATGAAGGCACGTCATTAAACCGTTGTATTCAGTGGCGTACGCAGAAAGTTCCAAGGGAGAGGGCGGGGGGAGGGGGGGGGTAAATATTCGTCACAAATCGACTTTATGGGGAGTGCCGAAGGCACGACCAACCTAGGGTGGTTCAATCGCAAAAAGGGAGTGATTGGGAAAAGCTCTTGCCCCTGAGAAAATTCTATGAGTTTTTATGCCTCATTGCATTATTTCAGCTAAAAATACAAACAAAATATACTTTCAAACCAGAGCGTTTCTTTTGTTTGTTTTAGAAATGCTCATGTGTAGTACCTTGTAATACCGATAGCTCTCTATTCTCGTATAAGTTGTACGATTCTCTTTAAAAACGTGGCTGCCACTAACCACTATGCAGAAAGCTGATATTTCGCATAAGTAGCAGAGTCAATCGATCAAATATCGCTTTTAAAATAGTGGTTTGTGCGATTATATGTCTTCCTTCTACAAGGTTTTGTCTCCCCTCTACAATTCTTATTCACTTTCAAGAGCATAACAAATTTTGATAACTGCTTTACTTTAACCAGACAGTCAAGTCCAGATTTCTACCAGCAAGTGGTCTGAACGACGAGTGATTGAAAATCAAAATCCAGGGCGAACCTCGAATACTCGCAAAAAACCAGCTTTTCTTTTGCAAAACTGCTTGGTTTTGCTTGCTTCAAATTTTTTCATTTTTAGGTCTGAGGAGGGGGGCATGGCACAGTGGCCTCCCCTCGGTACGCTAGTGGTTGTATTTTAATATACATCATAAACCCTAATCAAAATCAGATCTAGAAGAGGGCAGACTATTTCGAACCAGTCTTTTGTCCAAGGCCGTTGAGAAAACAGTCCGGGCCCGGAACCAACATTAATTGCGGGCCTCTTTTAACAAGGATCTGGTAGACAGAAGTTTACGGGTTTTTATCCAATTACAAATGGATGAGTGTTTGGCATAATTGTTCAGAAATTGCTTTTCTTTCTGTGCTATTTTATTTTTAGCTCCGCTTTGATATGAATAAGACATTGCTCTCTGGCTACTTTACTCTCCAAATAATCAAATTTCTATATGTGGGGCAATAAATCAAGCGTAGTTATAACATTAGGTCTATGGAGTAATATAAGGCTAAAAGTGAGTCAAAACACAAAATGTGAATAACATGCAATGTATTATTACCATTCATCAGTAATCGATAAGTAAAATGCAATTTTCCTGTTTAACAGAGATAACAAAACATAGCAAGATTGATGCAAAATAATTTTGTAAAATCTAACCATAAATAAATTAATTGATCTATATGGAATATCTGGATTTAACATTTAGGATTTTGAGGATTAAAATTATGTTATGCTTAGAAAGTTTTGTGCTTTAAGAGTTACAGAAACCAGATTTTATGTTTCTGACCACGGGACCAGGAAGTATTTTGGGAGGCCCGAATTTTCTTAAAAAGAAATGTTTATGCAAATTTTTGTGGTCAAAATGAAGAAAACATTAGTCATCACGTCACAAAAATTATCATATTGGTTACGCATTTGTTAACAGAAAAAATAGAAAGCTTAGGTCTAATTCATTGTTGACATTGCGCGCGATCTGGACCTCCTGGTCAACGCTCCTGCTTTTGTCCAAATTGCACACTGTTAGCTCCACAGCCAACAAGTCAGAATGTTAATAGTGATTAACCAAAAGCAGCTTTTTACAACCTGCTGGGAGAGCATCATCATTATCATAATCCGGTTTAGCACCGGAAGATCGCAACTAAGCGAAGAACCTCCAATTTTCACTTTAACAGTTATAACATGATTAAAATAAATTCAAATAAAACGCAGAGTTTTTGAGCAATTTAATTTCAGAGGTTTTTTAAAGCCATCATATATTGCATCATGACTGAAAAAAATCGGTTTCAAGTTTTATTTTGCGCATTGTCGTGATCGCTGGAAACCAAACAGGAGTTCTGTAAATGTCATTTTAGAAGTATTTGCTTCAAATAAAGAAAGAATGCTGAAGTTTCAGAAAACGATTCACTTGGATTAGTTATCACATTGTCCAGATAGCAGGTGCTTTCTCGCAGCCTGGGCCGTCACTACGTCTTTCGGAAATGTCAGACAAAAACCGACCCTGTCAACTTGGAAGGGTAACCCCTCACCCCGATGTTCAGCCGGGGCCTACTACTTGGCAAACGCTCTTTTTAGAGCGAGGAGATGTGTTCTTGTCAGGGCACACCGTCGACAAGTTCCGAAGGCCAGCAGTCTTGCAGCTGAACATCGAAGGCCTCACTGCAAGCACGATGAATGTACTTCATCATTTTGCCGTGCTGCATGAGGTACTCGTCATTCTTCTTCAGGAGGCCCACTGCACTTGCGCAGATAAACTAACAATACCAGGCTTTGCACTGCTGGGTCTTCTTTAAGCAGAAAGCATGGCCTTGTCACGATTGTCTATAACCGGCTAAAATGGATCCTTGTAGATCAGTCTCCAGCTACATTGGAGACTGAGTGGTTGTGCGTGGACGTTGATGGTTACAAAATCGTCAATGTTCACAAATCTCCACCTACACAACTGCAAGCGTCTGATTTCCCAATGCTTCCTCACACGTTCTCTATGCTGGCGATTTCAATTGTCCACGTGCTAACTGGAGTTATAGAACCAGCAGTGCCGATGAAGAGTGCCATGTTGCTTGGGCAAGCCTTAACAGCCTTGTCCCCCTCCACGACCCAAAGGACGTGGCCACCTTTCATTCTAGCCCCTGGAACACTAGCACCAACCCTGATCTGACATTTGTCAGCGTTGGTCCAGACAGCCGTGTACCTTACAGATACATCTTGGAGAAGTTCTCTAGGTCACAACATTGATCCTCGCTTATTATTCCACCAAGACTTGCTCTACCTGTTCCGAGCAAGCTGTTAAGCTCTGCCTGTTAGCGATGGAATTTCCGCAAAGCCAACTGGAGCCACTACAATACATTGACCAACAAGCTTGCCAAGAGTTTGTTGCCACCAGATTCACCGGATGTGGATTTGGCCTACCAGGGCTTCTGCAATGTCATTAGAACAGCAGTCAAAAGTTGTATCCCACGTGGTCGTCGAAATAACCATACACAGTTTTTGGGTGATGAGTGCGAGAACCTCTACCGTACATTTCTGCAGTCGGCTGAAGGAAGCGACTCCAACAGAGATGCCGCTGCTCTGCTTCTCAGGCTCGACAAGAAACGCAGAGATCGATGGTCCAAGGCAGTTCAGACTATCGACTTTTCGCACTCTAGCCGAAACGCATAGAATATATTGAACAACCTAACTGGTAGATCACGGCGCTCCCCTCGTCAATGTGACGTCTCAGCCAACGCTATTACGTCCCAGCTGATTAGAAACGGCAGATACAGGGGTATTGACCGTGAGTCATCTCGACTCATCTCGCAAGAAGTGTCAGATCTTTGGAGGGCCACTCCAACAAGTCTAGTAAACATCTTATCAGAAGTTTGCTGCTGCCCACAAACATCTGAAACCAGGAAAAGCTCCAGGTCTAGATTCTATTTGCTTGGAGCTAATAATCCATGCTGGAGCTGCACTGAAGTCCTGGTTGTGTGGCTTCCTTTTTTCCTGCTTGCGCCATCTCAAAATTCCAAAAGTTTGGAGAAGAGCACTGCTGGTTACGATCCCTAAACCCAAGAAGTTTGTAGAGGACCCGAAAAGCTATCGTGCCATCTTCTTGCTTTGCGTCCCCTAGAAGATCCTCGAGAGCCATATACACGCTTTTGTTGAGCAGATTGTTGACCCAATTCTCCCTAGGGTGCAGGCTGGGTTCCGACGGGGAAGGTCAATTGTGGATCAGACTGTTTTGCTTACTCAAAACATCAAAGATTTATTTGAGGCCAAGAAGGCTAGTGCCGTGTTTGCCGATCTGACAGCTGCTTACGACACTGTCTGGCACCGCGGTCTCACCTGCAAGTTGCTTAGGCTTCTACCGGATAAGCACATGGTCTGCATGATTATGGAACTTGTCCGGAATAAGAAGCTTTACGCTTACTACCGGTGACAGCAAGCAAAGCCGGTTTAGACGTTTGCGAAACGACCTCCCACAGGGATCGGTCTTGGCCCCCTTTCTTTTCAACATCTACACATGCGATCTGCCTTCCATGACCTCTCAGGAGTATGTACATGCTGATGACTTATTGCTGTATGCTTCTCGAGATTGGAAAACTGTGGAGGACACCCTAAGCAAAGACAAGACTACACTTTCAGCTTATCTCCAGACTTGGAGGCTAAAGCTCAGCAATACGAAAACGGTGACGGCGGTCTTTCATCTTAACAACAGATAGGCCAAACGTGAGTTTAGTTTACAACGATGGCAACCTATTGCCATCCTGTTCAGTCTAAACATATTTTGGAGTGAAGCTGGATAGGTCGTTCACTTTCCGTCACCACCTCGAGGCCTTGCGCAAAAACTCTCCCCTCAAGTTGCGTTGTTGAGTCCACTTGCGCAATCCGGATGGGGTGCAGGTACCAAGACATTGCGCATCTCTGCTCTTTCCTCGGTATACTCCACCGCTGAGTACTGCGCACCAGTTTGGTGTCGTAGTACACATACTCGCCTTATTGAAAGCATTCTCGATGATGCTTTAAGCATTGTCACTGGATTCTTGCGTCCCACACCAACGGAGGACTTGCTTGTCCTTGCAGGCATCCAGCCAGCTAAGCTCCGCCGGTTAGGAGCGACACTCTCTTTGGCAAATCATGCTATCCATGATCCCGACAATGTACTGCACGGACAGTTGGTTGGGCATCAGGATGCGTATTTGGGGAGACTTAGATCAAGACGCCCATTTGTACCTGCTGCGTGGAAACTATTAGTTAGTTTGTCTAAACTGGACAGCCGGATGAAACAGTGGACGAAACATAAATGGAACGAGGACTAATTAAAGAGTACTTCAAGGGTGCGTGCTATCATTCCCAGGGTCAGTTGAAGGCAACTTGGAATGAGTCTGCCCAGAACATCTTGGCTAAGGCTCAATCGCCTGCGGACTGGTGTAGGACGTTATCACTCGTCCATGTACAAATGAGGTCTCGCTCCATCACCGAATTGCGAATGTGGCGCCACTGAGCAAACTGCTGACTACGTTATATATTCTTGTTTCATGTATTATGTACCAAGAGGAACACGAGGTCTTCAGGTTTTGGATGACGCAACTCGATGTTGGCTTAACACCGCCACTGCCAGCATCTAATCTGGGCAGCATAGCAGCCCGGGGTGGTAAAAGGATAGATCCTCGGCCTTGGCTTCGATTTGTGCTGGCCTGGATTGAGTTTGGGTGCCTCACCAAACGACGACGACGAGTTTTCACATAATATTAAACTAGTGGAATTTGTAAACGGTGCTTGAGATATTACAAAATGAAAAAAAACTATTTCGAATGCTGCCAATATCATAAACACAAAGCTTGAACAATGTATTAAACTGCATGCTTACCCAGTCACATTGTTTACCCACTGAATCACATTTGTCCAGTATGTATTTTCCGGAATACAAGATGAAGAGTCCAAAACAAAGGTAATATCAGCTACAATTCTTTGATTGCAAACAGCTAGATTTAATAACAAAAACAATTAAGAGATTTCACGAAAAACTGGGCGTATTTCCATAAAAAGTAAGTAAAAATTGGGGTAAGATTTGAGATTGCTAAGGTCTCAAAGCCCGGAACCTGATAGAGCAGACCTCCTGCATGGCCAAAGAAATATGTCGTTCTGCTACATTCAACCTCATACTTCGCGTGGAAAATTATCGTGTTAGTTGCAAAATCTATAAAAGTATTTGCTCAGTTAAAGGTAGCCTGATCATTTCTATTGTCTTCAACCTTATTGCTAATCTGTGTAATGATTTCGAAAACTGCCATTTAAAAAATTTGTTTCAACACAAGTTCCAGAACAGAGCAACAGATATTTCTATTTAACTTCTTTGTCAAAAACCTAGGCACGCAGAGCGTTTTACAAAGCTGAAAGTATGACAACTTTAATCCAATACTTACGTTCGCAGCAAGGATGTTGAGGTTTGAAACTTCCAGTTGTTTTGTCTTCATTTTCAACACAAGTTGACATTGCATCACCGACAAGAGTATGTTCTAATAAATTCATTACAATGAAACTATTTTAAATCACAAGCGTTTGTAGACAAGTGGCAAGCAACGGCTGTTTTAAGCCATTTGATAACAGCAAAACATTCACGGTTAATAAGTGCTAGTGTAAACGTAAATTTATTGCGGCACCATTTGTATAAAACAGAGTGAAACATTTAGATGCCTAAACGTGATTTTTAAATTGACAAGATCGGCAAAAGTTTTGAGCTGCCCTATATGATAGCATTTAAGATTTTAGTGAGATTGAGGTAAGCCTTTAAAAAGTCACAATAAAACGGTTGTGAAGTACCAGAATTGCCAGGAAGAGTGGGGCAAATGGTGTGAGCGCCATCGGTTGAACATCTCTTTTTTTTGCACTCTTTAAACTCGCTTTATGATTTCATAACGTTATCCGACATGATCAACACAGTCTATGGTAGCTTTACGCTACCAGAGATCATCATATCATAAATTGTTTTTAAAGTTGCGAAAGTTTTACTGCATCAGTTTAATTGAAAACTGATTTGTGACCTCATTTCTCAAAGGATTTTCAAAACGTGTTTAACAAATGAAAGGTTGTTTTAAGGCATTTTAGATAACACTGTTCAACAAAAAAAAATTTTTTCCTGGTATCTGAAAGTTTTTCATCTGTTCCTGGGTATATTTGGGCCGCTAAGTTTGAATCTGTCGTCCGTTTTTTCCCATCACGTCAGACTTTTAAGATCTATGCTGTGGTCTATGCTATTAGCAAAAATACATGCATTATAGAGAATGATAAAATTTTTTATATGCGTATATTTTAGCGGATTTTTGTCAAACAGTGGTAACAAGACACTGAAAACACTTAATTTACTGTATAGGCAAGAGTAGCCAACTGTACTACTATCGTTTAAAAATGTTTTTGTCTTCCTGCTTTGCGTTTATGTGGGGCGTCACTTTCCGTCTGCAGGTACCAGCAATAGTCACCCATCATCCTATCATTTAGCTTTCCCTGGTAACGAGTTTCAATGACTGAAATGTCTTGATGAAACCTTTCACCTTGTTCGTCACTCACATCTCCTAAATTGTCAGGAAAAAAGTCCAGGTGTGAGTGCAAGAAATGTATCTTCAACGACATACGACACCCTAACTTCTGATATGCGATCAACATCTCGTGCACAATATGGGCATAGTTCTTACTTTTTTGCATCCGAGAAAGTTGTGTACTACTTGCTTGAATGATTTCCAAGCGCAGAGCTCCAGGCTGTTCAGACGTTGGTCGAAATTTTCATCCTTCATGAGATTTCTAATGTCTGGTCCAACAAAAACACCTGCTTTTAACTTGGCATCACTTTTCCTAGAGCCAAATTTTTCCAGCAAGTACTGGAAGCCTTTTCCATGCTGATCTATTGCTTTAACAAAATTTTTCATTAGTCCGAGCTTTATATGAAGTGATGGTAAGTATACTTTTTGCGGATCAATGAGTGGTGTATGCTTCACGTTATATCTACCAACTGCAAGCTCTTTCCGTGGAGGCCAAATAGTCCTGCTGTAGTGCTTACTGTCATCGCGACTGTCCCAAAGGCATAAAAAACACATATGTTTGGTGTAGCCAAGCTGCAAGCCGAGCAGTAAGGAAATCACCTTCAAATCTCCACAAACTTTCCAAGAATACTTGGAGTATTCAATTGCTTCTAAAAGAATCTTCATTAACTCATAACTTTCTTTCATATTGACAGCATATGCCAGCGGCAAAGAAGGCTTTGTGTTACCGTTGTAAAGAAGAACAGCTTTAAGACTAGTTTTACTAGCATCAATAAAAAGCCTCCACTGATCAGAAACATGTTGGTAACCCAGTGACTCCATCAGAGCAGAGACGTTGTTGCAAAAGCACAGCGTGTTTTTGTTGGTAAAAAACGACGACAGCTCATCTTGTCGTAGGCGAGGAAAGGTGATCTTAGTGCCGGTTTCAAGAAGATTCCATTGTTTTAACCGTGAGCTTAAAAGCTCTGCTTTGTTTTTTGGCAAAACCAAATCTCTCACCAGATCATTCAACATATGCTGGTTAATCAAAGTTGGGTCATGTGGCTCAATCTCGTCTATACACATTTCACTTTCAGAAGCTTCACTTGATATTTGAGATTGAGAAGACGAAGCATCTTCATCCAAGGCACCAGTTGGAGGTGGTGATGGAATGGGAACCTCACTGCTGTGTGGAACTGGCTTCATTGCCGATCTGCAGTCAGGATATTTAATTTTTGACTTGTTCTTTTTGAAAAATCCCTTTATATTCGTTAGGCAGAAGTAACAATCGGTGGTGTGATCAGCTTGTTCTCGCCAAACCATCGGAATAGCAAATGGCATTTTCGTCTTCTTTCCAGCTAGCCACCGCAGTAATTGTGTGTTGCAAGCATTGCAGCTTATATGAGGGGACCAGCTCTTGTCCTGGTCTCCGACTTCGCACCCAAAGTATAACTTGTAAGCAGTCTTCACTTTTGGGATGAGCTTTCTGCGGTTCACAGGAGGAGTGTACTGTCCACAGACGTAACAGAAGTTATCTGGATCATTTTTGTATTTTCTTCTGCGACTTGACATATTTTGTGTGGTAGCAACTAGTATAGAAAAATGCAATTTAGGCCTTGTAGCTAATATAAAATTTGAACTTAGCACCTACAATAGAGTACATTTCAATAAATAGCATTCCAAAAAATGACCGGTGGATAAAAGCAAGATGATACAAAAGTTAGCGTAGGAGGAGCGATATGAAAGGTAGCATGAAGTACCCCACCAGTCAACGGTATCTTAAAATCCTGACGTGATAGAGTAAATCTAACAGCAGATTTGAAATCAGCGACCCCAGATTACCCTAAATCAATGTTTACCTGAACTGATACCAAAATTTTGTTGAGCAGTGTAATTTTTAGCATAAACATAAACAATTAGTTTATATTTAAAAAAATTGAATTTTAACACATGTATTGTAACTTCATACTGACCTCCTTCTCACCAAAAACAACAAATTGGGGTAAGTTCAGTAAAACTAAGAAAGTTTAATATGTAGACGTTATAATAAGGTACTATAAGACGTTATAATAAGGTTTAATATGTAGGCGTTATAAAAAGGTGCTGTTTAAAGGCTGAGCAAATTTTCTTTTCAGCCATACGTAATTCTAATTACATAGCGCTAACGATTAGTGTATCATGGCAAATTAAAAATTGGTTGCCTTTGATCATTCTCCATTTTCAGTTGAACAAATATTCTACTAGATCTAACAAACATGCAATTGTTAGACAAAGTTACTTATTTCATATATTTGGACTACTCTTCATCACAATCATGGTTATTTGACATTATCTGTCTAGATTTGCAAAAAGATTTATAAAAAAACTAAGTCGGTAAACATTTTTGAAATGTTGCCTACCGGTTTAAAACACTCAATATTATGGTGTCTGCACTTCACAAAATTGCAATTTCTACAGAATCTAAGTCCTTTGGTACATTTTGTCCAATCTTTCTCCATAACATGGCTCTTTAGCATTATCCATCAAAACTTTGAAAGCGATTCATTTAAAAATCAAGTCTCTAACAATTTCAATATCTGGCCAAATCCGATCAAAAGACTTGGTAATCCCTCAAGAAAAAGTGATCTTGTTTTATCACTTGCAACAAAATATTGGTGTCAAGCTACATATGGTTTAAATGTTAAAGCCATTTCTTTTGGAATTGCGTGAAACCGACGCAGCGGGCTGATTTGAAGTTCTCAACCTCGACATTACTGATGGGAGAGCTGCTGTTGTAATCACTTAAGTGCGAGTGCTTCATTTGTAGTTAGTTTACTGTTTGCATGGCTGCTTTTATGCGAGGACCAACCTACATTCGCGCAGCTAGAGGCTTTGAGTCATACAAATAGGCATACAGTTACAAAAAAGTCGTAAGTAGCGGTCTCTAATATTTAATCGATTGGTTCAGAAAAAATACATCGATTCTTTTAGTGCTTTCCCCCTTACCACACAACTTTGAAATTATGCTTCCATACACTTCATAGAATGAACAAATTAAACTTTTTAAAATCGTTGGCTGTTTCAATTGTGAGCAAGTCTATTTTCCAAGTAACAAACAAAGCAAACAGAAACGAACAAACGCGCAGCCAGAAGCATTAAGTTTTATGACTAGACCAACATCTACAAAAACGTTGTAAGTAATCCGCTTGATAGTTTATAGCCTAATTTCTGTAAATTTATCTATGGCATCGGCATTGTTCTCTTCTCAAACTTGGCATTTTATTACATTAAACTTTGTCTTTAATCCAGACCTTCCTACTTTTAAATGAAGATTGGTGTTTCGTACCGATGGAAAGAGCCTATTCACTACTAATATCAGAAATGGGCTTTAGTATTTATGTCTGCTATCCAAGTGATAGTCGATAATTTTTCTGCCCGCTGCTCTTCTCGCTATATAGTGGCAAACTTTGTGATGTCATTAAACATTATGTCATACCACTGCTCTTTTAACATAAGACTCAAAAGAGAAGAAGAGATCATGCTTACAAACATTTAAATAAATAATTGCTTGTTGTACCTTGATACGGAGTAAAATGTTACAGAATAAGTTTTAGCAAAAATCAACGTTTCATGAAACGCAATCTGATAAAAGCAGATGGCCATAGCCACCACATGGCTATCAAGTTTATCGCGTCCTGGCAACCTCTTGTTTGCCCTGTTTTCATCATAGATGTTCTCAAACTAAACAGACTTTTATCCGTTAAATTTAGGAAGTGCTTAAAAGCATATCAAAGTTGAGGGACAAGGCCAATGTGATGGATATGAATTTTTAGGATTAAGCTATTAAATATTAGGACACCTACTTACAGCTTTTTCGTAAGTGCAGGCGTATTTACATGAGCTAACGCCTCTGGCTGTGCGAATGTAGCTTGTTTTGGCATACACGCAGTCAGGCAAACAGTAAACTAACTACAAATGAAGCACTCGCACTTAAGTGATTACAACAGCAGCTCTCCCATCAGTAATGTCGAGGTTGAGAACTTCAAATCAGCCCGCTGCGTCGGTTTCACGCAATTCCAAAAGAAATGGCTTTAACATTTAAACCATATGTAGCTTGACACCAATATTTTGTTGCAAGTGATAAAACAAGATCACTTTTTCTTGAGGGATTACCAAGTCTTTTGATCGGATTTGGCCAGATATTGAAATTGTTAGAGACTTGATTTTTAAATGAATCGCTTTCAAAGTTTTGATGGATAATGCTAAAGAGCCATGTTATGGAGAAAGATTGGACAAAATGTACCAAAGGACTTACGAGGTGCATTCAATAAGTTTCCAGACTTTTTTTGTACAGGCATTTATAATTGCCGTAAACTCGAGATATTTCAGTATGTTGTTACTATACTCCTTATGAGATGATTGACCAATTTTTTCTTGTTTAGGTGCAAATTTATAGCTACAGTAGGAATTAGAGTACACCTTACTAAATCCTGATTGTCACAGCTGGTGAATTTCAAAAATGCAATCTGGACGTGAGGACACATTAGAAGAACGATATGCGATCAAGTTCTGTTTCAAACTTGGAAAAACTGCCACGGAAACGTATGGTATGCTTCAGACTGCTTATGGACCCATCTTGCATGAATCGATCATCAGTTTTTCAGTGGCACAAGAGATTCAAGGAAGGCAGGGAGTCCGTGAGGGATGATGAGAGATGTGGGTGGAGTAGGGAAGTCAGAACATCAGAGATGATTGGCCAAATAAATGATTTCATGAATAGGGACCGTCGTGTTTCTATAGAGACACTAAGCGCACAGTTTAATGTCAGTGTGGGAGCTGTACACATAATCATTCGTGAGGAACTGAAGATGCGGAGGATTTGCGCGAAGTTCGTCCCAAGAGTGCTCCGGGAAGATCAGAGAGAAAGACGTTGCAATGACAGCAAGGAGATGGTCCAGCTCATTAATTCAGATCCCCAAGTTCTTGATGCCCTGGTAACCTGCGATAAAAGCTGGATCTATTGTTATGACCCAGAAACAGAGTTCCCAGTGGAAGCATGCTGGATCTCCCAGACCCAAGAAGGCCAGACAGAGCAAGTCCACCCAGAAACTCATGATGATCCCTTTTTTTGACAGCATGGGCATAATCTACATTCACTGGGTTCCCACTGGAATCACAGTCAACAAGGAGTTTTATATTGAAGTTTTAAAGGAGTTCAGGAAGAAATTCCGTCGGAAGAGGCCAGAACTCTTCGAATCAGGTCAGTGACATTTCCATCAGGACAATGCCCCAGTCCACAACTCCATCCTCGTCACAGACTATTTGACCCAGATGGGCATCAAGACGGTTCCCCATCCTCCCTACAGCCCGGACCTTGCTTCCTGCGACTTTTGGCTATTCCCAAAGCTCAAGGAAAACTTCAGAGGCAATCGTTATTCCACAATTGAGGACATGAAAGAGGCTGTGACGAGGGTCCTAAACACGCTCACACAAGAAGACTTCCAGGGGGCTTTCCAGAAGTTGTTGGAACGGTACAACAAGTGCATTGATGTTGGAGGAGAATACTTTGAAGGGGACTAGAGTTTTTTGTGTGTACGGTTAATAAAAGTGTCCATACCAAAAAAGTCTAGAAACTTATTGAATGCACCTCGTAGATTCTGTAGAAATTGCAATTTTGTGAAGTGCAGACACCATAATATTGAGTGTTTTAAACCGGTAGGCAACATTTCAAAAATGTTTACCGACTTAGTTTTTTTATAAATCTTTTTGCAAATCTAGACAGATAATGCCAAATAACCATGATTGTGATGAAGAGTAGTCCAAATATATGAAATAAGTAACATTGTCTAACAATTGCATGTTTGTTAGATCTAGTAGAATAATTGTTGAATTGAAAATGGAGAATGATGTATGCCAACCAATTTCTGATCAGCCATTATAAACCAATGTTTAGCCCTAACGAAATAGAGTTATAAATCGGTAAAAAGCAAATTTCCAATGCTTTCAACGGGCACTAATGGTTAGTACCATATCATAACCTTTTGGTAATAAACTTATCTGGTATTGCTCAGCTTACTACTTTATAGGAGGGATGAAAAGTTACACCAATGGTGTTAAGTTTAATTTTTTTGTACCAAAACAAACACTGTACTTCTTATCGTATAATATTGAAATTGCCTTAAAATACCCTTTATTTTGTTGAGAAAAGTTTGAAATTCCGTTAAAAACTGAGGTCACAAATCAGTTTTTGAGTAAATTAATTGTGTAAAAATGTTGTGATTTTTGAAAAAAATCATGATTTTGTAATTTATGTTAGCGTAAGATTGTGTTAATCGCACCTGACAGCATTATAAAATTATACAGCGAGTTTTAAGCGGGCAAGAGAAAAAGAGAAGAAGAATGCTTAAATAAATAATAGCTCGTTGCATCGTAAAATGAGCTTAAATTGTTGTAAAGTCGTTTTTATCATAATAGCCTTATTACATGTAATATTTCCTGAAAATACGTTTCTACAATGAGTAGTTTTTGAGAAAATAAAGATAATAAATTGTGCAATCAAGGGTTGATTGTTACGTCATCTTAGACCCCAAAGAGATGATATTTTTTGTAAGTTGGTAAGTCAAAGACTAGCTTTTTTGTGCAAGAAACGGTTTTGCTCTGTCAAGAAATGTAAATTAAAAAGTTCTGTTTAATTATGACGTCATGATAATGTCAGCACCCTTATGACACTCACTGCCGGGTGGTGATCAATCGTGCCAAGTTTGATGCTTATACGTCCAGTAGTTTCCGAGGAGTTAAAGCTTATGTACGTACATATATAAGTTATATACGTACAGACAGAGTCGTGCTTTAAGTATTAGACTAAAACCACGCATAATCACGAATTAAAACTATTTAGAATCGGGTTAACCCGTTCTTTCCATTTTTGACCACTAGATCTATACACACTTTCGCTCGTGCCCAGTAAGTTAAATCAGAGTTTATGTGAATATGCCGTTGGAAGCATCGATAAAATAAGAATGATTCAAACTTGCTTGTGCAATGTACAATAAATAAATGAAGTAGATAGGGCTTATCTAGCATTAAAATCTCGTTGTTCAATTTAAGCAATTTTTCACCTTTGCCGTTATTCAGTTGTCTAACCTGGAGTTAACAAGCTGTTGTCTTCTTATGTTTTATTACATCACCATAACTTTAGTTTGTCTAGAAATATTTTATTCTAGTGGCAGAATTTTATGTAACTTACTTGGAGGACAAATAAAATCGCATGTGTCTCCAATGTCCCAATTTCCACCTCCTCTTCCTTCAGGAGCAGGAGGATGGCAAATGACTGTTCCTTCTTCCCATTGTGGGGGATCACGACACGTTATGTTTGGTGTCACTAATAAAACATTGAAAGTGTAAAATTGTGAATCTATTAATAGAGAACCTACTGATAGAGAAGAAAGAAAGTTTAAGTTTAAAACGTGTAAACAGTATTCATCTATAAAAAGAATTGGCTTGTTTGAGACTGAAAAAAATATTTTATCAAAACATTGTGTTCACTTATGTAAAAAATGGGAAAGATTGACTTTGTTCTAATTTAATTCTTTGTAAAGTCGTCTTATTTCAGGACATCATAACCGTTTTGTTTCACAAGGCTGCATGCAGAATAGGGGGGCTTGAGAGACGAAGGCCTCAACATAGTTAGGAAGTTTACCTTTTTGGCATCTAATAACAGTTTTAGAGGGGATGAAAAACAACTTCAGCCGTTAAACTTGCAAACCATAATTTTAGAAACTATAATAATTGCAAAACCAATTTGAGGGAATAGATTTGATGCCAATTGGCTTTTGTTTTAGTTATGTAATGACTCATCGAAAAAAGAGAATACCTTAAGTATTCTACCCAAGTAGTAATTACAAACAGCACAATTGCTGGGGTTGCGATCTTCAAAATAAGCTGCACTGCCAGCATAAGAGTACTCAGTGCGGATCGGAGAAGCAGTGTCCTTGCAATGCGTTTTAAATTGTGGAACTTCAAGAAGATATGACGACGTTTTTGATAAATCAAATATCATATTTCATCTGCCGTCTTACAGCCAAAAAATTTATTTTTGGCTACGTGTCCCAGCTCTAGCAAAGAGCATTTTTATTTCAAATAGTGCAAGCTAGCAGGCGAAGTTTTTGCATCACGCTTTTCTTAAATTCACGTCAAGGCAAATGCAGCGGTTAAACTCGCAAACTATAATCACAGAAACTATAATAATTACAAAACCAGGGTTGATTTAACTAAACTATTGAGCTAAAGTTCCTGCATTTGCTTTGCGACAGTTATAAATTTCATTTTCAAGTAATTTATTGCTTTCACGTTCGACAACGCCAGCTATACATGTGTATTACTATAGTACATTACCAGTGACAGAAAATATCAGTCTTTGTTTAAGGAATGTAATTAATTCAGAATTCCTTTTAATTGTTTAAACCTTTTCTAATTCGTTTTCTAAATAACCAATGGTACTAATATTGTTATTTACGTTATTCTGTGTTGATATTATAAAAATCTTGTCATTTACCTGGTTTACCTTTACATATTAGCAAAGGCAAAAAAACATTTTCTTTGAAGCCGTTCAACTTGCCAGATCTGCAGGTAATTATACCACTGCTTGCGTACTTGTCTGAGAGAGCATCTGTAAATAGATTATTTTCTGTCGTACATTTGATTTCGATTAATAGATTACATTAAGATTTTAAAGATGTAATCAGAGTTGTAAGTCGGGCCGGGCTTTTCGGGTCGGGTTCGGGTTCGGGCCGAAGTTTGAAAAATAAATCGGGCTTAGTTCGGGCCTGAACTTGGTCTCACACTTTGCAACATTGTTGTTTTGTCAAGTAAGAATGAGTAAAACGGCTAGGTTTTCAAATGTTTTCTTTGGTTCTACTTCTAATCAGTATTACTGTCCTTTTTGCTGTCCTTTTGGACTTACCTTTTTGTTACTTTATTGGAGAATTGTTAGATTTCGGGCTTTATGCGGGCCCAAATCGGGCTTGAAACAAGTTTTCGGGTTCGGGTCGGGTTCGGGCTTGTATTTTCGGGTTCGGGCCGGGTTCGGGCCTAAAATTTCGGCCCGTTTACAACTCAGGATGTAATCAAAGTAGCTTAAAATCTGCTTTGTTTTGTTAATTAGTCAAATAAATATTCAAGTAAAAGTAGAAGGTAATACAAACCTATTTACTTGAAAAAATGTTAAAAGGTATACAAAATTAGATTCAAGTATTTTCAATTCTTTGCACTTTTGCCTTTAATATTCTTAAGTAATATCTCGCAGTGCGAACATCTACAGTGGCGTAAGTAAGTACGTTGTGCATGGTATCTCTGGACCTGTGAAAGTTTTCCTCTGCGCTGGATAAGGTCGTTAACATTAAAAATGAGTCACAAAAGGTTTTGCCGAAAAGTCATCAAATAAAAAAAAACGATGTAAAAGCTCTCACCAAAAGTTCATCACCGGAAAATAATTTAAAAACGTCATCATTTTCAAACCAAAGTAAAAACATAACTCTGCTCCCTTTTTGCAAATCCTTTTTTCGATACTAGGCAGGTAATAGTTTTCGCAATAAATACAATTTTTGTAGGTTTGCTTGGTTTTATTGTTGTCATGTGCTTTTGAAAGAATGTTTTTTGATAATTAAAACGTGGATCGACGATGAGAGCAGTGTTCTTTTCCGTTGAATACAAAACAACTTGGATCTCGATAATGTTCAAGGTCCTACAATAACTTGTGCTAGAGGCGTAATCAGCGTAATACTTCGAATAGCGACAAAATGGAGGAGTAAAATTTTTTCCATTGCATCACATTTCAATAGACAATTTTTTTCGTTATTTGAAAAGACCCCGCAAGAACTTGATGGAAATCAGGATTATTGAGCAGATTTAGAGATATTTGATGAAATTAAGTTCACGTGATAAGCTTTTTCAGCCAAAATTGCAATGCCACTATTGTCCCCAAGTTATGAGCCAAACATACTGTATGTGCTTGGCAGGATAAAACACCCTGCAAAAATTTTAAACTGTAAAATATTTTAGTTTATTTCTGGTGCTAACAGCTTTTTATAACCATAAGACGTTATGAAAATGCGATTTACTGTTAAGGAAGTAATACTTCACTACATCTTGCCTAGTTATCATTGTGTAATAACATCATATGCTATTTAAAAATTCGAACAAAAAAGGACCCATTTTAACAAAGAATTTGCAGAATATGAAAGCTAAAGTTAAAACAAGAGTTGATTGGTGGTACAAAATTCGAAAATTGCAGAAAGTAGAGTATTCATTCTCGAAGCTTTTCATCTGACACTTTTCAATAGAATCTGTCAGAAATAGAGTGGAAAGGTGAAGTGAGTCACTTACATAGAGACACAATTGACGAAAAAGAAAAAAGCTCTATCATGATTGGTAAAAGAAGCGACCAATAGAAGGAGCGGAAACTAATGTGTAATTTTTAGACCATAAACGAATTCCTTTTGTTTGCATAAATTTGGTTTGGATGTTTTAATGTACGTGGCTTCAAGGGTAGAAAGGTGAAAAGAAGTACGGCCACGAGCAATAATAGAAAATTTGTTGTCATAAAATTCGTGTGCGCATGTAGGGTTTTGTAAAAAGATGTTGTCCCATGGCAGAAAAAGGAAGTTTCAGTTTTAAAACTTCTAATTGGTTTGCAAGAGCGGGCCAATGTGTTTCGGTCCTGAGAAATATGCTTCTGGAGAATGGTTTTCGACATGTGCTGCTTAATTCTCTTTCGTAGCCTTTGAGACGTACGACCCACGTACCAACTATCGCAGTGGCACAGAAATTGGTAAACAATGTTGCTTTGATGAAAAGCGGGTAGTACATCCTTTTTGGCTGCAGGCAGAAGTTGTCTGGTGGTGTAGATGTACTACTACCCGCTTTTCATCAAAGCAACATTGTTTACCAATTTCTGTGCCACTGCGATAGTTGGTACGTGGGTCGTACGTCTCAAAGGCTACGAAAGAGAATTAAGCAGCACATGTCGAAAACCATTCTCCAGAAGCATATTTCTCAGGACCGAAACACATTGGCCCGCTCTTGCAAACCAATTAGAAGTTTTAAAACTGAAACTTCCTTTTTCTGCCATGGGACAACATCTTTTTACAAAACCCTACATGCGCACACGAATTTTATGACAACAAATTTTCTATTATTGCTCGTGGCCGTACTTCTTTTCACCTTTCTACCCTTGAAGCCACGTACATTAAAACATCCAAACCAAATTTATGCAAACAAAAGGAATTCGTTTATGGTCTAAAAATTACACATTAGTTTCCGCTCCTTCTATTGGTCGCTTCTTTTACCAATCATGATAGAGCTTTTTTCTTTTTCGTCAATTGTGTCTCTATGTAAGTGACTCACTTCACCTTTCCACTCTATTTCTGACAGATTCTATTAAAAAGTGTCAGATGAAAAGCTTCGAGAATGAATACTCTACTTTCTGCAAAGTTAAAACATTTTTTGTGCCAACTAATTAAAACGTATTACAACTTAACATATATCGGGTTTTTAGCATTTACTCAAGTAAAAGTCATAACTGCTCAAGTAGCGCTGTTTTCCCACCAAGTTACTCAAGTAAAAGCAACAAAAATGAAGCTACTCAAGTAGGTAACTCGTTATCAAAATAACTACTTTAGAGATTACTTAAATAGAACTGCTTTTGTTACAGGCTACCTCTGAATTTAACCAATAAAAAATATACATAATGTAAAACATTGATATAGGCTACAAAAAACTGCTGAATAAATTAACTTAAACAAAAAAACAATTTATAAAGTTTAGATACATTTTTTTGGCATTTATTTCTTTGATGAGATGGTCCTATCAAAATTTCTAAGCAAAAACCGGTTATTGGAATTAGTTACAACCATCAACGTACAAAGGATAAAGGCAAATTAATCCGATTTTTTGTGTAAACGAAAATTAAGCTGATTTTTTGCTTTGTTGTTAAGTTCAAAAGATGAGTAAGGGCTTGGTACAATGCTCCCTCACTAAACGCATTAGTGGGTGAAATTAGATATAGTCTAAAAATTAGATCTCTTAGCACATTAAAGTTTTTGAGTTACTGTATCCAATGATTTGTTTACAAAAGTTTGTTTTGACGCTAATACGAAATAGCCGTAAAATCCCACGCATAGCCACGCAAAAACGTCAAATTCATTCATAAATTTTTGACCTCTTTACTTTGAGATCATTGTCCTACTTTTAAACGGATGTCATTAGTTTTATTTTTGTACATCGTTTATAAATTTAATTTATTAAATTCCATAGGAATTTCAAATTTAATAAATTATATTAATAAATATTTAATAAGTTGCACTATGTTGGTTGACAATGCCCACAGTGTTTAGCGAAACGTCCTAATTAAAACATGTACAGCAGTACACTGGCTCTAGCTTTTTACTGAATATCATGAAGCTTATGCTTTGAAAATTTATTGTTTTGTTCGTCAGATACATTAGACAAAGCTGAGCTGTTATTTACACCACAAAAACACCACCATACCTTACAATAAACTACATATCTTTACCTGGCGGACATTCATATTTGCATTCATGTTGCAACTCGTAGTTTCCATCAGTCCTGCTTTCTCCGCAATTAAATGAACATTTTTCGCAAATCTTTGGTGGTTTACAAAATTCTTCTGGAGACATGGTGGGAGGAGGGCCGGTTGTATTACCGACTGGATATAAAAACAATTTCGCAATGATTAACCATTTTTCATGTGCAAAAATGGCTCTCGCCAATTATGCCAGAATTTCATGAATTATGGTTGATCTCATACAGGCTTTGATCACGTTCTATCATTTATACTAGATGCGGAATATTGCCTTGTGATAGATTGAAGAATGTGCATTTGCTATTAGCAATTAACCAAAAAAATCTTTGTTTATGCAATGGATCACTTATCCTGGATCAATGAATCTTTGGTGCACTGCCAACATTGTTGGCAGTAAGTAGTAGCTGGGTCTATCACTGATAGCATATCGCATTCAGTGGTTTATTTAGTGGAAGGGAATAAAGAGTGAAGGATTTACGAAACAATGTATCTATATCAAATACTGTAAACAAAGGTTTATGTCTGCTTGGAAAGCAAAAAGGACAAAGGCTGTTAAAAAGTTCATCTCCAAAAAAAATCATCACGTCTATTTGCTGAGAAAAATGGGAAAAATATTTGGTTTCAAAAATTGATTATTTAAAAAAATGGTCTTCACTTTTTCGAAATGCTCCGGACTCCTCTGCAAGTTCATTTATACGTATGCCAGACACTTTATTCAAGTAGAGGAAATGGTCTCGAGATATCTTTATCAATAGCCACAGCAACACAGCTGTTAGCGTAATGACCACAGGCAATGGATGAAAACAGTGTGAAATTTTATACGCTATAGATCAATATTTACCATGACATTCTTGATTAGTCATGCATTTGTCGGTGAAGCAGCAGCACCTGCAGACTGAAGTATCTCCCTCTTTGTTGCATTGAGATGGATGAGATGCTGGGCGTGGATTCTGTAAACAGTTTGTTACCTGACCTATCAATAGAATGCTTTGTTTTGAAAGAGTGCTTGAAGAAAAGGCACAATATCTAAACATGATCTGAATGACAAGCCTCCCGAAAGAAACAAAAATGTTGGATAACGTGTAGTTCTTTTACAATGGTATCAAAATTTGAAGCGTTTATGTGGCTAATAGACTCAGTCTGTTCCAAGTTTGCTACTTCGCTAAACCAAACTATAACTCGCACTATAAAAACAAGTCATTTGCAGGTTCAATGCCACTAAAGACTAATTTTTTTGTGAAACTTCACCTGGATTTGATTGTTGTGACAAGCATGGCGCTCCTTGCAACTCTTGAAGTACCGATATCCATTAGAGCCTCTTCTGACAGTGGTTTGGCATGCTTTCTGAAATTAACACTTTGTTATCAATAAAATAAATAATGAAAACTTATACTAGTCTTTCGACACTCGTCTTTAAGTGAGGAGATACACGAAAATACTGTGTTGAATCAAGAAAAAAACAATCAGCAAAATTTATCGTACCTCGTTTGATTTACATTCCACTACTCCTCCATCAATTTGGTTATGACACTCAAGCAAGCTTTTTGCATTGTCGCACTTATAGCATCGAAGAGCTGAAACAAAATAACTGCAATACATTTCTGCTAAACTTTGCTCGGTAAGTAACACCAGTCGAATCATATCGTGTAAAAAAAAAGGGGGCGGTGCAAACCAGTATAAAGGGACTAACAATTGTCAGTTTCGTTTCTTTTGTGTTTAATATCAAACATCAAATAATTGCGCTTAAAGAAAACTGCGAGTTAATCCTGCCAAGTCAGTGTCATAGTCACTATTTATAACTTTTACCAAACAAAATGTTGCTATCTGGATATTCTGAGGCAAGAATCATCAGATAGCTCGTTGTATTTTTGCTAAAAGTTGCACGATTTTATAATAGTTTTAATGTGATGTGAGAGTAATGGCTTGGTAAGGCCCAAACCACTAAAACACGCAATATATTTGCGCTCTCATTTAACCATCATCAATATCATCCAATATTGCATTCGTTGATGCTGCCACTGTCTAAATGGCGTTATCATTTGCTTTTAATTTATTGGTTTTTAATCGAAGAACTGCTATTTAAATCATTGAACAGACCGATAAACAAACGTTATTTTATTCTTAAAGGGGGATATAAATTACTCATAATTACTGTGATGAAGATAAACGCTGGACATAGGATTGTAATGGCTCATTTATTATTAATACAGTTGTAATTCTTTTTATCACTTGTATACATGAGACAAAACTACTGAGTTTAAAGTTGATACCAATCAATTTTATATAAACTGGACCACTTAAAAACAAGTTTAAGTTTTCGACTTTTTATAAAGTTGATGACAAAAGTTCTGTCCAGGCTCGACCAGAACCAACAACACACCACGCTAGCACGCACAGCGCTGAGCCACACTCCACTAGTACACGCCACACGATTTGTTACTTACCACTGGCAGAAACCAAAAATATCGACAGAAATGGAATCAAAATCATTTTGCAAACTTTGTATTTTGCCAATAATTTTTGATAGTTTGTGCCGATTCGAAGCTGGTTTATATAGAAGTTTTTAGCGCGACAGAGGAAATGGTAGAGCACGTTTAAGGAAGAAAGCTAAACTAAGGGAGAAAGCACTTTCGGCAACGATGACACTAAAAGATGAGTCACAAGAAGAAAGCAGAAAAACAATCGTTGTCTCCACGTAAACATCTTTAAAATTACTGTAGAAAAACCAGTACAGTTTTTTTCAACTGCTAGCTTTGGATCAGCAGTCATTGACACATCAGCAAATACCTGGTGACTTGCTCTCTTTTTCAAAACAGGAAAAAATAATAGCAATCTAAAGATCAAAGGTTGATTGTAGTTCAAGTGCTTGCTGATGACATTTATGAACACAATCCCTTGTTCACGACGACTTTTTGGAAACATTTTCACTTCACTAAGGCGTTTGAAGACATGACAAAAAAAATAGGAATGAAAAAGTGTCGGTCACTGGGTTATTCAGCGACCAACTTTCAACCTTGACTTGCGCAAAAATAAGATTTTGCACCAGTTCTAAATAGGCGTACCATTTTGTTGGCATAGGGTTGAGAAGGCTGAAGGCATTTTTTGTCTTAAAACAAAGTTGAGGGCATTTTCTTTGAAGACTGAAGTTTTTGGCAATGACTCTTTCAGCTCCAAACATAAAGGGGAGCTTTTTTTAAAACATCAAGTTTTCGAAAACAAGCAGTTCTCTTATTTTTGAAATTTTCGAGGAATTACAGTGGACTGACAACATCTTGGAAGAGGACTAACAACTGTCTAAGGGACTTCAGGCCCTAATTCCCCAACTTTTTGCCTCTAAATTACTGTTTTTTATACACTGCAGAGAGAATTAGCAGAACTGGTTTGAAATTAACATTTACTAGCGACTGCTGCATACAGCCAGCAATTGGAAATTAAATATACGTAAGCCATTCACTCACAGTTTACAAAATTGAGTAAAGCGTGAATCATGTTCTAAAATATGAAGGCCTTAAAATTACATTTTCTTTGTCTCTCTTGTTTTTTATCAAAATTTTGTAAGAATATAGGTTTAATATTCACAAATAAAAGAATTTCGCTATTTAATCAACTACACTTAAAAGCATATGGCTGTCTTCTTACCACACTATTTAAATTTTTTTTGCTCCGCTTTACACAAATTATGACACTGGTTTTAGCTACGGGAAATTACCATTTTAAAAGTTTTATTTGGATGAGTGCTCTGCAAAGAGGTTCTATTTTTCACACAGAACTTTTCGAGTTACTCCAAAATGAAATCAAAGTCGATTTAGGCAACAGTGGGCGCCAAACTGAAAGAAAAAATTTTAGAAAAGATGATTAGGTGATTGTCACCGAAGAAATGCTGGTATTTTTACATTACAGGTCGGCAACATTTTCAAAGTCGCAGGACAAAAGTAAATTTTAAAAAATCTCCGTTTTCCCCGAGAAAATTTGTTTTTTTTACTTTTTGTTGTGTAAAACAGCAAGAATGCAGGCTTATTTACTGCGTGTTTTCATAAATCGTAATCGAAAGTTAGAAATATACTTTTATAATGTGCAAGTTACTTTAATTCGCTTCTTGATATGTTTTTCTCTGACAACTTCATTTAGCAGCTAATTGGTTTTAACAAAGCTGGTAGCAATTTGTCGCAAAGCTACAAAATACATTCATTAACAGCACAGCATTAGTGTAATACTTAACTTTATGTTTAAAAGTTTCTGAAGTTTTCGTGATAGGTGGCTGTGGCCAGAAACCATTGACGTAGCGGAAATAAATTTTGAAACAAGTCAAAAAATATTAGGGGGATTTTCTGTCCCTCGAGTTTGTTCGATGACTATTTTGTCAAGGTTGAAGTTTTGTGGAGTTATGCTTGAAAATACCTTCTTTCCCTGATTGCGTTTAAGAAGTTTGGAGGCATGCTCCCTTTGACTCTTTTGATACGCCTATGCCAGAAGCATAACAGTTGCAATTGCAATCAATTATTTGTGTTCTCAGCTTGCTTTTGATGTGTTTCATTGCCGTAAATATTGGTTTACACTTCTTGTAATAAGTGCGTTTTGCTTGCACGATTAGTCAAGTTGAGTTATAATTTGCTTTTTAAGATATTTTTTATCAAGTCAAGAAGTGATGCATCCTTGAATTAAATTACGACTTCAAATCCCAGCCTAAATACTAACACCAAACTTTATACCTAAAACCGCAAGGTACTTTGACGCAATCATAAAATGTAGCTAAATAAACCATATATCTTTTTGCAAAGAAATATTTAGGCTTACTGTGACGAATAGATAAGCCTGTAAGACAAATGAATAATAAGACACAGAAACACTTCAAGTTTAACAGATGAAAAATTCACTCGCGGGCAACATTGGTGTCACAGTTAATTGAAGAGCGGCTGGCTAACAACTTTGCTTGGCGGGCCGCATCTGGCCTCAGGGCATTAGGTTGCCGGTCTCTTTTTTTGGACATATTGTATAATTCATGAAACTTTTTTCCTTGCAAATTCAATATTTAACAAATTTTGTTGTTGTCAAGGAAGTGTCAAATTTTCTTGAAGACGTACTATGGTGAGAGCCATGTGCGGTCAGAAAATTGTAGACAGAAAGACGACTGAAGAACAGATGGATATGTTAGAGTTGAAGGAAACGATAGACCGGTTAGCAACAGCAAATGGAGTCAGGTGGTATGGACATGTACTGAGGAGAGATGACGATAGTGTTTTGAGGGTTGCTCTGAATCTTGAAGTGACTGGCAAGAGAAAGCGAGGACGACCGAAGAAGACCTGGAAGAAGTAAGTGGAAGAGGAGACAGAGAAGGTTGGTTTGAAGAAGGAGGATGCTCTGAGACGAGACAAGTGGAGGGACGGAGTGCGAGAAATTGCAGAAGGAATGAGGTAAATCCGGCCATCTCTGCCAAAGGGAAAACACCGGATAAAAACTGAATAACTACTACTAACTACTACGTACATGTGAGAACAAGTTTGCAAGGTTACCTGAGATTCCTTTTTTGATAATAAATGACTTATATTTTAATCAGATCAATTCGTTCTTTCGACAAATTTATTATTCAAATTTAACGTTTCGCTCCCCTTAGTTACCGGGGAGCTTCTTCAGAACACGGTAGATGTTAATAATGTCACATACAAACTGTACAACATAAAATTACAAAGACAGCCTGTATTACTAAACACTAAAAATTTATTATGAACAGGGCAGGCAATCGCGTAATAACAAAAACATTGTTACATCACAGATACAGGAGTGGCCAAGTGAAAAGTGTTGTGAGAAACATAAGACATTATTTATTGGAGACAAACACACTATAAACAGTCGGAAAATTTGCACCATCATTGCGATTAATAACATTACATGAACAAGCCTTTTGATTTATCAAAAAACTTTCCGCAACGCGACGTCTGTATGCATGTGATTCTGACTTCAGTATTTTGACATTATCCCAATCTATTCTATGATCGAATTCCATAACATGTTGACTCAGCGCTGACTTTTTAGTGTTAAAAGTCTTGACCGCATCAATATGTTCCAGTTTTCTGGTTCTAACACTACGTCCTGTTTCACCTGCATACACAGCATTGCAATCCCGGAAAGAAATTTGATACACCAAACCACGATTTTGTTCAAAATTAATAGCATCTTTAGGTTTGCGAAACAACGAAGACAACGTGTGATGTGGTTTTAAAGCCACTCCGATACCAACTTGAGTCAAAATTCGGCTAATAGGTTCGGAGACACCTTGCACGTAGGGAATCAAAGTGAATCGTTTTAGTTTTTCTGCTTTTCTAAAATTAGGATTTTTCAAGAAGTACTTGAAGAACGTTGTGTTGATCGGAAAACGCTCTTGTCCAGAGTCACCTACCCTGTAAAGACGTTCATAAACTTTGTTCTTAATCACGTTGGAAAAAAGACGTTTACAGAAACAAAAGCGATAGTTTATAACGTTGTACTTTCGGATTAAAATTGCTTTATATACTTTCCAATTAAATTTGCATTATACGCTTAAAATCTGCAACTAATTAGAAGTATCACAAAAACAGCAGAAAACTGTCATAAAAAAATTTCAACCGGTGCACAAGTTTAATTATTGTCGGTGGGGTCGGATCACAAAAATCCTGATTATTTTCCTGCCGGATTGAGGGGAAAAACTATCGACTTTTAGAAGTTAATTTCCAAATAATAAAAAAGCAGAAAGAGCGCAGGATAGCAACCTCCAAACTTGGTTTCGAACCCGGATCAGAATCTCAATGTCCCCGGCAGTATCATAATTCACAGCAAAACTATGAGAACTACAAAAAATGCCGGCAATCTGATTCATATTTGTATTACAAGGCCTCTACGTAAAAAATGGCATTCAAACCATAGATTACTTGATGTCATGGCAGGGAAAAGAAAGAAGAGCAGCAAATTCAACTAACATGGCTGGCCGTAATTCAAAAACATAATTATAATAATATTAAACCTTTGTGAGAAGTATTTTAATAAACTGTTTTGCGTTTATTCTTGTTTAATTTCAAAATATCTTATGAATGTAGGCTACGTCCAACGTGCTCACCGGAGGCTTGATTTGGTGAGCCCTAATTTGTACTGTGGATAGAATAGATTGGGCTATAATTCAGACAAGGAAATTAGTCTACTTTCATCACTGGTTATGGTCCTTTTACTGTTTCAAATTTTGCGAGCGTGGACAACAAACCTAATAGTCTTTCAATGTCTAGCTAACAAGTAGCGTTGTTTATCATTTTTATAAAATTGCTTTTCTATTTCACTTGTTTTTGTCTGATTAAGAGCTATTTAACGAAATAAACATGGTGATGATGGACTGCGCATATATATAAAATGTACAAGATGCACATTTGTGATAAGAGCTGTAAAAATATTAGACCAAGAAGCTGTCTAATTGGCAATTATGAGTGTTTACACTCGCGATTAGGTCTTGCATTTTTTTGAAGTAAACTTGTGTTGAGAGCTTTTTGTCACCACCGCTGATTTGATGACCTTTTTTCGAAGATTAACATGTATTGAGAGCATCGTGGCCTTTATTTTGTTTTCGTGACTTTTTTTGGAAATTAACGTGTTTCGAGAGAGTCAAAGTTTTGGAGACCAACCAGTGCAGTGCGTCGTTCGGTTTACACACGATAAAAGTACTTCGGGAGTTCATACAAGTTGGGAGCCCCTGCTCAGAGATGAATTGATTACGTGTACCTAAGGCAAACAACATGGTGAGTTTGATGAAAGTTGTTCCAGTATTCAGAATAAGACATCGGTCTTGTTATAAGAAAAATTTAATCGCGAATTGTCCGCTTAAGCTATTACCTGAGGTAGTCACTAAACTGTAAGTGTTGAACACCGCATTAGACCAACTTCTTATATTCTTTTCCCTGATCTAAGTAATTGGAGGGAAACATTGCCCTGTTTGCCCTCGCCTAGTTGTGGCTATACCGCAACCAGATAACACAAGCGCGTTCGGGGACCTCAAGTCATAAACACAATTATAAAAAAGTGAGTTAATGTACTGTTTTTTTTGGCAAACGTAGCATTCCCAACAGCACCTTGCCCAAATTATAGATTGTGCTCGCCCTCATTCTTCAGTAAACTACTTGGTGAAAAGAAGAAATAAAAGTTTGCAAAATAATACGCTTTTTGTGAGAAAATCAAGAGTAGGAAGATCGGGATTATAAAAGCACTTTGATGATTACCCGAAACTTTAAAATAGTTTTTTCGCAACAGCCTCCCTTCCCCCCCGCTACTCAAGAATAAACGGGATTGGGACATATAGTAAATGCAATCAAAAATTTGAAAGTAAAGTAAAAGTTTGCAATAATACGCTTTTTGTGACCAAAATCAAGGGTAGAGAGATCGGGATTATAAAGTCATTTTGGCAATTATTCGAAAGTTTAAAACAGTTTTTTTCCCAACGCTCTCGGTACTTGAGACTAAACGGGATTGGGGACATGTAGTAAATGAAATCAAAGGTTTAGTAAAAAATAATAAAAATGACGATAGACGCACCACTGATAGAAACCACCTTTAGAGAAAACATTTGTTGGTTGGAAATATATTAACGGACGTACCTGGATAGATTGCAAGACATTTGGTTGAAGAGATGGCCTCTTTTATGCCTCCTTCATAACCAAGGCAAATATGCAAAGCCACTGGCATATTTAAAAACAAATTTAGGGGACTAGATCATGTGACATTAATCTCATTATCAAATGACGTTTGTGTACATATTTGAGACAAACACCGAAACACTTTTTAATAGTAGAATCCACGATAAAGTTGATGCTTCTGCATTTCGAGACTTGAAAACCCTTCGTTCTAGAGATCACGTTTTTTACAGTGAGTAATTTCCTAAATTTTATGCCCAAACAAACAAGAATACCTTCCTATTTTTATATGCTTTGCTACTGTTACACAGTGTGGGAGAAGGGCATTGTTCTTTTTTCCTTTTCAATACGCCTCTGGGTGCAGCCAAAGGCATGATGTCAACAATAGGATTACAAGGGGGCAACAAGTCAACAAGAAAGGCAGTAACAAGTCGTAAAATAGATTTACCACTGAATAGTTTAATGCTACAGCAATATAAAATTGCTATTATGATCAGGGCATAGGATGGAATGGAATGAAAGACGTTGCTTTTCATTTTTCATCCTGGCATTTTCTTACATTCCATAGTAGAAATTCTCTATTCCATCCAGAAATTCCTTTCTATCTTCCATCTATACATTTGTCATATCTATCCAAGAAGTAGCCTACTGATCCTAATTGTTTAAAATGTAATCTTAATTTTTTTCAATTAGCGAATTACCAGCTTATGTAGGCGCTTCATGTTATTAAGCGCTGCTAGCCATTTTGTTTAGACTTGAGAGCAAGATGGCTTTATGAGACTAATCTAAAAACAATTTTGGTTTGACTAATAAACAACGTTAAAAAAATCTGCACCTTGTTATGGTAAGCAGCAAACAATACGGTACCTAACAAAGATATGATAAACGCAAAATAATAATTTTCGATTGCCAACTGCCAAGCAAAAGTTGTCTACAGAGACGTTTTTTACTTCTTTGTCAACCAAAGACACAAGACACAAAGCACAAAGTCTAAAAGTTTCCGTGCTAATTCGAAGACACAATTCTGGTGTTTCTTAGACTGTTCAGTGTCTTCACACTGGGCGAAACATGCTAGCGGGGCAGCACAGGTTAAATGCGTGAACTGCAGTTAAAGTACCGATGTGCAAAAATTTTACAAGTTGTTGTTAAACGGACAGCAATCGAAGGCTGCGACGGTTCAAAACAAAAGTAAATGTATTGTTTCAGTTCAAGCAATGAAATTATATAAAAACTTTTATGGAATTTTTTCACAATTAAGTTTGAAGTTTGTATCCCGTGGTGAAAATTATATGATGGAATTAAGATGGAATGATTGAAGACCGCCTCCTATTTTATTATTCAAATTTCCCATTTCACTTCATTACATGCTATTTCCTGATTATGGTGCACCCAATCTTGACTTTGTTTCCCCTCCCTTTGCTCCTATTTATTATAAGAAAGAGATAAAAGTTTGCGATGTGGTAAGTTGTTCGCTAGTTAGACCAGTCTTGCTCAAAAAGTAGGATGGTCACAATTAAAGACTAAAAAGCTATGTCCGCTGGTTGTAACAGCTTTTTGTCACTGCTCTCACAGATATATTTGAAGTGAAGCCGGCTCAACCACAATTTTTAACCTGTCATAGCTGACTCGTAGCCATGCCAGGCGGTGCCGGAAACGCCAGCTAGTCAATATTTTAATTTTTATTTATGAGAGCGTTTCAACTCCTTTGAAACTAATGATCGCAAAAACACTTGGCAAGATTGATTATTACCCAAAAATTTTTTTCAAAAGGATGGAAAAAAATCAAGATAAGTGGTATAAAGGAATTGGTGACGTCATGATTATAACAGGATTAAAGATAATTTTCTTAAACTCGCGTCCTTTAATGTAGAAAAATGATTTTCTGTTCAAAGGAAAGCTTCCAAAGTAAAGCTCTGCAACAGCTAAACCATCTCATGAAAATTAAAACGTTATTAGCAAACACAAGCCATGCATTCATTCACAAACCTCAAGATATCACTCATAATAATATACTACTTTAGTAAACACGGGTCATGTTACTGGGTTCACGCTGAGGATATAGCAAAGTGATTTTGAGTTCATTGCACTAACAGCATGTTAACACCAGTTTAGTAGTTATCATTAGATTCTATAAAATATCTACACATTAAATCAAATCTAGTGGTACGTTTGTAGCTTGATAAAGGTTTTGCCAAACTTGTTTACCGGTTCGTACACGTCATGTTATATTTTTAAACAAGCATCACTTTGCAAACTGCAGACAGTGACACAGGGTCGACCTATCAGGTCTCTTCAGTGCAGTTGGTGACCTCTAAGCAAAACTTTTTTTACACAAATATAGTTTTTCCAGGGCGTGGATGTGGTCGGGCTAGGACCTGGACATCATGTTTTTAAACTTAAAATCAGTGGTGGGCACGGTACAAAATAAAAATACCACGGTACCTGTACACGGTACTGACACTAAAACGTACCTCGAAACCGGTACTCGGTACCTTTTTTAAAAAGTACCGCGGTACCGGTACGGTACTCCATGAAAAGTTACAAAATTTTGCAATTTTTATATACACACTAAAAAAGAAATAATAACATAATCGACGTGATCCTACTTGCTTGCTTTAAAAAATGAGAGTATTTCTTAATCGATATCACTCAACCCCGTTCTTTTGAGGTTTAGAATGTCTTCAATCGAAAACACTCTTTCAACTGCAACACTTGAGGATAAGGCAGTGTTCATTTTTATAAACACTCGTTTCAATGCTTCATGCATAAAGCATGAAGCATTGACATGTCTCGGAGAACTAGCTGCTTGTGTTTCAAAAACTTCTTTCACAAATTTAGCTACGCTCTGTTTTCCTTATTTTGATTGTTTAAACAAAATAATCATCTTGCTTCGCAGCCTCTTCTGCTTCGTGGTTGCTGCTGGTAGCACGCAGATCTTGGTCTTTTCGCGAAGATTCAACCATGCCGATCATCTTGGTCTTTATTTTTTCGCGAGTAGATTCAGAAGTAAATTAATAAAATTGGTTGTCTGCATCCGACGTTAACGAACTTTGAAAATGCGAGTACAATGCCATTGCCACTTGATATTCAGCATTACTCAACACATTATGAAATCTTTTCTGCACTGATTCAATCAAAACCATTACTAACGGCAAGCAAACCCCAACATTATAGTTCGTTTGAAGTTCACGCATTTTTTTGCAGTTATGAAGAGCGTAGGCCAAAGAATTCTCGTGTACGCATATTCTTCAATTTGCAGGTTATCCAAAGCTGTGTAGATAGGGCGCTTTACCCCGTGATATTCTTTGAGAAATACAAAATCATTGCTAGTGAAGAGCGGCAAGGTCAAAAAAATACAAGCTTGGTAAAAAGCTTTAAAATTGTCTTCATTTTTGAAAATAGCGATCAATCGCCCTACTGCGTCATGTGCAGAATTCCATTAGGTTAGAGTTGGAACTTGAAGCAAGAAACCGATGTTATCTTTCATGATATCCGAAGCCTTGCTGCTTTTAGACTGTTCCTTTCATATCTCTCGGACCTTTGCAAACGCCGAACGATAACACTTTTTGTAAATAGCACATTTGTTTGAAGTCTTTCCAGCATCAGTAGTAACCACAAGATTAAGAGTGTGTGGTACACAACGCACATGCTTTGGCAAGAATACAACACCTTCCTCACGTTATTTCCTCCAAGAATAAGTAGCAGTTGTACTGGTTGTATTGTGTCTTCATCGACATTACCGCCGGAACAACTTGATCTCTCTTTATTAGAACTTTCATTTTCAACAGTTTCAGCCGTCTCTCCATAAACATTAAATGCCTTAACAAAGTGGGAGACATTATAAGTAGTTGTGTTTACAATTTTCTTTTCAATTCCAAAAACCCAATTTTTTGTTTTTAGCTCTTTGGCTAACACTTCGTTAAGTATGTGCTCCTTTTAAGCGCATCCAACCCAACATTCCTTTTTTTTTTAAGTAAATCCTCATGGATGTCTGATGATAAGCAATGCCGCTATTTTTGTTCTCAAATCGGCCCGCTATCACGGCATTTAGCAATTGACGTTGAGCGTTGTGAAGAAAACAGAAAGAAGACATTCATCAACGATTCAAGGCAATACAAAACGGATTTAACCTTGAGCGGATGCAGAGTAGAGAGATCAAATTGCTGAAAAATCACCGATCAAAGTACCGGGTAAAATGCTGTAAAAAGTACCGCGGTACAGGAAAACGATACAAATTTTAACAAGAGCCACGGTACCGGTACGCAAAAAGTACCGCAGTACAATAGTACTCGGTACTGCCCACCGCTGCTTAAAACTGGATATGTTGCAATTAACATTACTACAGTAATATATTTGATGCTCTGAAAACAAATACAAATTTAAAAATTTTTTATCAGAAGTGTTTTTAACAAATGGTCATGGAAAGATTTTCTGACTAATGATAAAATGTTGGATAGAAGAAAGCTCATAAGCAACTACTTGTGAATACATATTGGAATGTGACAGAGCTGATATTGTTAAAATAGAATGCGGAAAGACCAACTCGAACATTTGAAGATTATAGGGAAAGTAAAAAAGCAAGACCAAGGCCATTCATGAATCGATTACCTAACTAGCTTGCCCTGAGAAAACGGTTACCATCTATTAACAACCCAGCAACACCAATCCCAACTGGCTATGATAAAAAACGATGCATCAAATGATCGCCAACGCTTGGTACAAGCACAGCATGAATGATTACAATTGGGCAAATCAGTCAATCTTCCTTTTTAATCACACCAAAACTTTTTGCAAATACGTAGCATAAACAAACCTATAAAAAATAAAGAAGTTTTTAAAACAAGCGTGATCTGTTTTTGAAACAGGTTTAAAAACTAAGAGTTGATCAGTTTCGTCTTCTTTGTTTATCAAACTAATTCATTTACCTAGGGCGTTCGAAGTTGGTGGTGCTCGCACATCATAGATGCACGAAGTACGAAGTTTGTCGATGGTATTCATATGGAAAGTAGCAGTGACGTAAAACCGGGGCTATGAGGAGAAAATGCGGTCGGTTATGGTGACATTTTGTTTTTTAGCAAACCATCAGCAGAAATAATTTGAGTTGGAGACTTACATATCCAAGTTTACAAAACAGTTTTAAAATGACAACAAACTCAGATTTGAAATTGATTTTGAAGACACATTTCAATTTGGAAGGACACTTTTCGTATTTGATCCGAGAATCATAAACCACGATGGAAAGAAGTGTGAAAATAATTTCATCCCTTGTGGCAAGTAGTGCTAGCTGCGAAATGACTTGGGAACTGCTGATCGACGGTATGTTGTGGTTTGATTGCTGCTGTTATCAGAGAGGGCTTGTTGTTTAATTAGCTTCGTCGTCCAATCCGGCTTCAAACTACCGAAGAAAAAGGACGTTGAAAAATTGGGCCTTGAAACACACATCGTCACGTTTTCGTTTCGTTGTTTACAGTTTTGTCTAAAATTGATCGCTCCGTTCCATAATCGTGCGTTTTGACGAAAGCTAGTTTCCGAAATAAAGCGCTTTGATAGCTGTAATACATCAAACATATGGAAGCTGAAACCAATCATCAAAAACAATCTCAGACACCAGTGCATACTCGGCAAGATATCAACCATAAAAACAAACGACAGTGCAGTATTAAATATGAATCATGTTAGAGTGACAAGGCTGAGGATACAACCAAAGCCGTTTTGAATTTATTGCGCTAGATGGTTTTCGACAAAACACCTTGCTAGAACTTTTATTTTCCTTGGGAAAGCGTTTAAATAACCCCCGCCTTTATGTGGAAGACAGGTGGCCCATAAACCTCGAAAAAGGCAACTGCTAAGCGAGTGCGGACTTACCGTCCAAAGTATAGCGATACAATTCGCTTTCTCGTGAATGGAGGATAAAAATGGCAAATAAAACAAAAAACAAAATTGACAGCAGTCACTAATTTCACTCGCCTGGTATAAACCAACCTTATTTACCTGCAAGCATGTATGGTTGTGTACCTTAACCTACTGCAGTACAGTAGGGCTACTGAGGCTATTATAGCCTGTCAATAGACAATAGACAATATAATACAAATTATCCCTTTCAATACCGATTTGTTTTGATATCCCAATGCTCGCAAATTTCACTTAAAACTTTTCAAATGGATGACATATATCAATTTTTTAACGAATTCGAAAAAAATTTTTATTCTTTGTTTCTTTTTATAATTGGGACAAATTTGTCCCAACGGTATTGAATCCTGGGATAAATTTGTCCCAACGGTGCTGTTACTAGCAAAACACCTAAAAATTACTGTACCACAAACAGCAATCTAAATACCGTGGGACATATTTGTCCCAAGTTACAATACCGTTGGGACAAATATGTCCCAAACATTAGAAATTATTCAATACTTTAGTCAAACAGATCTTTTTCATGTATTATTGCAATCTCAAGGTGTCTGACAACTTTTTATTTCCTTTTCTAAGTAAAATTAGGAATTAATTTTGCCTTTATAACCGCAAAAACTAGAATTTTACTCGAGATCTCACATACTTGCTTTTTTAACCTTTTACTATCTACCTGTAATCACGTGACTAAAGCATTAAACACGTGGGCGGATGAATATATAATCCGCTGATTGCAGCAAAATACCGATTTGTCCCATCCCAGTGCATTTTTAATGAAAAAACTGTGCTTTGGTACTGTGATGCAATATCTTGGGACATATATGTCCCGACGGTATTGAAAGGGTTATAGTGATCTGCTTCCCTTTAGCGCCAGCACAAACACATTCCCAGCATCAATACAGTTTTAACATGTAAGTACTTTGCTTTATCTACTGGTGTCAATGCATTGTAATGCTATTCTTTAATCACTAATTATCTGTTTTACTTGAGTGCCAGCACGAAAACGTTACCCAGCATCAATACATTTATAACATCTACGAACTACGCTTTGTCTACCGGTCTCTGTTTGTGCACTGTGACGCAATTTTTTGATCAAATTAACAACACTCATTCGAAACTTTCTTTTTCCAATTAACCAAGGCAGCAGTCACGCCGCGTGATACAGGCCTTATTTTGGTCGCTCGCGCTAGGAGTTTTAGCGGCGTTTCCAGTCCAGGTGTTATTATTTAGAAGTCCGTGTGTTGACCTACGGTATGTGTTTGTATATGTTGTGGTTTGATTGCTGCTGTTATCAGAGAGTGCTTGTTGTTTAATTAGCTTCGTTGTCAAATCCGACTCCAAACTATCGAAGAAAAAAAAGGCGGTCAAAGATTGGGCCTTGAAACACACATTGCCTAAAACTCACGTTTTCGTTTCAGTGTTTTCAGTTATGTCTAAAACTGATCGCTCCGTTCCATAATCGTGCGTTTTGACGAAAACTAGTTTCGGAAATAAAGGCTTTGATAGCTGTAATGCATCAAACATATGGAAGCTCAGCGAACAACAAATTAGAGTTTATGAACTAATTTTCCGCAAGAGATCAATTGCAGTAGTCCAAAGTTATCGCAAAGCAATACTCTTTCTAAATTGCTCATTCTAATTCAGTGTTTAACAACTGGCTCTCTGAATTATTTAATTAATCCAAGAACTGAACATAGATTTTTTGAGCTTATCTGACATTAGTTGGCTCTTCCGTCGTCATCTGCAGGACTCCCATCAGTAATATTAAAGTAAACAATATTAGTTTAGCTGGCTGTGCGTGCTTCGCCCAATGGATAGTTGTGAAAAGAGTAATAAAAATGTTGTTTTTTTTCTGTTATCCAAATCTTGTTCTCTAACGAAACCATTGTTTTTTGATCCGCAATCGATTAAAAAATATATTATGGGCGTTTGCACATGTCTATCGGTTTCTTGAGGCCTTACCAACGTCTTATTTACCCTTTTTTTACCATTGACAGTTTTGAACTTAACAAACGTTTATTCATTGACTTCAGCAAAATTTGAAAGCATATAATGTTGTTGAAGAGCGCGAAGGTAATTGATACGTCTTTCCAGGTCTTAGTTGTTAAATGTTATTTTTTTTATTTTGCCATATTTATCCTCCATTCACGAGAAAGCGATGTATAGCTATGTTTTGGACGGTAAGTCCGCACTCGCTAAGGAGTTGCTATTTCCGGGTCACCTGTCTTCCACATAAAGGTGCGACGTCCCGTTAAGTGCCTTGCCCAAGGACACAACAAGCGAACTTGCCGGCTTGTTCTCTACAACCTCCCATAAATGCCGAGCGCCAAGCAGGGAAGCTATAGATACCATTTTTTAAAGTATTTTGGTATGACTCGACAAGGGAAATGAACCCCAGGTCTACCGACTGCGAAGCGGACGCTCCAACCACTACGCTATCGCGTCGATACAATATGTGTTAGACTCACCACTTACGACTTGTTTGTAACTGTAGGCGTATTTGTATGAGCTAACACCTTTAACCGCGCACGTGTTTTTGATATATGTATTTCAAAACACTTCAAACACAAAACACACAATCGTTGAGATGTTCACTCTTCGTACCGATTACTACATTGGCACTTGTGTGTCTATATGACCGAGCTTTTTTGAGAGAAAGTTAGAAGATCCTTAGAGCTTAGGCAGTGTTCGTTTTGACGTGAAGACTAACCGGTTAGTAACAAAACCATGGTAGCTTTCCACGGCTGCATTGAGGTGTTTTTCCAAGATGGTGAATGGATTTCCTAATCACAAAACTCTTACGCACAGTGGCGTACGCAGAAAGCTTTCGAGGATGAGGGCAAAGTTTCTTCACAATCGTGTGACGTCACAAATCAACTTTACGGGGAGTGCCGATGGCACGACCATTCTAGGGTGGTCCGGGGCATGCCCCAAGAAAATTTTGCGCAATTAAACCTAAAAATAAGCATTTTCTTGCATTCTGGAAGCAAGTTTTAGTATAATGCTTTTACAAGACTTATTAGAAAAATGAAGTCGTAAAATGAAAATCAAGCATAAAACAAAGTCAGTTTATTTTAAATTGAGGCGACGGTTCCCTTTCGCAAATTGGTCAATCGCATGACTATAATCAAGTTCAATGTCGTTGTTTATATACAAAGGAGTCAATGCATTGAACCGATTCTCTTGCATGCTTGTGCGTAAGTACGTTTTGATCAGCTTTAGGGTGGTACATGGCAGTTCACCCGTTGCCGTTGTAACTGGCAACGTTGCAAAAATTAGCAGCAATGTTTCAGCGATCGAATAGATCAAGTTGTTTTGCAGTTTTAAGAGTTACTCAACGCTTTTCTAGTTTGGTTACTGGCTAGTCAAGCCGCTAAGTGTCTTGGATAAGTCGAATTTGGTTGTATCAAGCTTTGAACCTTTGGAGTTTGGATTTAATTATTTGACTCGCCAGATCGGCAGGCAACACATCCGTCAAAACCAATAAATATAGCGCTACAATAGGGAAGCACTCACTAGAACAAGTTGATCAGATAAAATATCTTGGAACTATATTGGACAATGAACTTTCTTGGAAGCCGCATACACAACATATATGTACCAAACTCTCAAGTGGCTCTCGGGCATTGACAAGGCTTAGAAATCATGTTGATATATCTACGTTAAAAACAGTTTTTTATAGTTTAATCTATTCTCAACTCCAATACTGCATAAGCACATGGGGTCTGGCCTCTGCAACTGCTCTTTATGCACTTGAAAAATTACATAAGCGTATCATTAGAATTATAAGTCGAAGCTTTTACTGTGCCCATACCACACCGTTTTTTTACAAATTAAATTTTCTAAAATTTAAAGATGCATTTAATTTTAAAATTGATAAGACCATCTTCATGCTACATAAAAATCTTGACTCAAATATAAATCAAAATTTAGTTCTTTCTGAGAATACTCATTCATATAATACCAGACATTCGGCAAGCAGCAACTACTTTTAGTAAGAAAACGGACTGAAATGGGTAAAAAGTTATTGTCCTTCATTTGCTCAAAAATCTGGCAAAACGTTCCACAAGAATTCAAACCTCACGCTTAAAACACATTTTTTAAAAATTAAAAAATCTATACAATCGCAAAATATTTATGTGGGTAGATAAATATTTGTGTACCTCTAGCGTTTTGTTTTTGCCTAAACTATCATTATGAATGTTTAATTAAAATTAAATTGTTGTAAGTGGCGATAGACCTAGAAGACCGTTGGTCATCTCTATCGTCTCCTTGTGCTACAGCTTTATTATGTTTCACGTAACACTGGGATGAGCACAAAATATCAATAAACTGATTAATTGATTGATTTCAGCTAAAAATACAAACAAAATGTACTTTCAAATCAGAGCGTTTCTTTTGTTTGTTTTAGAAATGCTCATGTATAGTGCCTAATGATACCGGCAGCTCTTTATTTTCGTACAAGTTATACGATTCTTTTCAAAAATGTGGCTGCCACTAACCACTATGCAGAAAGCTGATATTTTGCATAAGTGGCAGAGTAAATCGATCAAATATCGCTTTTAAAATAGTGGTTTGTGCGGCTGTATGTCTTCCTTCTGCAAGGTTTTGTCTGCCCTCTACAATTCTTATTCACTTTCAAGAGCATAGCAAATTTTGATAACTGTTTTACTTTAACCAGGTAATCCAGTCCAGATTTCTACCAGCAAGTGGTCTGAGCGACAATTAGTTCTTCACAGGAAAATCGATATCTAGAGCGAACCAGGAATAATTAAAAACAAATTCAGCGGGACTGGATCATGTGACATTAATCTCATTATCAAATGAGGTTTCTGTACATATTTGAGACAAACGCCGAAACACTTTTTCATAGTAGAACCCACGATAGAATCGATGCTTCTGCATTTTGTAGACTTGAAAACCAATTGTTTTAGAGATCAGGTTTTTCAAAGTGAGTAATTTGCTAAATTTTATGCCCAAACAAACAAGAATACCTTCCTATTTTTGTATGCTTTGCTACTGTTACACAGTGTGGGAGAAGGGCATTGCTATTTCTTCTTTTTCAATACGCTTCTGGGTGCAGCTAGAGGTATTGATGTCAGCAATAGGATTACAAGGGGGCAACAAAGGGTAATGGGGGCAACAAGTCAACAAGAAAGGCAGTAACAAGTCGTAAAATAGATTTACTACTGAATAGTTTAATGCTACAGCAATATAAAATTGCTATTGTGATCAGGGCATAGGATGGAATGGAATGAAAGACGTTGCTTTTCATTTTTCATCCTGGCATTTTCTTACATTCCATAGTAGAAATTCTCTATTCCATCCAGAAATTCCTTTCTATCTTCCATCTATACATTTATCATATTTATCCCAGAAGTAGCCTACTGATCCTAATTGTTTAAAATGTAATCTTAATTTTTTTCAATTAGCAAATTACCAGCTTATGTAGGCGCTTCATGTTATTAAGCGCTGCTTACCATTTTGTTTAAGCTTGAGAGCGAGGTGGCTTCATGGGACAAATGCAAAAACAATTTTGGTTTGACTAATAAAAACAGTTAAAAAAATCTGCACTTGTTATGGTAAGCAGCAAACAATACGGTATCTAACAAAGATATAATAAACACAAATTAATAATTTTCGATTGCCAACTGCCAAGCAAAAGTTGTCTACAGAGACATTTTTTACTTCTTTGTCAACCAAAGATAACGCACAAAGTCTAAAAGTTTCCGTGCTAATTCGAAGACACAATTCTGGTGTTTCTTAGACTGTTCAGTGTCTTCACACTGGGCGAAACATGCTAGCGGGGCAGCACAGGTTAAATGCGTGAACTGCAGTGAAAGTACCGATGTCCAAAAATTTTACAAGTTGTTGTTAAACGGACAACAATCGAAGGCTGCGACGGTTCAAACCAAAAGCAAATGTATTGTTTCAGTTCAAGCAATGAAATTATGTGAAAACTTTTATGGAATTTTTTCACAATTAAGTTTGAAGTTTGTATCCCGTGGTGAAAAATGTACGATGGAATTAAGATGAAATGATTGAAGACCGTCTCCTATTTTATTATTCAAATTTCCCATTTCACTTCATTTCATGCTCTTTCCTGATTATGGTGCACACAATCTTCGTATTACAGGGCGTGGATGGTCTTGGATGGTCTTCAAGAAAAAGAAAAGGTCAGCACCGTCTGATTAGACGGAAAATGCGTCTACGCAAACCAACAAATGCTCTTTTGATCATGGCTTGTAAAGTTTTTGGCTCCTTAGTACGGCAAATGTTTCCCCTTTCATCATCATAACTCAGATTTACTGAAGTTTCAAAAGTGTTCGCGGGCCGCACTTTGTCCACCCCTGTGTTAGTGTATGCTGTGGTTTGATTACTGCTGTTATCAGAGAGTGTTTGTTGCTTAATTAGCTTCGTTGTCAAATCCGACTCCAAACTATCGAAGAAAAAAGGCGTTCAAAGATTGGGCCTTGAAACACACATTGCCTAAAACTCACGTTTTTGTTTCAGAGGTTTACAGTTATGTCTAAAATTGATCGCTCGGTTCCATAATCGTGCGTTTTGACGAAAGCTAGTTTCCGAAATAAAGCGCTTTGATAGCTGCAATACATAAACATATGGAAGCTCAGCGAGCAACAAATTAGAGTTTATGAACTAATTTTCCGCAAGAGATCAATTGCAGTAGTCCAAAGTTATCGCAAAGCAATGCTTTTTCTAAATTGCTCATTCTAATTCAGTGTTTAATAACTGGCTCTCTGAATTACTTAATTGATCTAAGAACTGACCACAGAATTTTTGAGCTTATCTTACGTTAGTTGGCTTTTCCAGGGCGAACCCGAAATACTCGCGATAAACCAGCTTTTCTTTTGCTAAAACTGCTTGGTTTTGCTGTACATTTTTTCATTTTTAGGGTATGAGTGGGGCCATGGTACAGTGGCCCTCCCTCGGTATGCTAGTGCTTACACACATGGCACTTTTGGAGCCAAATCGCTTATGCGTTAAAAACTGAGCGAATTTTTCTTTAATTTGATTGTTTATGACGTTTTTAGGGTAGCCATTATCAAATAACATTTTCTTAATCTGTTTTATTTTATCATTGAATATGCGATCGGTGCAAATATCTCATACAGGTTTCACCGCTGAATTTGCGATTGGTGCTAGTTTTGCCATTGAGTCTGTGTTTGGTGTAGATATTCAAAACAACCTTGAAAAAAAATTACTACAGGATTGCATAAAGCAGTAAATTCTTAAATGATAAAGACAACAATTGGCTCGTTCACGCTGATCTCAACCCGACAGATCGTAAAACCAAATAAAAGTAAGCCGGATTATGAATCCGCTATTGGTCAGGCATTAATTAGAAAAAAATCAATGTATGTTGAATTACGACAACAAGCGACAGAACATTCTTGCTAGAGCAGGTATCTCGTACTATCTTAATTTGTTAAACCAGTGCTTCCCTACTTGGAGTCCGCGAGAAGGTTTCAGGGGTCCGTGAATGCTTTAGGAAGTTTCGACAAAGACAAGTCTCTCAATAATTTCAAGTTTCTCAAGATAGTTCAAAGACAAGTTCCTCAAGTTTCTCAATCCCTTCACTCAAAGACGTTGTTTTTTGGCATAACGAATTTGTGTTGCAAAATCAAAAGTACCGTTTTTTGAAAAAGAATCAAAAACATTGAGGGAGTTGTGCACAGCCGCTATGTTCCCCCAAAGTTTGGGGATTTCTTAGAAGTGTTTTGTTTTGTTTTGTTTAAACTATTTTCAGCGTAAGTATAATTTGCAACTGGACTTGCTCACTATTGAAACAGCCAATAATTTCAAAACATTATATTCTTTCGCTTCATGACGTGCATGGAATGTACAAATTCAATGTAATAGAAGCGCGTTAAAGTCATGGTTGTAAATTTTTATGAACATTCTGGGCTGAAATTTAGAGTCTATTTATATAATGCCTTGATTTTTCCAAACTTACCAATCAATTGAGTGATTCCCATTATGAGGGTGTAATAACGTTATTGCCTAAACCCGGAAAAGACAAATTGTCTGCCTCCAACTACAGGCCAATCAGATTGTTAAGTTATGATTATTAAACAATATCCAATTTATAACCAACAGAAGCACGTTTTAAACTAGTCATAAAATCAAAATACTAAGTAGTATCCCCACCTCCAACAAGGTGGTCTGCCATTGGTGGGCACCCAAAAGTCGCTTCTTACCACTTGCTGAGTGAGTAGCTTTCCTATTCTATCATGGTAAAGTGAAGCTTGCCCAAAGATACATACGATTTGTCAATTTTTTTACGTAAAAGTGTTCAAGATTTTGTTTAAACTGGCAATTGTCATCAGATCAATCGGTGACGCGTACCTATTTTGTGGCGATGTTAAATCACTAGTGCAACATTTTTAATTTGAAGGTTTAGGGCTGCCTGTACAACTACATTCTTGGCTGGTTGCGTTCACGTCCCGAGCGATATTTGTGGAAACAAAATTATGCTTTGTATGAGTATATCGTCATTTCGAAACTATTTCGTAAACTTGAATGTGCAAGTCTCTAACTTAAATTATTCCTGTTGATGGTTTGTAGAAATCCAGTCAGAGTTGCTCATTTTTTCTTCTTCGCTGTTGCCACTTCCCAGAAAACTTAAAATTTCATGTTCAGAGAGATAACTTGGCATGTTGTTTTATTGCATTTAACTTTTTATACTTGTTTCTCGGAGTTGTTCTCGTTTTGTTTTTGTATTATAATCAAAAAACATTGATTTTTTATTTGTGGTATGTAAGCAGTGCAATAATAAGGTTTTTTATATTTGTTTGCATGTTTCATTGGGTCATTTATTCATAAAACTGCTTGAGATCAATTTGACCCCACTGGTATATGATGATGCTTTTTTTATTAGCTCATAATATAGATGTCCAACAGTGAAAAATTTTTAGGACAACCAACCTTTTCAATATAAAATAAAAGTCATGAAGCTTCATAGCACTGCTGCCAACGGTTTAGCTAGAGGAGCTTTTCAAAAATGTAATTGGGGTCAAATTGACCCCTGGTAAACAAAAGGTTAAATGCTTTTCCAGCAAAGGTAAAGTTTTAGCCAAGTGTATTGTTGAGAATCATCTAGTGCAATGAATTTAAAACTTCTGTGACTGTATCCTCAGCCTAACACGAATTACATTTAATACTATAGTATATATTTTTGATTGATACCTTGCCGAGTATACACTGGTGTCTGGGATTGTTTTTGATAATTGGTTTTAGCCTCCATATGTTTATGTATTGCAGCTATCAAAGCGCTTTATTTCGGAAACTAACTATTGTCAAAACGCACGATGATGGAACGGAGCGATCAATTTTAGACATAACTGTAAACACTGAAACAAAAACGTGAGTTTTATACAATGTTTGTTTCAAGGCCCAATCTTGCAACGTCTTTTTTTTTCTTTAGAATATTGAAGTCAGATTTGATGACGAAGCTAATTAAACAATAAACATTCTTTGATAACAGCAGTAACTAAATCACAACATACACTACAACATATCGTAGATCAGCAGTTCTCAAGTCATTTTGCACCTGGCACTACTTGCCACTAGAGATGAGGATATTTCGTCACCTCTACTCATTGTGGTTAATGATTCCCGGATCAAATTCGAAAAGTGTCACTCGCAATTGAAATGTGTCTTCAAAATCGATTTCAAACCTGAGTTTATCGTCATTTCGAAATTGTTTTGTAAACTTGTTAATCTCTAACTAAAATTATTCCTGTTGATAGTCTGCTAAAAAGTCAGTGTCACCCTAACCCACGGTCTCGTCTTCCCACAACCCTGGTTATAGGCCACTGTTAACTCCCACATGAATACCACTGACTAAGTCGATAAACCCAGAATTTTTCAGGTGTTTTCTCCCGAGAATTGTTGTTTCGCATATTTATGATGTGCAAAACACTAACTTCGAACGCCCGCGGTAAATGAATTTGTTTGATAAAAAAAGAAGACAAAGTTGATTAACTCTAAGTGTTTAAAACTTTTTCAAATAACAGATCACGCTTGTTTTAATACCTTTTTATTTTTTGTATGTTTGCTTATGCTACGTATTCCCAAAAAGTTTAAGTGTGATTAAAAATAGGAAGATAGCGGGATTTGCCTAATTGTATTCATTCGTGCCATGCTTGTATCAAGCGTTGGCGATCATTTGATGCATTGTCTTTTGTCATAGCCAGTTGGGATTAGCGCTGCTGTGTTGTTAATAGGTGGTAACCGTTTTCTCAGAATAAGCTAATCAAGTAATCAATTCATGAATGGCCTACGCCTTGTTTTTTTTTACTTTCCCAATAATCTTCAGATGTTCGAGTTGGTCTTTGCGCATTTTAGATCGAAAACATCAACTCTGTCACATTCTAGTATTGACAAATAGCTGCTTTTGAGTTTTTCTTTTTCCAACGTTTTATCATTAGTCAAAAAATCTTTCCATAACCATTTGTTAAGAATATTTTTGATAAAAATTTTCAAAATTTGATTTAACTTTGATTACGTTATGCAAAGTCAGTTTAATGGTTTGAAGATTCACACCGAAATAAATCACAAGCATGATAATGAAAACAATTTACAGTGTATTGCAAACAATGTAACCAACCCAATTTGACGAGACCATCCAGGGATGGTTTGCAATACACTGTAAATTGTTTTCATCATCATGTTTGTGATTTATGTCAGTGTGATTCTTCAAACCATAATTTAAATTTGTGATTGTTATTAGAGTATTCAAGTATTTTGTAATTGTACATCTAGTTTTGCCTAGTGCATCTACTTGTAATAATGTTAATTGCAACATTTCCAGTTTTAAGTTTAAAAACACGATGCCCAGGTCCTAGGCCGGCTACATCCATGCACTGGAAAAACTGTATTTGTGAGTAGAAAGTTTTGCTTAGAGATTATCGCTGCACTGAAGAGATCTGATAGGCCGAAACAGTGTCACTCTCAGCAGTTTGCAAAGTTATGCTTGTTTAGAAATATAAGACAACGTGTGCAAACCAGTAAACAAGTTTAGCGAAACCATTTTTTCAAGCAACAAAAGTACCACTAGATCTGATGTGATTTATAGGCATTCAATAGAATCTATCGATAACTACTAAAGTGGTGTTAACATGCGTTTAGTGCAATGCACTCAAAATCACTTTGCTATATCCTCAGCGTGAACCCAGTAACATGAACCATGTTTACTACAGTAGCACAATATCATGATTGATACCATGTCGTTTGTGAATAAATACATGGCTTGTGTTTGCTAATACGTTTCAGTCTCCATGAGACGGTTTGGCTGTTACAGAACTTTACTTTGAATGGTTTCTTTTGAACAGAAAATTATTTTTCTTTATTAAAAACCGCGAGTTTAAAAAAATTATCTTTAATTCTGTGGTAATCATAACGTCACCAATTCCCATATACCACTTATCTTGATTTTTCATCATTTTGGAAAACTGTTTGGTGACAATCAAGCTTGCCAAGTGTTTTTGCGATCATTAGTTTCGAAGGAGTTGAAACCCTCATATGGACAGAAATTAAAATATTGATCAGCTGGCGTTTCCGGCGCCGCCTGGCATGGCTATCAGTCAGTTGTATCCGGTTAAAAATAGGGTTAAGCTAGCTTCACTTCAAAAACATTTGTGAAAGCAGTAACAAAAAGTTGTTTCAAATAGGAGACATAGCTTTAAAGACTTTAATCGTGATCATTCCACTTTTTAAGCAAAACTGGTCTAACTAGCAAACAACATATCATTTCGCAAACCTTTACCTGTTTCTTTTAATAAATACAAGCAGAGGGAGAAGAACAAAATCAATATTACCAGTGAACAGCGTAATTAGAAAATAGGATGGAATGAAATGGAATGGAAGATTTGGATAATGAAATGGAAGACGGTCTTCAATCATTTGATCTCGATTTTATCATTCAACTTTTTATCGCGGCATACAAACTTCAAACTTAATTGTGAAAAATTTTATGAAAGTTTTCCTGTAATTTCATTGCTTGAACTGAAACAATACATTTGCTTTTGTTTTGAGCCGTCGCGAGCGTTGACTTTTTTCCGTTTAACAACAGTTTGTAATATTTTTGTACATAGGTAATTTCACTGCAGTTCAGGCATTTAACCTACGTTGCATCGCTAGAAAGTTTCGGTTAGTGTATAGACACTAAAAAGTCTGCAAAATACCAGAATTGTGCTTTCGAATGAGCACAAAAACTTTTAATCCTTGTCTTTGGTAGACAAAAAAGTAAAAAACGTCTCTCGTAGACAACTTTTGCTTGGTAGTTAACAATTGAAAATTTTAATTTTGTGTCCATTACATTTTTGTTAGGTACTGTATTGTTTGTTACTTACCATAACTAGGTGCAGGTTTTTTGACGTCTTTTATTGGTTGAACCAAAATTGTTTTTGCATTTGTCTCATGAAGCCACCTTGCTCTTAAGTGCAAACCAAATGGTAAGCAACGCTATATAACTTAGACCGTCTATTTCAACTGGTAATTTGCTATTTGTAAAAAATGGAATTATATTTTAAGAGTTTTTTACACCTGCCTGATGAGACCCAATAAGGTCGAAACCGGTCGCTGGTTATTGACATGATGTAATAGATTGCTGTATGATGTTGGTGATCATTTTTGAGTAAATTTTTTTCTATTTTACCTTAGTGTGATGCTGGAGGCAGATCCCTCTTAATAGGAGATCGGCTTGAAAATTGCTAATTAGCAACTAGCAACTTCTATATTTAATAGAATGATAAGTCTTGACAATGATCTTACACCCCTATTAGGGCTTACCGATGTGACTTGTTGTCCATGTCATGTGTGTGTGTCCTTATGAGACGCCCTTAATATAGGTATTGCTGTATCATCTTGTTTTGTTTTGCATTTTTTTTGCACCCAATGGCAAATTTGTTTTTTTTCAGCACGTTTATTATTGAGTGTTTTTTACACCTGTCTGATGAGACCCAATAAGGTCGAAACCGGTCGCGGGTTATTGGCATGATGTTATAGATTGCTGTATGGTACTGTATGATGTTGGTGATAATTTTTGAGCAAATTTTTTCTATTTTACCTTATTTTAAACTATAGGACCAATACTTCTGGGACCGATAGGACCAATAGGACCAAACTATAGGACCAATAGACCTCATAAATGTATAGATGGAATGCAAGAATGTGCCAGGATGAAAGATGGAAAGAACGCCTTCGTTTCATTCTATGCCCTGGTTATAATAGCAACTTTTATAAGTAGAAAGGAACTATTTAATGGTAAAATTATTTTGCGACTTGTTGCCCCCATTTGGTGATCCTATTGTTGACGTAAATCGCCTTGGCTGCACCCAGAGGCAGATTTAAGAAAAAAAAAGTGTGACAGTAGCAAAAAGTGTAAAAAAATAAAAATTTTCCTGTTGGTTTGGGTTCGAATTACGCAAATCACTCACTTTGAATAAGCTAACCTCTAAAACAATTGGTTTTCAAGTCTACAAAATCCAGAAGCATTGATTTTATCGTGCGTTCTACCATGAAAAAGTTTTTCTGCGTTTATCTCGAATTGGTACAGAAACCTCATTTGATAAGAGATTAATGTCACATTATCCAGTTCCCTCTAAATTTGCTTTTAGATATGCCAGTGCCTGCGCTTATATGCCTTGGTAACGGCGGGGGCGTAAATGAGGCCATCTCTTTAACCAAATGTCTTGCAACCTTTTCAGGCATGTCTATTAATTCATTTTCAACCAAAAAATGTTTTCTCTCAATGTGTTTTCACTCAGTGGTGGGTCTACTGTCTTTGTTATCATATTTTTTCAAACTTTTGATTGCATTTACTATATGTCCCAATCCCGTTTATTCTTGAGTACCAGGGGGGGGGGGGGGGCAGGTTGTAAAGAAAACTATTTCAAAGTTGTGGGTAATTATCAAAGTGCTTTTGTAATCCCGATCTTCCTACCCTTGATTTTGCTCACTAAAAGCGTATCATTTTGCAAACTTTTACTTTTACTTTGGAGATCAACTTCACTGCCATATTATATTATGCTTATCCCAGTGACATTGCAATTATTACATCAAAGTTCTTATGAAAGTGGGCAACAAAAATTTGTGGCCGTTTGAAGTGGGCCACGGCACGAAAAAGGTTGAGAACCACTGACCAACAGTTTTGTGACCAAATCAGATTAAGACGAAAGCAAATAATCTTCGATTAAATTTTTTTGATAACAAGACAGATGTCTTTTTCTAAATATTGGAACAACTCTCATCAAAACTCACTATTTTGTTCTACTTGGCTACACTACGTGATCAATTCATCTCTGAGCAGGGTTCCCAACTTGTATTAACTCCCAACGAACTTATTTCGTGTGTGAACCAAACGAAAGCTGCACTAGTTGATCTTCAAAAGTTTGACTTTCTCGAAACACGTTGATCTCCAAAAAGAAGTCACAAAAACAAACTAAAGGTCACAATATTTCAACACATCTTGATCTCCAAAAAAAGATCATCAAGTCAGAGGTAGAGAAATAAAGCTCTCAACACATGTCTACCTAAAAAAAAATGCAAGACCAAATTGTGAGTGTAAACACCCACGATTTCCAAAATGGAAACTTCCTGATTTCATATTTTTACAGCTCTTATTTATCATAAATGTGCACCTTGTACTTTTCATATATGCGCAGTCCACCATCATCATCATGTTTGTTTTGTTAAATAGCTACTAAGCAAACGAAAAGAAATAAAATGGAAAAGTAATTTTATAAAAATAATAAACTTGTTAAGAAGATATCAAAAGACCGTCCGGCTTTCAGTCCACACCCTCACGTTTCAAAAGAGCGAAAGGACTACAACCAGTACCAGTGACGAAAATAGATTAACTTTTTTGTCAGAATTATAGCTCAATCTATTCTATCCACAGTACAAATTAGGGCTCAACAAATTTAGCCTTCGGTTAACCTGTTGGATGTTGCCTACATCTATAAGATATTTTGAAGTTAAATAAAAATAAACATAAAACAATCTGTTTAAACACTTTCCACAAAGATTTAACATACTGTAATTATCTTTTTAAATTACGGCCAGCCATGTTAGTTGAGTTAGCTGCTTTTCTTTCTGTTCCCTGCCATGACGTCAAGTAGCCTATGATTTGAATGCCATTTTTCACATAGAGGTCCTGCAATACTATTATCAATCATGTTACCAGCATTTTTTGTAGTTATCATAGTTCTGTTGTCAATTATGATATTGCCAGGGGCATTAAGATTCTGACCCGTGTCCGAAACCAAAGTTTGGAGGTTGCTATCGCGTGCTTTTTGTGTCATTATTTTTTTTGAAGATTAACTTTTAAAAATCGACAATTTTGCCCCTTAATCCGACAGAAAAACGTTCAGGATTTTGTGATCCGACCGTCAATGATTAAATTTGTCCGCCGATTAACGTTTTTTATGACAATTTTACAGCGTTATAAACTATCTGCTAAAACGTTATAAACTATCGCTTTTGCTTCTGAAAACGTCTTTTTTCCAATGCAATTAAGAACAAAGTTTATGAACGTCTTTACAGTAAATCTGACTCTGGATAAGAGCGCGCGTTTTCCGATCAACACAGCATTCCCACTATGCACTTGCCTATAGCAATGGAAATTGTAAAAATTGTCGCTACTTTTCGCTACTTAATTGGTCTATCGTTTCAGCGTTTGGCAATTACTCCTCATCTAATTATCACAATACTTTCAGCTTGTATTGGTAGCTCCGCTGTGCTAAAACGGCAACCTTGGCAATCAGCATCCATTGATCAAACAGAATATTTTATGATACAATGGTTGCTGCGTACGCGACCGATTTTGCAGAAATTACACATTTGGATGCAAACGCACACTTTTAAACCACATTCAAATAAAGGTATCGTTTTCTTGCAGGAGAAAGCGACTACTTGAAATTCTTTACTGGTTTGTGTGCAGTGCTGAAATCCAGAAGTCATTAACATTGCTCTGCACTTACGATTGTCGCCTATTTAGAGCACAAAGACATGCAGCCTTCAACGTAAAAAGAAGATGATAACTGTAACGTAATGATTTAAAAAAATTAAGAGATTGTAATCAAATTTAACAATAATCTTCCTTAAAAGATTCAATAACACAAAGGAATATAAGAGCAGTACTTTATTGAACACATCAAACTTAACCTAACAAACTTGGCACAAGCAAAAACCAAAAACGCCGATACTTTTAAACTCCTCTCGGGGATTCGTCAAAACAAAATAAATTTGTAAATTCAAAGATAAATTTAATGTTACAGCACTAGACACTTATAACGAGAGTAGCATCGTTTTAAAACTGCCCCTTCAAAGCTTAATCTTTCAACGTCTTTGTTTTTCTTCGGAATATTGGATTCGGATTTGATGATAAAGCTAATTTAACAACAAACATTCTCTGATAACAGCAGCAATTAAACCACAACATACACTAAGACATACCGTAGATCAACAGTTCCCAAGTCATTTTTCACCTAGCACTACTTGCCACAAGAGATGACGATATTTTCGCAACTCATCACCACGTGGTTCATGATTCCCGGATCAAATTCAAAAACTGTCACTCGAAATTGGAAACCTTTCAATGACAAGCGTGTTGAAGCGACTTCGCTCCTTGTGAATGACCAAGTTTTATATTTAATGAAGGCCCAAGGCGTTTAATTAGCAGTGCTTTGATTAGGTCGGTGTCGGTGTTAAAACGGCACACTTTTAATAATGTAAAGTTTTGCTCTGAATGGTGGCATTGTTTCTCTGCAAGCTTTGCACTGATCACAATGGCATTCGATGGCGGAGTTGGATGAACTTTGGTTATTAAGTGCCCGAGAGGGAATAGCTTTTTTGTATTTGTTTGTGTTAGTTATATTTAGTTAACTTTAATATGTTCAATGAAGTACTACTCTTTGTATTTGTTTAGCCCATCAAATCATGCAAGAAAAGTTCCCCGTTATCTGAAATTTCATAAAAGAAGATATTTCTGAAATTGGCCGAGATTCTCTTATTTAATCACAATCATGTATTTTTAAAACATGAGCCACGCAATGCATGATGAATGTTTGTTGTTACGTTAACTTCGTTATGAAATCCGACACCAAACTGCGGAAGCCATTTAACGCTAAAGATCTTGGTTTGATAACAAAACTCCGCTAAAAACTCGCGTTTTCTTTTCCAGGTTTATACTTTTATCTAGAATTGATGGTTTCGTTTCATAATCGTGCGTTTCAACGAGAAATAGCTTCCAAAATAAAGCGCTCTAACAGCTACCTTAACTTGAACAGCTTGGTATTTTTGTTTGAAGATTGAGTTTATCAAGTCAAATTTTGTGTTCTTCAAAAGTTAAGCATCACACTAATGCTGTGCTGTCAATGAATGTATTTGTAGTTTTATGACGATCTGTTACTAGTTGTGATAGAACTAATCTGCTGCTAAATAAAGTTGTCAGAGAAAAACAGATGAGGAACCGAATTAAAAAAACTTGCACATTATAAAAGTAAATTCCTGACTTTCAATTACAATTTATGAAAACACGCAGTAAATAGTTCTTAATTCTTGTTGTTTTACACAACAAAAAGTAAAGAAAACAGCTTTGCTCGGGGAAATTAACTCGGCAACAAAGATCCTCCAAAAATTACTCTTGTTCTGCGACTTTAAAAATGTGTCCAACCCGTGCGGTAAAAATACTAGCATTTCTTTGGTGACTTGCAGTTATGCACCTTTTCTGAAATTTTTTTTTTTATTTTGTCACCACTGTTGCCTATATCGAGTTTGATTACATTATTGGGTAAGGTGAAAAGTTTTGAGTGAAGAATTGAACCTTTTTGCAGAGCACTCATCTAAATAAAACTTTAACAATGAAACTTTCAGGTAGCTTACAACCGGTGTCATAATTTGTGTGAAACAAAGCAAAAAAATTATAATGGTGTGGTCAGAAGGCAGCCATATACTATTAAATGCAGAAAATTTAATAACGAAGTTCTTTTATTTGTGAATATTAAAACTATATACTAGCAAAATTTTGATAAAAAGCAAGAGGGACAAAGAAAATGCAGTTTTAGGGGCCTCATATTTTAAAACATAACCAACATTTTAATCAATTTTGTAAACTGTAAGTGAACGGCCTTCTTGTATTTAATTTCCAATTGCTGGCTGTATGCAGCCGTCGCTAGTAAATGCTGATATAAAACCAGCTCTGCCAACACTCTCTGCAGTGTAAAAACAGTAACTTGCAGGCAAAAAAGTAGGAGGATAAAGGCCTGAAGCCCCCAAACATTTGTCAGTCTTCTTCCAGGATGTTGTCAGTCCCCTGTAATTCCCCAGAAATTTCAAAAATAAGGGAACAGCTTGTTTTCGAAAGCTTGATGTTTTAAAAAAAAAGCCCCCGTTATGTTTGGAGCGGAAATAGTTTCCGTCAAAAACTTCATCTCCAAAGAAAATGTCTCCAAATTTGTTTTGAGACAAAAATGTCTTCACTCTCTCCAGCCCTATGCCAAACAAAGTGGCACGCTTATACAGTAGCTCGTATTACTAAAAATATTATAGATTAATGAACGGTGTAGATTCTTGTATTTAAGTCAATTGATTAGAAATTGATCGCTGAATAAGCCATGATCTATACTTTTTCATTTCTAATTTTTGTCATGTATTTAAACGCCTTGGTTAGGGTAAAATATGTTTTTAAAAAGTGGTCATTAACAAGGGATTGTGTTCATACATGTCATCAGCAAGCACTTGAGCCGCAATCATTCTTCGATCTTCAATTTGATATTATTGTTCCTTCTTTGAAAAACAGGACAAGTCACCCGGCATTTGTGCCGTGTATTAATGACTGCTTATCCAAAGCTAGCAGTTGAAACGAATCCTTAAGTTGATGCGAAGCAGATGCTTTTTCTACTGTAATTTTAAAGATGTTTCGGTGGCGGCAACGATTGTTTTTCTACTTTCTTCTTATGACTCATCTTTCAGCGTTATTGTTACCTCAAGTGCTTCCTCGCTGGGTTTAGGGTTCTTTGACGTGCTCTACCGTTTCTTGTGTCGCGTAGGAAAACTTCTATAAAAACCGGCTCCAAATCGGCGCAAACTATCAAAAATTATTGGCAAAATACAAAGTTTGCAAAATGATTTTGATTCCATTTCTGTCGTTATTTTTGGTGCCTGCCAGTGGTAAGTAACAAACTGTGTGGCGTACACTAATGGGAGTGATAGAGCTCTGTGCTCGCCAGGGTGGTGTGCTGTTGATTCTGGTCGAGCCTACACAGTATTAAGTTTGTGAAAAATCGGATACTTTAACCTGTTTTTAAGTGGTCTAGTTTACGTAGAATTGATTGGTATAGACTTTAAACTCCGTATTTTTGTCTCATGTATACAAGTGATAAAACGAATTGCAACTGTATTCATAATTTATAAACCATTACAATCCTATACCCTGCGTTTAACTTCATCATAGTAATAATGAGTAATTTATATCCCCCTTTAAGAAAAAAACTAACATTTGTTTATCAATCGGTTCAATGGATTAAATGGCAGCTCGTAAATTCAAAACAAATTAAAAGAAAATGATAACGCCATTTGGACAATGGCAGCATCTGGAAATGCAATATTGGATAATGTTAATGATGGTTAAATGAGGTAGCGCAGATATATTGCGTATTTTAGTGATGTGGGTCTTATCAAGTCATCGCTTTCAAGTCACATTAAATCTATTATAAAATCGTGCAACTTATAGTCAGGGGCAGCTCGTAGCTAAAATTAATGGAGGCGCTGCTTCAGAAAATCACCCTACAGGCCTAATTTTGGTCACTACTTATCAGCTTTACACAAACACACCCACCCCCCCCCCCCCTTACACACACACAGCACGCCAGTTGTCCGTCAAAAAGAAACCCTTATTACACCAGTACACAAGGGTCGGTACTGCATGAGCGACGGTTCTCTTTCTACAGCTGCATTGCAATCTACTGCTATTTTCAAACACCATGACACAGGAGCTTTGAAGCAAAAAGATTTATATATTTTTTTCATAAACTTAGGATGGTTGTTGAGATTAAACTTATGTATTACATAATGTAACTACAAGTATAAGAAAAAATAAAGAAAAAAAAAGATTAATTATTAATATCGAATGTCATTGACAAGATAGAGTGGGGACTGTGGGTGCTGCAGTTCCACAGCAACATACACGAGCCGTCCCTGCTTATAGTAATATGCCCCCGCCCCAGCCCTGCTATTATAAAATCGTGCAATTTATATAGTAGAAATACAACAAGCTATCTGGTACTTCTTGCCTCAGAATATCCAGATAGCAATGTTTGCTTGCTAAAAGCTATGAATTGTGACTGTGACACTGGCTTAGCAGAATTAACTCGCAGTTTTCTTTGAGCGCAATTAACTGATGTTTGATATTTAACATGAAAGACACCAAACTGACAATTGTTAGTCCCTTTATACTGGTTTGCACCTTCCACCTCTCTTGTACACGATATGATTCGACTGGTGTTACTTACCAAGCAAAGTTTATGCAAAATGTATTACAGATATTTTGTTTCAGCTCTTCGATGCTATGTGTGCGAAAATGCAAAAAGCTTGCTGGAGTGTCATTCTCCAAATGGTGGAAGAGTAGTGACTTGTAACTCAAACGAGGTACGATAAATTTTGCTGATTGTTTTTTTCTTGGTTCAACACAGTATTTTCACGCAACTCCTCACTCAAAGATAAAGCGTCGAAAAACTAGTATGAGTTCTCATTATCTATTTTATTGATAACAAAGTGTTAATTTCAGAAAGCATGCCAAACCCATGTTAGAAGAGGCTCTTATGGATATCTGTGCGAAAAGAGATGCAAGGAGTGCCATGCTTGTCACAACAACCAAATCCAGGTAAAGTTTCACAAAAAAATTAGCCATTTGTGGATTGGTCGTTTAAATGACTTATTTTTATAGCGCGAGCTATAAACCGACTATTAACCTATAAAATATAAACCTAGCTATAAACTATAAACCGACGCGATGGCGTAGTGTTTAGAGCGTCCGCTTTGAAGTCGGTAGACCTGGGGTTCATTCCCCTTGTCGAGTCATACCAAAAGACTTTAAAAAATGGCATCCGCAGCTTCCCTGCTTGGCGCTCGGCATTTATGGGAGGTTGTGGAGAACAAGCCGGCAAGTTCGCTTGTTGTGTCCTTGGACAAGGCACTTAACGGGACGCCCCACCTTTATGTGGAAGACAGGTGGCCCATAAACCTCGAAAAAGGCAACTCCCAAGCGAGTGCGGACTTCCCGTCCAAAGTATAGCGATACAATTTGCTTTCTCGTGAATGGAGGATAAATATGGCAAATAAAACAAAAAACAAAAAAAACAAAAATTTGGTCCACATGCGAAGTAGCAAACTTGGAGCAGACTGAGTCTATTAGTCACACAAACGCTTCAAACTGTGAAATCTGTCACGAATAAGGAAGTTTGCCTTGTAAGAGTAGTTTTCATATGTGTGTAAAGTGTTGTATCATTTGTTCGCTCGGCTACTGATTGAATAAAAAAGACCTTTTTTCCTAGCAATTGGATTTGCTGTAGTACGCTTTTATTACGTCACAATTGCGTATGACATAATATAATTCCAGATTGATCTAGTGATTCTAGCTTCTTCGAAGAATTTCGTTGACCGATGACATAACTAATAAGGCTTTTTTTCTTTTTTCACGTGATTTTGTTTTAGAGTTTTCTGGATTGTTTTTTTTGATTTATATATAAGGCGATGGGATTTTTTTTAGTTAGAGAGTAGAGAAGCGTGTAGTGGGGAGAGGGAGATATTGATTGACCAAGTAAAGAAGGGCTATTGTTTTTGCGATAATTTATTGTGGATTCTGTTGACGTGGCGAATATTGAACAGTTATTGGTGGAATTAGTTTTGGTGGTTTCCTGATGGTGTAGTAAAGTGGTTAATTTTGAGATCGTTGAGCGAAGAAGCTTGAAGTCGTGAAGTATTATTTCTGCGAATACAGTATTCCGTTATTAAAGTGGTTTAAGATGTTTTTTTAGTGGAAGCCAATCTTTTCCAAGTTTTTTTAAGTTGCAGTCAGACCTAATTATCCGAGCAATTATCATACGTCGCCTCAATTTTAACCCTTAACTACTCGCGCCCTTTTTCTTAACGCAACTACTCGCGTGGTGTACTTTGTACACCAATGTTGGCGTACAGCTTTTATTTTCCGAAACAAATGAAATTATGCACAAAAACCACAAGAACGTTCTTTAGGATGATTTATCAGTTGCAAGATGTGCACAGGTGTCACATTTCACATTAGTTTTTGCATGATCTTTGCAGACAAAGTCATTACACGAAGAACATCTCATAGTTGTCACCCTGTTTTTAGCTCTTCCACAGAGACGACACATCTTTCGAGATTTTGCAGGAGGTGGTTCACGGGTGTCAACTTGTGATTGTGGCTTATATTTTGACAAGATGGATTGAATGTCAGATGGAAGATTTTGTAGCTGTGCTCTGTCCTGCAGATGAGGCTTCATCAAACTCATAGCAAGATTCTTAAGAAACTGCCGCCTGTTTTGTGCTTCATCTACCGACTTACGAGTCTTGTTGAATAAGATTTGTCCATTCACGCCTGCAGTGTTTTCAAGATGGAAAAAGACACATAAAAGCCCCCGGCGGGTTCTTCTTGACACAGAATAATTGCCGCAGAGTTGGTCAACTGTATCCACCCCTCCTTTTGTAGAATTATAGAACTGGATGATCTGTGGGTTTTTAGTTTCGGCATCAACTGCAGCATCACGGTGCATAGTGGAAAGCAAAACAACTGATTTGTTCTTTTTTGGTGTAAAAGAAACCAGAGTAGCATGCTTTTAAAATCCAAACATTGATGAAGAGATCAGCTGTTGTTTGTTTGGCAAAAATTCAGCTGGAATTTCTCTTTTGTTTTTCTTCAAAGTCCCGACCAGAGTTATTTTATCTTGCAGCAGTGACATTGCAAGTGTGTAACTAGTGTACCAATTATCCGTTGTTAGATTACGGCATGTACCTTTCAAGTGACTTATCAGTCTTTCAACTATGTCACCAGGGCTGTTGGAGGCTTCATGTGGACCAGTTGGTTGTTTACCGCAATGAACTTCCAAGTTTCCTGTGAAATATCTCTTGGCATCACAAAGTGCGAAGATCTTTACACCGTACTTTGCCGGCTTGCTTGGAATGTATTGGATGAAGCTGCATCTCCCCCGGAAAGGTACTAATGTTTCATCGATCGTCAGGAACTCACTAAGACAGTAGGCGTTTTTGCAGTTTTGTACGAACTCATCTAGAATATACCGAATGGCAGCCAATTTATCTGTTTCTTTTCTTTGACTCCGCGTCGTTCTATCATCAAACCGTATTGCCAACAACTGGAACGAAAGCGGTTGTACGACATGCTAGCTCAAAAGATTTCTATTCCACTACCATCTGTGGTCCATAATTCAAGAAAACTCACATGCCCAGCCCTCTTTACACCTGACAAAACCAATAGTCCAAGGAATGCCATGAGTTCAGTTTTTGTAGTAATTTTTGCATCTCTTTTCCTGTCATAGTTTGACTGTACAGCTGTGATATACATATTGGTGCATCCAACAATTTCCTCTATCATCTCATCTGTAATCAGTAATAGAAAAGCTTGTAGTTCATCTTCAATATGTCTGGCATTGTTTCTTGGGCCAGGAAGAAATTTTAAAAGGTTTCGTGAAGGAGATTTTGCAAATTTACTGACACAAGGATTTTTGTACCACTTAGTTACTTTATCTTTGCAAAGATAATAGTTTTCATTGTCTTCATCTGAGCTTTCAGAATGAGTAGACCTATCAGAATTCTGCAATTGGTCACCATCAATTTCGGAGTCCGTGCTGTGATCTCTTTTGTTCACAACTCTTTCTTCGTCATCATTTTCCTCACCTCCTATTTTCTCATCAGATTCATCTTCTTGTTCCAACATTGCCCTAATTGCATCATTATCTAAAGACCTAATCCGTCTAGCCATTATGTATAAAGTATTTCTGCACACAAAAACAGCATAAGCAAGCAAGAAAACAGTAAAAAGAAAAAAATCTTTTCAAAAAGCACAAAAAATTATAGTTACATAAGTACTCGCGCGGTGTATTTTGTACACCAAAACAGCACCCCCACTCATTTGTCTTAGCATACCGGCCGCCTCGTGCTTTCTAAAACTACGCCAACGCGTCAAAGCATGCCTGTGGAGTTAATTGGAGGATAGATGGCGCTTGCTGCCTGCAGAATTTCAAAATAAAAGGGGGGAGCCGAATTAGTAAAAATGGTGTACAAAATACACCAGCGCGAGTAGTTAAGGGTAAAAAGAAATTTAAGATTGAGATAGAACCGAAAGTTCTATTATTATTATCAAAACGCGACATCTGGGGGCTCGTCCGGAATTTATACTTCTTATCGGTTGGTAATTTAAAATGGCTGCGGAAGAACTTAATATGGAGAAGTTGGAGGATTTGAAGAGAGAAGTAGAGTCGTTGGGCTTGGATGAGAAGCAGAGGAATAAGCTTATAACGGAAGAATGGCGCCGAATGAGAGAGGCCGAGACTGAAAAATGAAAAATAGCGGCTGAAGAGTGAAGGTTAGTAGCCAAGGTTGAGGAACGGAGAGTAGCCGCCGAAGCTGAAAAGCGGAGAATAGCGGCTGAAGCCGAAGCTGAAGAGCGGAGAATAGCGGCTGAAGTTGAAATTGAAAAGCGAAGATTGGCGGCCCAGGCGGAAGAATGAAGAATAGCGGCTGAAGCTGAAGAACGAAGGTTGGCAGCCCAGGCTGAAGAGCGAAGATTGGCGGCCTAGGTGAAAGAATCAAGAATAGCGGCTGAAGAAAGAAAAGCTGAGCTTGAAGTTGAAAAGCTAAGGTTGGAATTGGATGCGAGGAGGCTCTCTCAATCTCAGAATGGCGAGCAAGTCATTTAAGGATCGGTTAAAAATGTTGTGAGGACGCCACCGCTACCATCTTTTGTGGATGGGAGAGATAATTTGAACGAATACTTCAGAGATTTGAAAGGTAGGCTAGTGTGGCTAAGTGGAATAGAAGTACTTGGGCGACCCAGTTAAACCCGCTGTTAACGGGTAAGGCGGTAGAAGTATATAATAGACTGTCGCCAGAAGAAGCAATGGATTGTGAGCGTCTTAAAGTTGCTTTATTGCAAAGGTATGATTTCACTGAGCGTGGATACCGCTAGAAATTTCGAGAAGCTAGACCGGAAGGACACGAAAGCCCAAGTCAATTTACATTTAGGTTAAAAAAATATTTCACTAAGTGGGTATAGTTGGCCGAAGTGGAGCAAACCTTCATGGGCGTGGTTGATTTGATTGTACGCGAGCAGTTCACTAGCTCCTGCTCCAAAGATCTGTCGATATGGCTGAAGCAGAGCAATCACAAAACTTTAGATGAATTGTCACGATTGGCTGACCAATATTTGGCAGCGCGCAATCAAAAGTTGTCGAATAAGGAAGTGATCAAACGTGACAGCGCAAGAGCCGATGTGAAGAACAACCATAGTGGATTCCCTCCTGCGAGTGCCCTGAAGTGTTTCTCATGTAATCGCGTTGGTCACCGGGCGATTTAGTGTCGTGTTAAACCAAAACGGGGACGAAATGAGTATAACCGACCAGCAAGACAGTTAGTATAAGTGGAAAGATTAGTATAAGTTCTCATTACCTATTTTATTGATAACAAAGTGCTATGCAATTTAATAGAATGCCAAAACTTTAAATGTCTAAATATGGTGATGCCTCACCAGCATTCTCAATTTCCCTTAATCCACACCAGCATCTCACATGCCAGCTATTCATGATCTTTCACACCAAATTAAATCTGTACTAGCCCATTGTAGGCTAGTCCATCCAACAGTGTTTCCGGCATAAAATTCAAATATGTCCCTCTGGGCAATTTCAAATCATGCGATCGATCCATTGCTGCATTACTGCATAGACCTCATACAAGGGCAATAGTTTTGACCTATAACACATAGGCGCTTTACATGTTTCAACCGCATTGCGCTAGAATCAACATGCAGGAATAGCATTTGAGTATAATGTCAGCCTATTACAGTCAGTATAACACAAAATAACAACACGGGACAACGTTGTTTCGGGTTACTGACCCTCATCAGCCGTATGCTTATTTTCTGTAATACCCTGTACAAAACAAAAATAAGCATACGGCTGATGAGGGTCAGTAACCCGAAACAACGTTGTCCCGTGTTGTTATTTTGTGTTATACTGACTGTAATAGGCTGACATTATACTCAAATGCTATTCCTGCATGTTGATTCTAGCGCAATGCGGTTGAAACATGTAAAGCGCCTATGTGTTATAGGTCAAAACTATTGCCCTTGTATGAGGTCTATGCAGTAATGCAGCAATGGATCGATCGCATGATTTGAAATTGCCCAGAGGGACATATTTGAATTTTATGCCGGAAACACTGTTGGATGGACTAGCCTACAATGGGCTAGTACAGATTTAATTTGGTGTGAAAGATCATGAATAGCTGGCATGTGAGATGCTGGTGTGGATTAAGGGAAATTGAGAATGCTGGTGAGGCATCACCATATTTAGATAACAAAGTGTTAATTTCAGAAAGCATGCCAAAGAGATGCAAGGAGCGCCATGCTTGTCACAACAACCAAATCCAGGTAAAGTTTCACAAAAAAATTAGTCTTTTGTGGGATTGGTCGTTTAAAATGACTTATTTTTATAGCGCGAGCTATGAATAGGTATACATGCGAAGTAGCAAACTTGGAACAGACTGTGTTTATCAGTCACATAAACGCTTCAAATTTTGAGATCATTGTGAAAGAACTTCACGTTATCCAACATTTTTGTTACTTTCGGAAGGCGTGTCATTCAGATCATGTTAAGATATTGTGCCTTTTCTTCAAGCACTGTTTCAAAACAAAGCATCATATTGATAGGTCAGGTAACAAACTGTTTACAGAATCCACGCAAAGCATCTCATCCATCTCAATGTAGCAAAAAGAGAGACACTTCAGCATGCAGGTGCTGCTGCTTCACCCACAAATGTATGGCTTATCAAGGATGTCCAGCTAAATATTGATTTTTAGCGTAGTAAAGAATTTCACACTGTTTTCATCCATTGCCTGTGGTCATTACGCTATCAGCTGTGTTGCTGTGGATATTGATAGAGGTATCTCGCGAGCATTTTCTATACTTTAATGAAGTCTCTAGCATACGTATAAATGAACTTGCAGAGGGTTCCAGAGCATTTCGAAAAAGTGAAGACTATTTTTTTGGGTGACCAATTTTTTGAAACCAAAACTTTTCCCATTTTTCTCAGCCAATAGGCGTAATGATTTTTTTTGGAGATCAACTTTTTAACCGCTTTTGCTTATTTTGCTCTCCAACCAGACATAGATCTTTTTTTTCCCATTATTTGCTACAGTCACATCGGTTGGTAAAGCCTTCACTCTTTATCCCCTCCCCACTAAATAAACCACTGAATGCAGCATGCTACCAGTGACAGACACAACCACTACTTACTGCCAGCAATATTGGCAGTGCACCAAAGATTGCTTGAGAATAAGTGATTCATCGTATAAGCAAAGATTTTTTGGTTGATTGCTAATAGCAAATGCACATCCTTCAATCTATCACAAGGCGATATTCCGCATCTAGTGTAAACGACAAAACGTGATCAAAGTCTGCATGAGATCAACCTCGATTCTATGAAATTCTGTAGCATAATTAGCGAGTGTCATTTTTGCACATGAAAAATAGTTAATCATTGTGAAATGGTTTTTATATTCAGTTGATAGACCAACCACTCCAAACACTGATATTCCCAAGTCAACAACTCCAACAGAAGAATTTTGTAGACCACTAAATATTTGCGAAATATGTTTATTTGATTGCGGAAAAAACAGGCCTGATGGTAACTACAAGTTGCAACATAATCCAAATATGAATGTCAGCCAGGTAAAGATAGGTAATTTATTGTAAAGCTTGGCGGTGTTCTTGTGATAAATAGCAGCTCAGCCTTGCCTTGTACCTGAGGAACAGAACGAAACACTTTCCAATTATGAATATTACGATATTTAGTAAATTAACTTAAAATAGATGATGCACAAAATTGAAGCTGATGACATCTGTTTAGAAGTAGAACAATGATCTAAGAGCATAGAAGTCAAAAATTTCCTAATGAATTTCAAGTTTTTGTGCAGTAATGCATGGCATTTGACCACTATTTCATATTAGTGTCAAATCAAATAATTTTCAATACAAACTGTCGTATACAGTAACTCCAAAAACTTTATTATGCATAGATAATAAATTTTTGGACTGTACCTATTTTAATCCACAAATTCATACAGAGAAGGGAGTATTGTGTCATGACCACCCCAACACTTTAGCCAGCGACAACATCGGAAAAAAATTACCAAAATTAACTCAAAAAGTCAGCTTAATTTGTTTTTATTCCCCCTTTCAAAAATCCTTTGTAGGTTGGTAATTGTATCGATGCCTAGTTAGCTTTGTTCTTTCCAGTAGACGGTTTTTGCATAGGAATTTTGATAGAACTACTTCCACAAAGAACGAGAAGCAAAATAAATCTATTTTGTATCTAAACTTTTTAAATTGTTTTTCCGTTTAGGTATTTTTAATCAGCATTTTTTTGTAGCCTATACATATTTTTCTTATTTTATGTATAGTTTTTATTAGTTAGATTCAGCGGTGATTGGTAACAAAGTGGTTCTATACTTAGGTAAATAAACTCTTAAGCAGCAATTTTAGTAAAAGCTACAGTACTTACTTGAGTAAGTGAGTAATTTTTATTTGAGTAATTATGAGATTATGTAACAAACCATTTGCTTAAGTAGAGTTTTAAGCTACTTTGTCCACCTCTGTTTAAATTTATATGTCTGTTTAGGCACATAAATTAAGTTTGCGACTGAAAATATTTAAATTTCAGAGGCCCTCCAAGACAGGATCGCAAACAGCGGTACAATTAGTTGCAGATTAGGCAAGTTGAATGGCTTCAAAGAAAATGTTTTCTTGCCTTGGCTACCCGGAAGATATCAAGGTAAATGACAAGCTTTCTATCACATTAACAAAAAATGAAGTTAATGACCACTGGTTGTTCAGAAAAACAACGTAGAAAAGCTTCGAACGATCGAAAGAGAATATAAAGTAATTACATTTTGCCTCATTTTGTAAATAAAATATTAATAGTTTCCGTCCCTGGTAATGTAATAATGTGTAACTATCGTAACCGAAGGTGAAAGTGATAAATCAGTTGCGATATGGGATGTATAACTGTTGTAGAGCGGGCGAGAATCGTTGGCTCAAAATTTTATATCAATAAACCCTGGCTTTGTGATTATATTAATTAGCGAGTTTAACGACCGCATTAGATTTGTGTTGATGTGAATTTAAGAAAAACACAATGCAAAAACTTTCCCTGCTAGCTCGCGCTGTTTGAAATATAAATGTTCTGTGCTGGACTGGGACGCGTCGTAAAATATCGTTTGTTTTGGCTGGAGGAGGGGGAAGAAATTTGACGTTAAATTTATTAGCACTATCTTCACGTATTCTTGCACTTTCACAATTTGGGATGCATGGTAAGGACATTGCTTCTCCGACACGCATTGGCCACTCTTAAGCTAGCAGTACAGTCTACTTTGAACCTGGAAACCGCATTAATTATGCTGTCCGTGATTAATAGCGTATCCTCTACATTTAAATTTTGATAAAGCTTTTGTTATCGACCATTTTATTGTACTCTTTTACAAAGAATAAGTAAAAACTCTAACGTTTTCTTCTAGCTTTTTTCAAGAGTTATCGCTAGAATGAAGCCTGGTGTTAATGGCGAGGTATTTATAGCGATTGAAGTTGGTGAAAATGTCAGAGTGTTTTGATGGGTAGACAACCATACGTTTCGTCGAGTCCAAATCAATGATTTAATTTTAGTGTGTAGACGAATTCTTTTTGGCGACAAAGCTCTGGTTTAAGTATTTTGATAAAAGTTGCTTCCAAAGTTGATAAATGAAAAAGTGTTCTTCCTTTAGTCAAAATAAAAAATTAACTGACGTCGTAGTAAGGGGTGCATGTTTTATTGCTGAGAAGGTGTTGTTCTACTGCCAAAGTACTGGTAGGATTGGATTAAAATAAGTCACGATTTGATTGAGTTCGGTTTCTTATTGCTTATGGTATGTGCTGTTATATTCTATCCTACAGTCTTTGGGATGTGCGGTCTACGTACCGACAATCACTGCGGCACAAGCATTGATAAACGACCGTACTTTGTTGCTTGGTAGGCACGACATCTTTGCGGACCGTTTAAGCATCTTTCTTGTGGAAAATACTACACGAAGTTTTACTGCACCAAAACATAAGTTGACAGCAGTTTTGCATTTATTTTCAAATTTTGTGGAGATATTTCCAATCCATGGTAGTTTAAGGTAAACTGAACATTTTTCCGATCCTTCCTTTGGCGGTAATTTAATCTCTTCAATCTTAAATTTTCAATCTTCAATCTTAATCTCTTCAATACTAAATTACAGCCAAAGGGGTAATTTAAAAAGAACCAGACGCGACGCAACACACCTCGGGGCAAAAATTAGTTTTTACCAAGAGTTACGATCCGAACAACGTTAGAATAGCAAAAAAGGCAGGGCCATCCTTGGATCCAGGTTTCGGCCTTTTTGCCTGCTCAGCAACGACTTGTCCAACGCAACCCAGCGCCCGGGAGGGGGCGTTGTGCGCATAGAATTAGGGATTAACGTTACTGCCTGCATTGCAGGTGGACGCAATGCGTGAATAAATAATAAATAGTTGCGATTTAGGGGTAGAGGAATGGGGTATCATTAACTACAACAGCGCACTGACCAACGTTAAAAGTGCGAGCCGCGGGACTAGTGAAATCAAACCATCGACGCCTCCAAACCGTGACGTCAGAATCTATCTCTCAGGAATCACAACAATTGTACGCATCTTTAGCACAAAAACCTGGTCACTTATTTATACTCTGAAAGCAAAATCTATCCTATAGCCATGACTGTAAATGTTTGTCTTTGGGTTACTTTGCACTTCCCCCTGTTGCATTTATGTCAGGACCAAGCAACATACGCACGGGCAGAGGTTTAAAGTCATACAAATAGGCATCCAATTACAAAAAGTTGTAAGTAGTGAGCCTAATACTTAATAGCTTATTCCTAAAATGCACTGGAATGGCCATGGCACTTCCCTCCCACAACTTTAAACTTATTCTTTCATCCAAATGATGACAATTCAGAGATAAGAGTTTGTGAAATTATTTGCTGTTTTAGGTGTCAGCAAGTCCACTCTCTCGTTAGATGGTGGAAGCAAGGCAAACAAGATGATGCTGGGAAATTCAAAAACCAAGGGCTAGAGCAACTATATACTATAGCGCACTGAACATACCTATATGTTCGTAATTTCATTCTAATACTTTAGATCATACATTTAGGCCTACAATTACGAAAAGTCGTAAATAGTACGCCTAATATTCAATGGCTTATTTGGAAAAATTCTCAACAATGACTCAGCGCCATCTCATGACTTTGAATTTGTACATTCCATGCACGTCATGAAGCGAAAGAATAAAATGTTTTGAAATTATTGGTTGTTTGAATAATAAGCAAGTCCAGCTACAAATTACGCCTACGCTGAAAATAGCTCAAACAAAGCATTTTCAAAAATTCAAAAACTTTGGGGGAACATAGCGGCTGTGCGCAACTCCCTTAGTGTTTTTGATTCGTTTTCAAAAAACGATAATTTTGATTTTGAAACATAAATTGATTATGTCAAAAAACAGCGTCCATTGAGTGAAGGGATTGAGAAACTGGAAGAACTTGTCTTTGAATTATTTTGGGAAACTTGAAGTTATTGAGAAACTTGTCTTTATCGAAATTCATCAAAGCATTCACGGACCGCCTCAAGTCTTCTCCGGAACTCCAAGTTGGGAAGCACTGGTTTAACAGATTAAGATAGTACAAGATACTTGCTGTAGCAAGAATGTTCAAACGCTCATTGTAGTAGTTTAATGCACACTGTTTATTCTCTAATAAAGTCTGACCACTGGCTGAGTCTCAATCCGGCTTACTTTTATTTGGTTTTTACAATCTGTCAGGTTGAGATCGGCGTGGACAAGTCAATTGTTGTCTTTATCATTTAAGAACTTACTGATTTATGCAATCCTGTAGTAGCTTCTCTACATGATTGCTTTGAATGTATGCACCAAACGCAGACTCAATGGCGAAACTAGCACCAAATGCAAAAACAATGGTAAAACGAGTATGATATATTTGCACCGATCATAGACCAATGATAACATAAAGCAGATGAAGAAAATATCATGAGATAATGGCTACCCTAAAAACGTCGTCAACAACCAAATTATCGAAAAATTCGCTCAGTTCTCCATGCACAAACGATCTGGCCCCAAAAGTACCGTGTGTGTAAGAGTTCTGTGATTGGGTTAGCTATCCACAAACTTAGAAAAACACCTCAAACAGTCATGGAAAACTGCCATGGTTTTGTTACCAACCGCTTGGTCTTGACGTCAAAACGAACATTGCCTAAGCTATAAAAATCTTCTACCTTTCTCTCAAAAATGCTTGGTCATACCACACACCACATACTACCACATACGCATACAAGTGCCAATGTGGTGGTCGGTACGAAGGGTGAACATCTCAACAACTCCACAATTGTGTAAAGCAGCACTGGTCTAAGTGATGGAAACAATAATTGACTCGTCCGCATCGATCTTAACACGACAGATCGTGCAAACGAAATGATATTCAACTGGACTGCGACCCTGCCATCGGTCAGCATCTGTTAGAGAATGAAAAATATACATCGAAGTGAGACAACAAGTCATTTTCCATTCTCACTACAGCAAGCAGCTCTTGCCATCTCAATCTATGAGACTTTGTTTATATGAGGAGTTGGCGTCAAGCCCGTTGAAATTGTGCTTTCACTCAAGAGACTTCTTAGTGAATGAATTGGATGAAAGTTTGTAAAACAATTTCCGGATCTAGCTCCTCCCGCCAAAGCTACCACAAAAGCAATTGACTTATTGTGAATAAACAAATTTTGATTTAAGTGTGGAAAAAGTCGAGATTAGAGACACCTTGGCGCCTGCTTACCCACAACTTTCAGTTAGTTTCTTTTAAATCTTCCCCGGTACTTGGGGTAAATTAGATGAACATTTATGAAATGATTGGCTGTTAATAGATAGCTCTAATCTTCACTTGAAAAATAGAAGGTAGGGTTGGGATCAGAGACATAGTTGATAAAATCCAAATTAAAAAATATTAGACCTACCACCTAGTGAAATTACATCTAGAGAAAACACGTTTTGCTTAAAACAATTAAACATAAAAGACCTGGTGGGATTGGGTGCAGGACACTAACGGACGGCATGCCACCTTTTCTCCACGTATCGAAACCAGAGCAGATACGTGCAGCCAAAAAATTTGATTACAAAAAGGACGCAACAATTCGTAAAATACACTTAAAATTGAATAGTTGTATTGTCCGTGTTTTATCCTCCATTCACGAGAAAGCGAACTGTATCGCTATATTTTGGACGGGACGTCCGCACTCGCTTGGGAGTTGCCATTTCTGAAATGTTTGGGGCACCTGTCTTCCACATAAAAGTGGGGGCGTCCCGTTGAGCGCCTTCCACAAGAACACAACAAGCGAACTTGCCGGCTTGTTCTCCACAACCTTCCATAAATGCCGAGCGCCAAGCAGGGAAGCTATGGACACCATTTTTTAAAGTCTTTTGGTATGACTCAACAAGAGGAATGAACCCCAAGTCTACCGATTGCGAAGCAGACGTTCTAACCACTATACCATCGCGTCAGTTATTTCTTTGATTATATCAATTTATTTTCTTTGATCATAAAAACAACTATTATGGCGCCCACTAGTATTTTTAACTTGGTTTCCTTCTCCCGTATTTATTGAAAAAAACAGATAAAACTTTGCAAAACGATAGGTTGTTTGTGGGTTAGATCAATCTTGATTAAAACGTAGAATGACCAAATTAGAGACTCAGAAGCTATGCCCCCTATTAATAACAACTGTTTTGTTACTGCTCTCACAAATATCCTTAAAATGAAGCCGGCGTAGCAGGCTAATTCAATTTTTCGTTCATCTGACATAACTGACTGGTAGCTCTGGCAGAAGGCGCTGGACCCGAAAAATCCAAAATGTCTGTACTATAAAGCAAAATTTTGTGTGTGTGTGTGTGTGTGTGTGTGTGTGTGTGTGTGTGTATGAATGTATTTAAGCTCCTTTGAAAAAGACTGATTATCACTCGTAAAGGAGTTGGTGACGCCAAGGTTATGTCAAATCTACGAAAAGCTTCTTAAACTTGCGTCTCTTGACGGAAAAAAAAATTTTTTTGACTTGAAAGAATGCTTTGAAAGTAAAGTGCTTCAATAGCTATATCAACTCATAGAGACTAAAACTTATTAGTAAAAAAATTATGAATTGATTTTCAAACGGCAAAATATCGATTAGAATAGCATGCTACAATATTAAATATAGATCATGCTACTGCTACAGGTTAAGAATATAGCCAAAGCTATTTTTAGTTGATCTCACTTGATAAATCTTAGCAAAATACACCTTAGTAAAATATTTGCTTGCTTGAGAAATGTTTTACTCAACTTGTTTATCGTACCATTTGTATGCACAATGCTACATATATTCTTGAATTGATGAAAAGCATAGCTGCTTTCTCAATAATATAGGTCTTCTAGGTAGTGGAAGTAGCTGGCCTAGGACGTAAAACTTTGCCACCCAATCTAAAAAATTATTATTGGAAGTATTACAATAATAATCGATCATTATTACAGTGATGTAATTGATTAGTCTAAAGACAGTTACCAAATAAAACTAAATTTTACATGCAAATACTTTTACATGAAGTTTTCTCAACAAATTACAGACTTTGTGGCTAATGATGAAGTGTTCAAAAGTGCAAACATTCAAAAGCGAATACTTATAAATATTGAACAGAAGCAAAGCGAATTCTTTTGAACTTAAAAGCTAAAAAAAAAACTCAAACGTTTGGCAGTTACGAAAAAATAGAAGGAAGAAAACGCCGCGGCCGTTCATGAATCGATTACATTACAAGTATAAAAAATGGTGGTCACCATAAGCGTAACACTTTGTTTTGTGTGGAGAATTTACGGCATATTTGTGTCTCACGATAAAAGAAAAAAAAGCTTTATTTGGAAATCAAGGTTTTGAAAGTGACCATCTTTCCCTTTTTGTCTCCGAGCAAGGCTAAAAGCCTTTTATTTAGAGATAAATTTTTTAAAGTAAATTTTTGACTATTTTTAAGATTTTTTGGAAACTGACAACACCATGCAGGAGCTGAAAATATTGGGGATGGATTTCCCAAGATCCTCTTACTTTTACGCATATATTTACCACCCATCAACAACACAGCAACACATATCCAAACTGGCAACGATACAAGACGGTGACATTTCGATCGCTAAAACTAGGCACAAGCATGGCATAAATGAATAATTAGACAAAATAGGCAATCTTTTCTTTTTTGATCCCACCAATAGTTTTTGAGAATTTGTGAAATAAAACAGCCATCGTGATCTGTTTTTTAAAATATTTAAAAGTTAAGAGATTTTTGACTTTGTTTTTTCTTTTTTATTGAAAACGTTTCAGCAGTACTTCTCTGTTGGGAGTGCTCGCACTCCACGAAAGAGCTGAAAATGACTTTCAGGAACGGAAATTTCTCCCCCGCTTAGTAGCTTCACTGACCAAGTAAGTAGATTACCTGTAAGGGTAAACAGTGACGAAGCTAGAGTTGTGGGAGAGGAGACGATCGATCAGGGTGAAATTCTTCTTAAGAAAACCCTCGAAAGGTAAAAAATTAGGCTCGAGACTTTCAATTTTACCCAGCATTCTTAAAATGAGGATAAATTCAAGTTTCAAACTGATTTTGAGAAAACGTTTTTAATTTGGGTGACACTCTTGGAATTTATTCCGGCAACCATGCACCACGAAGGGAAGAGGTGTGGAATTATCTTCCCCTTCGGCAAGTAGTGCTTGGTGCAAAATGCTTTAAAAACTGCTGATTTACGTTAAATTACGGCTTAATTAGAAAGGGCAGTTATAAGAAGAAGTTGGATGTTACGTTAACTTTGTTATGAAATTCGACTCCAAATTTTTCGCAAATTGACGTTGGAAGACTAGCTTTCAAAACAAAACCCGATGATTGCGTTTGAAAACTCACGCTTTCGTTTTAGTGTTAAAGTTTTGTCTAAAATAGATCGCTCGGTTTTGCAGTCGTGCGTTTCAGCGACAAATAGCTTCCAATATAAAACTCTCATATCTTTATTAAACATATGGAAGGGATGTTACGTTAACTTTGTGATGAAATTCGACTCCAATTTTTTTCGCAAATTGACGTTGGAAGACTAGCTTTCAAAACAAAACTTGTTGAAAACTCACGCTTTCGTTTCAGTGTTTTTGGTTTTGTCTAAAAATAGATGGCTCGGTTTTGCGATCTTGCGTTTCAGCGACAAATGGCTTCCGATATAAAGCTCTTATAGCTTTATTAAACATATGGAAACTGAAACGTGTTAGAAGAAACAAACTTTTTCATTAATTTGTGAACGGTCTCACGATAACAGCCTTTTATGGCGAAACTGTTTCGATTCATGCCTTGAACTTGAAATTCTGTCAACAGAGTAGCAAAAAGATCAACTTTCGATCCCTTTTGAAAAAACGCTTAACCAAGAATTGAGTCCAACAATACTAATCATTTATATCAGTGGTTCTCAAACTGTGCGTCGCGACGCCCCGGTGCGTCGTTTCAATTTTCCAAAGGCGTCGCGGGATATTTTGGTTTTGTGCCATTAAGTCTAGGTTTTATTGCGTCAAAAGAACTCTGATCGTAGATTCCTTTCTTACTTTCTTCTGTCATTTTCACAATAGTGTTTTTAATACACTGTTGTAACGGTTGACTTCTTATTCAAGAATCAAATTGCAGAAGTTTAACTTAATTGGCGAAAAATATATGAAGAATAAAGCATTCAGTTGCATGTTGGACGAAAACAGGAAAAATGAGTTACAAACTTAGAAGAGCGTAATTTTACGATTGAAGATGACAGACCAATCCAAAATCTCGGGACCATCTGCATAGGGGCAGTTATTTATGAAGATTATGGATCACATTTATCTCGCAGTACGGCAAACTAAACTGTAGGATGCTGTCTGGTGCGTCGCAAAGTCTCGCAAGCTTTTTTAAATGCGTCGCATCGCAAAAAGTTTGAGAACCACTGATTTATATGATTGCCGAAATACCACTTTTGTTATGATAAATTTTCTTCAAGTTTTTACAGCATTTAACATGCCATTAATCGTTTTTTAGCAAAAAAAGTTAAACTTTAACATCTGTTCCGTAACTTTGAACTACCTTCCAAAAAGTGTTAAGCTGAGTAAAACAGGTAAGTTTATTATACAAAGATTGTGATTAGGTACTTACCATTACTATCGTTTGAATGCTTAGAAATTTGCTTTCCAGCAATACGTAACTTTAATTAGTTATCTGTAAAGATTAGTTTATAATGGCTAATCAAAAATTAGTTGCTATATATCACTCCTTATTTATTTTTGGTTAACCAATTATTTTACTAGATCTTAAAAACTTGCAATTTTTAGACAAAGTTAGTTCCTTGCTACATTTTGATTCTTTTTTCTGGCAAGCATAGTTCTTTGGGCATTATCTGTCTACAATTGCAAAAAGATTCATCAAAAAACTAAGTCTCTAAATATTTTAATAAAGTAGCCTACCGGTTAAAAACATTCACAATTTTCGTACTCTATTTCACCAAACTGCAATTTTTAGAAAAACTTAGTCCTATGGTACATTTGAACTATTCTTCCTCAATAGCATGAATCTTTGGCAATACCCATCAAAACTTTCAAAGCGATTCATCTAAAAATCAAAACAGTTTTAAGATATAGCCAAATTTAAACAAAAGACTTGGTGATCACCCAAAAAAAGAGCAGGCGGAACAAAGGTAATCCTGTTTCATCTTTTGCAACAAAATATAAGTGTCGAGCTACATAAGATCTAATTGTTGAAGCAGTTTCCTTTGGAATTGTGTGAAGCCGGCGCAGAGGCCTGGTTATCTTCAACATTACTGATGGTGGCGCTGCTGTTGCGTTCTTTAACAGTGAGTGCATTTTTCGAGTTAGTTTGCCGTTTGTTTGGCTGCGTTCATGCGAAAACCGAGCAACATGCGCGCAGCCAGAGGCATCAGCTCATGCAAGTATGCTTACACTTACCAAAAAGACGTAGTAGTTAGTGGTCCTAATATTTGATGGTTAATCCTAAAAATACATGTCCATCACATTGACATCTTTTGCAACTTTGATATCTTTTCAAGCACTTGCTGAACTTAACGGATAAAAGTTTGTTAAGTTTAAGAACGTCTATAATGAAAACTTGGCAAATAAGAGGTCCCCAAGGACTCGATAAACTTGAGAGACATGTATTGACTAAGTGCAACTGCCCATAATGTCTTTGTTAATGGATTGCGTTTGAAAAAACAATACCGGTGGTTTTGTTTTGAAACGAGATTTGGCTGCGTGAAAAACATTAACTTTACTACTTTCTTCCATAACTATCCGTTGGGTGAAGCCGCCTTGGCCGTCTGAACCAATATTGTTACCCTTGATATTATGGACAAGAGATCCTGCGAGTAGAGCTAGCTAGAAATAAATATGAGTTTGAAAAATATAAGAGCAACGAGCTTGACAATCACTTGGTGTTTATACTCGCGCTTTGGTTTTCCATTTTTTGGAGGTCAACTTGTTTTGAGGGAGACACTTTTTAGAGATCAACTAATGCAGTGCGTTGCTTGAATTTACATTTGAGATTAGTGCGTCTGGAGTTCATACGAGTTCGGAACTCTTGCTCTAAAATATATTCATCACGTGTAGCAAAGTCGAACAAAATATTGAGTTTTCATATGAATTTGAGTAATGTTCAGTAAAAACAATTTTCTTTTTAACCTAAAGTTTATTTGTTAGATTATCCACTTAAGCTATGACCTACTGTGATCACAAAACTATAAGTGCTGGACTCCGCATTAGACTACCAACCAATAATCTTTGCCGAGATTTCAGTAATTGCGGAAAAGCTTTTCTCTCTCCCCTGTCAGCGTTTGTGTAAGCTACTTAAAAAGCCAGCACCATCATCAATAGTATCATTAGCGTTGATGCTAAATAGAGCAAATTTATTCCTTGGTTAAAAAAGAACGTTGTCTTTCGTTTAAGCTTGATTTTATTTATTAATGCTCTCTTATGCTAGCCTTTGGTCAAGGTGGGCCGCCACAACGGGTAGACTGCTGGCCCAAGCACCTGTCTATACAGTATTTCAAAAATAAAGGTATCCCATTAAGTGCCTTTGCCAAGGGCACAAGTAAACTAACTTACTGGCTTGCTCTCCACACTCTAATTTTGTTGCCGAGCGTCAAGAAGAGAAGTTATGCATTCCAATCCTTAAGTCTTTAGTTTGACCTAATTCGAACTCAAACCTGAGTTTACCGTTCCAGAAACAGATGCTCTATCTACTTCAACATAAAAAGGTTGTAAGTTTTATTGCGATTTAACGATCACATTTTATTCTCTTGCAAAGATACAAGCATTTCAAAATATTTGCCTGTAAACCTACTCCGTTTTGCCCGCAATTATGTCTTTTCCGAGAGAAAACATGCATTCAACTGCTGCACTTGATGGCATCGATGTGTTATATTTTATGAACATTTTACGAAATCTTTTGTTGGTAAAAGAATCTGGGATCGAAGAGTTTCTTGACAGCTAGTCATTTGTGAATTTTGCTACCATTTCAATAACGCTAACGTCTTTTTTGAAATAGGAAACACATAGTTCTTGAAGCAAATGGTTTTCTATTGATTTTGAAGAGTTATTCTCTCTACACTATCACAGTTTTCCTCCGCTTCTTTACTTCCCATATTGTTCGCAATGTAAATACCGCGCATCTGGCGACATCTTCCGCACACACGCCAGGAAGCCATTCACGCCACCGCGACAACCGAATCCCGGTGCTTCGCGCTGGCCAGAACGCATTCTTTAGTTGCGAAAAGATTTTAGAACCTGTAGAAAACACAGGCATAAATTAGTTTACTCATTAGACTCTGTTGCCTATAATGCTAATAATTCTGCACCAAAATGTGCAGAAACTATCCAGCCTGCACTGAAGTGTATACGAGTTATATCAATATTTTGTTTCCTTAATATTACCTTTTTTCCAATCCGAAAATCATTCTTTCAAAGACTGAATTGCAATAAACCAAGCAATTGCTCTGCCTCTTTGTTCTGAGACAGTGAACGAGGCTTGCTAAAATGGGTAGCAAAAGTCCCACGTAGTCTTTTCTTTGCCTCGCAGCATGTCCAAACCAGCCGCAATGGAATCCATAAAATTTTTATATTCTACTAGGAAAGTTTAATCATCGAAAATATAGGCTACATTCTAATGACTGATGTAGGCGCAAAGGCTTGAAATATATCATGTAATTGTAACGGAAGCTCATCTGTTGAAATTTTTTAAAATATAACCGGCCGCTTTTAAACATAGAAAGCAAAATTTCTTAATAGGATCAGTAACTTTATAGAATATAAAAGTGAAATCTAGTGCTATGTGCAACAGTATCAATCTGTATTCATTTATATAGGATGACTCACTTGAAGTGAAACAACGAGTTTCAAGATCTCAGCATGCGTTTAAGAAACCACTTTTGTTTTGATTGTATACTCTAAGCAAGTTTACGACAAAGTCGTATGCAGAATTCCATCTTGTAACGTTCGGTGCAATCAGAAGTCCACCAACGCGCAGGTGGATGGTGTTCGATGCTTGAGGGCTCCTAAAAACAAATTTTAACCAAGGTGTATGCTTGAACACTTTATAAATTTCTGAGATTGCCGTTGGCAGCGTGACCAAATGGGTTGGAGCTCGTTTTAAAGACGACCGTGCACTTTCGGTTCAATTCCCTGCCAGGACACCGCGCAGTTGTTGTGCGGTATCCTAGGTGGGCACTTTGGGACACTATCTCTGCCTGATGACTTCGAACAAATAGTAAATTCAATAAATGACAAGATGATAAATCAAAAGGCACTTCGGAAATGGCAACTCCCAAGCGAGTGCGGACATACCATCCAAAGGAGAGCGATACGATTCGCTTACTCGTGTACAAAGGATAAACATGGACAGTCAAATCAAATCAAAAATAAATTATTCTTAAATAAATTTTTTTCATTTGGCCTATAAATGTGTGTATTCAGCATTAATCTAATGAACCTATCTTAACGTTTACAACCTCATATCAGTAATATTGACATAAACTTGCTCTGGTAGTTCCACAAAGACTCAGCTTTCGCAAAGACAGACCTATTCTCCGTTCTGTAATTGATGTCACTGGAAGCTCTCTCTACATCGGAAGTGGCCACCAAATTCAAGGTGTGTGCAGCACATCTTCAGGGTTTGGGAAAATCATACTCTTTATCCTTTTCGTTTTCAAGAAAAGTAGTCAAGTCGCTGACCTCAACGTGGTAGACCGGATTGTCAACCTTGTTGGCTGCTTCTGGTTCAAGTATCGGTAGTGCTGATAAATCTCCGTCTGCCGTCTCACCAAATGGTTTATGAAAAAGAAAATCAACTACAATAATTTACTGTATTAACAATCAAGTCTAAGTTTAGTTTAATAGCGTGCTGTTGCAACAACAATGGAGCAATATATAAACGTAGTAAACGTACTACCATTATCTTTAGTGATGTTAATGACGTTTGAACGAATGCCCAAGCTGAAAAGCACATCCGGTATATCCTTTGCCAATGTATCATACGTGTAATTGCCCACTAAAGGCTGCCAAGAGAGCACACTTGATATTATACAGCAGAATCGACATAACTTAAAAAGAATCCCCCTTTATTACCAGTTTTTTCTCCGTTATGCAACCGATCCTTTTAGCTACTTTTAATGAAAACCTTAACATATTGAGCTCATTCGACTTCCATCACACATTTTTGAGTTTATCGCTGCTCTAAACACTATAACCTAACCGCAGATTTGAAAACTTGACCTCTTGTTTTAGTCGATACCATTCCATTTTGCAGGAATTTTTTCTCCATTGTGCATAAATCTTCTTAATCTTATTTCCACAATTATCTAGAATGATTTATTCCAAATTCTATCCATTTTTATAAATTTGATGTCATGTAATTTTATTGTCATTCCTGTGCGTTAACAAACAGATATAACATTTTGCAAAAACTCGTTAGATCCAGATTGTTAGAAATTATTTAGCTTAGAATTTTCAAAAACACGACAACATTTTGTGTACAAAATTATCAAGTCACCGCTTTTAACGGTTTTAGTCTGTTTGTCCATGTAAATTAAGGTCAACTTACAGTTTCAATTCTCACGTTTTTTACAAAATTCACAGCTGTTATTATTTTTATTAGTGAAAAACATGAGTTATCAAACATTTCATCAACTTTTCAAGAGCTAACAACCACACTCACAGCTTTTTTCAGAGCGTTTGCTATCAAATAGAATGTGTCATACTCATCAACTCTTGCAAAGCATCAATTTCAACTAAACATCCAATTTCTAACTCTTGTTTAACGGTGACTTACAAATGAAAAAACCTCTTGCCAACACTTGCAAAATTACATAAAACTTATATGTGTTTAAAAAACAAAAATATTTGTCTGTACACCAATTTAAACCCTCACAATAAGTCTCACTACCGCTCACACTTATATTCACAAAACAAAAAGAACTTCATCCTAATTGATAATTTACACAAATTCATCTTTAACATTGCATAACCCTACACCTAAAAGCTCACAACACCTCGCATACGCGTTTTTAAACAAAAAAATTTCTATTTAATTAATCAATAAAAGTTTTAACTGACAATCTTTTCATCTGGCAATGAAACAATTTCAATAATATTTGTGTATTGGCAACTACAAAGCAAAAATTAATAAAATAAAAAGTCTGTGTACTTGTTTCTATGCGTTCCTCTTAACAAGCGCTGCAGCCACAAGCTTTAACTCTGAAGCAAACCAAGTCTAATGGAACTTAACATCTGGCAATACCAACATCAAACTAGGACGTTAATTACCAATATGACCTGCATAAATACAAAAATTTTGTACGTGCTTGCTTACTTTTGTCAAATCCTACCTACTTTTTTTACTAAACGTTGCTCTTTTAGCGTTTTATCCTAGTTGATTTTAAAACAAAAACCGTCAATTTTTTGAAAATAACCTTTTTTCACACTGCACAATCAAATTTTCTATTGCTTCTAGACCTAGTTCAATACCTAATATTATAAAGTGCAAGGCATTTCCCAAACTTTACCTTAATTTCTTTACCTAGTGTTGATTCATAAATATTACCATAAACAAAATCTGAACTCACCACCTCTTATTTTCAAAACATTTTTCATAAACATCGAAATCTTTTACTAAGTAAACATAACACTAGTGCTTTTATGCTACTTTCACTTACACATTTACAAAACAAACCTTACTTTTTGTACACATCAAATATCTAAAATTTCATCTAATCATTTTCACAAACACGAAATTTATGATTTCTAACAGGATTATATCAAACTTTATACATAAATAGTTCTAATATTTCTAAATAAAATCAATTGTGTCAAATTTTAGTTCTATTATATTCCAGTAGGTGATAAACTTACAATTCGTACAGCTTGATAAGCATATACATAACAAAAATAGTGTAAATTTTATCAAACACTTTAAAAGCTTTTATCTATTTGTCCTCACCAAAAATTGAACTCACAGCTTTTGCCATTTTGACGCGACAAAACTTTTTTATTTGTACAATTTACATTTAAGAAACGTTTAAAAAACTCAAGCTAATCATTGCTACTAGGCAATTATCTGCTTTAATCATCATCACTCACAGAGATGTGACAAAAATGACATCGCGTTTAGGATGATTTTTTTTTAATTTGTATAGTATAATTCATTCTTTTCCATCAAAGATACTATTTGTGGCATTAATCGAATGTGATTACATGTAGAAATCTTTGTAAACGTTCCTATCACTAAGCATTAAACTCACAACTTTAATAAAAATAGCTTCGAAATTCCTCTCGCCATCGCGTTTAAATTTCAAACTGGCAATCAATATGCAGTTTATCAGCAAAGCTAAAAATGTTTACGCTTTTCATCAAACGTAAAAACGACATCTTTTATAAAATATCTTTCCTTATTATATGACAAAAAGTTTAAACTTAAGACTTACCAAATAATTTTAATTTCTTCACTATGTTCATCAGACTTGCAACGGTTAACATCAAATTTCAAAAAATTTTTTATAAACTTACAATCTGCTTACATCCATTAGTTAAAAATTCATGTAATTACTTTTTAATAACTTTTAAATCCAATAAAACCAAACTTATGAATATTCGAATATTCGTTAAAATATTCGACTTCACCAAAAATCAAGCTCACTCAGTTTTGACACAAAACATTCAAACTTGAAATGGTAAAAAATTATTCTACATTCATGTCTAAAGTTTATATCAAACAATGAATTTGGAAATTACTACCATATATTGCAAGGGGTGTCAAACTCTTGGGCTTCTGTAGGCTACATTGCATATTGAGAACCGTGCCGAAGGCCGAATGAAATTTTCGATTTGGAGATTGCCACTTTTCCGGGCAACGGCCGCAATAATGTAGCCCGAAGTGAAGTTGATCTCAAAAAAAAAAAAAACTAGGTCTTTACCTCTCAAGTATCTCCACGCCATCGCCACATCTTCGGGCTTTGTCATTCAGAAATCGTGTACTGTGTCATAAAGCGAAGTTGATCTCCAAAAAATAAATAAAAAAAAAAGGTCTGTATCTCTCAAGCGTCACCTGTGTTCAGGAGTCGAACGCATGTACGCAAATGTAACGTTGTAATACTGTCGAAATTTATTAAAAAGTTTCGAGTCGTTCCGCTGGCGGCATTGCAAGGCTCAGAGGGCCGCGAGTTCGACACCCCTGGTATAATGCACGCTAAATAAATTTTCAAGGTTTTGTCAATTCTAAGACGACATTTATTGCGCCATAACCTTGACGCTGCTATTTTCGAGTGCAAAACAAAACGAGTGGCCTAATACTTTTCAACTAGTAAGTATTTTTTACCAATCAAGTTCTAAATCTATCATTTTTGTTGCATTCAGTCATCACGAAAGTTCACTGTTCTTACATAAGAATTTTTACTTGAAAATATTTAGTGGTCATACTTTTTTGTCTTTTTGAGGTGACGTAACAAAATTTGATTGAATAAATGCTGTGTATGGCACGGTTATGTCGGATTCTCAGCGGGAGTATCACGTGACAACGACGCAGTAAAGTGTCAAATATCGTGTAAAAAACAACTGAAATAAAGCGAATTAATAATCAATGTTTTACAAGATTAAACGTAAAAATTTTAAATTGCATTAAATAATGCAACGTTGATAAGTTTTTGTGGGTTTATTAACATTATAACTACTAAATAACGAGTCAATAAATTGATTTTTTTCTCAACTACCGGATTATTTTGAAAATTCTTTTTGGAAGCAGCGCCGGTAGCATTGGGAGAGCACCACTTTTGATGAAGACAACGGCGGTGGTGCAAAGAATAGAAGAGGTGAGAAAATGGAGAGACAGCACCACCGCCGTTGTCTTCATCAAAAGTAGTGCTCTCCCAATGCTATCGGCGCTGCTTCCAAAAAGAATTTTCAAAATAATCCGGTGTTAGCTCCCGGTGTTACATCCAGAGTTAGCTCCCTCCGACCTCCTTCAAATAAAATCTAGGGTTAGTTTCCTTAGAACTTTTCATCATGTAAGCACAGTACGGGAGAAAAAGATTCGAGCTCGCGCAAGTCTACACAAGACGGAGACAATATACCTTAACAAACAGCTGAATAAAACGTAATCTTTCTACATTATATTTTTTTTTTTTTTTTTTTTTTATTGTAGGCACAAAAACAAGAACACAAGAATAAAAACAGCGACAACGCATAATACAATGTCTAAATGTAGCTAGACCATATCTTGTAATGAAATTCCAATTTATTATGTTTCTTAGCAATATAGTGTTCTGATTTTTTTGTGGATGTAATTGCGTTAAAGTACTGGGGCATATTGGGTGTTGTTTTCGAATGTTTACACCGGTAAATCAAGAATCTTGCCAATAAGTGCATGTGGTTGACTAATGGGTTATTAGCATATTGTGTGTGGAACCCAAACAGTTTATGAAAGTTATTCGGAGGGACATTAATACGAAATCTTGCTAGAATCCAATCAAATACATCGTTCCAAAAAGCGTCGACAATTTTGCAATCACAAAATAAATGAATCAAAGTTTCCGGTTCTTCATGACAAAACGTACATAAATTATCAGAGGCAATATCAAGAACACACAATTGTATTTTAGTAACAATTGATCTTAAGTTTAACCTAATTTGAAATGATCGTAGTTTAGTTTCGTTTGTAGCGTAGTAGTTATTTTTATATATATTTGACCAATCAATTGTATCGGATGGCAGTTGCAATATATTACACCATTTTAGTTGTTGTTTAATAGGTAGTATTTTAACTTTGTCTCTCAAAAATTGATAAGCGGTTTTACTTGAGCTGCCCAGAGTAGTAATTTGTTCTTTGACAGTTTGTTTAAAGTCAGAAAAAGCGCATGGAGGGTTTTGAGAGTTAATGTTCGTAGTCGTAATCCAAGCCATTGGAATGGCTGAAATGAGTTTAATGTATTCGATGAAGCTTGTATTATTTGGGGTCATATGAAAAGTTGATGCCACTTCATCATATGAGTATAATTCAAAGTCCGATTTAAGCAGTTGAAAAAAATCAAAAGTCCCGGCTTTGCAAAATTCTTCAACAAACATTGGTTGATTTCGGTATTTTACCGCTTTATTAAACCATAAATATTTGGAATCATTGTCGATATTGCAGAAATGCTTTAAAGTTCTTAAGGTGGTAAGGGTAAAGCGTAAAAAGGCCACTCTACCAATTAACATGCTATTCAACTTTATATTAGAACGCAAAATGCAGAAAAGAACATTTTCGTCAATACATCGACGTTCAAGCGACTTCCAACTGGATTGATAATTATTATCAAATAGTTTAAAAATGAAGTTATGCCTAAGAGAAAGTACATACTGTTTGATGTCAATCATTTTACCACCTCCTTCTTTCACATCACAACATAGTTGAGAGCGACCAATTTTTTCCCACTTGGAGCCCCAAATAAATTTATACATAATTTGGTTAAGTTCCTTTATGAAAGTTTCTGGCAATGTTACCGGTAAATAAGTGGCTTTATACACAGTTTTGGGAATGACCAGACTTTTTAGTATAGTTATTTTTCCTAACAACGTGAGACCACGAGATGACCAAATGTTTAAAAGTGTTTGCACTTCTCGCGTTACACCTGGAAAATTTTCACTGAAGAGGAAATTGTTGTCAAAGTTGGTAATTGGTATATTAACCCCCAGGTATTTGACAAGAGTTTGAGGCCAAGATAAGCCTTTATCAGAAAAAGGTTGAGACACGTTGCCCTTGCTAGATCCAACGTAAAAAGCGTTAGATTTGCTCATATTGACTTTGCAGCCTGATTTTTGCCCAAATGTATCAAGAATGTCAAAAACGTAATTAAATTGCAAAGCATTTCCATTCAAAAAAATCGCGATATCGTCTGCGAACAAAGATACTTTAAAGGTTTGTTGATTTAACTTAATGCCTTTGTATTGCCTGCTCTGACGCAGCATGATGGCTAAACACTCTATACATAAAAGAAAAATGGTCGGAGAGAGGGGATCTCCTTGCCTCACTCCCTTTTTGACTTCGAAAAGGGGGCTTAGAAAATTATTGTTTACAATACGGCATTTAGGATTTTTATATAGAATTCTTATCCAGTTAATCAAAGTATTACCAAAACCGTAAGATTTTAGCATAGTAAAAATAAAAGACCAGTGTAAAGAATCAAACGCTTTATGTAGATCTACTAATAATACAGCGCCTGGCATCTTTTCGTGGTTTGCGTAATCAATAATATCAAATAGTAAACGAATGTTATCGCCAATGTTTCGAGCTTTCATAAAGCCATTTTGTTCTTTTTCTATAAGGTCATTCAAACAAGGGTGTATTCTGTTGGTAATAACTTTGTATATTATTTTATAATCACAATTTAACAATGTGATTGGCCTGTAGTTGGAGGGAGACAATTTGTCTTTTCCGGGTTTAGGCAATAACGTTATTACACCCTCGTACTGGGATTTACTCAATTGGTTGGTAATTTTAGAAAAATCAAGGCATTCCATAAACAGACTCTTAATTTCAGTCCAGAAAGTTTTATAAAATTCAATGGAAAAGCCGTCAAGACCTGGGGATTTATTGTTGGCTAGTTGAAGAATGGCTTGTTGGCATTCGTTATCAGTTATAGGTTTTTCACATTCAAAAAATTTTGCCTTATTAATACTTGGTAGCGATAGTGTACGTATAAAATCACAACAATCTTTTTCACAGCATTGTTGGTTTTCGGAATATAAGGATTCATAAAAGGTTAAGAGCTCTTTCAAAATATCTTCTTGTTTATCAATCAGTCTACCTTGGGCACTGCGTAAGGATTTGATGGATTTTTTTTCTAGATGCCATTTTTCCAAATGGAGAAAATACTTAGTATTTTTTCCCCGGATTCCATCCAACGAGCTCTACTTCTTGTAGCCGCGCCTTTAGTTTTTATTTCAATTAGCTTATTAAGATCGTTTTGAGTGAGATTGATATTATTAAGAATTTCTTCTTTTTGCTTTGGACCACAGGATAATAAATTTGATTCCATGGCCTCAAGTTTTGATTCTAGTACTGATTGTTCTTCGTTGGAGGTCTTTTTCAGTAAGGAACAGTACTTAATAGTTTCCCCTCTAATTACACATTTGAGAGTTTCCCACCTGATATGAGGTGTAACATGTCCTTTGGGATTATTTTTTTCAAAATCACTGATCAGATTTTTAATAAGCGCTATATAATCATCATTTAGCAAAACAGAATTATTGATTTTCCAGTACCCTTTGCCCCATTCTTGTAGTCCTACTTTAATCGTTAATAAGGCAATTTTGTGATCTGACTTAATGCTTTGGCAGATGTTGGCTGATTGTACGTGCTGGCGCAGCCCATTTGAAGTAAGAAAAAAATCCAGCCTTGTGGCAGTGTATGGTTGTGTCTGATATCTCGTAAAGCTTTTCTTAAAAGGGTTAAGCTCTCTGAAAACGTCGCATAAATCAAAAACTTTGAGATATGATTTTACTTTTTCTTTGGATAATCGATTTGAGTGAGCTGGGCCCCCGTCTTTATCTAGTTTATTGTCAAGCACTAGATTCCAATCCCCGCCTAAAACCAAATCGTGTTTTGTAAAATTTACGACTGTTGCAAAAAGGGCGTCAAAAAAAGTTGGTTCGTCCTTTGTGAGTGCATAGACATTGCCGATGACAAAGACTTTGTCGTTAAATTTAATTTCGATAAGCAGTATTCTGCCTGTTTGATCAACATATGTAGCTGTTTGTTCGTATTTAAGAGATTTTTTAACTAGTATCGCCACACCGTTACAATGATTAGTACCATGAGAATAAAAAATATCGCCTCACCATTCACATTTCCACAACTTTTCATCTGTTTGATTGGAATGAGTTTCTTGTAGAAGAATGAAGTCAAATTTCTTCATTTTAAGAAAATGAAATATCGTTTTACGTTTGAGGTTATTCCTCAACCCATTAACATTAAAGCTTACAATTGTTAACAGCATTATCAATATAGTAGCAGTGAGGAAATAAGAAAATGCTAATTAGTGTTTACTCCAATGTTTATGTCATGTTCAAATTCATATCCGCAAGGACATTGATAAGGGCTTTTAAGTTCTTGGTAAGTTATTCTACCACAGTTGCAGTGTACTGTGAAATGGGAACAATTGGAATTAGTACATTTGAAGTTCATTGTTTTAGGAGGCAGCTTGTTAACATTTTGGCACACACAAACGATGGAATATTTTGCACATTTTAAGCACTCAAATAAATTATTGTCGAGCTGCTGTACGGGTTGAAATAGATTGCAGCACGAGAGTCGCATCATGTCTGATTTGCAGACACAGCATTCTGTATAGCGTTCATTCATTTTGACAGAAAAGCGTTGATTTGAATCCTGTTTATCACAGCAAGGACTTACCACGTATTGTTCCTCGCCGCATTCGTCACAAGTAATTTCAGTAGAAGTTTCTTCGGTCAGAACTTGGGCATTACACGAAATGCAGGCAATCTGGCATGTAGCTCGCCACCAATCTTGAGATAATGTGGATTGCTGAATTTGACTAACGTTTTGGTTGTTTTTTTTTGGTTTGTCCGTTGTTGGTTGTATTTCAGTAGGTAAATGCTGGTCGTTGGCGAATTCAATATTACCGACTGCTTCGCTTTGATTTTCTACCTGATCCGTTTTAAGGTGGTTGGAAGTGTTGTTAAGCTGTTTACGTATTTTGATTGAGCTTGTAGTAGCTACTGAGTCAGTTTCGTTTAACTCTGATTGGGAAATCTTTCTTTTCTTTGACAAGTTTACTGCTTCGGAATGTACCTTCGTTTCAGGCAAAACTGTGTTTGATTCACCTGGTTTGTTGCGTGTAAGTGCAGGAAAATCCATTGCCCGCTCCTGGCATTCTGATTGCACGTGGCCTGCTTCACCACAGTATTTGCAAGTAATTACCTGGCCTTGATAGGTAACATACACTTCACAACCACCAACGCGAATGTACCTTGGAATGGGTTGCTTAGAAGTTCAGATTTTTTCATAGTGACTATTCTCATTCCTGAGCGTAAACCGTCACTATGTTTTTTATCCGAAATTTTTAGGACGGCGCCAAAATTAGCTTCCAATTCTTGTTTGATTGTTTCATTGGGCATGGGGATTGGTATCCATCCTAATAGTATGTTTATATTAACTGGTTCATAAAGCCACAGGTTGTAAACGAATTCGATATCTTTAAGTTTAGCGTATAATTCTAGAACGTTCTCCCTGGTTTTACACGTTATGTCAACACTTCTGTTTTTCATCTCTGCTACTCCAATCAAATTTTCAGTTTTAAAGCTTATTTCTGATAACATTTGCAGTATTTCAACTCTTTTTAAGTTCGCCTTTGTTTTGAAATTCAGACATGTTGGTCTCTTTAGATTTACAGCTGTATTGCCTCGTACTTTTTGAGCTAAAGATGGCTTATAATTACCTGCCATGCTTACTCGCTCACCACTCGCTACAACTTTTGATCTTTCTACATTATAACTCAAAAACTTTCAACAATCGACTCCTTACTGACCTCTAGTGATACAAAACATTTTATTGATCAGTAGGATGCCAAACCTCCCACTATATCTCATCCTACTCCTTCCATACTTCTCCGAAAAAATCTCCTCACTCATGACAAAAATTCTCCAACTTCGCCAAAAATCCCCAAACTCGTGACGTCAATCCTCCGCCTAAAAGGTTGCAAAATGAATCATCCTATACAACTGCCGGGCTAAATATAGTGATTGAGCCAGCTTCACTTCAAAAACATTTGCGAGAGCAGTGACAAAAAGTTATTACAAATAAGGGACGTAGCTTTTTAGTCTTTAATTGCGATCTTCCTACTTTTTAAGCAAAACTGGTCTAACTAGCAAACAACCTACCATTTTGCAAATTTTTATTCGTTTCTTCCGATAAATACAAGCAAGGGGAGGGGGGAACAAATGCAAGGTTACCAGTGGGCACAATAATCTAAGAATTTGGAAAAAAGAGGGTCTTCCACCTCAATTTCAACATAAAATTTTCACCACGGCATACAAACTTCAAACTGTGAAAAAATTCCCTGATAATTTTTATATAACGTCATTGCTTGAAATGAAGCAATAGATTAACTTTTGTTTTGAACCAACGCAACCGCCGACTTTTGTCCGTTAAACAACAACTTGCAATATTTTGCCATGGATAATTTCACTCCAGTTCAAACATTTAACCTACGTTGCATTGCTAGCATGTTTCGGCCAGTGTGAAGGCACTGAAAAGTCTGAGCGACACCAGAATTTGGTTTTCGATTTAGCACAAAAACTTTTAGACTTTGTGCTTTGTCTTTGGCAGACAAAGAAGTAAAAAACGTCTCTGGTAGACAACTTTTGCTTGGCAGTTAACAATTGAAAATTTTAATTTTGTGTCATTACATCTTTGTTAGGTGCCGTATTGTTTGCTACTTACCATAAATAGGTGCAGATTTTTTGACGTCTTTTATTGGTTGAACCAAAATTGTTTTTGCATTTGTCTCATGAACCACCTTACTTTCAAGTTTAAACAAAATGGCAAGCAGCACTAGATAACAGATACCGTCTATATAAGCTGGTAATTCGCTAATTGAAAACAATGGGATTACATTTTAAACAATTGCGATCAGTACTTCTGGGATAAATGTCATAAATGTATAGATGGAAGACGGAAAGGAACTTTGGGATGAAATGTAAGAAAATGCCAGGAAGAAAGGCAAAAGAAAACATCTTCCATTCCATTCCATCCTGTGAACTATTCATAGTAGCAATTTTATATACGGTAATTGTAGAATTAAACTATTTAGTGGTAAACCTATATTATGACTTGTTGCTCTTATTTCGTAATCCTATTGTTGACATCAATTCCTTTGGCTCCACCCAGAGATGCATTCAAAAAAAAAAAAACGCGATGCCCTCCTCCCAAACGGTGAACAGTAGCAAAAAATGTAAAACTAAAACGGTTTTCCTGTTTGTTTGGGCATCAAATCGCGCAGATTTCTCACTTTAAAAAATCTCTAAACCAAAGGGTTTTCAAGCCTACAAAATGCAGAAGCATCGACTTTATCGCGCGTTCTACTATAAAAAAGTTTTTCAGTGTTTGTCTCGAATTTGTACAGAGAATTCATTTGATAATGAGATAAATGTCACATTATCCAGCTCCCCATAAATTTGTTTTTAAATGCACCAGTGGTTATGCTTACCGGTATATGACTTGGTTACGCCGGAAAAATAAAAAAAATACCATCTCTTTAATCAAACGTATTGCAATTATCCAAGTAAGTCTATTGAATTATTTCGAACCTAATTATGTTTCCTCTTAATTTGATTTCACTCAGTGGTGGGTCTATTATTTTTTATTAAACTTTTAATTGCATGAACTATATGTCCCCACTCACGTTTATTCTCAAATACTAGGAAGATGGGCTTGGGAAGAAATCTATTTCAAAGTTGCGGGTAATTATCAAAGTGATTTTATAATCCCGACCTCCCTACCCTTGATTTGCTCACAAAAAGCGCATCATTTTGCAAACTTTTACTTCTTCTCTTCACTAAGTAGTTTACTGTACAATGAGAGCGAGCACAATTTATAAGTTGTGTCTGGCGCTGAAGGGGATCCTACGTTTTCTGCAATAAGCAGTAAATCTAATCAAGTTTGCCCGTTTCACTGCAGGAGGCCCGGTTTACTGCAAAATGACATAGCCTGAAAATTCGTTAGCACGGATTTGCTCGACACGTCTATCAAAGATCGCCCGGCTCCCACCTTATGAATTGTCAACACACTCGCTGCGAGCGTGATGGCATTGCAAAGACAAGGCGCTAGGCTATATATGCAGCGTTTAATTTGCTTTTTCAGATCAGTGCGTAAACTGATCTCCCAGTGGTCATGCAGCCAAAACCAACCAGTTCTTCAATTCGCCCAGTTAAGCAACGCAATACGTCGTCGGTTGAAGTCTTAGGGCTTCTGCGTGTGCATTGCTCGTTTTTTTTTTATCGGAGATCAACTTGTGTTGAGAATATTGTGGCCTTTATTTTGTCTTCTTGACTTTTTTTCGTAGATCAACATATGTTGAGAGTATTGTGGCCTTTATTTTGTCTTTATGACTTTTTCAGAGATCAGCGTGTTTCGAGAAAGTTAAACTTTTTTGGAGATCAACTAGTGCAGTGCGTCGTTTGGTTCACACACGAGATAAGTGGGTCGGGATTTGATACAAATTGGGAACACTGTTCAGAGGTGACCTGATCATGTGTAGCCAAGTCGAACAAAGTAGTGAGTTTTGATGAGAGCTGTTCCAGTATGCAGACCAGATATCTGTCTGGTTATCCGATAAATTTAATTGTGAATTATGCTCTTTAGCCATAGCCTGATATAGTCACGAAGCTATAGGTGCTGAACACCGCACTAGACTACCTACTTATGTTCTTTACCCTGACCTAAGTAATTGTAGGGAGGCATTGCCCTGTTTGCCTTCTTTGGTTTGTGGCTACACCGCAACTAGATAGCCCAAATGTATTTGGGAAGTTCGAGTCATAAACACAATTACAAATAAGTGATTGGTTTTGTAAACCTTGCACCTAATTGGTAAAGCAGCATACGCGCAAAAAGGGCACTAACAATTTATTAAAATGAATATGCAAGGAAACGATAATGAGTATACCACCCAATCAATGAAAAAAGAACAGATGAGATTGCTAAGTTGCTGCAAAATTCGCCAGTATAATAACTGCTCAGGGTGGACGACGAGAACGTAAAGTAGCTCCCATCCCTTCTACACAACATCTTGTACAGCAAAACCCCTCCCAAAAGTCTTAAAGCTCGCAAACCTCTTCGCCCGTTTCTGGAATCATTACAAGGCTATGACCCTCAGCAAGAACCAATACCACATAAACTGCAACCACACATCCAAGACTGGTCAAACAAACCCCTAGGACATGGCCTCCCACGAAAAGCCTGGGTCCAACTAAATAGATTGCAAACCGGAATAGAAAAATTTGGTGACTCAATGGTGAAATGGGGATTTGGTGATGACAATCTATGTCAATGTGGAGAACTCCAAACTGCATACCACATTGTCAATGACTGCAAATCAATAGGACCTCGCTGCAACCTAACAGAAGTTGACAACCCTATGCTCAAACAATATGTGATAAACTGCAACTTCTGATGAGATTTTCATACGAACGAACGAACAAACCCAATCAATTTAGACGAGTTTCATCCTTTTGGACTCATCAGCAGAGCCCGTCCCGTCACAAGCAAAAGTAACCCACTCATTAACGATAACCTTAAATGAAAAACGAGCAATGCACACGCAGAAGCCCTAAGACTTCAACCGACGACGTATTGCGTTGCTTAACTGGGCGAATTGAAGAACTGGTTGGTTTTGGCTGCATGACCACTGGGAGATCAGTTTACGCACTGATCTGAAAAAGCAAATTAAACGCTGCATATATAGCCTAGCGCCTTGTCTTTGCAATGCCATCACGCTCGCGGCGAGTGTGTTGACAATTCATAAGGTGGGAGCCGGGCGATCTTTGATAGACGTGTCGAGCAAATCCGTGCTAACGAATTTTCAGGCTATGTCATTTTGCAGTAAACCGGGCCTCCTGCAGTGAAACGGGCAAACTTGATTAGATTTACTGCTTATTGCGGCAAACGTAGGATCCCCTTCAGCGCCAGGCACAACTTATAGATTGTGCTCGCTCTCATTGTACAGTAAACTACTTAGTGAAGAGAAGAAGTAAAAGTTTGCAAAATGATACGCTTTTTGTGAGCAAATCAAGGGTAGGGAGGTTGGGATTATAAAATCACTTTGATAATTACCCGCAACTTTGAAATAGATTTCTTCCCAAGCCCATCTTCCTAGTATTTGAGAATAAACGTGAGTGGAGACATATAGTTCATGCAATTAAAAGTTTAATAAAAAATAATAGACCCACCACTGAGTGAAACCACATTAACCCGTTTTTTCCCAGTGTTCCCGAAAGGGAACATCACTTGTATTTGTAATAGATCTTGTTATTCAACTAATTTTGTGAATTCAGATATTTTTACTAGTTTAATATAGTGCTAGGTAGAAGTTGACTTAGTTTGTTCTAAAGTTTTTTTATTTTGCTGTGAATTGTATAAAGATGTCTGATGAACTTTCAACATCACGTGACCCAGAGTCAAAAAGGTAAGTTTTTGGCCTAGTTTTAGTATATTTTTCTGCATAACCAATGTTGTAATTATATGACTATGGACTATAGTTCCAGGCAGAAAGGATTAATTTTGAATTTGAATTCGAGGTAGTGCGTTATATTTATTTTCATAATGGTGTTCCCTTTCGGGAACACTGGGCATGAGTCGTTATGTGAAAAATCTTTTTTTAGGTTTCTTACTACTGAAGAAGTCCTTGCTCAGATCGAAGAAAATGAAACAGTTACTTCAGCGATAGTGTTTATTCAACCTCCCAGTGATGGTTTTGACAGTGAAGGGGACAGCGGCGATGAAGACATAGGTGGTAGCGTGAATAATCTCAGTGGAAAACAGCTGCAGACTAATGCTGTGGCGAGCGTTGTTTCGATATCTCGGTCTCCGAAAGGCAATGAAGAGGACAACCAAATTGGTTGTCTCTTTGATTCCAGTGCCGACAGTCCTCAACTTCCTTTAGAGACGGAAAGTTCTACAACTTCTGGAACCGCTTTGAGAAGAAACCGAAAGAGAAGATGGGTGAGAAATCAAGATTTACAGCCAAGCTTTCCACCCTTTACACTTTCAAGAAAAACATACAAAAAGGGCATGCAGCCTGAAGAATATTTCGAGCTCTTCTATGATGAAGAAGTGATAAACTTCATCACAAATATGTTCAATCTGTACGCATCTCAAGATAAAGATGATGCCTCGTTCTCGACCAACCCAGAGAAAATTAAGTGCTGGCTGGGTATACTAATGCTATCAGGGTACATGTCATTTCCCAGATGGTGTATAATGCGGGAGTACCACTCCGAATTGTACTTGCCATCTGTATCTAACGCAATGCGTAGAAATAGATTTGAAATCTTGAAGGCATATGCCCATTTTTCTGACAACACAAAACTTACTAAAGACAATAAATTCACAAAAATACGCCCACTGCTTACAATGCTCAATGAACGATTCTTGCAGTATGCGATACTAGATGAAAGGCTTTGCGTCGATGAAAGCATGATACCCTATTTTGAAAGACACAGCGCAAAACAGTTTTTGAGAGGCAAGCCTATCCGTTTTGGCAACAAGATGTGGTGTCTTTGCGATCGCTTGGGGTATCTTATCCAGTGTGATCCCTACCAAGGAGCTTGCAGAACATACGATAAAGAGCTTGGCGTCGGAGCCTCAGTTGTTTTAGATTTGGTTTACGAGCTTCCTCCAGACGTACCATTCAAAATCTATGGCGATCGCTTTTTTTCTTCTGTCAAACTTGCTGAAATTCTAAACTCTAAAGGAATTGGTTACGCCTGCACCGTAAAATTAAACCGAACCGAGAAAGCTCCATTGATTGACTCATAAGAGATGGCCAAGGGCCCAAGAGGCAGCTTTGATTTTTGCCTTAAACAAGGGGATGGAATTGCGCTGACCACTTGGAATGACAACACAGTCGTATCATTGGTGTCAACTTTTGATCCGGTTATGCCTATCGTGAGTACCACTCGCTGGATTGCCGAAGATGCACAGAAAAAACAAGTGGATCAGCCTTTCATGGTGTCCCAGTACAACCATTTTATGGGGATGAAGACCGCATGGACCAAAACATCGACAATTACAGAATGGGAGTCCGATCAAAAAAGTGGTGGTGGCCTGTTTTTGTATTTACAGTTGATGCAAATCTTCACAACGCGTGGCAGTTGTACAGGAAGAGTAACAATAACAGTCCTCTTCACTACTAGGGATTTACCAGACGCATATTGCAGTTTTATTTGCAGAAGTATGGCACCCCTCCTGCTATTCCTGCTTGTCCAGCAGCGACAAAGCCTTTAGAGAAAAGGGTCCTTCCAGGAATCCGCTTTGACAGCGCAAATGCAATCTACATTGCAAATCATTTTTTGGTACCAGCCGAAAAGCAGTCCAGATGCGTTCTGTGCAAGAAAAACTCCAGAAAGATGTGCAAGAAGTGCAGAGTTAATTTACACAAACTTTACTTCGAAGAATTCCACAAGATGGAGCATCAGTAGGCTAACAAGTGACATCCTGTTATATGTACAATGTTGTCGCGAGCTGTTTTTTCTGTTTTTTCATGTTTTCCTGTTTCTGCGTTTATTCTTTCATATGCTGCATGCCTTTCATGTCTCATCACAACCGTTTTTGTAGCCTAAGCGGTGTTAATTTTGTGTCCAGCATACATCTATGATGAAAAACAAAGTAAAAAGTTCATTTGTAGTGAAAGAATACCATGCTTTACTTGTTTCTTGCAAAAAAACAATTGAAAACTTTTGCGCTCTGGTGACCCCCGTTCATGCCCGGTGTTCCCATTTGGGACACAACAAAATTACAATATAATAAACAAACAAAGAAAAAATAAACTAAAATAACACCGAAATATGTCCTTTGGCATGAAAACACAACTTTTTATGGACAAAACTTCAAAAAATAAAATTCAGGAAAAAACTGGTTAAGAGGAAACATAATTAGGTTCGAAATAATTCAATAGACTTACTTGGATAATTGCAATACGTTTGATTAAAGAGATGGTATTTTTTTTATTTTTCCGGCGTAACCAAGTCATATAAGCATAACCACTGGTGCATTTAAAAACAAATTTATGGGGAGCTGGATAATGTGACATTTATCTTATTATCAAATGAATTCTCTGTACAAATTCGAGACAAACACTGAAAAACTTTTTTATAGTAGAACGCGCGATAAAGTCGGTGCTTCTGCATTTTGTAGGCTTGAAAACCCTTTGGTTTAGAGATTTTTTAAAGTGAGAAATCTGCGCGATTTGATGCCCAAACAAACAGGAAAACCGTTTTAGTTTTACATTTTTTGCTACTGTTTACCGTTTGGGAGGAGGGCATCGCGCTTTGTTTTTTTTGAATGCATCTCTGGGTGGAGCCAAAGGAATTGATGTCAACAATAGGATTACGAAATAAGAGCAACAAGTCATAATATAGGTTTACCACTAAATAGTTTAATTCTACAATTATATAAAATTGCTACTATGAATAGTTCACAGGATGGAATGGAAGATGTTTTCTTTTGCCTTTCTTCCTGGCATTTTCTTACATTTCACAGTAGAAATCTTTCATTTCATCCCAAAGTTCCTTTCCGTCTTCCATTCTATCTTCCATCTATACATTTATGACATTTATCCCAGAAGTACTGATCGCAATTCTTTAAAATGTAATCCCATCGTTTTCAATTAGCGAATTACCAGCTTATATAGACGGTATCTGTTATCTAGTGCTGCTTGCCATTTTGTTTAAACTTGAAAGTAAGGTGGTTCATGAGACAAATGCAAAAACAATTTTGGTTCAACCAATAAAAGACGTCAAAAAACCTGCACCTAGTTATGGTAAGTAGCAAACAATACGGCACCTAACAAAGATGTAATGGACACAAAATTAAAATTTTCAATTGTTAACTGCCAAGCAAAAGTTGTCTACCAGAGACGTTTTTTACTTCTTTGTCCACCAAAGACAAAGCACAAAGTCGAAAAGTTTTTTGTGCTAAATCGAAAGCCAAATTCTGGTGTCGCTCAGACTTTTCAGTGCCTTCCCACTGGCCGAAACATGCTAGCAATGCAACGTAGGTTAAATGTTTGAACTGGAGTGAAATTATCTATGGCAAAATATCGCAAGTTGTTGTTTAACGGACAAAAGTCGGCGGTTGCGTTGGTTCAAAACAAAAGTTAATCTATTGCTTCATTTCAAGCAATGACGTTATATAAAAATTATAAGGGAATTTTTTCACGGTTTGAAGTTTGTATACCGTGGTGAAAATTTTATGTTGAAATTGAGATGGAAGACCCTCTTTACTCCATCCCATTCTTAGATTGTCGTGCTCACTGGTAACCTTGCATTTGTTCTCCCCTCCCCTTGCTTGTATTTATCGGAAGAAAGGAATAAAAATTTGCAAAATGAAATGTTGTTTGCAAGTTAGACCAGTTTTGCTTAAAAAGTAGGAAGATCGCAATTAAAGGCTGAAAAGCTATGTCCCTTATTTGTAATAACTTTTTGTCACTGCTCTCAAAAATGTTTTTGAAGTGAAGCCGGCTCAACCACCATACTTAACCCGACATAACTGATTGGTTACCATGCCAGACGGTACCGAAGACGCCAACTAGTCAATATTTTAATTTCTGTCTATGTGACCGTTTTAACTCCTTTGAAACTAATGATCGCAAAAACATGAAACCTGGTGAGATCGATCATCACTAAAACATTTTTTCAAAATGATGAAAAAAATCAAGATCAGTGCTATAAGAAAGTTGGTGACGTCATGATTACTACATAATTAACGATAATTTTATTTTGCTTTTGTCACCAGGCTTCTTTTAACTTCTCAATATAGCTCTTCTGGTGTAATTGAAAGTTAAAATGATCTTTATTTAGATTTAAAATCTACATTTTATCGTTAAAAGAAAAATCAGTTTTGTGTATATAAAATGATTCTAAAAAACGTCTTTTCTTATAGTCACTTTCAATAGCTAAAATTTCAGAGCTTTCCCAATCAATCCGGTTTCCATTTAAGCAAACGTGTTTCACGAGAGCAGATTTCTTTTTTAATTCCTCATTTGTTAGTTGGGCAATTATATCAGGTTTGACGTCCCTTTGAAACTACAATGGAACTAGAGCAAGATGACAAATTAGCATTTTTAGATGTCCTAGTCATGGGAACGCAGGATGAAAAATTGGCTACTAAAGTACACCGAAAACCAACCCACACCAATCGATATTTGAATTACCATTCAGCTCACTCCAATGAACAAAAACAAGGTGTTGTGATAAATTTATACAATCGAGCTCAATCGCTCATTACCAAATCAACAGACTGGAAAAAAGAAAAAAGTTTTCTGTCTCATATGCTCACTGAAAATGATTATCCTAATTGGTTCATACAAAAAGCACTAAAAAAAAGAAAGGCTCAAGCTCAAGTTAAGTTACAAGAAAAAGAAAGACATATTGGATTAGTTATTTTGCCATTTATACCAGGAATAACTGAAAGATTGAAACGTCTTTTGAAAAACCATCAAATCAAAGTAGCAACAAAACCATTACGCACTGTGGGAAACATGCTGCCAAGTTTAAAAGAGAAAATCAACAAATTTGATCAACGCGGTGTTGTATATAAAATTCCATGTTTAGATTGTACAGGCGTATATATTGGTGAGACTGGTCGATCATTAAAAACACGACGCAAAGAACATCAAAGGGACGTCAAACCTGGTGTAATTGCCCAACTAACAAATGAGGAATTAAAAAAGAAATCTGCTCTAGTGAAACACGTTTGCTTAAATGGAAACCGGATTGATTGGGAAAGCTCTGAAATTTTAGCTATTGAAAGTGACTATAAGAAAAGACGTTTTTTAGAATCATTTTATATACACAAAACTGATTTTTCTTTTAACGATAAAATTAACAGCTTTTATCCCGGATTGTACAAATTTATAAATTTTTGACCGCCAGTTGTCGCTGCTGCACTTGTTTATTGTCATAATTTTCATATTCTCCTTTTCGTTCTGTTGATTACTATGTAACCGTTGTCTGTGTTTGAACTTTAGTCACTCCTGACGAAGAAAAACTGATTTTAGTTTTTCGAAACGTTGAGTTTTTGTAAATTTTATGTAGATTTTAAATCTAAATAAAGATCATTTTAACTTTCAATGACACCAGAAGAGCTATATTGAGAAGTAACGATAATTTTCTTAAACTCGCCTCTCTTGATGAAAAAAAATGAATTTCCGTTCAAAAGGAAGCTTCCACAGTAAAGTTCTGTAACAGCTAAACCGTCTCATGAAGACTAATGCGTATTAGCAAACACAAGTCATGTATTTATTCACAAACGACATGGTATCAATCATGATATTATAATACTGTAGTAAACACGGTTCATGTTACTGGGTTCACGCTGAGGATATAGCAAAGTGATTTTCAGTTCATTGCACTAAAAGCATGTTAACGCCACTTTAGTAGTTATCGATAGATTCTATCGAATACCTATAAATCACATCAAATCTAGTGGTACTTTTGTTGCTTGAAAAAATGGTTTCGCTCAACTTGTTTACTGGTTTGTACACGTCGTCTTATGTATTTCTAAACAAGCATAACTTTGCAAACTGCTGACAGTGACTCTGTTTCGGCCTATCAGATCTCTTCAGTGCATTTGGTGACCTCTAAGCATAACTTTCTTCTCACAAATATAGTTGTTCCAGGGCATGGATGCAGCCGGCCTAGGACCTGGGCATCATATCTTTAAACTTAAAACTGGAAATGTTACAATTAACATTATTATAATAATACAGTTGAATACTGTAATAAAAATTACAAATTTCAATCAAATTTTAAAAATTTTTATCAAAAACATTCTTAACAAATGGTCATGGAAAGATTTTCTGACGAATGATAAACTGCTAGCAAAAAGAAAGCTCAAAAGCAACTATTTGTCAATATTAGAATTTGACAGAGCTGATGTTTTCGACCTAGAATGGGGAAAGATCAACTCGAACATCTGAAGATTATTGGTAAAGTAAAAAAAAAAAACTGAGGCCATTTGTTAATGGATCACTTAACTAGCTCAACCTGAGAAAATGGTTGCCACCCATTCACAACACATTAACTCTAATCCCAACTGGCTGTGATAAAAGACGATGCATCAAATGATTGCCAACGCTTGATACAAGCATGGCGTTGCTAAATGCAATCAGGAAAATCCGGCAATCTTCCTATTTTTAGTCACACCAAAACTCTTTGGAAATACGTAGCATAAACAAACTTTTGAAAAATAAAAATGCTTTTAAAACAAACGTCATCTGTGTCGAGAATTGTTGTAAATGTAACGCGCTTGTAATTATTGCCATATCGTAAGCGTTATTTCTCGTCTTTCTCTTTATTGCAGTGCTTAGTCTAAATCTAAACGAGCGAGTTGTTTGTAGTGTTGTCTAGTTTAGCTACTGCATTGTTAAACTAGATATTACTTACGTTTTAGTATGTTTCTGTTTGTAGACAGTAGCTTCGTTATTAGTGAGTTAATAAACATAACAATAAAACAATCTGTTATTTGAAAAAGTTTTAAACACCAAGAGTTAATAAACTTCGTTTTCTTTTTTCATCAAGCGAATTTGTTTACCGAGGTCGTTCGGAGTTGGTGGTGCTTGCACATCATAAATGTGCTAAACAACAATTCTCGGGAGAAAGCATCTGATAACTTATGGTTTTATCGACTTAGTCAATGTTACAGTTACAATATTTCTTAATTTTATCTTAGTCATGTGGGAGTCAACTGTGACGTATAACCAGGGTTGTGGAGAGACAAGGCGGTCGGTTAGGTTCAGTAACGGATTAGCCCGGTGGGAATTTGGGAGTTTCCCTGTGGGCCGCTCGACTGTGGGCCGGGCCAGTGATTCACTGGGCTGCCTCAAAACTAACTTTAAGAAGCTAACTAATGATAAAGAATATGAACCAGTTCCTTACATAATGATTTCGCAATCATTTTCAGTAACAGTCTTTTTGTATAGCCTATCTATAATTTCCTTATTGTGGTTTGTCACTCTTGCGACTTGAGGTAAAATAATAAATAAAGCGTCAGGTGGTCACTTTTTTTCCTAACTTGCAGTACTATGACATAATAAAGAGTCGCAGGAGAACTGATATCGCGTATGCAACATAGTTGTTTACCATCGATTCTCCAGGCCTCTCTAAACTGTAAGTAATCGAAAAAGAAACGAAAAAACGGAAAGATGGAGCTGAGAAAGAGCTTGAAAAAAGAAAAAGAAATTGATGCTAAATGTATGAACATTCAGGAAGCATTTGCAAGAGCAAGCATCTCGACGAAAAGTCAAACGACAGTTTATCCTGCTTTGCTATTAAAACATCAAGATCAGCATCATTGAGTAGGTTATCGTGATGTACCAACATCCGATTTAATCAAAATTGCTCTCACATATCTATTTCGCCAGTATCAGGAAGCGAAGTCCAGACTGTATATACTAATGAACCAGAATCAGACAGCTTCAGCGAAGATAATCTTGAAGTATGTTCTGCTCCCCTAACGCATTTTTTAGAAAGTCAATATCAGCAGTCTGTGAATCCAGCAATAGCAGACAGTGAAGACTGTTCTGCAATATTCGCTCAAGTTTCATAAGTTAAACAAGACCACTCTATAATTGCTTCTGTGACAGCGTACCACTCGTGATTTGTGAAACCAAATCGAGATAAACTAGCCAAGTATTTCGAGTTTTACCCACATCAATCAGAAACAACCAAATTCAACGCAACAAATGTGTACTTCCGACCTGATGACCTTGGAGGTCGTTTGTAGCGATGATGGCTCTCGTATTGTGAAGAAAAAGAAGCTCTATTTTGCAATCTTTGCATTGCATATGATACTACTCGTACTGGTAGCAATCGGAACCCCAGCAAATTTTTAACGAGTTTCAATTCGAGGAAACACATTTACCAACGAGTTGATGAACACAAAAGTTCTCAAAAACACAAGGCATGTGTTGAAGCTCACATACGATTCAGCAGTAATAAGACAGTGGCAGGCCTACTTGCTGTCAGTCAAAGATCACTACACAACAAACAGGTCATGCAAAAAAGGCAAATTCTCGACAAAGTCGTCTCTATTGTAAAAATGATTGGAAAACAGGGAACAAGCTATAGGGGAACAGGGAGTTCGGAAGCGGTGTCTACTTTATGTAATGAAAAAGTTGAACACGGAACACTTTTAGAGACTGTACTTCTTGGGAAGTACTATAACATTCTAAAGCGTCATTTGGAAAATGTTATTTAAAAATATTTACAAAACAAACTACACAAGCACAAGCATAACCGTGCAAACAGAAATACATTTATCTCCAAAACTACTGTTAACTCTACCATTGCTATTATATCTAAGCTAATGAAAGAAGAAATTTCAAACTCTGTTTGAGAAGCAGGTATTTACTCAGTTCAAATTGATTCCACTCAAGATACAGCTTCAACAAACAAATGTTCAGTCATTCTACGCTTTGTTAGGGAAAACGTCGAAGAACGACTTCTTGCCTTTGTTGATAGCCATTTGGCAACTGAAGCAGACCTGTGCAATTTGTTGAAAGAAGTTTTGCAGAAGCAAAACATAGGCGTTTCCAAATGTATCTCCAACAGTACAGATGGAGCATCAAACATGTCGGGGCAGTATAATGGATTTACAGCTTTCCTTGAAAAAGAATCTTCTGGTCACATTTACACATGGTGCTATGCCCACGTTCTCAACTTGGTTCTCTGTAATGTTACTACGTCTAATCATGCATCCATATCTCTATTTTGATTAGTTCAAAAGGCTGGCGTGTTCTTTAGGGAATTATATTTGCGAATGGACATGTGGAAAGAGCAGATGAGCCAAAGACATGATTATGATATTCAGAACAGGTTAAACTTGATTGGAGCAACTAGATGGTGGTCTAAGCACGAATGTCTTCAACAAATTTTCGGCACATTTGAACATGGTTCCAGCGGCATATTCTGCGATGTAATTGAAGTTCTGTATTGTGCTTCTACTTCTGAATAGTTAATTGTTAAAGCACGGCTTGATGCCAGTGTCTTGTTACATAATATAATTTGATACCAACATGTTTTGACAGCCATTACTTATCCACGCATCATCGAGATAACCTCTGCACAATTGAAGTACTTGCAGACATCTGGACTGGATTTCATTAATGCTTTTAATATGGTGGAAGCTACGAAAAAGGATATTCAACAGATTCATCGCGATTTCGCAATGGTTGTAACTAAAATTGACCATTTTGTTCGACATCCCAATAAAGTTTTGGAAGAACGTGGATGTGATGTCGGAATTGAAAGCAGCTTTCCTGCTAAACGGGTTGAAAAAGTAAAAATGAACCCTTGGATAAATGTCTTTCAGACTCAACGAAAAAGTTTGAGGTCGGTGGGCATAACATAATTCTAGATCAAGTGGTTCAAAGTTTGTATAGAAGATTTGCTACGCATAAAAAGTTATATGCTGGCCTAAGCAACTTCGATCCCAAACGCTTTTCTGAAACAGCTCTTCATGGGATTCCTATCTCAGCTGTGAATATGATATGCATCCTTTTTGCCAAATAAAAGATCAGATTCTCCTGTTCAGCAAGATCTTTGGCAAGAGCTTTTGGATTTTGCATCAAAATGGCCGGAATTAAAAAAAATCTCACCTGAGCATTGCACTGATTTGGATGAAGCAGGTGATTATTTTTTAATTTTATTATTAATAAACTATTTACAGCTTAATATTTTAACCTTTTATCCCACTGTATGATACAATCTGAGCCTAAAATTACTTGATACCTATTTTCCTTACCCATGGAAATGATACTATTTGATCAAAATTTTGATCTGATACTTTTCGCAGGTCAACTGTGCTGATACTAATAGATTTTCTTTCATTCGATTTAAATTTTAATCTGTTTTTAAAAACAGATGACGAAGATGTGAGATGGGATGAAAGCCCCAACATTCGAAAATGTCGATGCCAAAATTGTTTTCTATGCTGTTATCGGATATATAGAATGTAGGCTACTGCAGAAGTTGTCCTCTTCTGTATCAGACATACAAAGTAATCCCTACTCTTTCCGCAACACAAGTTGGTTGTGAAAGAACCTGCAGCAAGTTGAGACATGTAAAGAACCGTATTAAGAAATCAATTAATCGAAGATCGTTTGGGTTCCCTTCTTTTAATGTGCGTCGAACGAGACGTTTTGTTGCCCATTTCGAACCATACGATCATCGACGAACTAGCAAAAATGAACGCAGAAATGCGAAGATTGCTGCTCTATAAATAGCGTTTGATAATGTTTGTTTGTTAATTTTAAATATTCTTTTTTGAAATGGAATGAATATAATGTAGTTTGTAAGATGAAGCATGTAACGTTTTAGCAAGATTTGCAATTAGTTGTCAAAAACTGGCCGGTTTTATTTCAAAGTTTCCAGGCCGGTTGAATTTGCTAATTCACCCCTGGTTAGGGTGACATTGCTTTTTTTAGCAAACCATCAACAGGAATAATTTAAGTAAGAGACTTGCACAGTCAAGTTTACGAAACAGTTTCGAAATGGCGATATACTGATACAAAGCATAATTTTGTTTCCACAAATATCGCTCGGGGCGTGAACGCAACCAGCCAAGGATGTAGTTGTACAGGCAGCCCTAAATCTTCATATTAAAAATGTTACTGTAATGACTTAACATCGTCACAAAATAGTAACGCATGACCGATTAATCTAATGACAATTACTAGTTTAAACAAAAATTTTGTACGCTTTTGTAAAAAAGATTTTCGACAAATCGTATGTATCTTTGGTCAAGGTTCACTTTACAAGGTTAGAATAGTAAACGTGCTCACGCAGCAAGTAGTAAGAAGCGACTTTTGAGTACCCACCAATGGCAGATCACCTTGTTGGTGGTGGGGCTACTAGTCAGTAATTTGATTCCATTATTAGTTTGAAAGGTGCTACCGCTTGTTTTTTAGCATAATTTGAATTAATCTGCGGCATAAATATAAAAAATCGTTTTATGTCATGCCTCCATTCCAAAGAAGAGGAAGGGTAAACACAACAACAACCAAGATTGCTTGAGAACATGTAATATTAAATAACATATATAGAAACTAGAAAGATTTTAGATAAGCGTAATCTACGGTATTATCCTAAAATTATGTAAGCTAAGAGGTTATTATATTTTGTTTTCTCTTCCTCGTTAGAAACAAATGATTTGCAGCTGTGGTTCTCAGTTTGATCAGGGGGTTTGAACTTAGAAATCCATAACTTTGTGAGAACAAAGGTTTGGGGAGCAAACTTTATATTTTAACAACTCAAAAAAAACACTGACCTAACTTGTGTCGTGAGGAGACAAGACAGTCAGTTAGGGTGACACTGCCTTTTACAAACCATCAACAGGAATAATTTAAGTTAGATTTACATATTCTAGTTACGAAACAGTTTTGAAATGACGACAAACTCAGATTTGAAATCGATTTTGAAGACACATTTTAATTTCGAGTGACATTTTTCAAATTTGATCGGTAATCATCAACTACAATAGGATGAGGTGTGAAAATATCCTCATCTCTAGTGGCAAGTAGTACTAGGTGCAAAATGACTTGGGAACTGCTAATCTACGGTATGTCTTTGAATATGTTGTGGTTTAATTGCTGCTGTTATCAGAAAATGTTTGTTGTTAAATCAGCTTCGTCAGCAAATCCGACTCTAAACTATCAACGAAAAAAAGACATTAAAAGATTAAACCTTTAAACATACATCGCCTAAAACTCACGTTTTCGTTTCAGTGTTTACAGTTATGTCTAACATAAATCGCTCCGTTCCATAATCGTGCGTTTTGACAATAGTTAGTTTCCGAAAAAAAGCGCTTTAATAGCTGCAATATATCAAACATATGGAAGCTCAGCGAACAATAAATGAGAGTTTATGAACTAAGTTTCGCCAAAAGATCGATAGCAGTACTCCAAAACCATCGCAAACAGTACTCTTTCAAAAGTTCTTATTTTAATTCAGTGTTTAATAACTAACCATCTGAATTAATTAATTAATCAAAAAACTGACCACAGAATTTTTAAGCTTATCTTATATTAGTTGGCTCTTCCGTCGTCGCCTGTGGTACCCCATCAATAAAGCCAAGGTTAACAATTTAGGTTTAGCAGGCTGCGCGTGCTTCGCCCAATGGATGCTAACAAAAACAGTAATAAAAAGTTTATATGTTTCTAATAGCCAAATCTTGTTCCCAAACAAAGCTATCGTTTTTGAAACGCAATCGACTAAAAGTTAGATTATGGGCGGTTGTATATAGCCATTACATATCTCTCAGTTTCTCAAGGCCATCTCAATGTTTTATTTGCCCTGTTTTCACCATAGGCGTTTTCAAACTTAACAAACGTTTATCCATTAACTTCAACAAGTGTTTAAAAGCATATTAAAATTGTGGAAGAGCGCCAAGGCAATTGATCCTTATTTCCAGAACTTAGTTATTAAATGTTAGGCCCACTACTTACGAATTTGTTTGTAACTGTAGGCGTATTGGTATGAGCTAAAGCTTTTGACTGGACGCGTGTAGCTTGGTCCAAAATGAATCCCGACTCGTATAAAATTTACCCTTAATCATCTGTTGGATACGCAGACTGTAAATGGTGATTTCTAATGATGCGTAGGAGCAGACCCATTTTATAGGCAACAGTATTTACAATTCACCGCTCTACACCAGTATAAAACCACATATTGTAATGCAGCTTGGGTTATTTTGTGCAAAATCCTGCCACTCCGTTCCTGTTTAATCAAACTTTCCATGCTTCATCTGTGCGCAACTAACATCTTCAATCTACACAATCATATACTTTGATTGATTGATTTGATCCATTACCAAACATTTTTTATCATTTCTTGGTTGGAGCCACCACTATTTTGTGCATGTGAACACAAACCCGGCTAGCGTCCAGCAAAGCCCGCGTTTTCGACGGCCAGCAAAGCCGTCGGCTAAGTGGACATGTGAGCTTACTAGATATCAATCTTTCGTCCAAGCGCTGAAAACTGAAGAATATTTCAAACAGATCATGGCTAGCCAGTTGTTAATGTTTTTGGTTGGTGTGCAGTGATGTATTCTGTCCAACGTATTCAAGTAAGTGTTTCACACGTAGTTTAGTTGAATTAACACGGATATTTTGGTTAAATTCTTTGCTGTCACTCGCGTTTTGTTTTTGTTAAAGTATATTATTTTGTTTGCGTACTCTGTGCTTAAGATAGCTGTTAGAGCGCTTTATTTCGGAAGCTATTTCTCGTTGAAACGCACGACTATGGAACGGAGCAGTCAATTTTAGACAAAAGTATAAACTTCGAAAAGAAAACGTGAGATTTTAGCGGAGCTTTGTTATGAAAGCAAGATCTTTAACGTTAAATGGCTTCCGCAGTTTGGAGTCGGATTTCATAACGAATTCAACGTAACAACAAACATTCATTATACATCGCATGGTTCATAATTTAAAAATACATGATTGTGATTAAATAAGAGAATCTCGGCCAATTTCATAATTTATCATAATCTTCTTTTATGAAATTTCAGATAACGGGGAACTTTTCTTGCATGATTTAATGGGCTAAACAAATACAAAGAGTAGTACTTCATTGAACATATTAAAGTTAACTAAATAAAACTAACACGAACAGATACAAAAAAACCATTCCCTCTCGGGCACTTAAAAAACAAAGTTCATCTAACTCCGCCATCGAATGCCTTGGTGATCAGTGCAAAGCCTGCAGAGAAACAATGCCACCAGAGCAAAACTTTACATTATTAAAAGTGTGCGGTTTTAACACCGACACCGAGCTAATGGAAGCGCTGCTAATTAAACGCCCTAGGCCTTCATTGAGTATAAAACTTGGTCATTTACAAGGAGCGAAGTCGCTTCAACACGTGTGTCATTGAAGGGCTTTCAATTTCGAGTGACAGTTTTCGAATTTGATCCGGTAATCATAAACCATGATGAGTAGAAGAAAAGTAATATCATCATCTCTTGTGACAAGTAGTGCTAGGTGCAAAATGACTGAGCAACTGCTTATCTACGTTATGTTTTAGTGTACGTTATGGTTCAATTGCTGCTGTTATCAGAGAATGTTTGTTGTTAAATTTAATTCGTCATCAAATCCGACTCCATTCATCCAAAGTAAAAAGAGACGTTGAAAGATTGAGCTTTGAAACATACATCGCCTAAAACTTACGTTTTCGTTTCAGTGTTTACAGTTATGTCTGAAATAAATCGCTCCGTTCCATGATCCTGCGTTTTGACGAAAGCTAGTTTCCGAAATACAGCGCTTTGATAGCTATAAAAACTCAATTCAACTGAGGATGTGGCGCTGTTCATCAATTCAACAAATACGTCTTTTGAAATGACTGGTTGTGAATCGGATTTATGCAATCAAAATCTGCTCAGCACTCCTCCAGAAGTACAAGGTAAATAGCGCAACCAAAGAATATATGAAAGGAGCAGCACCACATCGCAGTGTAGGCTCACCATTAAATAGTTTTTTCTGCAATTGTGAAAGTAATCGTCATTTGGGCACCACCATTAGTTTTGATTGTATTTCAATCCCTCGCTCTCTCACGCTTTTAAAAAGTTTTAATGGTGGTTTGTGGCAAGATTCTTTCTTTGGTAGCATTAGCAGTCTTAATAATGAGATTAAGATGATCACCATTACGTGTACAACAATTTTGGATATGCATAAAAAACACAAATTTTTATTTTAATTTACTAAAGTGCACGATGGGTGAAGTCGGCGCAACCGGCTGAACCGATATTTTTGTCCACGACTTTGCTGATAAGGGCCCTGTGGGCGACGCCAACAAACCGCCAAGTATGCTATAAAGCAAGAATTTTTTTCTGAAATGCTGCCTGTTAAGTTATCTATATCTATAATATACAACAATAAAATATAATCCCAAGTTTAAGAAAAAATCAAAATATAACCATAAACCTAACATTTTAAAAAACTGAGTTTAGAGAAAATATTTTGTTTGAAAATAAAGTGGCTTAATGGGCGCCTCCTGGAATATAGTGAATGATGCTGGGAAAGCCATAACCGCTTTTGTCGCAATGCCGGGGACAAGGCAAATAGCGCAGCCAAACATAAATACGGACAGGGCTGCACCAAATTGCAAAATAAACTTATTACTAAATAGTTTATTTCTGTAGTTGTAAAGGCAACCAGCATTTGGCCGCCACTATCAGTTTTGTCTGTGTTTCAATTTACCCTCCTCCTCATATTTTTTGAAAGTATTAATGATAGATTGCGACAGCATTCTTCCTTTATGAACATTAGCACTCTTGATTAAAAGAATAAGATGATCACCATTACGTGTACAGGAATTATGAAAATGAATAAAAGGCATCAACTTTCGCTCCCGATCCTACATTTATCAACCTCGACATTACTGGTGGGGCCCGTGCTGGGCGACACCATCAAAGCCGGCCAGTAATTAACATGACAATGAACTTTCTGTGCGGCCACTACAAACATAATCAAGGGTTTTATCATCAGGCTCCGATATCGTTTTCTGTCTTGGATATTCGACCTATATGACGCAAGCAGCTTGTCTATCATGCGTCTCGCCACAAAATCTCTTTTGATTTCCGCTTTTTGACCAATTTATTCGACTAGCGTAGAGATCATAAACATGTTAACTCTTCGGAATGATCGCAATCAAATTATCGTGACACAATAGGTTTTCAATGCAGCAATAATCAAAACCTAATTTTGATACAGCTTTGAAAAAAGCTGTTTGAGCCACAAACTTTTCGTGACGCTCTCATCAGTGATCAAAAGGGAAGATCAAAAGGGAAGATCTAGCGTCAAAAGGGAAGATCTAGAGTGAATAAGTCTTTTTCTCTAACTTTCGCAATTGCGAAATCTTTCTTTGGCGCGCTTTGCAATACTAGCGCTATCATTGGCTTGTCTTGATTGCGTAACGTCCAAATCATTCACATATAACACACTTATTCACTCTAGATCTTCCCTTTTGACGCGATACCGCCACTGATGAGAGCGTCACGAAAAACTTATGGCTCAAACAGCTTTTTTCAAAGCTATATTAAAATTCTGTACCACCAACAAGATTTTTCAAAACCTAATTGTAATTTTTTACTACTTTCAGTCCAGAGTTTTTTTAGCTTCACCAGTTTGGATCTCTTGGATGGTGCCTGATAAACCAGAAACAACCAATCCAAATTGGGAAAAAACTAGAATTTTTAGAAGAGACGGGGTCTAATTTCGACCAACAGGATTTTGAGTTTCATATAGCAAAATTTGGAGACCAGAAATCAAATAATATTTCAAGTAAAAAATGTGTTTCTACAGTAATGCTTATTTAGTGCATTTTGATGATTAAACATTTACCTAGGAAAACAAATATTTTACAAATCTTGAAGGCTGAAAAAACTCTTTTCTTATAAAAATCAAGTTTGTTTGTCATATTTTGATCTAAACTAGTTTACTTGACATGATGGGTTTATCAAATGATGCAAGTTTGGTTCACTTTCTGTTGACTTTTGATTGAAGGTTTCTCGATAAGTTATCAGCCGTATCAATTTTCTTTTTCATCATCCAAAACATTCTCTAGATCAGTGCTTCTCGAACTGTGGGTCGTGACCCCGTTAGGAGTAATTGTCGGGTTGCACAAAAATTTAAAAAACAAATTGACTTGATACGTCAGAAATAAAGTTTTTGTAATCTTTGCAAGAAAATTGAAATAGGCCTATAGTGAAATTATTTCTACTACATTTTTAGAGGCAACTTTGTATATTACGCTGTCAATTATTTACCATGATGTCTGTCTGACCTATCAAATGAAAACAATCAACTAATCTCAGCAATTTAGGCATTGTTTCATGCCAACCAGCATTGTCTTTGTTGCCATGACTTCCACTTGGGAGGAAAATTGATCATGAAATTCACGAAGGAGGAATTTTGGAAAGAAATGATCAAAATAAAAATAAAAGAAAATAAGAAATGTTGCAAGAAAATAAAAACAAGTTTACAAAACAATATTAGTTAAAGCAATAAAAATTCTAACTTGCATATGAAAATACAACAGCTGTGGGAAACACTTCTAACTTTATTTTCAATATAGCTTTGAAAAAAGCTGTTTGAGCCACAAGCTTTTCGTGACGCTCTCATTAGTGGCGGTATCGCGTCAAAAGGGAAGATCTAGAGTGAATAAGTGTGTTATATGCGAATAATTTGGATGTTACGCAATCAAGACAGGCCAATGATAGCGTTTGTATTACAAAGCGCGCCAAAGAAAGATTTCGCAATTGCGAAAGTTAGAGAAGGCGCAGCAAAGCCAAACAAAGATTTCGCAATTGCGAAAGTTCTTGCTGCGCCTTCTCTAACTTTCGCAATTGCGAAATCTTTCTTTGGCGCGCTTTGTAATACAAACGCTATCATTGGCCTGTCTTGATTGCGTAACGTCCAAATTATTCACATATAACACACTTATTCACTCTAGATCTTCCCTTTTGACGCGATACCGCCACTGATGAGAGCGTCACGAAAAGCTTGTGGCTCAAACAGCTTTTTTCAAAGCTATATTAAAATTCTGTACCACCAACAAGATTTTTGTGAACTTTATTTTCCTTGGTCCTAACACTTTTACAAAGTGAAAAGGATTTTATCACCTTATATGAAACATATATATTACAAATCAAGATTGTTCTTTAATTCTGAAAAGCAGCTTGGGACTAGTTATTTTGATAATTTGAGATTGTCAGTTTGTTTACTGCAGAGCTTAGATGGGAGCTAATTAAACTGGACGTAAAATATGTACGTTAGACAGCCTACAAGTAGCATATTTAAGGAAGACATGCCATGCCCTCATCTGAGTTTAACACCAAACTGTAAAACTTAGATAATCAGTTACATTTAGTTCATTTTAATAAGGCATTTTTGAGAGCAAGCATTTCATAGGCATGAGCTTATTTCATTCGTAGATTATGAAGATCATACATTTCATTAGATGCGCTTGATAACTCTTGTAAAATTGATTGTGTTTTGTTAATTTTTATTTGCTTTACTGATTCCAGTACGCGGTTTTCTTAATAACGTTCTTGTTTTGCTTTCGTGCATTGTACCTTTGTATGCTTTTGCTCAAACAAAAATATCAGTTGAGATTTGTAATCAATGGCATATTTAACGGAGAGAGAAAGGGCGATGGCCCCACCAAACGATATTCAAAAAATGTGAAAGAGAAGTTGTTTTGGTGACAAAATTATCGGTTTCAATACGAGATCTTCATGTTGTTTAACAGACCAGAATGAGCAAAGTTCTCGCTTTCAAAAGTTTCTCTTCGTTTATTGCTCCGCTTTTTCATATAAAAATAAGCTCATTTATTTTACAAGTTTGATTGATAATAAGATCAATCTTAATAAATGCACCTCCTTCTCTCCCCCCTCTAAATAATTTGTTTCTAAATGCACCAGTGTTTGTAATGAGACGTTTGTTGCTGTAATATTCTTTAACGTGTATACTACCCAACAAGGGGTCGAATAGAAATTTCTTTCCCAAAAATTGGGTCGCAGAACAACTTTTGAGAGCTCCTGCTCTAGATTTTTCTTGTGGTATCCACTACCACTCTCTGCAAAGAGGAGAACTAGGTTCCACGACAGTGATATTGAAGTATTTAAAATTTCAATTTCTTTTTTGTAAAACCATATTCTAAAGCTTATGCGGTTGTTGTAATCATGAACAAATAACCACTATAGAATTGTCTAATGTTCATTTTAAAATACCTTAAAATTAGAAAAGTTGCTTCGCTTCATGATGTGAAAGGTTGAACCAGCAAAACTTTGGCATAGTATATCGCACGCAACAAAGCGCAATTATATTGCATTCGAGTGAAAATTACGTGCATACCATCCAATGTCCTGCAACATAAATTTTTCGAACAATTCCGAGCATTTAGTTAAACCGGAAAGTCATATACTCAACATTTCATTGTTAGATATTCATGTACGGTACAAAATATTGTGCCAGAAAGTATCCTATTTCAATCATTGTTTTCAAAGCAATTTTTTTTACACATCCCTGAATATTGCACAAATTTATTAAAAATTGATTTTTTTTCTAAAGCTGGTAGAAAAGCTGTCTATACATAAAGACCTTTATACAATCAAAACAAAAGTGGCTTGGTACAGCAAATACTTTTCAATTTAGTGTATTAAATCAATATCATCAGAAAATTTGTGTTGGTAAATAAAATAGTCGTAGAGCATGAAAAAGATTAAAGCAAGCAGGGTATGATGACTATTTGGCCCGCATGGCACATGCTTTCACGTAGCGCGGGTCGTGAGTACACTTAGAAATTGGAAAGTTTTTCTAATGTTCTGTGGAAACCGAATGTGCCCACCCGGAAGAGTATCCACTCATTCCGATGTTCAAGGGCCTGCTAATCAGCAAACGTCCTTTTCAGGGCGGGATGATGAGTGCGTTGCACATAAACTGCCCTTTTCAGGGCACATCATCAAAAAGTTCCGTAGGTCCTCAATACTACAACTGAACATCGAAGGCCTCACAGCTAGCAAGATCAGCGTTCTTCATCATCTTGCTACTCAGCTTGAGGCGTTCGTTATCCTTCTACAGGAGACCCACTGCATATCTGCAGAAAAGCTAGTGCTATCAAACTATCAACTAGCTGGGTTCTACCTAAGCAGGAAGCATGGCCTTGCCACGTTTGTCCATGAGCGGTTAAAATGGACCTTATACGATCAATCTCCCACGACATCGGAGACTGAGTGATTGTGCGTGGATGTTGACGGTTATAAAATTGTTAACATCTACAAACCTCCACCAACGCGATTGCAAGTATCCGATCTCCCAGTGTTCACTCACCCTTGTCTGTATGCGGGTGATTTCAACTGCCCCCATGTCGACTGGGGTTATAACACCAACAGCGCGGATGGAGACTGCCTACTGGCCTGGGCAAGCTCCAATAATCTTGCCCTTCTCCACGATCCCAAGGATGAACCTAGCTTTCATTCTGGGCGCTGGAACACTGGCACTAACCCGGATCTTGCCTTTACCACCGTCGGTCCTGATAGTCGCTTGCCTTATAGACGCGTCTTGGAGAAGTTTCCTAGGTCACAACATCGACCTTCGCTTATAACACCACGAAGGCTTTCCCTTCCAGTACCGGGAAGGCTTGTAAAGCGATGGAACTTCCGCAAAGCCAACTGGAGCCACTATAATTCCTTGACAAATAAGCTTGCAAGGAATTTGCCATCACCTGATTCAACAAATGTGGATCAGGCCTGCCAGGACTTTTGCAATACCATCAGCAAAGCAGCCAAGAAAGCTTTCCCACGCGGTCGTCGTAACACCTACGTACCGTGTTGGGACGCTAAGTGTGAGGCCCTCTACCAAACGTTTCTGCAATCTCCTGCTGAAGACCAGTCAAGCAAGGCTGCTACAGCCCTAGTAATTTGGCTTGACAAGAAACGCAGAGACCGATGGTCGGAGGCAGTCCGAAACATCGACTTCTCACACTCAAGCAGAAAGGCATGGAGCATAATTAACAACCTTACTGGCAGGTCGCGACACAGCCCCCGTAGCTGTCCCGTTTCAGCTAACGCCATTGCTGCTCAGCTGATAAGAAACGGGAAATACGAGGGTGTTGATGGTGAGTCGTCTCGACTCATTTCTCAAGAAGTGTCTGACCGTTAGAGGGCTTTGATACCATCTCCAGTAAATCTCTCTCGCGACTTTTCGCCCAGAGAATTCGTTGCCGCTCTCTAACACGTTAAGCCAGGGAAAGCTCCGGGCCCTGACTCTATTTGTCCGGAGCTTATAATCCATGCTGGAACTGCTTTGAAGTCCTGGTTACGTGGCTTCCTCTCTTCCTGCTTGCGCCAATTGAAAATTCCCAAAGTCTGGAGAAGAGCACTTGTAGTTGCGATTCCAAAGCCAAAGAAACCTGTAGAGGACCCAAAGAGCTACCGTCCCATCTCCTTGCTCTGTGTCCCCTACAAGATCCTCGAACGATTGATCTACGCTCGTATTGAACCTATTGTTGACCCCCTGCTCCCAGGCGAGCAGGCTGGGTTTCGACATGGTAAATCGACAGTGGATCAAGTTGTCTTACTAACACAAAACATCGAGGATTCTTTTGAGGCAAAAAAGAAGGCCGGTGCTGTGTTTGTAGATCTGACAGCTGCATATGACTCTGTCTGGCATCGTGGCCTCACCTGCAAGCTGCTGAGACTTCTCCCAAATAAGCACATGGTTCGTATGATCATGGAACTTGTCCAGAATAGAAGTTTCACCCTTACTACCGGTGACAGCAAGCGAAGCTGGTTGCGACGTCTGAAAAACGGCGTCCCACAGGGATCGGTCCTGGCATCCCTTCTTTTCAATATCTATGTATACGATCTTCCTTCAACGGTCTCCAGAAGGTATGCTTATGCCGATGATCTGGCACTGTTATACTCTTCTGATGACTGGAAGGACCTGGAGGGAGTCTTAAGCTAAGACATGACTACAATCTCAACATATCTCCAGACTTGGAGGCTACAGCTCAGCCACACTAAAACGGTGACGTCGGCCTTTCACCTTAACAACAGAGAGGCCAAACGTGAGCTTAATGTCTACAACAATGGCAAACGCCTGCCATTCTGTCCAGTCCCTACCTATCTTGGAGTTAAACTGGACAGATCACTCACGTTTCGTCATCATCTTGAGGCATTGCGCAAAAAACTAACAACGCGCGTTGCACTGATGAGACAACTTGCAGGCTCAGGTTGGGGCGCTGGAGCTAAAACACTGCGTACAGCCGCCCTATCTCTGGTCTACTCCACTGCGGAGTACTGTGCACCAGTTTGGTGTCGCAGTGCACACACTCGCCTCATTGATAGTGTTCTCAACGACGCATTGCGCGTTGTCACTGGATGCCTGCGTCCAACTCCAACAGACTATCTACCCGTCCTCGCAGGTATCCAGCCGGCTGAGCTTCGCCGATTAGGAGCAACGCTCTCTCTGGCATATTGTGGCAGCCTGGACCCTGGCCATATTCTCTATGAATCATTGGCTGGGTCCACACACGGCTACAGAGAGAGATTAAAATCCAGACGCCCCTTTGTGCCCGCTGCACGGAAGTTACTGCAAGATCTAACTGAATTGGATATTCGTGCAGCTCAATGGACTGACTTTAAATGGAGCACGGAATACTCGGAGTGTTTATCTGATCTCCGTACTTTCATCCCTAGGACAAGCACTAGGCCAATGGGGATGGGCCTGCTTAGATCATCATGGGTCAGGCTCAACCGCTTGCGGGCTGGTGTTGGGTGTTTTCAGTCGTTCATGCACAAATGGGGCCTTGCTCCTACATCGAATTGCGAGTGTGGCGCTGCAGAACAAACCGCAGAACACATCATTCTGACATGCCCCATACATCGGGCACCCACAGGAATACGTGGACTGACGGTTTGGATGTCGACACACGATGCTGGCTGAGTACCATCACTGCCAGCATCTGAAAATGTGGAACCCTTCCAAAAGAAGAAGAAGATGACTATGGCTCAGATAGAACTCGACTAAAACTAATATTCTAATGTTTTAAAAGCAACAACACTTTACTATTTGTTCATGAACTTGTGCTGAAATTTGATCTCGCTATTTCAAAATTTTGATAATGTTTATCAGCTAGTTCAATTTCAAGAAATTTCGTATTTTTCAAAAAATGTTTTTAACATGACGGTCTAAAATCGTTGCATTTTTTGATAATTTTGCGCTAAATGAAAAAATCATTTTTAGAATAACATATATTTTTAAATTGAATCTTTAGAATTGTTACATTCAATGTAGTACTTAAGGGACAGAGAAGATTAGCCTTTCATTATGACACAGCAAAACAATCACAAATTTCATCTAACAGCCCTACTATGCATTCGAGCAGATTCAAATCAAAAGCTGTTAGAAAAAGACAAGGTGACCAGCATTAGCTGTCGTCATAAGCATAAACCTACTAGCCACATTGGATCATAACTAAAGCGATGGTGGTGCAGTTTAATCGTCCACTTCTCAGTCGGTAGACATGAGCTCAATTCCCTAGTCAATTCATACTGAAGACTTCAAAAATGGCATTCTTAGCTTTCCTACTTGGCGCTCAGCACCAATGGGATGATGTACAAAAAATCCGCGAGTTCGTTTGATGTGTTCTTCGGTAAAACATTTGATGGGTTGCTTCATTTTTATATGGCAAGAAATTGGTGGAGTCACGCGGTTTAACGGTCGAAGTGAATCAGTTTGATAAAAACTGGTAAACAGGGCTTAAGCATGAATGAATGAATTATTTGGATCATGTTACTGGTATCAGACTGAGGATATCGCCGAAGTAACTGAAATTCATGTCGCAAATGCATGCTAACACCAGTAGCGAATCCACAAACTTTCGGTGAGGTGGAAGGAAAGAGTGAAGTGATAAATTTTTAATCCAAATTGGGGTTAAAAACCTATTTATCATGGACACCAAATTTATCGAAATCAAAATTGACGCATTTTCAGTCCCTATTGAAGTTGAAGACCTTTTATATTTCATTTTGTGGACATTTGCTTGTTTTGAAGTCCAATTTTTTTAAACCAATTGCTTTTTCGAGACAGATACAAAGAAATAATTTTACCAAACCAAGACTTAAAAAGGGTAAGGGGAAAGGATGCATCCCTTCGCCAACAGCTGACATCACTTTCATTTGGATGCAAACGCGCACTTTTAAACCAGATTTAAATAAAGGTTTGGCTTTCTTGCAGGAGAAAACGACTACTTGAAATTGTTTACTAGTTTGTGTGCAGTGCTGAAATCCAGAAATCATTAGCAATACTTTGTGCTTACGATTGTCGCCTGTTTAGAGCACAAAGACATGCAGCCTTTAACCTAAAAAGAAGATCATAACTGTTATGCGATGATTGATAAGAATTAAGAGACTTTATTCGATTTCAACAATCATCTTCTGCAAAAGATTTAATAAGACAAAGGAATAAAAGAGCAGTACTTTATTGAACATATCAAAGTTAATCTAACAAACTTGACATAAACAAAAACAAAAAAACTCCGATACTTTTTGACTCCTCTCAGGGACTTCGTCCAGACAAAATAAATTTGTAAATGCAAAGGAAAAGTTAATGTTACAGCACTAGACACTAATAACGAGAGTAGCATTGTTTTAAAACTGCCCCTTCAAAGCTTAATCTTTCAACGTCTTATTTTTTTTGAATGATTGGAGTCGAATTTGATGACGAATCTAATTTAACAACAAACATTCTCTGATAACAGCAGCAATTGAACCACAATATACCGTAGATCAGCAGTTGCCAAGTCATTTTACACCTAGCACTACTTGTCACAAGAGATGATGATATTTTCACAACTCATCCCATCGTGGTTTATGATTACCGATCAAATTCGAAAACTGTCACTCGAAATTGAAAGCCCTTCAATGACATACGTGTTGAAGCGACTTCGCTCCTTGTAAATGACCAAGTTTTATATTTAATAAAGGCCTAGGGCGTTTAATTAGCAGCGCTTCCATTAGCTCGGTGTCAATGTTAAAACCGCACACTTTTAATAATGTAAAGTTTTGCTCTGGTGGCATTGTTTCTCTGCAGGCTTTGCACTGATCACCATGGCATTCGATGGCGGAGTTAGATGAACTTTGTTTTTTAAGTGCCCGAGAGGGAATAGATTTTTTGTATCTGTTCGTGTTAGTTTTATTTAGTTAACTTTAATATGTTCAATGAAGTACTACTCTTTGTATTTGTTTAGCCCATTAAATCATGCAAGAAAAGTTCCCCGTTATCTGAAATTTCATAAAAGAAGATTATGACAAATTATGAAATTGGCCAAGATTCTCTTATTTAATCACAATCATGTATTTTTAAATTATGAACCACACGATGTATAATGAATGTTTGTTGTTATGTTGAATTCGTTATGAAATCCGACTCCAAACTGCGGAAGCCATTTAACGTTAAAGATCTTGCTTTCATAACAAAGCTCCGCTAAAATCTCACGTTTTCTTTTCGAAGTTTATACTTTTGTCTAAAATTGACTGCTCCGTTCCATAGTCGTGCGTTTCAACGAGAAATAGCTTCCGAAATAAAGCGCTCTAACAGCTATCTTAAGCACAGAGTACGCAAACAAAATAATATACTTTAACAAAAACAAAACGCGAGTGACAGCAAAGAATTTAACCAAAATATCCGTGTTAATTCAACTAAACTACGTGTGAAACACTTACTTGAATACGTTGGACAGAATACATCACTGCACACCAACCAAAAACATTAACAACTGGCTAGCCATGATCTGTTTGAAATATTCTTCAGTTTTCAGCGCTTGGACGAAAGATTGATATCTAGTAAGCTCACATGTCCACTTAGCCGACGGCTTTGCTGGCCGTCGAAAACGCGGGCTTTGCTGGACGCTAGCCGGGTTTGTGTTCACATGCACAAAATAGTGGTGGTTCAAACCAAGAAATGATAAAAAATGTTTGGTGATGAATCAAGTCAAACAATCAAAGTATCTGGTTGTGTAGATCGAAGATGTTAGTTGCGCACAGATGAAGCATGGAAAGTTTGATTAAACAGGAACGGAGTGGCAGGATTTTGCACAAAATAACCCAAGCTACATTACAATTGGTGGTTTTATACTGGTGTAGAGCGGTGAATTGTAAATACTGTTGCCTATAAAATGGGTCTGCTCCTACGCATCATTAGAAATCACCATTTACAGTCTGCGTATCCAACAGATGATTAAGGGCTAAATTTTATACGAGTCGTGATTCATTTTTATAGAGTTTTGTTAAAAATCCAATTGTGTGAAATCAAGGTACCAAAATTTTAAGTATTTTCAACCGGTAGTCTACACCAGAAAACTTTTTGAATATTCGTCTTTTGATATATCTTTTTGAAAATTTAGATAGACATTATCAATGAGCCATGCTTGCCAGGAAAAGTAGTCAAAATGTACCAAGAAACTAAGTGTTTTCTAAAAATTGCAGGTTTCTTAGGTCTAGTAGGATAATTGTTTATCTAAAAATGGAACACGGTGTATGGCAACCAATTTCTGATCAGCCATCATATACTGATTCTTCGCCTTAAGTAATTCGTGTTACAAGCTGCTGGAAAGCAAATCTTTTTAGCTTTCGCACGACACTGACTCTGAGCACCTTATCATTATGTTTATGCGATAAACTAACCTGCTTTTTGTCACTTCAACACTTCTTGGGGGAAAGAAATAGTTACATAACAGCTCTTAAAGCTCACCTTTTTTAGTATAAAAACTAATGATAAATGCACTTGCATATGGTCGAAATTGCCTTGGAAAACTTTTTAATTTGGTAAAAAATCTTTGAAAATCGGCCGAGAAATATAGTCACAAATCAGTTTTTAAATAAACTTGATTTGGCAAAAATATTGCAATTTTTGAAAATATCATCAAATGAAACTCTGTTGGCAGAACATGACATCATACACCGAGTTTGAAGCGTGCAGAAAAAAATGCAAGAGCATGATTAGAAGGCTTAAAGTCTTAAATAACATATCTGTTGTTGCACTGCCAATTGAGCTTTAATTGTTGTAGGGTTCATTTTATCGAAAGCGATTTGCTAAGATCCCCCAACAAAAACTTTTTATCGCGTTTCTACGATGAGTATTTTTTGAGTAAATTAAGAAAATAAATTTTAGAATTAATTGTTAATTATGACATCATGTAACATCCTAAAAACAAGAAAATTGTTGAAGTTGGTAAGTCGGCTACTGGCTGTCGTTTAAGCCCAAAACTGTTTTCATTTGTCCAAAAAAACGATTTAAAAAAACAATCCTCTTTAATTGTGACATTATCGTGACGCCACGAACCCCTTCATGACACTCACTCCAGGATTGTAATAAAATCATGCCAAGTTTAATGTTTGCACGCCCAGTAATTTCAAAAGAGTTTAAGACATGCTGAATTGCGCATTGTATATTAAATAAAACACTTTCCTGCTTGAACTACATTTGCGAGGAAACTTTGTTATGCTAAAATCTAACAAAACAACAAGTAAAAATTAATTTCCATGAATAATTCCCAAAGCGCAAAATATGGCAGCACTACTTGTTTGCTTGCATGTGCTAATCAACGCCTTTGAAAAGTTTGTAAAAAGAACGTAACGTATAAATAAAACCGTGAAGTTAACTAATTAGGCTTCATACACATAGGACCTGTTTGCTTTAAAGCAGGGTTCCCAAAGTGCTCCGTACGGAGCCCCAGGGCTCCGCAAGAGAAGCTCAGGGAATCCGCAAATAACGAGTACAAACAAGAGGCTTTTTATCCGGCTCGCAGACTTCAGTGCATACCGCGCTACTTCGATCCAATGAAATTGATCTTGTTGGTGGTACAAAATTTTAATATAGCTTTGAAAAAAGCTGTTTTAGCCATAAGCTTTTCGTGACGCTCTCATCAGTGGCGGTATCGCGTCAAAAGGGAAGATCTAGAGTGAATGAGTCTTTTATGTGAATAATTTGGATGTTACGTAATCAAGACAGGCCAATGATTGCGTTTGTATTGCAAAACGCGCCAAAGAAAGATTTCGCAATTGCGAAAGTTAAAGAAGGCGCGGCAGGAGGCCAAATGCTACGATTATCGAAAGAGTTTGAGAGTGTAAACAAACTCTTTCTGTCTGCATAACACCGGGCGTTGGGTCTTGATATAAGTAGCCTCTAAAAGATTGAGATGGAAAGAGCTGCGCGCTGCGGCAAGAATTGAAAACCGCTTATGATCATAGTTTAATGCGCATCGATCATTATCTAAAAGATGCTGACCAATGGCGAGTCACAATCCGGTTTGGTGTCGGTTCGTTTGCACGATCTGTGTGGTTGAGATCGGCGTGGACGAGTCAATTGCTGTCTTAACCATTGCGGAACATGTTGCTTGATGCGATCCTGCAGTCGTTGAGATGTTCGCCCTACGTACCGACTATCACAGTGGCACTTGTATTCATATATGACAAAGCTTTTCTGAATGGCAGGTAGAACATCCTTGCGGGCCACAGGCAGCATGCGCTTAGACGTAAAGACCAGGCGGGTGCTGACTGAACCATAGCAGCTTTCCACGGCGGTTTTGACTTCTTTTTCTAAGTTTGTAGATGGCTTACCTATCCAAGGGACCCTCAAGTACACAGGACACTTTTCAGGGCCAAATCGCTTAAGGGTGGAGAACTGAGCAATTTTCTTGGTGATCTGAGTGTTGATGATGTTTTTAGGATAGCCATTGTCCAGTAATATCTTCTTAATTTGTTCTATTTCTTCATTGAGTCTACACTTGGTGCAAATCATTAGAGCTCGATGCACCAATGTAGATATTAGACTTATTTTGCGTTTGAGAGGACTAAAGGACTCCCAACGCAAATACTGGCCAGTGAAAGTGGGCTTACGGTATACACTGGTCTCCAAGACAACATCTGTTCTTTCGACGTAGATGTCAAGAAACGGTAGACATTTCTCTTTCTCTTTTTCATAGGTGAACTTGAGGGATGGATGAAGGCAGTTAAGTTTGGTCAGAAATTCATCTGCTTCAGCTTCGTGATCGAAGATAGCAAACGTGTCGTCAACATATCTGAAGTATGTTGAAGGCTTTTGCGTTTGAGAAAATAACTTTTCTTCATAATATCCAACGAAGATGTTGGCCAAAGCCGGACCAAGTGGTGATCCCATAGCTACTCCGTCTGTTTGCTTGTACATGGTGTTATTGTAGCTGAAGTCAACTGAGGATGTAGCGCTCTTCATCAATTCAACAAACACGTCCTTTGGAATGACTGGTCGGGAATTAGACTGGTCGTAGAGGGCTTCCGAACAGATTTTGATGGTTTCCTCAAGGGGAACGTTGGTGAACAAGCTGGATACATCAAAAGAACACATGAAGACATTAGGGTCGATGTCAAGATTTTGCATGGTTTTAGCAAACGTAAACGAATCTGATATGCAGTGTGACGAAAACCGCTCCAACACAGGTTGTAATAGGCTAGCCAACCACTTGCCGAGTTCATGATGGACGAATCTGTCATAGACAGTATTGGGCGAAGTGGAGTACCTTCTTTGTGTGTTTTCGGCAAACCATACATTCGAGGTCTTTGCGATCCAGTTGGTCGTATTGCGTCATATATCCACCTCGGCATGTGATCGGCTTTGACTAAGTCAAGCAACCGCTTCTGAAGGCGCGATTCAATGATGGCTGTGTTGTCATTGCTGGAGACCGGACCAAGTCTTCTAAATTTCGATTGATCATCAAGTATCTTGTTTATTGTATCGACGTAGTCGCTTTCGTTTACGTTTGCTAAAACCATGCAAAATCTTGACATCGACCCTAATGTCTTCATGTGTTCTTTTGATGTATCCAGCTTGTTCACCAACGTTCCCCTTGAGGAAACCATCAAAATCTGTTCGGAAGCCCTCTACGACCAGTCTAATTCCCGACCAGTCATTCCAAAGGACGTGTTTGTTGAATTGATGAAGAGCGCTACATCCTCAGTTGACTTCAGCTACAATAACACCATGTACAAGCAAACAGACGGAGTAGCTATGGGATCACCACTTGGTCCGGCTTTGGCCAACATCTTCGTTGGATATTATGAAGAAAAGTTATTTTCTCAACGCAAAAGCCTTCAACATACTTCAGATATGTTGACGACACGTTTGCTATCTTCGATCACGAAGCTGAAGCAGATGAATTTTCTGACCAAACTTAACTGCCTTCATCCATCCCTCAAGTTCACCTATGAAAAAGAGAAAGAGAAATGTCTACCGTTTCTTGACATCTACGTCGAAAGAACAGATGTTGTCTTGGAGACCAGTGTATACCGTAAGCCCACTTTCACTGGCCAGTATTTGCGTTGGGAGTCCTTTAGTCCTCTCAAACGCAAAATAAGTCTAATATCTACATTGGTGCATCGAGCTCTAATGATTTGCACCAAGTGTAGACTCAATGAAGAAATAGAACAAATTAAGAAGATATTACTGGACAATGGCTATCCTAAAAACATCATCAACACTCAGATCACCAAGAAAATTGCTCAGTTCTCCACCCTTAAGCGATTTGGCCCTGAAAAGTGTCCTGTGTACTTGAGGGTCCCTTGGATAGGTAAGCCATCTACAAACTTAGAAAAAGAAGTCAAAACCGCCGTGGAAAGCTGCTATGGTTCAGTCAGCACCCGCCTGGCCTTTACGTCTAAGCGCATGCTGCCTGTGGCCCGCAAGGATGTTCTACCTGCCATTCAGAAAAGCTTTGTCATATATGAATACAAGTGCCACTGTGATAGTCGGTACGTAGGGCGAACATCTCAACGACTGCAGGATCGCATCAAGCAACATGTTCCGCAATGGTTAAGACAGCAATTGACTCGTCCACGCCGATCTCAACCACACAGATCGTGCAAACGAACCGACACCAAACCGGATTGTGACTCCGCCATTGGTCAGCATCTTTTAGATAATGATCGATGCGCATTAAACTATGATCATAAGCGGTTTTCAATTCTTGCCGCAGCGCGCAGCTCTTTCCATCTCAATCTTTTAGAGGCTACTTATATCAAGACCCGACGCCCGGTGTTATGCAGACAGAAAGAGTTTGTTTACACTCTCAAACTCTTTCGATAATCGTAGCATTTGGCCTCCTGCCGCGCCTTCTTTAACTTTCGCAATTGCGAAATCTTTCTTTGGCGCGTTTTGCAATACAAACGCAATCATTGGCCTGTCTTGATTACGTAACATCCAAATTATTCACATAAAAGACTCATTCACTCTAGATCTTCCCTTTTGACGCGATACCGCCACTGATGAGAGCGTCACGAAAAGCTTATGGCTAAAACAGCTTTTTTCAAAGCTATATTGAAATTGATCTTGAAAACCATAAATTACGAGCAAGAAAGGGGATGATCTTCTTTTTTCATTTTTTTTTTTTTTGGAGATCACCCAACTTTTGGGCAATATAACGCGTTCTCAGGCGTTATTTACGTAGGATTGCCTTTATTTATTTAGCCCGACTTTGAGATATTTAAACATTTTCAAGTGCCAAATAGAGCATGCATCCCAGCCATCAACTAACAGTTGACAAGTGTTAATGTAATTTTTATATAAATTTTTGTGGATTTCGCAATCAATGTTTGACCTCTTCAAGGGCTCTAAACTATCGAAAGTTTGGCAAACCCTGCTTTAAAGTATCTGCTTACAAGGAATCATGCACAGCAAAGAGTAACATACATGATTTATTTGTATTGTTTTTACTTTTGCGGATTGTTTTTACTTCCGTGTCTTACGACTTGTTAATTTGCGTCAGGATGTTCATAGATTGATTGAAAAAGAATCCAAATCATTTTTTCAGCATTAAATTCGTTTTCTCAAACTGGAAATGCCACATCAAGCAAACAAAAGGACAAAGATCTCAAATTTGTATAATATATCATTTCTACTTGAAGATCAATCGACCTCCGAAAAATTCTTCACCGAATACCTAAATAAAGTAATTTTAAGAAATTTAGAAGGAGTACTGTTTAGCGATGGTTTTGGACTACTGCTATTAATCTCTTGCCAAAAATCAGTTCAAAAACTCTCATTTATTGTTCGCTGAGCTTCCATATGTTTGATGTATTGCAGCTATTAAAGCGCTTTATTTCAGAAACTAACTATGGTCAAAACGCACTAACCTGGAACAGAGCGATGTATTTTGGACATAACTGTAAACACTGAGAAGAAAACGTGAGCTTTAGACAATGTGTGTTTCAAGGCTTAATCTTTCAACGTCTTATTTTGTTTGGATGATTGGAGTCGGATTTGATGACGAATCTAATTTAACAACAAACATTCTTTGATAACTGCAGCAATTAAACCACAACATACACTAAGTCTGTAAGACATGGACTTCTAGAAGACAGGGGCTTCTTTTTAGAAGTCCATGACTAAGTCTTACCATAGATCAGCAGTTGCCACGTCATTTTACACCTAGCACTACTTGTCACAAGAGATGACGATATTTTCACAACTCATCCCATCGTGGTTTATGATTACCGATCAAATTCGAAAACTGTCACTTGAAATTGAAAACCTTTCAATGACATACGTGTTGAAGCGACTTCGCTCTCTGCAAATGACCAAGTTTTATATTTAATAAAGGCCTAGGGCGTTTAATTAGCAGCGCTTCCATTAGCTCGGTGTCAATGTTAAAACCGCACACTTTTAATAATGTAAAGTTTTGCTCTGGTGGCATTGTTTCTCTGCAGGCTTTGCACTGATCACCATGGCATTCGATGGCGGAGTTAGATGAACTTTGTTTTTTAAGTGCCCGAGAGGGAATAGATTTTTTGTATCTGTTCGTGTTAGTTTTATTTAGTTAACTTTAATATGTTCAATGAAGTACTACTCTTTGTATTTGTTTAGCCCATTAAATCATGCAAGAAAAGTTCCCCGTTATCTGAAATTTCATAAAAGAAGATTATGATAAATTATGAAATTGGCCAAGATTCTCTTATTTAATCACAATCATGTATTTTTAAATTATGAACCACACGATGTATAATGAATGTTTGTTGTTATGTTGAATTCGTTATGAAATCCGACTCCAAACTGCGGAAGCCATTTAACGTTAAAGATCTTGCTTTCATAACAAAGCTCCGCTAAAATCTCACGTTTTCTTTTCGAAGTTTATACTTTTGTCTAAAATTGACTGCTCCGTTCCATAGTCGTGCGTTTCAACGAGAAATAGCTTCCGAAATAAAGCGCTCTAACAGCTATCTTAAGCACAGAGTACGCAAACAAAATAATATACTTTAACAAAAACAAAACGCGAGTGACAGCAAAGAATTCAACCAAAATATCCGTGTTAATTCAACTAAACTACGTGTGAAACACTTACTTGAATACGTTGGACAGAATACATCACTGCACACCAACCAAAAACATTAACAACTGGCTAGCCATGATCTGTTTGAAATATTCTTCAGTTTTTAGCGCTTGGACGAAAGATTGATATCTAGTAAGCTCACATGTCCACTTAGCCGACGGCTTTGCTGGCCGTCGAAAACGCGGGCTTTGCTGGACGCTAGCCGGGTTTGTGTTCACATGCACAAAATAGTGGTGGCTCTAACCAAGAAATGATAAAAAATGTTTGGTGATGAATCAAGTCAAACAATCAAAGTATCTGGTTGTGTAGATTGAAGATGTTAGTTGCGCACAGATGAAATATTGAAAGTTTGATTAAACAGGAACGGAGTAGCAGGATTTTGCACAAAATAACCCAAGCTACATTACAATTGGTGGTATTATGCTAGTGCAGAGCGGTGAATTGTAAATACTGTTGCCTATAAAATGGGTCTGCTCCTACGCATCATTAGAAATCACCATTTACAGTCTGGGTATCCAACAGATGATTAAGGCTAAATTTTATACGAGTCGTGATTCATTTTAATACACTTTTTCCTGGCTGCGTGTATGCCAGGGCCAAGCTACACGAGTGCAATCAAAAGCTTTAGCTCATACTAATACGCCTACAGTTACAAACAAATTCGTAAGTAGTGGGCCTAACATTTAATAACTAAGTTCTGGAAATAAGGATCAATTGCCTTGGCGCTCTTCCACAATTTTAATATGCTTTTAAACACTTGTTGAAGTTAATGGATAAACGTTTGTTAAGTTTGAAAACGCCTATGGTGAAAACAGGGCAAATAAAACATTGAGATGGCCTTGAGAAACTGAGAGACATGTAATGGCTATGTGCAACCGCCCATAATCTAATTTTTTGTCGATTGCGTTTCAAAACCGATAATTTTGTTTGGGAACAAGATTTGGCAATTAGAAACATATAAACTTTTTATTACTGTTTTTGTAAGCATCCATTGGGCGAAGCACGCGCAGCCGGCTAAACCTAAATTATTACACTCGACATTATTGATGGAGGTCCTGCAGGCAACGTCGGAAGAGCCGACAAATATAAAGATAAACTCAAAAATTCTGTGATCAGTTCTTAGATTAATTAAATAATTCAGATGGTTAGTTATTAAACACTGAATTAAAATAAGAACTTTTGAAAGAGTACTGTTTTGCGATGGTTTTGGAGTACGGCTATTGATCTTTTGGCGAAACGTAGATCATAAACTCTCATTTATTGTTCGCTGAGCTTCCATATGCTTATGTATTGCAGCTATTAATGCGCTTTTTTCGGAAACGAACTATCGTCAAAACGCACGATTATGGAACGGAGTGATTTATGTTAGACGCAACTGTAAACACTGAAACGACAACGTGACGATGTGTGTTTCAAGGTTTAATCTTTTAATGTCTTTTTTTTGTTTGGAAGATTACAATCGAATTCGATGACGAAGCTGATTTAACAACAAACATTCTCTGATAACAGCAGCAATTAAACCACAACATACACAAAAACATACCGTAGATTAGCAGTTCCCAAGTCATTTTGCACCTAGCACTACTTGTCACTAGAGATGAGGATATTTCTTTACTTCTACTCATTGTGGTTTACGATTCCCGGATCAAATTTGAAAACTGTCACTCGCAAGCGAAATGTGTGTTCAATATCGATTTCAAACCTGAGTTTATCGTTATTTCAAAACTGTTTCGTTACTTGAATATGTAAGTCTCTAATTTAAATTATTCCTGTTGATGGTTTGCTAAAAAGACAGTGTCACCCTAACCGAACGCATTGTCTTCTCACGACAAACGTTAGGTCAGTGTTTGCTATTTTTTGAGTTGTTAAAATATAAAGTTTGCTCCCCAAATCTTTGTTCTCAGAAATTTATGGAATTCCAACTCTTGACCAAACTGAGAACTACAGCTGCAAATCAATTGTTTCTAATGAGAAAAAGAAAACCAAGTTAATAATCTCTTAGCTTACATAATATATCGGATATTAGATTACACTTATCTAAAATCTTTCTAGTTTCTATTCACGTTATTGATTGTTACATGTTCTCAAGCAATCTTGATTGTTGTTTTTGTTTTTGTGTTTACCCCTTCTCTTCTTTGGGATGGAGGCATGGCATAAACGATTTTCAGATTTATGCCGCAGATTAATTCAAATTATGCTAGAAAAAAAGCGGTAGCACCTTTCAAACTAATAACGAAAGTAAATTACTGACTAGTAGCCCCACCACCAACAAGGTGATCTGCCATTGGTGGATACCCAAAAGTCGCTTCTTACTACTTGTTGCGTGAGTAGCTTTACTATTCTAACATGGTAAAGTGAACCTTGACCAAAGATACCAACGATTTGTCAAGAATCTTTTTTATAAAAGCGTACAAAATTTTTGTTTAAACATGTAATTATCATTAAATTAATCGGTCATGCGTTACTATTTTGTCAGGATGTTAAGCCATTATAGTAACATTTTTAATTTGAAAATTTTGGGCTGCCTGTACAGTTACATCCTTGGCTGGTTGCGTTCACGCTCCGAGCGATATTTGTCAAAACAAAATTATGCTTTGTATAAGTTTGGGAATACATGTATAACACTAGGTGCAAACCGATTAACATGTTCATTTAAACCTCTATCTGTCAGCAAAATATGTGCATTATGTACCAATGGCGTCAAACTGTTCTCAGTCTTAATTCTTATTTTGAAGCTGTTTTCGTCGTATTTTTTAAATTTTTGCTTACATAGCACATAATCGATAAAAATCAATAATTCTAGCAATATTAATTTTTCAAACCAATAAAAAATGAAAACTAGAGTTCTACAAGCTGCTGGTGCACCAAGCGAACATTAATTTTGTAGCTTGTTGCAAGGTTGATTTGAATGGTAATATTGTTTAATTCATATTTAATAATTATTGTTTTCATTGTACACAAAAAGAACAGCAATGATAGACGAAAGTAACGGTAGCCTATGATAATAGTCCTGCGGCGTAGCCTACTTATTTCATTTATCGTCTCACATAAATATCCTTCTACACAAACCACCAAACCACTGGAAAAAAACAGAAATTGCAACACAAACCTTAAAAATACTTCTAAATAAACACAAATATTAACAAAAACCTTGAACTCACTTGCAAATAAACACAAACGAAAATAAAAATAATAACAATCGTAATAGTAATATCAAACTAAGCACAGCTGACACAGACAATGTCCGAATGTACAGGACATACACGCTTGACACATGTACTGTAGAACAAAGAGATTGACATTTTTCCGCCCTTCTTTTCGGTCACACAAAGTACATCGGGCTCTCTTATTCAATAAAGCACCATTTACAGTTAGAGTAGCATCCCTTTTTTTGGTTGCAGAAGTTGGTGCAACCGGTTGTACTTCTTTCGTAATTACACACAGTTTTTTTCCGAGACTAATCAAAACTTTCTTCCTTGCCTCATGCAGATGTTACCATTTTCATGATTTATTTCTTACCAAATGATTATGCTATGCTTGTATCAAACGTTGGCGATCATTTGAAGCATCGTCTTTTATGGAGCCAGTTGGGATTAATGTTGATGTGTTGTTAATAGGTGGTAACCTTTTTTCAGGTTGAGTGAGGTAAGTAACCAATTTATTAATGGACTCAGTCTTGTTTTTGTTTGCTTTCCCGATAATCTTCAGATGTTCGAGTTGGTCTTTCGGCACCTTAGGTCGAAAACATCAGCTCTACCACATTTTAATATTGACAAATAGTTGCTTTTGAGTTTTTCTTTTTCCAGCAGTTTATCAATCGTGAGAAAATCTTTCCATGACCATTTGTTAAGAATATTTTTGATAAAAATTTTCAAAATTTGATTGAAATTTGTAATTTTTATTAGAGTATTCAACTGTATTATTGTAATAATGTTAATTGCAACATTTCCAGTTTTAAGGATAAAAACATGATGCCCAGGTCCTAAGCCGGCTACCTCCATGCACTGGAACAACTATAATTGTGAGAAGAAAGTTATGCTTAGAGATCACCAACTGCACTAAAGAGATCTGATAGGTCGAAACAGTGTCACTGTCTGCAGTTTGCACAGTTATGCTTGTTTAGAAATATAAGACGATGTGTATAAACCAATAAACAAGTTTAGCAAAACCACTTTCTCAACCAAAGAAACGTACCACTAGATTTGATGTGATATAGGCTATAGGTGTTCAATAGAACCTAGCGATAACTACTAAAGTAGCGCTAACATACATGTACTATTAGTGCAATGAACTGAAAATCACTTTGCTATATCTTCAGCGTGAACACAGTAACATGATCCGTGTTTACTACAGTAGTATAATATCATGATTGATATCTTGCCGCTTGTGAATGAATACATGGTTTGTGTTTGCTAATAAGATTTAATCTTCATGAGATGGTTTAGCTTTTACAGAGCTTTACTTTGGAAGCTTCCTTTTGAACAGAAAATCATTATTCTTCATTAAACGACGCAAGTTTAAGAAAATTATCTTTAATTCTGTAGTAATCATGACGTCACCAATTCCCATATAACACTTATCTTGATTTTTCATTATTTTAAAAAACTGTTTGGTGATGATCAAGCTTGTCAAGTGTTTTTGTGATCATTAGTTTCGAAGGAGTTGAAACCCTGATATGGACAGAAATTAAAATATTGACTAGCTGGCGTTTCTGGCGCCGCCTGGCATGGCTACCAATTAGTTGTATCGGGTTAAAAATAGAGGTTGAGCCGAATTCACTTGAAAAACATTTGTGAGAACAGTGATACAAATAGGGGACATAGCTTTTCAGTCTTTAATCGTGATCATCCTACGTTTTAAGCAAGACTGGTCTAACTAGCAAACAATATATCATTTCCAAACGTTTCATCTGTTTGTTTTCAATACATACAAGTAGAGGGAACGGAGCAAAGTCAAGATTAATAGGAAACAGTGTAATCAGAAAATAGAATGGAATGGAAGATTTAGATAATGAAATGGAAGACGGTCTTTAATCATTTGATCTCGATTCCATCATACAATTTTTATCGCGGCATACAACTTCAGATTTTTGTAGAAAGCCCCCGCCAAAAAACACCCCCACCACCGCTCTTTTATCGTTAGAATTTTTATTCATTGATGGAATTCAGCACTGAATTCAGCGATGTAAGCTAATATTATGTCAATGTTGCGTTCTTTGTTTTCGCAGAAGTGCACGTGAGTAAATCTCCGGACACCCTATAAATCTCCGGACCGGTTCCGTAAGTACTTTTTGGCCTCTGCTGTTAACACCACTGGATATTGTTCATAGCGATGAACCCTCACTTACATTTGGCATTGCTTGCTGGTAGATTCTTGACTGATGGATTTTGTATTCGCTACAAACATTAGCTATTAGCGCAAATTTTTTACAGAACTGAGTGCGGGCTACAGCATTTGGAAAGCGATCCTTAAACAAAGGCTTTTTCAGTACTGCTTAAATTTCATCTTTTTCAAGTGCTAGGGCTATGAACGGTATTATTCAACTACCTGCCCACGGATTGAAGTCATGATTCTATCAGTCCAGATAGAGAAAGTTTTGGTTGACTGGGCAGCCAAAAGCAACTTTTATTGCATGATAAAATAACTCAACACTTATTGTTGTAATTTCATCTTATATAAACCTATTCTTCTGTGCGGTATTAAAAGAAGCCTCTCCTCAGCTTGATTTCTACAAAAGTTAAACAAGTATATATTATCAAAACAGGAATCTCACGTAACCTTGCAAACTTGTTCTCATATGTACGCTCTCAAGAAAATTTGACACTTCCTTGACAACAACAAAATTTGTTAAATTTGAATTTGCAAGGAAAAAAGTTTCATGAATTATACAATTTGTCCTAAAACATAGGTCGGCAACCTAACGCCCTGGTGCCAGATGTGGCCCGCCAAGCAAAGTTGTTAGCCAGCCGCTCTTCAGTTAACTGTGACACCAATGTTGCCCGCGAGTGAATTTCTCATCTGTTAAACTTGAACTGTTTCTGTGTCTTATTATTCATTTGTCTTACAGGCTTATCTATTCGTCACAGTATGCCTAAATATTCCTTTGCAAAAAGTTAGATGGTTTATTCAGCTACACTTTATGATTGCGTCAAGATACCTTGCAGTTTTAGGTATGAAGTTTGGTGTTAGTTTTTAAGTTGCATTTAAAAGTCGCAATTTAATTCAAGAATGCATCACTTCTTGACTTGATAAAAGATATCTTAAACAAATGATAGCCCAACTTGACTAATCGTGCAAGCAAAACGCACTTATTACAAGACGTGTGAACCAATATTTTCGGCAATAAAACACATCAAAAGCAAGCTGAGAACACAAATAATTGATTGCAATTGCAACTGTTATGCTTCTGGCATAGGCGTATCAAAAGAGCCAAGGAAAGCATGCCTCCAAACATTTTAAAGGCAATCATGATAAGAAGGTATTTTCAAGCATAACTCCACAAAACTTCAACCTTGACAAAATAATCATCGAACAAACTCGAGGGACAAAAAATCCCCAAATATTTTTTGAGTTGTTTCAAAATTTATTTCCGCTACGTTAATGGTTTCTGGCCACAGCCAGCCTATCACCAAAACTTTAGAAACTTTCAAGCATAAAGTTAAGTATTACACTAATGCTGTGCTGTCGATGAATGTATTTTGTAGTTTTATGACGATCTGTCACTAGTTTAGTTAAAAACTAATGTGCTGCTAAATAAAGTTGTCTGAGAAAAACAGATGAGGAAGCGAATTAAAATAACTTGCACATTATAAAAGTAAATTCCTGACTTTTAATTACAATTTATAAAAACACGCAGTAAATAAGCCTTAATTTCTGTTGTTTTATACAACAAAAAGTGAAGAAAACAAATTTGCTTAGGAAAATTATCTCGGCGACAAAGATCCTCCAAAATTTACTCCTGCCCTCCAACTTTAAAAATGTTGCCAACCTGTAATGTAAATACTAGAATTTAAAGTAATGCAAGAGGCTGGCGATGTACTAAGCAAACTGCAGTCAGTTACACTATTTCGACCTATCAGGTCTCTTCAGTGCAGTTGGTAACCGACAAGAAGCTAGAGGCTTTTAATGAAGCATAGCTTAGACCGTCACGCTTGTGGGACCTACACTAGGTCCACAGTAGTGAATGGGCTGTCGATAGTCTGCGGAGCCGTATCACTGTATCACGAAATGTATCACTTGGCCTAAGCTATGCTTTATTAAAAGCCTCTAGCTTCTTGTCGGTCACAAATTGCACTGAAGAGACCTGATAGGTCGAAACAGTGTCACTGTCTGCAGTTTGGTAAGTGCATTGCTAGCCTCTTGCATTACTTTAAGTGCTTGTGACCACTGACTGGGCTGTGACAGCACTATTGTTCTAGCAGTTGTTAGACTTAGTGCATCTGCGACAACCGCCACTCATTTACTAGTGATACGGGTTCGCAGAGTGCTGAAAGACCATCCACACAACAGTGGACCTAGTATAGGTCCTACAAGTGTGACGGTCTAAGGCTAAGCTATGCTTTATGAAAATTTTCTAGCTTATTGTCGGTCATCAACTGCACTGAAGACATTTGATAGGTCGAAACAGTGTCACTGTTTGCAGTTTGCTAAATACTGGATTTTTTTGGTGACTTGCACCTAATCATCTTTTCCGAAGACTTTTTCTTTCAGTTTGGCACTCACCATTGCCTAAATCGACTTTGATTACATTTTTGAGTTACTGGAAAAGTTCTGAGAGAAGAATTGAACCTCTTTGCAGAGCACTCATTTAAATAAAACTTTAAAAATGGCAACTGTTTGGTAGTTTACAACCAGTGTTATAATTTGTGTGAAGCAAAGCAAAAAAGTTAAAGTGGTGTGGTCAGATGACAGCCATATGCTTTTAAGTGTGGAAAATTAAATGGCGAAGTTCTTTTATTTGTGAATATCAAAACTACATACTTGCAAAATTTTGATAAAAAGTAAGAGGGATAAAGAAAATGCAATTTTAGGGGCTTCATATGTTAACACATAACTTATACAATACTAAATTTTGTAAACTTTGTGTGAATGGTTTACTTGTATTTAATTTTCAATTACTGGCTGTATGTAGCAGTTGCTAATATATATTAATATAGAACCAGCTATGCTAATACTCTCTACAATGTAAAAAAAAACAGCAACTTGCAGGTAAAAAAGTAGGGGATTGGGGCCTGAAGCTCCGCAAACTTTGTCAGCCCTCTCCCAGAACGTTGTCAGTCCCCTGTAATTCCCCAGAAATTTCAAAAATAAGAGAACTGCTTGTATTTGAAAACTTGATCTTTGAAAAAAGGCCTCCTTTATGCTTGGAGTTGAAATAGTTACTGTCAAAAACTTCATCTCTAAAAAAATGTCTTCAACTTTGTTTTGAGACAAAAATATCTTCATCCTCTCCAGCCCTATGCCAAACAAAATGGTACCCATATTCAGTAGCTGGTATTAAAAATGCAGCTTACATTGATGAACGGTGTAGGTTCTTGTATTTTATCGAAACAAACTTTTGCGCAAATCCCACTTGCATGCAAGTCAATTGATTAGAAATTGGTCGCTGAATAAGCCATGACCAGCACTTTTTTATTTCTAATTTTTTGTCATGTCTTAAAACGCCTTAGTAAAGATAAAATATGTTTTCAAAAAGTGATCATGAACAAGGGATTATGTTCATAAATGCTTTCAGCGAGCACTTGAGCCACAATCAATCTTCAACTTTCAATTTGATATTATCACAGTATTTCCTTCTTTGAAAAACAGGAGAAGTCGCCCGGCATTTGTCCCGCGTATTAATGACTGCTTATCCAAAGCTAGCATTTGAAATGAATCCTACAAGTTGATGCGAAGCAGATGCTTTTTCTGCAGTAATTTTAAAGATGTTTCGGTGGAGGCAACGATTGTTTTCTCCTCTTTTCTTGTGACTCATCTTTTAGTGTTATCGTTGCCGAAAGTGCTTCCTCGCTTGGTTTAGCTTTCTTCCTTAAACGTGCTCTACCATTTCCTCTGTCGCGTCGAAAACTTCTATATAAACCAACTTCAAATCGGCGCAAACTATCAAAAATTATTGGCAAAATATAAAGTTTGGCAAAATGATTTTGATTCCATTTCTGTCGATATTTTTGGTGTCTGCCAGTGGTAAGTAACAAATCATGAGGCGTGTACTGGTGGGGTGTGGCTGAGCTCTGTGCGTGCTAGAGTGTTGTGCTGTTGATTCTGGTCTAGCCTGGACAGTATTAAGTTTGTGAAGAACCGAATACTTAAACTTGTTTTTAAGTCGTCCAGTTTATATAAAATTGTTACTTTTAACTTTGAACTGAGTGGTTTTGTCTCATGTATACAAGTGATAAAAAGAATTACAACTGTATTAATAATTTATGAGACATTACAATCCTAAGTCCAGCGTTTATCTTCATCACAGTAATTATGAGTAATTAATATTCCCCTTTAAGAATAAACTAACGTTTATTTAGCGATCTATTCAATGGGTTAAATGGCAGCTCTTGAATTCAAAACAATAAACTGATAACGCCCTTCGGACAGTGGCAGCATCTACGAATGCAATATTGGATAATATTAATGATGGTTAAATGAGGAGCGCAAATATATTGCGTGTTTTAGTGGTTTGGATCGTATCAAGCCATCGCTCTCACTTCACATTATGACTATTATAAAATCGTGTAACTTATATAGTAGAAATACAACAACCTATCTCGTACTTCTTGCCTCAGAATATCCAGATAGCAATATTTGTTTGCCAAAAGCGATGAATTGTGACTGTGACACTGGCTTAGCAGAATTAACTTGCAGTTTTCTTTGAGCGCAATTATTTGATGTTTGATATTTAACATGAAAGACACCAAACTGACAATGGTTAGTCTCTTCATAATGGTTTGCACCTCACACCTCTCTTGTACACGATATGATTCGACTGGTGTTACTTACCAAGCAAAGTTTATGCAAAAATGTATTACAGATATTTTGTTTCAGCTCTTCGATGCTATGTGTGCGAAAATGCAAAAAGCTTGCTGGAGTGTCATTCCCCTAATGGTGGAAGAGTAGTGACATGTAACTCAAACGAGGTACGACAAATTTTGCTGATTGTTTTTTCTTGATTCAACACCGTATTTTCATGCGACTCCTCACTCAAAGACAAAGCGTCGAAAAACTAGTATAAGTTCTCATTATCTATTTTATTGATAACAAAGTGTTAATTTCAGAAAGCATGCCAAACCCATGTTAGAAGAGGCTCTTATGGATATCTGTACGAAAAGAGATGCAAGGAGCGCCATGCTTGTCACAACAACCAAATCCAGGTGAAGTTTTACAAAAAAATTAGCCATTTGTGGGATTGAACGTTTAAATGACTTGTTTTTATAGTACCAGCTATAAATAGGTGTATATGCGAAGTAGCGATCTTGAAGCAGAGTGTGTTTATCAGTCACATAAACGCTTCAAACTTTGATATCATTGTGAAAGAACTACACGTTATCCAACATTTTTGTTACTTTTGGGATGCTTGTCTTTTAGAGCATGTTTAGATATTGTCCCTTTTTTTCTAGCACTGTTTCAAAACAAAGCATCATATTGATAGGTCAGGTAACAAACTGTTTACAGAATCCACGACCAGCATCTCATCCATCTCAATGCAACAAAGAGGGAGATACTTCAGTCTGCAGGTGCTGCTGCTTCACCGACAAATGCATGGCTTATCAAGGATGTCCAGGTAAATATTGATCATTAACATGTTGAATTTCATGCACTTTTAATCCAGTATCTGTAGTTATTCGGCTAACTGCTGCGTTGCAGAGACTATTGATGAAGGCATCTCGCAATCATTTTCTATACTTGAATGAAGTCTCTGGCATACGTAAAAGTGAAGTTGCGGAGGAGTACGGAGTATTTCGAAAAAGTGAAAATCTTTTTCTTGAGCAATCAATTTTTTAAAACCAAAGTTTTTCCCGTTTTTTTTCAGCCAATAGACGTGATAATCCTTATTTTGGAAATAAACTTTTTAAAGCTTTTGCTTCTGTTGGTCTCCAGCTAGACATAGACCTACCTTTTTCTTTTCAGGATATTTGCTACAGTCATACCGTTTGGTAAGGCCATTGCTCTTTACCCCCCCCCACCCTTAAATAAACCACTAAATGCAGCATGCTACCAGTGATAGATAAAATAATTATTACTGCCAGAAATATTGGCAATTCACCAAAGATCGCTTGAAGATAAGTGAATCATCGTACAAACGAAGATTTTTTGGTTAATCGCTAATAGCACATACACATCCTTTAATCTATCACAAGGCGATATTCCTCATAAAGTGCAAGCAAACGATGGAATGTGTTCAAAGTCTGCATGAGATCCAACACAATCCATGAAATTCTGTTGCATAATTAGCGAGCGCCATTTTTCTACATAAAAAATAGTTAGTCATTTCAAAATTATTTTTATATGCAGTTGATCAACCACCCACGCCACCACCTCCACCAAAACCATTTTGTAAACCACCAAAGATTTGCGAAAAATGTTCACTTGATTGCGAACAAAGCAGGCCTGATGGAAACTACGGGTTGCGACAAGAATGCAAATATGAATGTCCGCCAGGTAAATATATGTAGGTTATTGTAAGACATGATGGTATTCTTGTGGAGTAAATGGCAGCTCAGTCTTGCCTACTGTACCTGAGGAACAGAACGATCAATTTTCAAATTTATGACATTTCGCAAAAAACCAGTGTCAGTATCCTGCTATACATATTTTAATTAGGACGTTTCGTTGAACGCTGTTAGCACTATCAACCAAAATAGTGCAACTTATTAAATATTTATTAATGTAATTTATTTGATATCAAATTGCAGTTGCACAGTATATTTGCGAAAAAACTAATAATTATATTCCAAAAATAACACCCAAACAACTTGTCAAAAACATACTGCAAACGTTTCGACCCTCAACTAGTGTCATTTTCAACGCAAATAATCTACAACAAAAATGTTGGATATCAACTACGCCATAGTGACACTAGAAAATCAACACACAACAAGAAGCGATGGTCACGTATTAAATAAGCGGTGAGGAAAGGATTTGGAGTCTATATTTATGCTGAATGTAAAGAGATTCCAGAATGAGGAAATTGGATTTGTCAGGAAAACTGGTGAGAATTAACTCTGAAACTTTGAACTGGTGAGAGTTAATTCAACAATCCACAGATTGTCGCCAGTTCACATGATAAATCCAAACTCTTCATTCTGGGATCTCTTTACACTCAGCAATTGAAACCTAGTTTAAATTAAGACTCCAAAGTCCAAATCCTATCTTGTTGTGTGTTGATTTTCTAGTGTCACTATGGCGTTGATATCCAACATTTTTGTTGTAGATTATTTGCGTTGAAAATGACACTAGTTGAGGGCCGAAACGTTTGCAGTATGTTTTCGAGAAGTTGTTTGGCTGTTATTTTTGGAATGAAATAGCAGTTAATTTATTAAATATCACATTCTTATGATATTTAATAAATTAATCTCATAAGCGATGTACAAAAAAGAAACTCTGATATCTGTTTAAATGTAGGACAATTATCTCAAAGCAAAGAAGTCGAAAATTCCCGAACAAACCTCTCGATTTTATGCGACATGCATGGCATTTTATGATTTTCATATTAGCATCAAAACAAACTTTTTTTTATAAAAATTGACGGATACAGTAACTCTAAACATTTTGTTGTGCTTTGAGATCAAATTTTTAGATTATACCTAATTTCACCCAATAATGCGTATAGAGGAGAAGCATTGTGCCAAGCTCTTCCCCCACTTGTGGCGGTATAAACAAAGAAAAATATCAGCTTAATTTTCGTTTACTCAAAAATTGGCTTAATTTGCCTTGATCTCTCCTTTCAAAAATTTTCTATGCGGTGGTAATTGTAACGCTATTTAATGAGCTTTGTTCTTTCCAATAACCGGTTTTTAAGTAGGAATTTTGATAGGACTATCTCCACAACGAACAACATGCAAAAACGAAATATATTTTGCATCTAAACTTTTTAACTTGTTTTTTCGTTTACGTTGATTTATTCAGCAGTTTTTTGTAGCCTATATCCATTTCTCTAATTTTATGTATATTTTTATTAGTTAAATTTAGAGGTGGTCTGTTACAAAGTGGCTCCACTTAAGTAAACTCTTAAGTAGTTATTTTAGTAACGTGTTATTTGCTTGAGTAGCTTCATTATTTCTACTGCTAGTTTTACTTGAGTAACTCAAATGGGAAGCAACACCACTTAAACAGTTATGACTTTTACTTGAGCAAATGCTAAAAGCCCAATATCTGTTAACTTGTAATACGTTATGCTAGCATAAAATATGAGTTTTAACTTGAGTTTTCCATATTCTGCAAATCATTTGTCAAAGTGGACTGTTTTTTGTTCAAATTTTTAAAAACCATATGATGTTACTATTCAGTGCTGACTGGGCAAGATGTAGTAAGGTATTGCTTGGCTACCAGTAAACCGCGTTTTTATGAAGTCTTGTGGATGCAAAAAGCTTTAGCGCCAGAAATGAATTTAAATATTTAACAGTTTAAATATTTTTCAGGGTGTTTCAACCTGCCAAACACATTTGTTTGGCTCAACACAACCTGGGGAGCAAAGGTGGCATTCCCCTCCACAAGATTTATAAAATCTACAGTTTTGGCTAAAAAAGCTTATTATGTGAGCTTAATTTTATCAAATATCACTAAATCTGCCCAATAATCCTGATTTTCATCAAGTTCTTGTGGGGTCTTTTTAAATAACAAAAAGGGTTGTCAACTAAAATGCGATGCAATGGAAACAATTTTACCCCTCCATTTGCCGCCTTTCGAAATGTTTAGCTGATTAGGCCTCTAGCACAAGTTATCGTAGGATCTTCAAAATCATCGAGATCCTAGTTGTTTTGTAGCCAACGGAAAAGAACACCACTCTTATCGAGCCGATCCACATTTTAATTATCAAAGAAGATTCTATCAAAGCCACATGACAACAATCAAAAAATAAAATCTAGCGAACCTACAAAAATGTATTTACTGCGAAAACGATTACGTATTCAGTAAAAACGAAGAATTTGCAAAATGACGGCAGCGTTATGTTTTTACTTTGGTTTTAGGGTGATTAGGTTTTTAAATTTTTTTCTGGTAATTAACTTTTGGTGAGAGCTTTTTCATCTCTGTTTTTAATTCGATGACTTTTTGTTAAAAATCTTTTGTCACTCATTTTTAATGTTAACGATCTTATCCAGCGCAGAGGAAAACTTACACAGGTCCAGAGGTACCATGCACAACATTCTTACTTACGCCACTGTAGATGTTCGCACAGTGAGATATCACTTAGGAATTTTAAAGGCAAAAGTGCAACAAATTGAAAATACTTTAGTCTAATTTTTGTATATCTTTTAACATTTTTTCAAGTAAATGTGTTTGTATTACTTTCTACTTTTACTTGAATATTTATTTGACTAATTAACAAAACAAAGCAGATTTTAAGCTACTTTGATCACATCTTTAAAATTGTTATGTAATCTATTAATCGAAATCAAATTTACGACAGAAAAAAATCTATTCACAGATGTCCTCCCAGACAAATACGCAAGCAGTGGTACAATTACCTGCAGATTTGGCAAGTTGAACGGCTTCAAAGAAAATGTGTTTTTGCCTTTGCTACCCGAAGATTGTCCAGGTAAATGATAAGATTTTTATAATATCAACACAGAATAAATTAAATAACAGTACCGTTGGTTATTTAGAAAACGAATTAGAAAAGGTTTAAACAATTGAAAGGAATTCTAAACCAAATATATTTATCAAACAAAGGCTGATAGTTCCTGTCACTGGTCATTTGATAATATACAACTGCCATAGTCGAACGTGAAATTGATAAATTACTTGGAAATGGAATTTATAACTGTTGTAAAGTAAATGCAGGAACTTTAGCTCAATCGTTCATTTTAATAAGCCTTGGTTTTGTGGTTATAATTTACGGGTTTAGCAACCGCATCAGATTTGTGTTGATGTGAAATTAATAAAAGCGTGATGCAAAAGCTTCCTCTGGTAGCTTGCACTATTTGAAATAAAAATGCTGTGTGGTAGAATTGGGACATGTAGCCAAAATTGATTTTTTTTGGCTGCAAGAAGGGAGAAGAAATATGGCATTTGATTTGATAACAATCTCGTCATGTCTTTCTAAGGTTTCACAATTTAGAACTTATGGCCACGACATTGGTTCTCCAACCCGCACTGATTGCTCTTATGCTAGCAGTAGAGGCTACTTTGAAGCTGGCAACCCCAACAATTATCCTGTCCGTGATTACTACTTGCGTATCCTTTGCACCTGAATTTCCATGAGTCATTACGTTAATAAAATAAAAGCCATTTGGTATCAAATCCATGTCCTCAAATTAGTTAAAGTTGTTTCTTCATTATCCCTTAAAACATCTACGACAAAAGTTGTTATTAGATGCCAAAAAGGTAAATATCTGTGAAAGAATATACTTCTTAATCATGTTACAGCCTTCGTCTCCCGCAACCTCCTATTCTCCATGCGTTCTTGTGGAATAATACGGTTATGATGTCCCAAAAAAACGACTTCATACCGGATTAAATCAGAAAAAATTCAACTTTTCCATTTTTTACACAAGGGAATACAATGTTTTAATAATATATTTTTCCAGTCTCAAACAAGCTAATTATTTTTATAAATGAATACCATTTACACGTTTAAACGTAAATTCTCTTCCTTCTCTATCAATAGGTTCTCTATCGACAGATTCACAATTTTACACGTGCAATGTTTTATTAGAGACACCAAACATAACGTGTCGTGATCCCCCACAATGGGAAGAAGGAACAGTCAGCTGCCATCCTCCTGCTCCTGAAGGAAGAGGAGATGGAAATTGGAACATTGGAGACACATGCGATTTTATTTGTCCTCCAAGTAAGTTACATAAAATCCTGCCACTAGAATAAAATATTCGTAGACAAACTAAAATTATACTGATGTAATAAAATATAAGAACACAACAGCTTGTTATCCCCAGATTAGACAACTGCTTAACGGCAAACGTGAAAAATTGCCTAAATCGAAACATGACGTTTTTGGTGCTGTGTAAGCCCTACCTACTACATTCATTTACTGTACAATGCACAAGCAAGTTTAAGTCATTCTCATTTCATCGATGCTTCCAACGGCATAATTACATAAAATCTGATTTAACTCACCGGGCATGTGCAAAAGGATGAATAAATCTACTGGTCAAGAATGGAAAGAACAGGTTAACCTGATTCTAAATAATTTTAATTCGTGATTATGCGTGACCTTGATTTAACTTCTCCGCAACTGCTGGACGTACAAACATCAAACTTAGCACGATTGATCACCAACTTGGAGTGAGTGTCACAAGGGCGTTCTCGACATCATCATGACGTCATATTCAATGATAATTGTTTTTGATTTACATTTCTTGACAAAGCAAAACCGATTTTTGCACAAAAGAGAAGTCAATATTTGGCTTACCAACTTACAAAAAAAGTCATTTCTTTGGGGTCTAAGATCACGTCACAATCAACGCTTAATTGCACAATTTGTTATCTGTATTTTCTTACAAACTACTAATTGTATAAATACGATAATCTGTTGCACACAAACAATCACCGACATTACTCTTATTTTGTGCCTTAGCAGCAAATAGTCCTCCTCCCTTACGCACCTTGGTCCTTGCCTTTTAGCTCTTTACTCTTGTCGCTTGTCTTTTCTCTCGTCTCTTCACTTGCCTTCTTCCCTTCCTTCTTTTATTTTTTGCACATAATCCAATAGTATATATACTCGTAATGCGTCAAATAATAGAGAAATAATTCCCAAATAACTCCCGAGTTTAACCAATAAAATTGCTGGAAACTAAATTTATTTGGAAAAGGTTTGTAGACGGGAAAATATCGAAAACACTTACTCAAAGAAACAACCAATAAAAGCGCTTAGAAAATAAACAAGAAAGGTTTGTCTATGAAGGAGTACCGGAAACAACTACCAGTATAACCAATAAAAATCGGTTAGAGAATAAAATGAATAAGGAAGGATTTATATACGGGGGGGAATACCGGAAATAATTATCAAAAAATAAAAACTACGTTGAAACGGAATAACGGCTTAAATATTCCCCAAGATTATTATTGTCACACACATTTTGAAAATCCATTTGGAAATGAGGTCACAAATCAATTTTTAATTAAACTGATTTAGTAAAACTTTTGCAATTTTTGAAAAAAGTTATCATATGATGATTATAGCATTTCGCTATCAGAGACCGTGCTGATCACATCAGACCAGATTATGAAATTATCGAGCGAGTTTGAAGCGTGCAGAAAAAAGAGAAGCAGGATGCTTTGAAGAGTTAAAATGCCTAAATAAAGATTCTGTCATTGTATTGTCAATTGAGGTTTAATTCTAGTAAAGTTCATTTAATCAAAAGCACTTTGTTGATATCTCCCAAAACAGTACTTAATCATGTTTTTACAATTTAGTAGTCTTTCAGAAAATACAGTGAACAAATTGTGCCATCAAGTGCTAGGTGTGACGTCATTTTAGACCCCAAAAAGAAAAATATTTTGTAAGTCGGTAAGTTGGAAGCTGCTTTTGTTTAAGAATAAAACGGTTTTGTTCGTCAAAAAATGCAAATTTTAAAGATATATATTTAATTATAATATCATCATGACGTCAGGAACCCCTTATGACGCTCACCGTCGGATGCTGATCAATCATGCCAAGTTTGATGCTTGTACATCCAGTAGTTTCGGAGGAGTTAAAATGTATGTACATGCGTATGTACGCACGCACAGACCAAATATTGTTTTCTTAATGTAGATGGAGGCTATTAAAATTGGTCTCGATGTTCAATCAAAAACTTTATTTTTTTAAAAGAAGTCAAAAAAGATCAAAAATATGACTTGCCAAAGTAAACAGAAAGATAAATAAAATATCAAGGTGTCTTAAAGCACTACTTGTGTACAGAAAAAGACAATTTCGTAGCTTTTTTATATTTCTGCAAATGGCGCTCTCACAAGTTACCCCACCTTTTCTGGCAATTCTGGTACTTCACAACCGTTTTATTGTGACTTCATAAAAGTTGGCCTCAATCTTGCTGAAATCTTAAATGCTATAACATAGGGCAGTGCATTACTTTTTCCAATCAAGTCAATTTGAAAATCACGTTTAGGCATCTAAATGCTTTTACTCTGTTTTAAATAAATGGTACCACAATAAATTTACGTTTACGCTGGCACTTATTAACCGTAAATATTTTGCTGTTATCAAATGGCTTAAAACAACCGTTGCTTGCTATTTGTCTACAAACGCTTGTGATTTAAAATAGTTTCATTGTAATGAATTTATTAGAACATACTCTTGTCGGTGATTCGGTGTCAATTTGTGACGAAAGACAGAACCCTATAACTGGCGAACTCAAGCGAAGTTTCGAACCTCAACATCCTTGCTGCGAACGTAAGTATTGGATTTAAGTTGTTGTCAATGCTTTCAGCTTTGTAAAACGCTCCGTGTGCTTAGGTCTTTCACAGAGAAGTTAAATAGGATTCCATTGCTCTGTTCTGGAACTTGTGTTGAAACAAGTATTTTTTAATGGTAGTTTGTCGAAATCATCACACAGATTAACAAAAGGGTTGAAGACAATAAAAAATGATCGGGCTACCTTTTTGTAATTAAGCAACATCAGCAAACAGTTTTATATTAATGCATTTAAATAACTAACACAATAATTTTCCACGCGAAGTATGAGGTTGAATGTACTTAAACGACATTTTTCTTTGGCCATACAGGAGGTCTGCGACATCAGGTTCTGGGCTTTGAGATCTTAGTAATCTCAAATCTTACAACAATAGGTACTTTTTTGTAGGAAAATACGCCCAGCTTTTTGATGAAATCTCTTATTTGTTTTTGTTCTTTAATTTAGCTTTTTGCGATCCAAAATTGGTTTCTGATATTACCTTTGTTTTGGACTCCTCAACTTCAGTGGGATACAAATTCTGGCCAGATGTGACGCAGTTTGTAAACGATGTGACCAGGTAAGCATGCAGTTAACTACATTGTTCAAAATTCATGTTTATGACATTGACAGCAGTCGAAACAGATTTTTACATTTTGTAATATCTCAAGCACCATTTACTAATCCAACTAGTTCAATGCAATGTGATAACTAATTAATCCAAGTAAATTGCTTTCTGAAACCTCAGCATTCTTTCATTGTTTGAAGCAAAGACTTCTGCAATGACATCCACAGAACTCCTGCTTAGTTTTCAGCAATCACGACAATGCGCAAAATAAAATTTAAATCCGATTTCCTTCAGTCATGATACAATATGTGATGGCATTAATGAGCCTCTGAAATTAAATTGCTCGAAAATTCTACGTTTTATTTCAATTTATTTTAATCGTGTTATAACTGTCTAAGTGCAGACTGGAGTTTCTTTGCTTAGTTGCGATCTTCCTGTGCTTAACCGGATTATAATAATGAAGCTGCTCTCCCACCAGATTGTAAAAGGCTGCATCCGAATAATCACTATTGTCATTTGACTTGTTAGTGGTGGGGCTAACAGTGTCCAATTTGAATGAAAAACAGGTTGAAAATAGTCTGCTCTCCTCTAAGCGTGATTGTGATCAGGGCTTTTGATGTATTGTACAGAGTGGGCCAAAAGTAGGTTTATAGTTATAAAAAAGTAGGGTTTGGGTCTAAAAGTAGGTTTATTGTTTACATGTAGGTACTTTTAAATTTCAACAATGCTAGTTACTTACACAGAAACTGTTTAATCTGTTAAGTGCTCAAAATGTCCTCAATCAACATTGTAACATTCTTCACACCTGTCCAAAACACTCTGACACACAGTGCGGCACAAATTGCGATCTTCATCAATGTCTTTGAATGCGTCATGAATGTAATCTTTTAATTTATTTATTGTTTTGGGTTTCCTCTCATACACCTTGTTCTTTACAACACCCCCAAAAAAGAAATTAATTGGTGTCAAGTCAGGTGAGCGTGGTGGCCATTCAATGCAAACTCTTCTTCCAAACCAACGCTGTGGAAAGACCTCGTTAAGATAATCTCTCACTCCTAACGCATAATGTGGAGGTGCCCCATCTTGCTGAAAGAAGAGTTGATGAAAGTTAGGTTTGGTATGGAATTGTGACACTACCACTTCACGAAGCATTTCCAAATAGTTTTCTCCATTCACACTTCCATCAAAAAAAACAGGTTCTATAACGCCTTCGCTAAATAACTGTAAACCTACTTTTGGCTCACCCTGTATATTGGAATGTAACCGTGTTTTATGACGTGCTTTTATTGCAAGAAAAAGCAGAAAAACACAACAATAATATATCTGATGTCGTAATCATGGGAGAAAAACATTACGACTTTTGTTTATGTAGTCATATTTGAAAACCAATTGCGAAGTTAACTATTTACTATATATAAGTATTGGAAATTCGTTTTTAAAGTTATTTAGATCTAACTTTTTTACTGGATCAATGAAACAACTAAACCTCGACAGTTAATTTAGTAGAAGCGATATTTTTGCTTAACTTACAAGTAAAAGAAATTTTGTGCAATTCTCACATATTTTAGATCTTTCAATGTTGGACCTGAGGCTGTTCAATTTGGAGTCATTACTTTTGGTGTAAGAACTTACAAAACGGACTCGCGAATTATTAAACTGAACGCTGCTGCTACCAACAATCAGTTTAAAAATGAGCTTGAACGAATAGAGGACTTCTACTATGAAGGAAGAGGTTAGTAAAATACTTTAGCACAATCAAATATTGTTTTTGTTGTTTTTTGGGTAAAATGTTAATCTCACAGCAACAGCATAGAACAACGGTTTTGGTTCTGTTTTAGATTTATCAAGTTTGTACATTTTGTTTGCATTATTTGACATTCATTTGCTCAGTTTTTTGCTCGTAAAAATCCTTAGTCACCGTAGTCATCGTTAAATGCTTTTACCAAAAGGCATTGTAACGCAATTACTGTGAGATTGAAGGTAGCAACCACTAGCTCATAGTCGCCAGAAAACGCCGTCCTTGTTCTATGGTTCAGGATGTTATGACAGCGGTGTTTTTACTTTTAGCCAGTAATGGATAGCGATTGGTATGAAAACGTGAATTTAGTACGACAAATGTCCTAAAGACCCGTTTAGGGCATCCCTCTTTCCAGGTACCTCTGGACGTTTTTGAATGCATCATAAAATGAAAACCTGAGTCGTCATCTAACCTCAGATTGCAGTTTCGATTGCTAGCATTGCTTCAACTTTTTATTTATGAAATAGTTCAATAGTTTTTATTCTCAGGCACCAATACGATCGAGGCATTGTTGGACACCTACAACATCGCATTTACTTCCGATTTCGGCAGTCGATATGATGTTAGAAGCAAAATCATTATTTTTGTTACTGATGGAAGATCCAACATCAAACATTCTTCTTACACAGTCAAAACAGCTAGCGATTTGTTGAAGACAAAAGCTACAACGGTAAGCAGCGTTCTTAAAACGTGACTGTTGTCAATCAAAACAATTAGTTATATGCGCTCCGAAGAAAGCGAGATCTCTAAAACAAATCAGTGTAAACATAATCAAGTATCAAACAAAAAATTCTCTCGTTTTTCTTCCGGCGTCGGATTTGTTTTAAACGCAAGACTTTTAAATTGCACATGGACGCGTGTATTTCTTTGCTTTGTTTGTCCAATAGTTTATTCCAAAGCGAATACAGTAAAAGCAGTCAAACATAACTGATCACATATAACACTTGTAGCAATTGATGTGCAGCAGCTACTAGACTATGATCAACTAGTGACTTTATCAAAACTTTCTTGTGATAGGTATTTGCTATCGGAATTGGCAATCAAATTAATGGCAAAGAACTTGAAACCATTGCATCTAACGGTGATCAAGTCATTTACTACAAAGACTTCAACTCACTTGATCCAGAGAAAATTAAAGCATATTTGCAAGAAATAGCCTGTGAGAGGAAGTGTCCAGAATAAAATGGATGATTGAAGATTCTAGATAGTCGCTTTGATTAAATGAGCATGCTGTTTGTTTATATTTAATTGGATTAATAAATGATTGTTTCCTGAAATGTGCATTAGGTCAGTGACAAACGTAGATCAAACAGGATAAGATGGTGAAGTCAACTTTTAAGCTTTGAATAAATTCATCGAGAGTTCTTGAGCTTTTCAGTTAGTTTGTACACGGTGAAGATAAATGTGATTAGATGTTTGAAGCGGTATTGTGTTTTTGGTCGTCTTTGTTTTAGATGTGGATTGGAAAAATGCACCTCAAATAATCTCCCGAACCAATCAGTCACATAATACATGTATATAGAGCAGAGTTCTTTTCTGTACGTGCGTGAGTGCATACACATGTACGTGCGCTTTAACTACTACGAAACGATCGGGCGCACAAGCATCAAAATTTTGCGTTCAAATACTATTCCCGAAATAAATATCACAATCCCCATAATAAGTGTCACAGTATGGTTTGCGACGTCTAAAATTTTTGTCAAAACGTATTAACCATAGAAACGCGATTAAACGCTTATTTTGGGAGATATTGACATGGTGCTTTCAACAAAAAGCTCTATCAACAATTTAAGCTGAAAAGACGATGCCACAAGAGAATCGTTTTTAAGCATTTTGAGAATTCTGAGCCTATTTTTCTCTTGAATACTTCAAACTAATATTGTGAGTCATAAGCGGTCTGGTTTCGATATAGTGAAAACTGCAGCAGGCAGCAGATGCTCGTAGCCATTCCAAAACCAAGTTATTCATATACTGTCTGTTAAAAGACAACGATAGGCCACATCACAGCATTAGCATATCGATAAACCTAAAACCCTGTTTTTAGTTCTGCAATGGCAAGTTGAAATACTTTTGTACTGTCGAGTAGCAAGTCTGACTAGTTTTAACCTCAAATGCATGTTCATCAAGTGTAGCAAAGTTGAACAAACGAGCAATATTTTATATGGAATCTTGTAGGAATCACAACGATTGTACACATCATTAGAGCAAAAACCTGATCAATTAATGATATTCCTAAAGCAAAACCTATCTTATACCCATAACTGTAATTGTTTGTCTTCGGGTTAGTTTGCACTTCCCCTTGCTGCATTTTTGTTAGCACCAAGCAACATACGCGCAGCCAGAGGTTTAAAGTCATACAAATAGACATCTAATTACGAAAAGCCGTAAGTAATAAGCGTAATATTTAATAGCTTATTCCTAAAAATGCACTGGAATGGCTATGGCGCCCTCCCACAACTTTAAATTTATTCTTCCACCCCAGTGGTGACAATTAACAGATAAAAGTTTGTGAAATTATTCGCTGTTTCAGTTGTGAGCCAGTCCACTTTCTCATTACGTGGTGGAAACAGGACAAACAAGACGATGCTGGGAAATTCAAAAGCCTACGGGCTATATCAGACTAAACATACCTATGTGTACGTTATTTTATACCAATACTTTAGATTATTTATTTAGGCTTACAATTTCGAAAAGTTGTAATTAGTCCAGTACGCCTAATATTTAATGGTTTATTTGTAAAAATTCAGAACAATGACTTTAGCGCTTTTCCACGACTTTGAATTCGTACATTCCATGCACGTCATGAAGCGAAAGAACATAAGGTTTTGAAATTATTGGCTGTTTCAATAGTGAGCAAGTCCAGTTGCAAATTAAGCTTACGCTGAAAATAGTTCAAACAAAACATTTCTAAAAAACTCACAAACTTTGTGGGAATATAGCGGCTGTGTGCAACTCTCTTAATGTTCTTGATTCTTTTTCAAAAAACGGTACTTTTGATTTTGCAACACGAATTCGTTATGTCAAAAAACAGTTTTCATTGAGTGAAAGACATTAATTATTGAGAAACTTGTCTTTATAGAAATTCACCAAAGCATTCACTGACCCCATGAAACCTTCTCACGGGCTCCAAGTGGAGAAGCACTACACTAGTTTAACAGATTAAGATAGCAAGAGATACTTGCTGTAGCAAGAATATTCAAACTCTTATTGTAGTAGTTTAATGCACAGTGTTTATTTTTTAATAAAGTCTGAACAATGGCTAAGTCACAATCTGGTTTGCTCTTATTTAGTTTTTACGATCTCTCAGGTTGAGATCGGCGTAGACCAGTTAATTGTTGTCTTTATCATTTAGGAATTTGCTGCTTTATGCAATCCTTTTGTAGTTCCTTTCCAAGATTGTTTCGAATATCCGCACCAAACACAGCATCAATTGCGAAAAGTAGCACCCAACGCAAATTCAGTGGTGAAACGATGTGATCTATTTCCATCGATCGTAGACTCAATGATAGTTCACTAGGCAACAAACTTTTGTTTATCTCATTTTTTTTTAGTGTTTCTTTATGTTTTTGGGGTCGTTGATGCCGATTTTGATGTTAGTTTGTACATAGTGTCAGCGGTTTTGAAAATATTTGCAACAGATTGAAGTTTGTAATTTACCAAATAATAATACAACTTTAGCATTAAGTGATATTTATAGTACTTTTCAATCTTGTGTTATTTAATTTATGACATTTTTCTATTGTTTTCATTACTCTTTAAATGGTGCTAGAGAAGTAAATTAACCAATTGTCATTTACTATCACGTGATTGGACACAATTTTGGCGAGTTTTTAATGCACATGTCTGAGCGGGGCGGGAGTGCTGCATTGATAGAGAGAGGCCAGGTTGAACAATAGAGATATACAAGCCAGAGGAGTCCGGAGAGAAAGACCCAGTGTTGGTGGGGTGGGATTTCCAGAAGAAGCAGGGACGCAGCGGGAAATACTGCTCCAGGTGTAAGAGTTGTCTAGAAATTTAAATTTAGAAAAAAGTATTAGTGAGCACTTTATATGGACCCATTTGGAGCAGGTGCAGAATTGAACCGATCTACCCTTCCAGGTCACATTTTCAGCGCACACTAAACAGTAAAATGCCCGGCCAAGGTTAGGATGAACGTTGCCGCTCATCAAAAGAAGGAAAAGAATGAGAAGATGAGCAAGAAAGAGGCAGAAGAAGAGAGAAAACAGTCAACCAATTTCAAAGTAGCTGCGTGCTGCCCTTCTGCAGTCGTTCAAACCAAAATTGAGAAAGAACAGTCAAAATAACCAAAAAACTTAATTTTATAGAAACTGCAACTTTATGAAAAAGAGCACCAAAACTTTTAAATGTTTATAACCGGTAGGGTACATTCCAAAAATGTTCAGACACTTCATTTTTTAACAAATCTTTGCAAAAATATGGACAGATAACGCAAAAGAACCATGCTTGCGAGAAAAAGCAGTTAAATTATATATAAGAGCTAACTTTGTTTAAAAATTGCCAGTTTTTAAGGTCTAGTAGGATAATTGGTCAACTAAAAATGAAGAAGAGTTAATAGCAACCAATTTTTAATTAGCCGTTATAAACTAAGACAGTTACACATTGCTGGAAAGCAAATTTTCTCACCTTTCAAACGACACTAATGATTAGTACCCAATCATAATCCTTTTTCATTAAACTTACCTGTTTTTACTCAGCTTATCACTTTTTGAAAGGGAATACAAAGCTACGAAACAGGTGTTAAATTCAACTTTGTTAGGAAAAAAACGATTAATTGCATGTTAAGTGCTGTAAAAAATTGAAACCAATTTTTCAAAACAGAACTAGTATTTTGGCAATCATATAAATGATTGGTATTGTTGAACTAAACTCTTGGTTAAAAGCGCAATTTCGAAAGGAATCAAACGTTGATTCTTCTGCCACATCGTTAACAGAATTCCAAGTTGAAGGCATTAGTCGAAACAGTCTCGCCATGAAAGGTTGCTATCTTGAGACCGTTTGTAAATTAATGAAAAAGTTTGTTGCTTTTAACGGGTTTCAACTTTCATATGCTTGATATAGCTATGAGAGCTTTACATCGGAAGCTATTTCTCGCTGAAACGCACGATTGCGAAACAGAGCGATCCATTTTAGACAAAACTATAAACACTGAAACGAAAGCGTGAGCTTTCAACGAGTTTTGTTTTGAAAGCTAGTCTTCCAACGTTTATTTGTTTTCCAAATTTTGATTCGGACTTTATAACAAAGTTAACGTAACATCCAACTTTCTCTTATAACTGTCCTTTCTATTTAAGCCGTAATTTAACGTAAATCAGCAGTTTTTAAGGCTCTTTGCACTAAGCACAACTTGCCGAAGGACAAGATAATTCCACACTTCTTCCCATCATAGTGCGTGATTGCCAGATCAAATTAGAAAAGTGTCACCCACATTGGAACCGTTTCCTCAAAATTGGTTTAAAACTTGAGTTTATCCCCATTTTAAGACTGTTTGGTAAAATTGAAAAGTCTCCAGTCTAAATTATTCCCTTTCAAAGATTTTTTGAAAATAGTTTCTCCCTGATTGACCGTCTCCTCCCCCACAGTCCTAATATCGTCACTGTTTACCCTTACGCGTAATCTATTTACTTGGTCAGTGAAACTACTAAGTGGCGGAGAAATTTGCGTTCATGAAAGTCTTTTTCAGCGCGTCCATGGAGTGCGAGCACTCCCAACAGAGAACTACTGCTGTAACGTTTTCAATAAGAAAGAAAAACAAAGTCAAAAACCTTTTAATTTTTAAATATCTCAAATAACAAATCACGAAGGCTTTAAAAATTTGAGCTATTTTATTTCACATATTCTCAAAAAATATTGGTTTGATTAAAAAAACAAGATTGCCTATTTTATCTCATTATTCATTCATGCCATGCTTGATCCCAAGTTTGGTGGTCGAAACGCCAGTCTACGATCGTTGACACTTTGGATATGTGTTGCTGTGTTGTTGATGGGTGATAAATATATGCGTAAAAGTAAGAGGATTTTGGGGTATCCATCCCCCAAACTGTTTTCAGCCCCCACATGGTATTGTCAGCCCCATAAATTCTAAAAAATGGCCAAAAATTTACTTTAAAAACATTTATCTCCAAATCAAAGATTTTTATTCTTGCTTGGAGTCAAAAAAGAATAGATAGTCTCTTTCAAAACCTCAATTTCAAAACAAAGCTTTTTTTCATGAGACACAAATATGCCGTAAAGTCCTCACACAAGACAAAGTGTTACGCTTATGGTGACCACCATTTTTTATACTTGTAATGCAATCAATTCATAAACGGCCGCGGCGTTTTCTTCCTTCTATTTTTTTTGTGACTGCCAAACGTTTGAGTTTTTTTTTGCTTTTAAGTCCAAAAAAATTCGCTTTGCTTCTGTTCAATATTTATAAGTAGTCGCTTTTGAATGTTTGCACTTTCGAACACTTCATCTTTAGTCGCAAAGTCTTTAATTTGTTGAGAAAACATCATATGAAAGTATTTAAAATTTAATTTTAATTGATAATTGTCTTTAGACTAATCAATTATGTCACTGTAATAATGATCGATTATTATTGTAATACTTCCAATATTAACTTTTTAGATTGGGTGGCAACGCTTTAGGTCTACTTTTATGACCTGGCAGATCGATATCATTGATAAAGTAGCTATGCTTTTTATTAGTTCAAGAATTCGCACTGTGTATACAAATCGTTGCGATAAACAAGTTGAGTAAAACATTTCTCAAGCAAGCAAATATTTTACTAAGGTGTATTTTGCTAACATTTATTAAGTGAGATCAAGTAAAAATAGCTTTGGCTATATTCTTAACCTGTAGCAGTAACATGATCTGTATTTACTATTGTAGCTTGCTATTCTGGTCGATATTTTGCTGTTTGAAAATGAATTCATAATTTTATTCGCTAATAAGTTTTTGTCTCTATGTCTTAATGTAGCTATTGAAGCACTTTACTTTTAAAGCATTCTTTCAAGTCGAAAGTCGTTTTTTTCCGTCAAGAGACGCAAGTTTAAGAAGCTTTTCTTAGATTTGACATAATTATGACGTCACGAACTCCTTTACGGGTGATGATCAGTCTTGTCGAGTTTCGTGTTTTTACGGCTAGTAGATTCAAAGGAGTTTAATTACAATTATATACACACAGATTTTGCTTTATACGAGTGCGTAATATAGATTTTCCGGGCTTTCCGGGTCCAGCGCCTCCCGGCAGGGATACCAATCAGTTATGTCGGATGAACAAAAAATTAAATCAACCTGCTACGCCGGCTTCCTTTTAAGGATATTTGTGGGAGCAGTAGCGAAAAGTTATCATTAACAGGGCGCATAGCTTCTGAGTTTCTAATTTGGCCATTCTACTTTTTAATCAAAATTGGTTTAACTCATAAAAAACCTATTGTTTCGCAAAGTTTTATCTGTTTCTTCCAATAAATAACAGGAGAAGGGCACAAAATCAAAAATACTAGTGGGCGCCATAATAGTTGGTTTTTATTGCACTTCAAGTGTATTTTACGAATTTCTGCGTCCTTTTCTCAATCAAATTTCTCGGCTGCACGTATCTGCTCTGGTTTCGGTACAGGGAAAAAAAGGTGGCAAGTCGCCCGCAAGTGTCCCGCACCGGATCCCACCAGGTCTTTTATGTTTATTTATTTTAAGCAAAATATGTTTCCTCTAGATGTAATTTCACTCGGTGGTAGATCTAATATTTTTTTAATTTGGATTTTATCTGCTATGTTCGTAATCCCAACATTACCTTCAATTTTTCAAGTGAAGATTAGTGCTACCAACAAACAGCCAATTATTTAATAAATTTTATCTAATTTACCCTAAGTACCGGAAAGAATTAGGAAGAAACTAACTCAAAGTTGTGGGTAGGCGCCAAAGTGACTTTAATCTCGACCCTCTCAACACTTAAATCGAAATTCGTCTTATTTACAAAAAACTCAATCGTTTTACAAACTTTCACCAATTTTATTCACTAAGAAGTATGTTTCGTGAAAGCACAAATTCAACGGGCTAAGCACCAAGTCTTCATATAAACAAAGTCTAATAGATTGAGATGGCAAGAGCTACTTGCTGTAGCGAGAATGGAAAATGGTTTGTTATTTTATTTCGATGCATATTTTTCATTCTCTAACAGATGCTGACCGGTTGAACATCATTTCGTTTGCACAATCTGTCATGTTGAGATCAATGTGGACGAGTCAATTGTTGTTTCCATCACTTAAAATAATACTGTTTTACACAATTGTGCAGTTGTTGAGATGTTCACCCTACGTACCGACTACCGCATTGGCACTTGTATGCGTATATGACCAAGCTTTTTTGAGAGAAAGGTAGAAGATTTTTATAGCTTAGGCAATGTTCGTGTTGACGTCAAGACCAAGCGGGTGGTAACGAAACCGTGGCAGCTTTCCACGGCTGTTTGAGATGTTTTTCCAAGTTTGTGAATGGCTCACCCAACCATAGAACTCTTACGCACATGATACTTTTGGGGCCAAATCACTTGTGCGTGGAGAACTGAGGGAATTTTTCGATAATCTGGTTGTTGACTACGTTTTCAGGGTAGCCATTATCTTAAAATATTTTCTTGATCTGTTTTATATCACTGGACAACAAACTTTTTGACAAATTGTGTTTATCATAATATTATGTGTCTTTTATGTTTGTTGTGGCGCTGATTTCAAAAATGGGTTTAAAAATTTTGTAATGTCAATGATTTTGCCGCTATTTAAAATTTTATGAAATTATGATTTCAAGTTTGTGTAATACACGTAATGGATTTGTGATTTGATGTATTACACGAAAAATTAGAAAAAATCACATGAGCTATTCAAAAAAACACTGTTAAGGACATTGTAAACAGCATTGTTAAGCCATAAAACATTTTAATCAAAAATGGACGTTTAAATAATTTTTTCGCTTGTATGTGGTGTTAGATTTCCGCATCACATTCCAAGCATAGTCTTTCATCATATCATGGCTTCGTTCGACCTCCCTTAATAGCGCTTTTCCATCAGTTGGATGTCTTAGTGTAATCTTTCACCATGCTCTTTGCCTACATTCCTCGAGTTATCCCGAAAGAAATCCAAGTGAGAATGCAAAAAATGCAACTTCAAGGACATACGGCAACCAAGTTTTTCATAGCTTTCAGTCAAATTTGACACCACCATTGCATAGCATCTCTTCGATGATTTCCAAGAAATTCTTCCACAATCATTCTAAAAGCTTGCCAAGCATTTCTCTCCAAATCAGACATTTGTTTCTCCAGCTCTTCAGATGCCAACATTTTTTTTATTTGTGACCCCACAAATATACCTCATGTAACTTTTGCTTCAGATATGCTTGGGAACATCTGTCTAATATGGCGAAAGGCACGGCTTGTCGGTTTCAAAGCCTTAACAAACTGCTTGGCCAGTCCGAGTTTAATATACAATGGAAGAAGTAAAATTTTGCTCCTTTCAATAAGAGATGAGTTTAGAACATTGTAGGAGCCTGGTGCGAGATCTTTGCGAGCTGGTCAGTTTTTGACCAAGTAATGCTGCTCATTCACTCTACTATTCCGCAAACAATGCTTGTACAAGAATGCTTTGTACAACCTCCTTGCAATCCCAAAAGAAATGCAATCATTATAAAATCTCCACATATGTCCCAATTGTGATCATTGTATTGAATTAATTCCAATAGTATTTTTACGGATTCACGATCTTCCTTCATCTGAACAAAATGTGCTATTGGAACGGATGGCTACACATTACCATTATGCAGAAGGACTGCTTTCAACCTTCGCTTAGAACTGTCAATGAATAAACGCCAATCCGAAGCTGAGTAAGCAACACCAATCTCTTGAAACAAGCTCTGTCTATCAGTACAATAACAAAGTGAAGGATGGTCAGAATGATTGCATAGAAATTTGCAAAGGTCACATGTCGTTTTCTTGACTAGGAAATCTTGCACGAAGGAGCAAGCAAATTCCATTCCTTGAGACGAGAAGAAAGTATCTCAGCTTTTGCCTTTGTAAGATTTAGGTCTCTAGTTAGATCATCCAATTTATACAAATAAGCCATTAAATATTAGGCGTACTGGACTAATTACAACTTTTCGTAATTGTAAGCCTAAATAAATGATCTAATGCAGGGGTGGGCAAACTACGGCCCGCGGGCCGCATGCGGCCCTCGAGAGCATTCTGTGCGGCCCGCGAACACTTTTAGAAACTTTGCCATTTGGAAATAAATACGACAAGGGGATTGACAAAGCGCAAAAGCGACGATGTCCTTAAAAAAATGGTAATCGCCTCTACCTTAGACGGAAAACGCGTCAGAGCCTACAATTGCCCCCAATCAGGCAGTTATCGTCTACGAAAAGGTAAAGACCTTTTTTTTTTAGAGACACCACCGATTTTGCGCGCTGAGATACCACACTGCCAGAAGATTTCGCAAAGTTGTGAGCTAATGCAATTTCTTCCATAGCATGCCACAAGCCTTACATACGAGACAACAAGCCCTGGCCCTCGACCACCCTCGAAAAGGTCAATGCGGCCCTCCGGCTAAAAAGTTTGCCCACCCCTGATCTAAAGTATTGGTATAAAATAACGTACACATAGGTATGTTTAGTCTGATATAGCCCGTAGGCTTTTGAATTTCCCAGCATCGTCTTGTTTGTCCTGTTTCCACCATGTAATGAGAAAGTGGACTGGCTCACAACTGAAACAGCGAATAATTTCACAAACTTTTATCTGTTAATTGTCACCACTGGGGTGGAAGAATAAATTTAAAGTTGTGGGAGGGCGCCATAGCCATTCCAGTGCATTTTTAGGAATAAGCTATTAAATATTACGCTTATTACTTACGGCTTTTCGTAATTAGATGTCTATTTGTATGACTTTAAACCTCTGGCTGCGCGTATGTTGCTTGGTGCTAACAAAAATGCAGCAAGGGGAAGTGCAAACTAACCCGAAGACAAACAATTACAGTTATGGGTATAAGATAGGTTTTGCTTTAGGAATATCATTAATTGATCAGGTTTTTGCTCTAATGATGTGTACAATCGTTGTGATTCCTACAAGATTCCATATAAAATATTGCTCGTTTGTTCAACTTTGCCACACTTGATGAACATGCATTTGAGGTTAAAACTAGTCAGACTTGCTACTCGACAGTACAAAAGTATTTTAACTTGCCATTGCAGAACTAAAAACAGGGTTTTAGATTTATCGATATGCTAATGCTGTGATGTGGCCTATCGTTGTCTTTTAACAGACAGTATATGAATAACTTGGTTTTGGAATGGCTACGAGCATCTGCTGCCTGCTGCAGTTTTCACTATATCGAAACCAGACCGCTTATGACTCACAATATTAGTTTGAAGTATTCAAGAGAAAAATAGGCTCAGAATTCTCAAAATGCTTAAAAACGAATCTCTTGTGGCATCGTCTTTTCAGCTTAAATTGTTGATAGAGCTTTTTGTTGAAAGCACCATGTCAATATCTCCCAAAATAAGCGTTTAATCGCGTTTCTATGGTTAATACGTTTTGACAAAAATTTTAGACGTCGCAAACCATACTGTGACACTTATTATGGGGATTGTGATATTTATTTCGGGAATAGTATTTGAACGCAAAATTTTGATGCTTGTGCGCCCGATCGTTTCGTAGTAGTTAAAGCGCACGTACATGTGTATGCACTCACGCACGTACAGAAAAGAACTCTGCTCTATATACATGTATTATGTGACTGATTGGTTCGGGAGATTATTTGAGGTGCATTTTTCCAATCCACATCTAAAACAAAGACGACCAAAAACACAATACCGCTTCAAACATCTAATCACATTTATCTTCACCGTGTACAAACTAACTGAAAAGCTCAAGAACTCTCGATGAATTTATTGAAAGCTTAAAAGTTGACTTCACCATCTTATCCTGTTTGATCTACGTTTGTCACTGACCTAATGCACATTTCAGGAAACAATCATTTATTAATCCAATTAAATATAAACAAACAGCATGCTCATTTAATCAAAGCGACTATCTAGAATCTTCAATCATCCATTTTATTCTGGACACTTCCTCTCACAGGCTATTTCTTGCAAATATGCTTTAATTTTCTCTGGATCAAGTGAGTTGAAGTCTTTGTAGTAAATGACTTGATCACCGTTAGATGCAATGGTTTCAAGTTCTTTGCCATTAATTTGATTGCCAATTCCGATAGCAAATACCTATCACAAGAAAGTTTTAATAAAGTCACTAGTTGATGATAGTCTAGAGGCTGCTGCACATCAATTGCTACAAGTGTTATATGTGATCAGTTATGTTTGACTGCTTTTACTGTATTCGCTTTGGAATAAACTATTGGACAAACAAAGCAAAGAAATACACGCGTCCATGTGCAATTTAAAAGTCTTGCGTTTAAAACAAATCCGACGCCGGAAGAAAAACGAGAGAATTTTTTGTTTGATACTTGATTATGTTTACACTGATTTGTTTTAGAGATCTCGCTTTCTTCGGAGCGCATATAACTAATTGTTTTGATTGACAACAGTCACGTTTTAAGAACGCTGCTTACCGTTGTAGCTTTTGTCTTCAACAAATCGCTAGCTGTTTTGACTGTGTAAGAAGAATGTTTGATGTTGGATCTTCCATCAGTAACAAAAATAATGATTTTGCTTCTAACATCATATCGACTTCCGAAATCGGAAGTAAATGCGATGTTGTAGGTGTCCAACAATGCCTCGATCGTATTGGTGCCTGAGAATAAAAACTATTGAACTATTTCATAAATGAAAAGTTGAAGCAATGCTAGCAATCGAAACTGCAATCTGAGGTTAGATGACGACTCAGGTTTTCATTTTATGATGCATTCAAAAACGTCCAGAGGTATCTGGAAAGAGGGATGCCCTAAACGGTCTTTAGGACATTTGTCGTACTAAATTCACGTTTTCATACCAATCGCTACCCATTACTGGCTAAAAGTAAAAACACCGCTGTCATAACATCCTGAACCATAGAACAAGGACGGCGTTTTCTGGCGACTATGAGCTAGTGGTTGCTACCTTCAATCTAACAGTAATTGCGTTACAATGCCTTTTGGTAAAAGCACTTAACGATGACTACGGTGACTAAGGATTTTTACGAGCAAAAAACTGAGCAAATGAATGTCAAATAATGCAAACAAAATGTACAAACTTGATAAATCTAAAACAGAACCAAAACCGTTGTTCTATGCTGTTGCTGTGAGATTAACATTTTACCCAAAAAACAACAAAAACAATATTTGATTGTGCTAAAGTATTTTACTAACCTCTTCCTTCATAGTAGAAGTCCTCTATTCGTTCAAGCTCATTTTTAAACTGATTGTTGGTAGCAGCAGCGTTCAGTTTAATAATTCGCGAGTCCGTTTTGTAAGTTCTTACACCAAAAGTAATGACTCCAAATTGAACAGCCTCAGGTCCAACATTGAAAGATCTAAAATATGTGAGAATTGCACAAAATTTCTTTTACTTGTAAGTTAAGCAAAAATATCGCTTCTACTAACTTAACTGTCGAGGTTTAGTTGTTTCATTGATCCAGTAAAAAAGTTAGATCTACATAACTTTAAAAACGAATTTCCAATACTTATATATAGTAAATAGTTAACTTCGCAATTGGTTTTCAAATATGACTACATAAACAAAAGTCGTAATGTTTTTCTCCCATGATTACGACATCAGATATATTATTGTTGTGTTTTTCTGCTTTTTCTTGCAATAAAAGCACGTCATAAAACACGGTTACATTCCAATATACAGGGTGAGCCAAAAGTAGGTTTACAGTTATTTAGCGAAGGCGTTATAGAACCTGTTTTTTTGATGGAAGTGTGAATGGAGAAAACTATTTGGAAATGCTTCGTGAAGTGGTAGTGTCACAATTCCATACCAAACCTAACTTTCATCAACTCTTCTTTCAGCAAGATGGGGCACCTCCACATTATGCGTTAGGAGTAAGAGATTATCTTAACGAAGTCTTTGCACAGCGTTGGTTTGGAAGAAGAGTTTGCATTGAATGGCCACCACGCTCACCTGACTTGACACCAATTAATTTCTTTTTTGGGGGTGTTGTAAAGAACAAGGTGTATGAGAAGAAACCCAAAACAATAAATAAATTAAAAAATTACATTCATGACGCATTCAAAGACATTGATAAAGATCGCAATTTGTGCCGCACTGTGTGTCAGAGTGTTTTGGACAGGTGTGAAGAATGTTACAATGTTGATTGAGGACATTTTGAGCACTTAACAGATTAAACAGTTTCTGTGTAAGTAACTAGCATTGTTGAAGATTAAAAGTACCTACATGAAAACAATAAACCTACTTTTAGACCCAAACCCTACTTTTTTATAACTATAAACCTACTTTTGGCCCACTCTGTACAGTACATCAAAAGCCCTGATCACAATCACGCTTAGAGGAGAGCAGACTATTTTCAACCTGTTTTTCATTCAAATTGGACACTGTTAGCCCCACCACTAACAAGTCAAATGACAATAGTGATTATTCGGATGCAGCCTTTTACAATCTGGTGGGAGAGCAGCTTCATTATTATAATCCGGTTAAGCACAGGAAGATCGCAACTAAGCAAAGAAACTCCAGTCTGCACTTAGACAGTTATAACATGATTAAAATAAATTGAAATAAAACGTAGAATTTTCGAGCAATTTAATTTCAGAGGCTCATTAATGCCATCACATATTGTATCATGACTGAAGGAAATCGGATTTAAATTTTATTTTGCGCATTGTCGTGATTGCTGAAAACTAAGCAAGAGTTCTGTGGATGTCATTGCAGAAGTCTTTGCTTCAAACAATGAAAGAATGCTGAGGTTTCAGAAAGCAATTTACTTGGATTAATTAGTTATCACATTGCATTGAACTAGTTGGATTAGTAAATGGTGCTTGAGATATTACAAAATGTAAAAATCTGTTTCGACTGCTGTCAATGTCATAAACATGAATTTTGAACAATGTAGTTAACTGCATGCTTACCTGGTCACATCGTTTACAAACTGCGTCACATCTGGCCAGAATTTGTATCCCACTGAAGTTGAGGAGTCCAAAACAAAGGTAATATCAGAAACCAATTTTGGATCGCAAAAAGCTAAATTAAAGAACAAAAACAAATAAGAGATTTCATCAAAAAGCTGGGCGTATTTTCCTACAAAAAGTACCTATTGTTGTAAGATTTAGGATTACTAAGATCTCAAAGCCCAGAACCTGATGTCGCAGACCTTCTGTGTGGCCAAAGAAAAATGTCGTTCAAGTACATTCAACCTCATACTTCGCGTGGAAAATTATTGTGTTAGTTATATAAATATATTAATATAAAACTGTTTGCTGATGTTGCTTAGTTACAAAAAGGTAGCCCGATCATTTTTTATTGTCTTCAACCCTTTTGTTAATCTGTGTGATGATTTCGACAAACTACCATTAAAAAATACTTGTTTCTACACAAGCTCCAGAACAGAGCAATGGAATCCTATTTAACTTCTCTGTGAAAGACCTAAGCACACAGAGCGTTTTACAAAGCTGAAAGCATTGACAACAACTTAAATCCAATACTTACGTTCGCAGCAAGGATGTTGAGGTTCGAAACTTCGCTTGAGTTCGCCAGTTATAGGGTTCTGTCTTTCGTCACAAATTGACACCGAATCACCGACAAGAGTATGTTCTAATAAATTCATTACAATGAAACTATTTTAAATCACAAGCGTTTGTAGACAAATAGCAAGCAACGGTTGTTTTAAGCCATTTGATAACAGCAAAATATTTACGGTTAATAAGTGCCAGCGTAAACGTAAATTTATTGTGGTACCATTTATTTAAAACAGAGTAAAAGCATTTAGATGCCTAAACGTGATTTTCAAATTGACTTGATTGGCAAAAGTAATGCACTGCCCTATGTTATAGCATTTAAGATTTCAGCAAGATTGAGGCCAACTTTTATGAAGTCACAATAAAACGGTTGTGAAGTACCAGAATTGCCAGAAAAGGTGGGGTAACTTGTGAGAGCGCCATTTGCAGAAATATAAAAAAGCTACGAAGCTGTCTTTTTCTGTACACAAGTAGTGCTTTAAGACACCTTGATATTTTATTTATCTTTCTGTTTACTTTGGCAAGTCATATTTTTGATTTTTTTTGACTTCTTTTAAAAAAATAAAGTTTGTGATTGAACATCGAGACCAATTTTAATAGCCTCCATCTACATTAAGAAAACAATATTTGGTCTGTGCGTGCGTACATACGCATGTACATACATTTTAACTCCTCCGAAACCACTGGATGTACAAGCATTAAACTTGGCACGATTGATCAGCATCCGACGGTGAGCGTCATAAGGGGTTCCTGACGTCATGATGATATTATAGTTAAATATATATCTTTAAAATTTGCATTTTTTGACGAACAAAACCGTTTTATTCTTAAACAAAAGCAGCTTCCAACTTACCGACTTACAAAATATTTTTCTTTTTGGGGTCTAAAATGACGTCACACCTAGCACTTGATGGCACAATTTGTTCACTGTATTTTCTGAAAGACTACTAAATTGTAAAAACATGATTAAGTACTGTTTTGGGAGATATCAACAAAGTGCTTTTGATTAAATGAACTTTACTAGAATTAAACCTCAATTGACAATACAATGACAGAATCTTTGTTTAGGCATTTTAACTCTTCAAAGCATCCTGCTTCTCTTTTTTCTGCACGCTTCAAACTCGCTCGATAATTTCATAATCTGGTCTGATGTGATCAGCACGGTCTCTGATAGCGAAATGCTATAATCATCATATGATAACTTTTTTCAAAAATTGCAAAAGTTTTACTAAATTAGTTTAATTAAAAATTGATTTGTGACCTCATTTCCAAATGGATTTTCAAAATGTGTGTGACAATAATAATCTTGGGGAATATTTAAGCCGTTATTCCGTTTCAACGTAGTTTTTATTTTTTGATAATTATTTCCGGTATTCCCCCCGTATATAAATCCTTCCTTATTCATTTTATTCTCTAACCGATTTTTATTGATTATACTGGTAGTTGTTTCCGGTACTCCTTCATAGACAAACCTTTCTTGTTTATTTTCTAAGCGCTTTTATTGGTTGTTTCTTTGAGTAATTGTTTTCGATATTTTCCCGTCTACAAACCTTTTCCAAATAAATTTAGTTTCCAGCAATTTTATTGGTTAAACTCGGGAGTTATTTGGGAATTATTTCTCTATTATTTGACGCATTACGAGTATATATACTATTGGATTATGTGCAAAAAATAAAATAAGGAATGAAAGAAGGCAAGTGAAGAGACGAGAGAAAAGACAAGCGACAAGAGTAAAGAGCTAAAAGGCAAGGACCAAGGTGCGTAAGGGAGGAGGACTATTTGCTGCTAAGGCACAAAATAAGAGTAATGTCGGTGATTGTTTGTGTGCAACAGCTTATCGCATTTATACAATTAGTAGTTTGTAAGAAAATACAGTCAACAAATTGTGCAATTAAGCGTTGATTGTGACGTGATCTTAGACCCCAAAGAAATGACTTTTTTTGTGAGTTGGTAAGTCAAAGACTGGCTTCTCTTTTGTGCAAAAATTGGTTTTGCTTTGTCAAGAAATGTAAATCAAAAACAATTATCATTGAATATGACGTCATGATGATGTCGAGAACGCCCTTGTGACACTCACTCCAAGTTGGTGATCAATCGTGCTAAGTTTGATGTTTGTACGTCCAGCAGTTGCGGAGAAGTTAAATCAAGGTCACGCATAATCACAAATTAAAATTATTTAGAATCAGGTTAACCTGTTCTTTCCATTCTTGACCAGTAGATTTATTCATCCTTTTGCACATGCCCGGTGAGTTAAATTAGAGTTTATGTGATTATGCCGTTGGAAGCATCGATAAAATGAGAATGACTTAAACTTGCTTGTGCATTGTACAGTAAATGAATGTAGTAGGTAGGGCTTACACAGCACCAAAAACGTCATGTTTCGATTTAGGCAATTTTTCACGTTTGCCGTTAAGCAGTTGTCTAATCTGGGGATAACAAGCTGTTGTGTTCTTATATTTTATTACATCAGTATAATTTTAGTTTGTCTACGAATATTTTATTCTAGTGGCAGGATTTTATGTAACTTACTTGGAGGACAAATAAAATCGCATGTGTCTCCAATGTTCCAATTTCCATCTCCTCTTCCTTCAGGAGCAGGAGGATGGCAGCTGACTGTTCCTTCTTCCCATTGTGGGGGATCACGACACGTTATGTTTGGTGTCTCTAATAAAACATTGAAAGTGTAAAATTGTAAATCTATTAATAGAGAACCTACTGATAGAGAAGGAAGAGAATTTAAGTTTAAAACGTGTAAACAGTATTTATTTATAAAAATAATTAGCTTGTTTGAGACTGGAAAAAATATATTATTAAAACATTGTATTCCCTTATGTAAAAAATGGGAAAAGGTTGACTTTATTCTAATTTAATACGGTATAAAGTTGTTTTTTTGGGACATCATAACCGTATTATTCCACAAGAACGCATGGAGAATAGAGGGTTGCGGGAGACGAAGGTGGTGACATGATTAAGAAGTTTACTTTTTTAGAGATATTTACCTTTTTGGCATCTAATAACAATTTTCGTCGTAGATGTTTTGGGGGGATGAATAAACATTTTTAACTAATTTGAGAGCATGGATTTGATATCAAATGGCTATTATTTTATTAACTCATCGAAATTCAGGTGCAAAGGATACGCAAGTAGTAATCACGGACAGGATAATTGTTGGGGTTGCCAGCTTCAAAGTAGCCTCCACTGCTAGCATAAGAGCAATCAGTGCGGGTCGGAGAACCAATGTCGTGGCCATAAGTTCTAAATTGTGAAACCTTAGAAAGACATGACGAGATTGTTATCAAATCAAATGTCATAATTCTTCTCCCTTCTTGCAGCCAAAAAAGATCAATATTGGCTACATGTCCGAGCTTTACCACACAGCATTTTTATTTCAAATAGTGCAAGCTACCAGAGGAAGCTTTTGCATCACGCTTTTATTAATTTCACATCAACACAAATCTGATGCGGTTGCAAAACTCGTAAATTATAACCACAAAACCAAGGCTTATTAAAATGAACGATTGAGATAAAGTTTCTGCATTTACTTTACGACAGTTATAAATTCCATTCCCAAGTAATTTATTGCCTTTACGTTCGACTATGGCAGTTGTATATTATCAAATGACCAGTGACAGGAACTACTGTATCAGGCTTTTTTTGATAAATATAATTGGTTTAGAATTCCTTTCAATTGTTTAAACCTTTTCTAATTCGTTTTCTAAATAACCAACGGTACTGTTATTTAATTTATTCTGTGTTGATATTATAAAAATCTTATCATTTACCTGGACAATCTTCGGGTAGCAAAGGCAAAAACACATTTTCTTTGAAGCCGTTCAACTTGCCAAATCTGCAGGTAATGATACCACTGCTTGCGTACTTGTCTGGGAGGACATCTGTAAATAGATTATTTTCTGTCGTAAATTTGATTTCGATTAATAGATTACATAACAATTTTAAAGATGTGATCAAAGTGGCTTAAAATCTGCTTTGTTTTGTTAATTAGTCAAATAAATGTTCAAGTAAAAGTAGAAAGTAATACAAACACATTTACTTGAAAAAATGTTAAAAGATATACAAAAATTAGACTAAAGTATTTTCAATTCTTTGCACTTTTGTCTTTAATATTCTTAAGTGATATCTCACAGTGCGAACACTTACAGTGGCGTAAGTAAGAATGTTGTGCATGGTACCTCTGGACCTGTGTAAGTTTTCCTCTGCGCTGGATAAGATCGTTAACATTAAAAATGAGTTACAAAAGGTTTTTAACAAAAAGTCATCGAATTAAAAACAGAGATGAAAAAGCTCTCACCAAAAGTTAATTACCAGAAAAAAATTTAAAAACCTAATCACCCTAAAACCAAAGTAAAAGCATAACGCTGCCCTCATTTTGCAAATTTTTCGTTTTTTACTGAACACGTAATCGTTTTCGCAGTAAATATATTTTTTGTAGGTTCGCTAGATTTTATTTTTTGATTGTTGTCATGTGGCTTTGATAGAATCTTCTTTGATAATTAAAATGTGGATCGGCTCGATAAGAGTGGTGTTCTTTTCCGTTGGCTACAAAACAACTTGGATCTCGATGATTTTGAAGATCCTACGATAACTTGTGCTAGAGGCCTAATCAGCTAAACATTTCGAAAGGCAGCAAAGGGAGGGGTAAAATTGTTTCCATTGCATCGCATTTTAGTTGACAATCTTTTTTGTTATTTGAAAAGACTCCACAAGAACTTGATGGAAATGCAGATTATTGGGCAGATTTAGTGATATTTGATGAAATTAGGCTCACATGATAAGCTTTTTTAGCCAAAACTGTAGATTTTATAAATCTTGTGGAGGGGAATGCCACCTTTGCTCCCCAGGTTGAGTTGAGTTAAACAAATGTGTTTGGCAGGTTGAAACACCCTGAAAAATACTCAAACTGTTAAATATTTAAATTCATTTCTGGCGCTAAAGCTTTTTTGTATCCACAAGACTTTATAAAAACGCGGTTTACTGGTAGCCAAGCAATCCTTTATTACATCTTGCCCAGTCAGCACTGAATAGTAACATCATATGGTTTTTAAAAATTCAAACAAAAGACCGCCCACTTTGACAAATGATTTGCAGAATATGGAAAACTCAAGTTAAAACTCATATTTTATACTAGCATAACGTATTACAAGTTAACAGCTATTGGGCTTTTAGCATTTGCTCAAGTAAAAGTCATAACTGTTTAAGTGGTGTTGCTTCCCATTTGAGTTACTCAAGTAAAACTAGCAGTAGAAATAATGAAGCTACTCAAGCAAATAACACGTTACTAAAATAACTACTTAAGAGTTTACATAAGTGGAGTCACTTTGTAACAGACCACCTCTGAATTTAACTAATAAAAATATATATAAAATAAGAGAAATGGATATAGGCTACAAAAAACTGCTGAATAAATCAACGTAAACGAAAAAACAATTTAAAAAGTTTAGATGCAAAATATATTTCGTTTTTGCATGTTGTTCGTTGTGGAGATAGTCCTATCAAAATTCCTACGCAAAAACCGGTCATTGGAAAGAACAAAGCTCACTAAATAGCGTTACAATTACCAGCGTAGAGAAAATTTTTGAAAGGAGAGATCAAGGCAAATTAAGCCGATTTTTGAGTAAACGAAAATTAAGCTGATATTTTTCTTTGTTTATGCGGCCAAAAGTGGGGTAAGGGCTTGGCACAATGTTTTTTTTCTATACACATTATTGGGTGATATTAGATATAATCTAAAAATTTGATCTCAAAGCACAACAAAATGTTTAGAGTCACTGTATCCGCCAATTTTTATAAAAAAAGTTTGTTTTGACGCTAATATGAAAATCATAAAATGTCATACATGCCGCATAAAAACGAGAGATTTATTCGGGAATTTTCGACTTCTTTGCTTTGAGATAATTGTCCTACTTTTAAAAAAATATCGGAGTTTCTTTTTTGTACATCGCTTATGAGATTAATTTATTAAATATCATAAGAATGTGATATTTAATAAATTAACTGCTATTTTATTCCAAAAGTAACAGCCAAACAACTTCTCAAAAACATACTGCAAATGTTTCGGCCCTCAACTAGTGTCATTTTCTACAAAAATAGTCAGCAACAAAAATGTTGGATATCAACTACACTAAAAAATCAACACATAGCTAGATAGGATTTGGACTTTGGAGTCTTATTTTAAACTAAGCTTCAATTGCTGAGTGTAAAGAGATCCCAGAATGAAGAGTTTGGATTTATCATGTGAACTGGTGACAATCTGTGGATTGTTGAATTAACTCTCACCAGTTCAAAGTTTCAAAGTTAATTCTCATCGGTTTTCCTGACAAATCCAATTTCCTCATTCTGGAATCTCTTTACATTTAACATAAATAAAGACTCCAAATCCTTTCCCTACCGCTTATTTAATACGTGACCATCGCTTCTTGTTGTGTGTTGATTTTCTAGTGTCACTATGGCGTAGTTGATATCCAACATTTTCGTTGCAGGTTATTTGCGTTGAAAATGGCACTAGTTGAGGGTCGAAACGTTTGCAGTATGTTTTTGACAAGTTGTTTGGTTGTTGTTTTTGGAACAAAATTATTAGTTTTTAGAATACAATTATTGGTATTTTCTCAATTATACTTTGTAACTGCAATTTGATATCAAATAAATTACATTAATAAATATTTAATAAGTTGCACTATTTTAGTTGATAGTGCAAACAGCGTTTAGCGAAACGTCCTAATTAAAATATGTATAGCAGGATACTGACTCTGTTTTTTTGCGAAATATCATAAATTTGAAAATTGATCGTTCTGCTCCTCAGATACAGTAGGCAAGACTAAGCTGTCATTTACTTCACAAGAATACCATCATGTCTTACAATAAACTAAACATCTTTACCTGGTGGACATTCATATTTGCATTCTTGTCGCAACGCGTAGTTTCCATCAGGCCTGCTTTGTTCGCAATCAAGTGAACATTTTTCGCAAATCTTTGGTGGTTTACAAAATGGTTTTGGTGGAGGTGGTGGCGTGGGTGGTTGATCAACTGCATATAAAAATAATTTTGAAATGACTAACTATTTTTCATGTGGAAAAATGGCGCTTGCTAATTATGCAACAGAATTTCATGGATTGTGTTAGATCCCATGGCGTCTTTGAACACACTCCATCGTTTGCTTGCATTATATGAGGAATATCGCCTTGTGATAGATTGAAGGATGTGTATTTGCTATTAGCGATTAACTAAAAAATCTTCGTTTGTAGGATGACTCATCTATCCTCAAGCAATCTTTGGTGCATTGCCAATATTGCTGGCAGTAATAATTGCTTTATCTGCCACTGATAGCATGCTGCATTTAGTGGTTTATTTAAGGGGGGGGGGGGGGGGGGGTAAAGAGCAATGGCCTTACCAAACGGTATGACTGTAGCAAATATCCTGAAAAAGAAAAGGTCTATGTTTGCATGGAGACCAACAGAAGCAAAAGCTTTTAAAAAGTTTATCTCCAATAAAAGGATTATCACGTCTATTGGCTGAAAAAAAACGGGAAAAACTTTGGTTTCAAAAACTTTATTACACAAAAAAATGATTTTCACTTTTTCGAAATACTCCGGACTCCTCCGCAAGTTTATTTATACGTATGCCAGAGACTTCATTCAAGTAGAGGAAATGGTTGCGAGATACCTTTATCAATAGCATCTGCAACACAGCAGTTAGCCGAATAACTACAGATACTGGATTAAAAGTGCATGAAATTCAACATGTTAATGATCAATATTTACCTGGACATCCTTGATAAGCCATGCATTTGTCGGTGAAGCAGCAGCACCTGCAGACTGAAGTATCTCCCTCTTTGTTGCATTGAGATGGATGAGATGCTGGTCGTGGATTCTGTAAACAGTTTGTTACCTGACCTATCAATATGATGCTTTGTTTTGAAACAGTGCTTGAAGAAAAGGGACAATATCTAAACATGATCTAAAAGACAAGCATCCCAAAAGTAACAAAAATATTGGATAACGTGTAGTTCTTTCACAATGATATCAAAGTTTGAAGCGTTTATGTGGCTGATAAACACAGTCTGTTCCAAGTTTGCTACTTCGCATGTATACCTATTCATAGCTCGCTTATAAAAACAAGTCATTTAAACGACCAATCCCACAAATGGCTAATTTTTTTGTAAAACTTCACCTGGATTTGGTTGTTGTGACAAGCATGGCGCTCCTTGCATCTCTTTTCGTACAGATATCCATAAGAGCCTCTTCTAACATGGGTTTGGCATGCTCTCTGAAATCAACACTTTGTTATCAATAAAATAGATAATAAGAACTTATAATAGTTTTTTGACGCTTGTCTTTGAGTGAGTAGTCGCGTGAAAATACGGTGTTGAACCAAGAAAAAAAAAACAATCAACAAAATTTGTCGTACCTCGTTTGAGTTACATGTCACTACTCTTCCACCGTTTGGAGAATGACATTCCAGCAAGCTTTTTGCATTTTCGCACACATAGCATCGAAGAGCTGAAACAAAATATCTGTAATACATTTTTGCATAAACTTTATTTGGTAAGTAACAACAGACAAATCATATCGTGTACAAGAGAGGTGGAAGGTGCAAACCATTATGAAGAGACTAACCATTGTCAGTTTGGTGTCTTTCATGTTAAATATCAAACATCAGTTAATTGCGCTCAAAGAAAACTGCGAGTTAATTCTGCTAAGCCAGTGTCAAAGTCACAATTCATCGCTTTTAGCAAGTAAATGTTGCTATCTGGATATTCTGAGGCAAGAATTGCCAGATAGCTCGTTGTATTTCTACTATAAGCTGCACGATTTTATAATAGTCATAATGTGAAGTGAGAGCGATGGCTTGATACAATCCAAACCACTAAAACAAGAAATATATTTGCGCTTCTCATTTAACCATCATCAATATTATTCAATATTGCATTCGTAGATGCTGCCACTGTCCGAATGGCGTTATCAGTTTCTTTTAATTTATTGCTTTGAATTTAAGAGCTGCCATTTAACCCATTGAGCAGATCGACAAACAAACGTTAGTTTATTCTTAAAGGGGAATATTATTACTCATAATTACTGTGATGAAGATAAACGCTGGACATAGGATTGTAATGTCTCATAAATTATTAATACAGTTGTAATTCTTTTTATCACTTGTATACATGAGACAAAACTACCCAGTTCAAAGTTGAAAGCAACAATTTTATATAAACTGGACGACTTAAAAACAAGTTTAAGTATTGGATTCTTCACAAACTTAATACTGTCCAGGCTCGACCTGAATCAACAGCACACCACTCTAGCACGCACAGAGCTCTACCACACCCCACCAGTACACGCCATACGGTTTGTTACTTACCACTGGCAGACACCAAAAATATCGACAGAAATGGAATCAAAATCATTTTGCCAAACTTTATATTTTGCCAATAATTTTTGATAGTTTGCGCCGATTTGAAGTTGGTTTATATAGAAGTTTTTGACGCAACAGAGGAAATGGTAGAGCACGTTTAAGGAAGAAAGCTAAACCAAGCGAGGAAGCACTTTCGGCAACGATAACACTAAAAGATGAGTCACAAGAAAAGAGGAGAAAACAATCGTTGCCATCACTTAAACATCTTTAAAATTACAGCAGAAAAAGCATCTGCTTCGCATCAACTTGTAGGATTCGTTTCAAATGCTAGGTTTGGATGAACAGTCATTAATACGCGGGACAAATGCCGGGCGACTTCTCCTGTTTTTCAAAGAAGAAAATACTGTGATAATATCAAATTGAAAGTTGAAGATTGATTGTGGCTCAAGTGCTTGCTGAAGGCATTTATGAACACAATCTCTTGTTTATGATCACTTTTTGAAAACATATTTTATCTTCACTAAGGCGCTATAAGACATGACCAAAAATTAGAAATAAAAAAGTGTTAGTCATGGCTTATTCAGCAACTAATTTCTAATCAATTGACTTGCATGCAAATGGGATTTGCGCAAAAGTTTGTTTTGATAAATTACAAGAACCTACACCGTTCATTAATTTAAGCTGCATTTTTAATACCAGCTACTGACAATGGGTACCATTTTGTTTGGCATAGGGCTGGAGAGGGTAAGGACATTTTTATTTCAAACCAAAGTTGAGGACATTTTTTTGGAAATGAAGTTTTTGACAGTAACTATTTCAACTCCAAGCATAAAGGAGGCCTTTTTTCAAAGATCAAGTTTTCAAAAACAAGCAGTTCTCTTATTTTTGAAATTTCTGAGGGATTACAGTGGACTGACAACGTTATGGGAGAGAGCTCACAAAGTTTGCGGAGCTTCAGGCCCCAATCCCCTACTTTTTTACCTGCAGGTTGCTGTTTTTTTACATTGTAGAGAATATTAGCATAGCTGGTTTCATATCAATATTTACTAGTGACTGCTACATACAGCCAGTAATTGGAAATTAAATACAAGTGGCTATTTACTCACAGTTTACAAAATTTAGTATTGTATAAGTTATGTTTTAAAATATGAAGCCCCTAAAATTGCATTTTCTTTATCCCTCTTGCTTTTCATCAAAATTTTGTAAGTATGTAGTTTTAATATTCACAAATAAAAGAACTTCGCCAATTAATTTTCTACACTTAAAAGCATATGGCTGTCTTCTGACCACACCACTTTAACTTTATTGCTTTGCTTCACACAAATTATAATACTGGTTGTAAACAACCAAACAGTTGCCATTTTTAAAGTTTTATTTAAATGAGTGCTCTGCAAAGAGGTTCAATTCTTCTCTCAGAACTTTTCCAGTAGCTCAAAAATGTAATCAAAGTTGATTTAGGCAATGGTGAGCGCCAAACTGAAAGAAAAAGTCTTCAAAAAAGATAATTAAGTGCAAGTCACCAAAAAAATTCAGTATTTAGCAAACTGCAGACAGTGACACTGTTTCGACCTATTAAATGTCTTCAGTGCAGTTGGTGACCGACAATAAGCTAGAGAATTTTCATAAAGCATAGCTTAGCCTTAGACCGTCACACTTGTAGGACCTATACTAGGTCCACTGTTGTGTGGATGGTCTTTCAGCACTCTGCGAACCCGTATCACTAGTGAATGAGTGGCGGTTGTCGCAGATGCACTAAGTCTAACAACTGCTAGAACAATAGTGCTGTCACAGCCCAGTCAGTGGTCACAAGCTCTTAAACTAATGCAAGAGGCTAGCAATGCACTTACCAAACTGCAGACAGTGACACTGTTTCGACCTATCAGGTCTCTTCAGTGCAATTTGTGACCGACAAGAAGCTAATGGCTTTTAATAAAGCATAGCTTAGACCAAGTGATACATTCACGAGTGATACGGCTCCGCAGACTATCGACAGACCATTCACTACTGTGGACCTAGTGTAGGTCCCACAAGCGTGACGGTCTAAGCTATGCTTCATTAAAAGCCTCTAGCTTCTTGTCGGTTACCAACTGCACTGAAGAGACCTGATAGTTCGAAACAGTGTCACTGTCTGCAGTTTGCTTAGTGCATCGCCAGCCTCTTGCATTACTTTAAATTCTAGTGTTTACATTACAGGTTGGCAACATTTTTAAAGTTGGAGGGCAGGAATGAATTTTGGAGGATCTTTGTCGCCGAGTTAATTTTCCTAAGCAAATTTGTTTTCTTCGCTTTTTGTTGTATAAAACAATAGAAATTAAGGCTTATTTACTGCGTGTTTTCATAAATTGTAATTAAAAGTCAGGAATTTACTTTTATAAAGTGCAAGTTATTTTAATTCGCTTCCTCATCTGTTTTTCTCAGACAACTTCATTTAGCAGCACATTAGTTTTAACTAAACTAGTAACAGATCGTCATAAAACTACAAAATACATTCATTGACAGCACAGCATTAGTGTGATACTTAACTTTATGCTTGAATGTTTCTGAAGTTTTGGTGATAGGCTGGCTGTAGCCAGAAACCATTAACGTATTGGAAATAAATTTTGAAACAAGTTAAAAACTATTAGGGGGATCTTCTGTCCCTCGAGTTTGTTCGATGGCTATTTTGTCAAGGTTGACATTTTGTGGAGTTATGCTTGAAAATATCTTCTTTTCTTGATTGCGTTTAAGAAATTTGGAGGCATGCTCTCCTTGGCTCTTTTGATACGCCTATGCCAGAAGCATAACAGTTGCAATTGCAATCAATTATTTGTGTTCTCAGCTTGCTTTTGATGTGTTTTATTGCCGAAAATATTAGTTCACACGTCTTGTAATAAGTGCGTTTTGCTTGCGCGATTAGTCAAGTTGGGCTATCATTTGTTTAAGATATCTTTTATCAAGTCAAGAAGTGATGCATTCTTGAATTAAATTGCGACTTTTAAATGCAACTTAAAAACTAAAACCACACTTCATACCTAAAACCGCAAGGTATCTTGACGCAATCAGCAGTTTTGCTAAGTGCATCGCTAGTCTCTTGCATTACTATACATGTAAGACCTTGAAACCATATATTTTTTTGCAAAGGAATATTTAAGCTTACTGTGACGAATAGATAAGCCTGTAAGACAAATGAATAATAAGACACAGAAGCACTTCAAGTTTAACAGATGAGAAATTCACACGCGGGCAACATTGGTGTCACAGTTAACTGAAGAACGGCTGGCTAACAACTTTGCTTGGCGGGCTGCATCTGGCCATAGGGCGTTAGGTTGCCGACCTCTTTTTTTTGGACATATTGTATAATTCATGAAACTTTTTTCCTTGCAAATTCAAATTTAACAAATTTTGTTGTTGTCAAGGAAATGTCAAATTTTCTTGAGGGCGTACATATGAGAACAAGTTTGCAAGGTTACGTGAGATTCCTGTTTTGATAATAAATACTTGTTTATGTTGTGTAGAAATCAAGTTGAGGAGAGGCTTCTTTTAACACCGCACAGAAGAATAGGTTTATATGAGATGAAATTACAACGATAAGTGTTGAGTTATTTTATCATGCAATAAAAGTTGCTCTTGGCTGCCCAGTCAACCAAAGCGTTCTCCATCTGAACTGATAGAATCATAACTTCAGCCCGTGGGCTGGTAGTTGAATAATAACAATTCACAGCCCTAGCACATGAAAAGACGAAATTTAAGCAGAACTGAAAAAGCCTTTGTTCAAGGACCGCTTTCGAAACGCTGTAGCCCGCACTCAGTTCTGTAAAAAATTTTACGTTAATGGCGAATGTTTGTAGCGAGTACAAAATCCATCAGTCAAGAATCTACCAGCAAGCAATGCCAAATGTAAGCGAGGGTTCATCGCTATGAACAATATCCAGTAGTGTTGACAGCAGAGCCCAAAAAGTACTTAAGGAACCGGTTCGGAGATTTATAAGGTGTCCGGAGATTTACTCACGGGGACTCCTGTAAAAACAAAGTGCACAAAATTGACAAAATATTAGCTTACATCGCTGAATTCAGTGCTGAATTCCATCAATGAATAAAAATTCTAACAGGATAAGAGCGGTGGCGGGTGTGTTTTTTTGGCGAGGGCTTTCTACAAAGGCTATTTGTATAAAGGGCTATTTGTAATATTGGCGAAGCTACTTGGCGAGGCTACGAGGGCTATTTGTAAAAATATTTGTCACTGTTCTCACAAATGTTTTTAAAGTGAATTCGGCTCAACCACTATTTTTAACCCGATGCAACTAATTAATAGCCATGCCAGACGGCGCCAGATACGCCAGCTGGTCAATATTTTAATTTCTGTCCATATGAGGGTTTCAACTTCTTCGAAACTAATGATCACAAAAACACTTGGCAAGTTTGATCATCACCAAACAGTTTTTTTCAAAATAGTAAAAAATCAAGATAAGTGTTGTAAGGGAATTGGTGTCATGATTATTACAGAATTAAAGAAAATTTTCTTAAACTCGCCTCTCTTGATTAAGAAAAATGATTTACTGTTCAAAAGGAAGCTTCCAAAATAAAGCTCTATAACAGCTAAACCATCTCATGAAGATTAAAACGTATTAACAAACACAAGCCATGCATTAATTCACAAACGGCAAGATATCAATCATGATATTATACTACTGTAGTAAACACGGGTCATGTTACTGGGTTCATGCTGAGGATATAGCAAAGTGATTTTCAGTTCATAGCACTAATAGTACATGTTACAATAACCATTATTACAATAATACAGTTGAATACTCTAATAAAAATTACAAATTTCAATCAAATTTTGAAAATTTTTATCCAAAATGTTCTTAACAAATGGTCATGGAAAGATTTTCTGACAATTGATAAATTGTTGGAAAAAGAAAAGCTCAAAAGCAACTATTTGTCAATATTAGAATGTGGCAGAGCTGATGTTTTCGATCTAAAATGCGGAAAGACCAACTCGAACATCTGAAGATTATCGGGAAAGCAAACAGACTGAGTCCATTTATAAATTGGTTGCTTAACTAGCTCATCCTGAAAAAAAGGTTACCATCTATTCATAACACATCAACATTAATCCCGACTGGCTACGATAGAAGACGATGCATCAAATGATTGCCAGCGCTTGATACAAGCATATCATAAATGAATACAATCAGGTAAATCCGGCAATCTTTCTATTTTTAATTACACCAAAACTTTTTGGGAATACGTAGCATATGCAAACATACAAAAAATAAAAAAGGTATTAAATCAAGCGTGATCTGTTATTTGAAAAAGTTTTAAACACCAAAAGTTAATCAACTTGGTTTTCTATTTTTATCAAACAAACTTATATACCGAGGGCGTTTGGAGTTGGTGGTTTGCACATCATAAATATGCGAAACAACAATTCTCGGGAGAAAGCATCAGAAAACTTTTGGTTTTATCGACTTCGTCAGTAGTATTTATGTGGTAGTTAACAGTGGTCTATAACCAGGGTTGTGGGTAGACGAGACCGTGGGTTAGTGTGACATTGACTTTTTAGCAAACCATCAACAGGAATAATTTAAGTTAGAGACTTACATATTCAAGTTACGAAACAGTTTTGAAATGACGATAAACTCAGGTTTAAAATTGATTTTGAAGACACATTTCGATTGCGAGTAACAGTTTTCGAATTTGATCCGGGAATCGTAAACCACAATGAGTAGAGGTGAAGAAATATCCTCATCTCTAGTGACAAGTAGTGCTAGGTGCAAAATGGCTTTGGAACTGCTAATCTACGATATGTCTTTGAATATGTTGTGGTTTAATTGCTGCCGTTATCAGAGAATGTTTGTTGTTAATTCAGCTTTGTCATCAAATCCGATTGTAATCTTCCAAACAAAAAAAGACATTAAAAGATTAAGCCTTGAAACACACATCGTCACGTTTTCGTTTCAGTGTTTACAGTTGTGCCTAACATAAATCGCTCCTTTCTATAATCGTGCGTTTTGACGATAGTTAGTTTCCAAAATAAAGCGCTTTAATATTTGCAATACATAAACATATGGAGGTTGAACCCAATCATCAAAAACAATCTCAGATACCAGTGTATACTCGGCAAAGTATCAACCAGGTATTAAATATAAATCATGTTAGGCTGAGGATACAGCCACAATAAATTCATTGCACTAGATGGTTTTCAACATTACACTTGGCTAAAGCTTTACTTTTTCTGCAAAAGCATTTAACCTTTAGTTTACCAAAAGTCAATTCAACCACAATTACATTTTTGAAAAGCTTCTGTTGCTAAACCGTTTGCAGCATCGCTATGAAATTTCGTGATTTTTATTTTATATTAAAAAGGTTGGTTGTCCTAAAAAATTTTCAGTGTTGGACATTTATATCATGAGCTAATAAAATAAAGCATCATCATATACCAGTGGGGTCAAATTGACCCCCAAGCAGTTTTACGAATAAATGGCCCAATGAAACATGTAAATAAATGTATAAAACCTCATTATTCCACTGCTTACATACCACAAATAAAGAATTAAAGCAGTTTTGATTATAATACAAAAACAAAACAAAAATAAATTCGAAATACAAACAAAAAAAGTTAAATGCAATAAAGCAACATTTCAAGTTATCTCTGAACATGAAATTTTTGGTTTTCTGGCAAGTGGCAAGAGCGAAGAGGAAAAAATATGCAACTCGGATTGGATTTCTACTGATGAAGACGGGAGAAATATTTTCATGTGATTCATCTTCTGAAGCAGAAATGGATATCAACCATGTTCCTCTGCATCTGCAAACTACTTTGCTTCCAAAACCGAAACGTGGCAAACAACACTTTTTGGAAATAATAATGGTAGAGCAACTGCACATAATGTCATTGGAAAAAGTCCAAGACCAAAAAGGTTTGCAAAATCTCATTGCTCCGAAAAACCATACGTCAATGGACTAATCACGAAGAAGCCATAGTATTTATGGTAGCTCATGGAAACCCGTGGATGATGAAAAATTCTAAATTTTTCTTAGTGTAGTTATTTTGATTGGCGTATATAAGTCCAACAACGAAAACATTGCACAGCTATGAAGTACACTTGATGGCCGGCCTATTTTCAATCGCACAATGAGTACAGAAAGATATCAAATAATTTTACGCGTTCTCCGATTTGACAATGCACAGTCAAGACGTTATCGGTCCCCTGACAAGCTGCAGCCAATTAGAGTAGTGTTTGAAACTTGAGACTCTTACTTGCATGATTCCTACACCTGCGGACCAAGCATGACAGTGAACGAACAGTTGGTATGCTTTAGAGTACGGTGTCCTTTCAAGCAAACCATTCCTTTAAAGCCAGGCAAATACGGAATAAAAATCTGGACAATTTGCGACTCCACTTGCTCTTACACATGGAAAATGAAAGTGTACATTGGCAAAGATACTGGATCGGCCCGATAAACTGATGAAGGCACAAGAGTTGTTCTTGATTTGGTAGAAGATATCAAAAATTCTGGCCGAAATATTACTTGTGATAATTTCTTCACAAATCTATTGCTTACACGAAATCTTTAAAAGAAGCTCACATTAGCAGGAACAATAAGAGCGAACAAGCCGGAACTACCAACGGAATTTACAGTGGCCAAAGGACGGAATGTGAACAGCACAGTCTTCGGTTTTTCACAAAATGCAATGATTGCATCGTACTGTCCAAAAAAAACGTGCAGTCAATATGCTTTCAACGATGCATGGGATATGATGGATTTGAGTGCAATTAATGCGTTTATCATTTGGTAAGAAATAAATCATGAAAATGGTAACATCTGCATGAGGCAAGGAAGAAAGTTTTGATCAGTCTCGGAAAAGAACTGTGTGTAATTACGAAAGAAGTACAACCGGTTGCACCAACTTCTGCAACCAAAAAAAGGGATGCTACTCTAACTGTAAATGGTGCTTTATTGAATAAGAGAGCCCGATGTACTTTGTGTGACCGAAAAGAAGGGCGGAAAAATGTCAATCTCTTTGTTCTACAGTACATGTGTCAAGCGTGTATGTCCTGTACATTCGGACATTGTCTGCATCAACTGTGCTTAGTTTGATATTACTATTACGATTGTTATTATTTTCGTTTTCGTTTGTGTTTATTTGCAAGTGAGTTCAAGGTTTTTGTTAATATTTGTGTTTATTTAGAAGTATTTTTAAGGTTTGTGTTGCAATTCCTGTTTTTTTCCAGTGGTTTGGTGGTTTGTGTAGAAGGATATTTATGTGAGACGATAAATGAAATAAGTAGGCTACGCCGCAGGACTATTATCATAGGCTACCGTTACTTTCGTCTATCATTGCTGTTCTTTTTGTGTACAATGAAAACAATAATTATTAAATATGAATTAAACAATATTACCATTCAAATCAACCTTGCAACAAGCTACAAAATTAATGTTCGCTTGGTGCACCAGCAGCTTGTAGAACTCTAGTTTTCATTTTTTATTGGTTTGAAAAATTAATATTGCTAGAATTATTGATTTTTATCGATTATGTGCTATGTAAGCAAAAATTTAAAAAATACGACGAAAACAGCTTCAAAATAAGAATTAAGACTGAGAACAGTTTGACGCCATTGGTACATAATGCACATATTTTGCTGACAGATAGAGGTTTAAATGAACATGTTAATCGGTTTGCACCTAGTGTTATACATGTATTCCCAAACTTATACAAAGCATAATTTTGTTTTGACAAATATCGCTTGGGGCGTGAACGCAACCAGCCAAGGATGTAGTTGTACAGGCAGCCCTTAATCTTCATATTAAAAATGTTACTGTAATGACTTAACATCGTCACAAAATAGTAACGCATGACCGATTAATTTAATAACAATTACTAGTTTAAATAAAAATTTTGCACGCTTTTATAAAAAAGATTCTTGACAAATCGTTTGTATCTTTGGTCAAGCTTCACTTTAGCCATGTTAGAATAGTAGAGCTGCTCACGCAGCAAGTCGTAAGAAGCGACTTTTGGGTACCAACCAATGGCAGACCACCTTGTTGGTGGTGGGTTTACTAGTCAGTAATTTACTTTCGTTATTAGTTTAAAATGTGCTGCCGCTTTTTTTCTAGCATAATTTGAATTAATCTGCGGCATAAATATGGAAAATTGTTTTATGCCAGAGCTCCATCCGAAAGAAGAGGAGGGGTAAACACAACAACAAAAACAACAATCAAGATTGTTTGAGAACATGTAACAATAAGTAATGTGAATAGAAACTAGAAAGATTTTAGATAAGCGTCATCTATTATCCGATATATTATATAAGCTAAGAAATTATTAACTTCCTTTTCTCTTTCTCGTTAGAAACAATTGATTTGCAGCTGTGGTTCTCAGTTTGGTCAAGAGTTGGAATTCCATAAATTTGTGAAAACAAAGATTTGGAGAGCAAACTTTATACTTTAACAACTCAAAAAATAGCAAACACTGACCTAACGTTTGTCGTGAGAAGACAATGCGGTCGGTTAGGGTGACACTGATTTTTTAGCAAACCATCAACAGGAATAATTTAAGTTAGAGACTTACATATTCAAGTTACGAAACAGTTTTGAAATGACGATAAACTCAGGTTTAAAATCGATTTTGAAGACACATTTCGATTGCGAGTAACAGTTTTCGAATTTGATCCGGGAATCGTAAACCACAATGAGCAGAGGTGAAGAAATATCCTCATCTCTAGTGACAAGTAGTGCTAGGTGCAAAATGGCTTTGGAACTGCTAATCGACGATATGTCTTTGAATATGTTGTGGTTTAATTGCTGCCGTTATCAGAGAATGTTTGTTGTTAATTCAGCTTCGTCATCAAATCCGATTGTAATCTTCCAAACAAAAAAAAGACATTAAAAGATTAAGCCTTGAAACACACATCGTCACGTTTTCGTTTCAGTGTTTACAGTTGCGTCTAAAATAAATCACTCTGTTCCATAATCGTGCGTTTGGACGATAGTTAGTTTCCAAAATAAAGCGCTTTAATATTTGCAATACATAAACATATGGAAGCTCAGCGAACAATAAATGAGAGTTTATGATCTAAGTTTCGCCAAAAGATCAATAGCGGTACTCCAAAACCATCGCAAAACAGTACTCTTTCAGAAGTTCTTATTTTAATTCAGTGTTTAATAACTAACCATCTAAATTATTTAATTAATCTAAGAACTGACCACAGAATTTTTGAGCTTCTCTTAATATTGGTCGGTTCTTCCGACGTCGCCTGCAGTATCCCCATCAGTAATGTTGAGTTTAATACTTTAGGTTTAGCCGGCTGCGCGTGCTTCGCCCAATGGATAGTTGCAAAGACACTAATTAAAAGTTTATATGATTCTAATAGCCAAATCTTGTTCCCAAACAAAATTATCGGTTTTGAAACGCAATCGACAAAAAATTAGATTATGGGCGGTTGTATATAGCCATTACATGTCTCCCAGTTTTTCAAGGCCATCTCAATGTTTTATTTGCCCTGTTTTCACCATAGGCGTTTTCAAACTTAACATACGTTTATCCATTAACTTCAACAAGTGTTTAAAAGCATATTAAAATTGTGGAAGAGCGCCAAGGCAATTGATCCTTATTTCCAGAACTTAGTTAATAAATGTTAGGCCCACTACTTACGAATTTGTTTGTAACTGTAGGCGTATTGGTATGAGCTAAAGCTTTTGGCTGCACGCGTGTAGCTTGGCCCTGGCATACACGCAGCCAGGAAAAAGTGCATTAATATCAATTACGACTCGTACAAAATTTAGCCCTTAATCATCTGTTGGATACGCAGACTGTAAATGGTGATTTCTAATGATGCGTAGGAGCAGACCCATTTTATAGGCAACAGTATTTACAATTCACCGCTCTACACCAGCATAAAACCACCAATTGTAATGTAGCTTGGGTTATTTTGTGCAAAATCCTGCCATTCCGTTCCTGTTTAATCAAACTTTCAATGCTTCATCTGCGCGCAACCAACATCTTCAATCTACACAACCAGATAGATACTTTGATTGATTGATTTGATCCATTACCAAACATTTTTTATCATTTCTTGGTTTGAACCACCACTATTTTGTGCATGTGAACACAAACTCGGCTAGCGTCCAGCAAAGCCCGCGTTTTCGACGGCCAGCAAAGCCGTCGGCTAAGTGGACATGTGAGCTTACTAGATATCAATCTTTTGTCCAAGCGCTAAAACTGAATAACATTTCAAACAGTTCATGGTTAGCCAGTCGTAAATGTTTTTGGTTGTTGTGCAGTGATGTATTCTGTCCAACGTATTCAAGTAAGTGTTTCACACGTAGTTTAGTTGAATTAACACGGATATTTTGGTTGAATTCTTTGCTGTCACTCGCGTTTTGTTTTTGTTAAAGTATATTATTTTGTTTGCGTACTCTGTGCTTAAGATAGCTGTTAGAGCGCTTTATTTCGGAAGCTATTTCTCGTTGAAACGCACGACTATGGAACGGAGCAGTCAATTTTAGACAAAAGTATAAACTTCGAAAAGAAAACGTGAGATTTTAGCGGAGCTTTGTTATGAAAGCAAGATCTTTAACGTTAAATGGCTTCCGCAGTTTGGAGTCGGATTTCATAACGAATTCAACATAACAACAAACATTCATTATACATCGTGTGGTTCATAATTTAAAAATACATGATTGTGATTAAATAAGAGAATCTCGGCCAATTTCATAATTTGTTGTAATCTTCTTTTATGAAATTTCAGATTACAGGGAACTTTTCTTGCATGATTTGATGGGCTAAACAAATTCAAAAGAGTAAAACTAAACAAAACTAACACAAACAAATACAAAAAAATCTTTTTATTCCCTCTCGGGCACTTAATAAACAAAGTTCATCTAACTCCGCCATCGAATGCCATCGTGATAGTGCAAAGCCTGCAGAGAAACAATGCCACCAGAGCAAAACTTTACTTACTTACGAAGTTAGAGGCTCTAGCTTCTTATCGGTCACCAACTGCATTGAAGAGACCTGATAGATCGAAACAGTGTCACTGTCTGCAGTTATCATCTTCTTTTTACGTTAAAGGCTGCATGTCTTTGTGCTCTAATCAGGCGACAATCGTAAGCACAAAGTATTGCTAATGATTTCTTGTTTTCAGCACTACACACAAACCAGTAAACAATATTAAAGTAGTCGCTTTCTCCTGCAAGAAAGCCAAACCTTTATTTAAATCTGGTTTAAAAGTGCGCGTTTGCATCCAAATGAAAGTGATGTCAGCTGTTGGCGAAGTGATGCATCCTTTCTCATCAACCTTTTTAAGTCTTGGTTTGGTAAAATTATTTCTTTGTATCTGTCTCGAAAAAGCGATTTGTTTGAAAAAATTGGACTTCAAAACAAGCAAATGTCCACGAAATGAAATATAAAAGGTCTTCACCTTCAATAGGGACTGAAAATGCGTCAATTTTGATTTCAATAAATTTGGTGTCAATGATAAATAGGTTTTTAACCCCAATTTGGGTTAAAAATTTGTCACTTCGCTCTTTCCTTCCACCTCACCGAAAGTTTGTGAATCCTCAACTGGTGTTAGCATGCATTTGCGACATGAATTTCAGTTACTTCGGCGATATCCTCAGTCTGATACCAGCAACATGATCCAAATAATTCATTCATTCATGCTTAAGCCCTGTTTACCAGTTTTTATCAAACTGATTCACTTCGACCGTTAAACCGCGTGACTCCACCAATTTCTTGCCATACAAAAATAAAGCAACCCATCAAATGTCTTACCGAAGAACACATCAAACGAACTTGCCGGATTTTCGTACATCATTCCATTTGTGCTGAGCACCAAGTAGGAAAGCTAAGAATGCCATTTTTGAAGTCTTCAGTATGAATTGACTAGGGCAGCGGTTCCCAAACTTTTTTCGTTGGCGGCGCCCTTTTAAAACTTAACGAGAGTTACGGCGCCCTTTCAAAACTTAGGAGCGACGCCGAAATTGGCAAATTTCAAGTTTTATCAAACAGTTGTGTTTAAATCACGTTTATTGTAAAAAATAAAAAATAATGTACAAAATATGTTTAATGTGAGCAGTGAGCTTGTTGCTCTCTGCACATTTTATCAAATCGTGCTGCAATGTTTGATATCGCAACACGCATCTCGCGTTCAATGTCAATCTTATTGCGGTACTTCGACTTAATTACTGCTACTGCACAAAAACCGACTTCACACAATTATGACGTTGCAAACGGCACAAGAACACGGAGAGCTTTTACAGCCCACAAGTGGAAGTTCGGCTCGAGCCTTAACCCAAAATGAAATAAGTGAGTTAGCGTTGTATAAACTTTTCAAAGTGAGATCAGAAGTAAGATCTATAAATTGTTTGGCTTCCAAAGACGTAGAACCTTGAGGAAGATTCGCATTATTGACAAAAGGATTTCTTATCCACTTGTGCTTCTCCATGTCTTCAGAAAAATATTTCTCAAAATGCAAGATTAAAGCATCCTAATGCGAGCACATCACAATCTTTAAGTTACACTTAACGCTAGTACCCAGGAAAAGATTGCCAGATTGCGAGTGAAAATGAGATTTCAAAATTGGAAAACTATCACATTCTTCGTTATTTATCAACAGATCAGTTTTCCATAACACCAGTTTTCTTTTAAAGGCTGTAATTTTGTCATGGAGTGGCAAAAGGTGAGTATCTTTACCTTGAAGTGAAATGTTTAATTGGTTTAGTTTTGCAAAGATGTCGCAGACATACGCCAAATGAGTCAGAAAAAATTCATCCTCAAAGGTGATAGCAAGTGCATGGTTTTCTTCTTTCAAGAAGATGAAAATTTCGTTTCTCAATTCATACACACGTAAAAGAACTTTGCCCTTGGAAAGCCACCTTGCAGTACAGTAAAACAATAAATTGTTGTAGTGTGCCCCTAATTCATCGCAAAGGCGTTGGAAAAGCCGTGCTTTAAGCGGCCTTGCTTTAATGAAATTTACAGTTTTGACAACAACTTCAAGCACTCCATCGTAACCACTGAACTGTTGTGAAGCCAGCGCTTTACGGTGTATTAAGCAGTGGGTCCATTTCGCATTGACGGCAACGCCCTGCACTAATGCTCGCAGCCCGCCAAAACGACCAGACATAGCTCGGGCTACGTCAGTGCACAAGCCAACGCAGTATTTCCACTCAAGCTTATTTTCCTGAAAAAAATTTTTCAGCATTGTAAATAATTCATGTGCTTTGCAATTTGTTAAAATGAGCTTGCAAAATAGCAAATCTTCCATGATATTGTCGTCGCTATCAATAAAACGTACGTAACAAATAAAATAGGCATCTTTATCACTGGTACTAGTTGTGGCCTCATCTAAACTGTAAACTGAACTCATTTCCACGCATTTTCGCTATCAATTGATCATTAATATCATCAGAATTTTTTTCAATTCTCCTACAAACAGTATTGTTTGAGAGTGGACAACTTTTAGTTTATGAGCGACTGATTCTCCAATCATTGTTGAGACCAAGTCAAGAGCAGCAGGAAGCACAAGTTCTTCCGTAATAGTATGTGGTTTTTTACATTTGGCGATTCTGTAAGCAACTTTGACAGATGCAAGCTGTGCCTTGACAGGTGTGTCCAAAACACTTGATAATTCAACAGACTGCTTCTTCATTTCTGTTAATTTACGAGCGAAGAATTGCGTGACTTTCCGGATAAGTTGTTGTGATTTGTTGTTAAGTGGCGTTTTAGTTTGCTTGGTAGCATACATTCTGCAGCTAAAACTTTATAGCAAATAACACAATGTGGATGCTCAGCGCCTTTTTTTTCTGCAACTGTAAAGCCAAAGTTGAGATAACTGCTGTCGTATTTTCTGGTCTTCTTTCTTCCACTTTTCTGTTTGTTTGCATCAAGTTGTACTTGTCTTTTTTGAGGTATGTTACCGATAACAAATGCGTCCATTACGAGGCAGATATTGTATGAACACTACGGAATATATTATTTTAAAAATTGTGCGGTATTCTCTAAATCTACAACAAAATATTAGCAAGCTATGCTACGAAATTATCACACTTTTCGCCCTAAAATTATTTCTTACTATTTTCGCTGACAGAAGTCTCAGAAGTCTACGTATGTAAGTGTCATTATTTTTCTACTAAAACGACACAGTTGGAGACCTATGATATCATTAATCTAAGTGTGATTAGTTTTTCTACTAGAAGGACACAGTTGGAGGCTTATGACGTCATAAAGGAGAGATTTTTAAATCAAAAACAGTTATAAAGCTTACAAAAAATAATCAGCATAAGAAAATATAGTTATAAAGTTTACAAAAAATATTTAGCATAAAAAAACCATTACTTTTATTGCAATAATAAGCAACTTTCACATGTTTTGGCGGCGCCCCTGGCAAAGTATCGCGGCTCACCAGGGCGCCGCGGCGCCCAGTTTGGGAACCTCTGGACTAGGGAATTGAACCCATGTCTACCGACTGCGAAGCGGACGATCAAACTGCACCACCATCGCTTTAGTTATGATCCAATGTGGCTAGTAGGTTTATGCTTATGACGACAGCTAATGCTGGTCACCTTGTCTTTTTCTAACAGCTTTTGATTTGTATCTGTTCGAATGCATAATAGGGCAGTTTGATGAAATATGTCATTTTTTTGTTGTGTCATAATGAGAGGCTAACCTTCTCTGTCCCTTAAGTACTACATTGAATGTAACAATTCTAAAGATTCAATTTAAAAATATATGTTATTCTAAAAATGATTTTTTCATTTAGCGCAAAATTATCAAAAAATGCAACGATTTTAGACCGTCATGTTAAAAACATATTTTGAAAAATACAAAATTTCTTGAAATTGAACTAGCTGATAAACATTATCAAAATTTTGAAATAGCGAGATCAAATTTCAGCACAAGTTCATGAATAAATAGTAAAGCGTTGTTGCTTTCAAAACATTTGACTATTAGTTTTAGTCGAGTTTTATCTGAGCCATAGTCATCATGCCCTCCTTGTTTTAATCTTTTTTATGCTCTACGACTATTTCATTTACCAACACAAATTTTCTGATGATATTGATTTAATACACTAAATTGAAAAGTATTTGCTGTACCAAGTCACTTTTTTTTGATTGTATAAAGATCTTTATGTATAGACAGCTTTTCTTTCAGCCTTGGAAAAAAAATCAATTTTTATTAAATTTGTACAATATTCAGGGGATGTGTAAAAAAAATTGCTTTGAAAATAATGATTGAAATAGGATACTTTCTGACACAATATTTTGTACCGTACATGAATATCTAACAATGAAATTTTGAGTATATGACTTTGCGGTTTAACTAAATGCTCGGAATTGTTCGAAAAATTTATGTTGCAGAACATTGGATGGTATGCACGTAATTTTCACTCGAATGCAATATAATGCGTTTTGTTGCGTGCGATATAATAGGCCAAAGTTTTGCTGGTTCAACCTTTCACATCATAAACCGAAGTAACTTTTTTAATTTTAAAGTATTTTAAAATGAACGTTAGACAATTCTATAGTGGTTATTTGTTCATGATTACAACATCCGCATAAGTTCTAGAATATGGTTTTACAAAAAAGAAATTGAAATTTTAAATACTTCAATATCACTGTCGTGGAACCTAGTTCTCCTCTCTGCAGAGAGTAGTAGTGGATATCACAAGAAAAATGTAGAGCAGGAGCTCTCAAAATTTTTTCTGCGACTCAATTTTAGGGAAAGAAATTTCTATTCGACCCCTTGATGGGTAGTTTACACGTTAAGAATATTACAGCAACAAACGTATCATTACAAACACTGGTGCCTTTAGAAACAAATTATTTAGAGGGGGGAGAGAAGAAGGTGCATTTATTAAGATTGATCTTATTATCAATCAAACTTGTAAAATAAATGAGCTTAATTATATATGAAAAAGCGGAGCAATAAACGAAGAGAAACTTTTGAAAGCGAGAACTTTGCTTATTCTGGTCTGTTAAACAACATGAAGATCTCGTATTGAAACCGATAATTTTGTCACCAAAACAACTTCTCTTTTACATTTTTTGAATATCGTTTGGTGGGGCCATCGCCCTTTCTCTCTCCGTTAAATATGCCATTGATTACAAATCTCAACTGATATTTTTATTTGAGCAAAAGCATACAAAGGTACAATGCACGAAAGTACTAGTAAAACAAGAATATTAGCAAGAAAACCGCGTAATGGAATCAGTAAAGCAAATAAAAATTAACAAAACACAATCAATTTTACAAGAGTTATCAAGCGCATCTAATGAAATGTATGTTCTTGATAATCTACTAATGAAATAAGCTCATGCCTATGAAATGCTTGCTCTCAAAAATGCCTTTAAATACATATTAAAAAGAACTAAATGTTGACGTAAATGTAACTGATTATTTTAGTTTTACAGCTTGGTGTTAAACTCAGATGAGGGCATGGCATGTCTTCCGTAAATATGCTACTTGTAGGCTGTCCAACGTACATAATTTACGTCCAGTTTGATTAGCTCCCCACTAAGCTCTGCTTAAGCAAACTAACAATCCCAAACTATCAAAATAACTAGTCCCAAGCTGCTTTTCAGAATTAAAGAACAATCTTGATTTATGTTTCATATAAGGTGATAAAATCCTTTTCACTTTGTAAAAGTGTTAGGACCAAGGAAAATAAAGTTAGGAGTGTTTTCCCACAGCTCTTGTATTTTCACATGCAAGTTAAAAATTTTATTGTTTTAACTATTATTTTTTTGTAAACTTGTTTGTATTTTCTTGCAACATTTCTTATTTTCTTCTATTTTTATTTTGATCATTTTCTTCCAAAATTCCTCATTCGTGAATTTTAAGATCAATTTTCCTCTTAAGTGAAAGTCATGGCAACAAAAAGACAATACTGGTTGGCATGAAACAATGCCTAAATTGTTGTGATTAGTTAATTGTTTTCATTTGATAGATCAGACAAACATCATGGTAAATAATTAACAGCGTAATATACGAAGTTGCCTCTAAAAATGTAGTAGAAATAATTTCATTATAAGTCTATTTCAATTTTCTTGCGAAGATTACAAAAACTTTATTTCTGATGTATCAAGTCAATTTGTTTTTTAAATATTTTTGCAACCCGATAATTACAGCTAACGGGATCACGATCCACAGTTTGAGAAGCACTAATCTAGAGAATGATTTGGATGATGAAAAAGAAAATTGATACGGTGAATAACTTATCGAGAAACCTTCAATCAAAAGTCAACTCTTCAATCAAAAGTCAACAGAAAGTGAACCAAACTTGCATCATTTGATAAACCCATCATGTCAAGTAAACTAGTTTAGATCAAAATATGACAAACAAACTTGATTTATATAAGAAAGGAGTTTTTTCAGCCGTCAAGATTTGTAAAATATTTGTTTTCCTAGGCAAATATTTAGCCATCAAAATGCACAAATTACTGTAAAAGCATTAAGCATTACTGTAGAAACACATTTTTTACTTGAAATATTATTTTGATTTCTGGTCTCCACATTTTGCTACATGAAACTCAAAATCCTGTTGGTCAAAATTAGGCTCCGTTTCTTCTAAAAATTCTAGTTTTTCCCCCCCATTTGGATTGGTTGTTTCTGGTTTATCAGGCACTGTCCAACAGATCCAAACTGGTGAATCTGAAAAAACTCTGGACTGAAAGTAGCAGAAAAATAACACGAGGTTTTGATTATTGTTGCATTGAAAACCTATTGTGTCACGATAATTTGATTGCGATCATTCCGAAGAGTTAACATGTTTATGAGCTTGTCGTGAGTTCGTTAGTTTGCTATACCGTATTATTTTTCACTCGATATAGAGTTGTTCCTTTTTTATTGCTGGTAACTATCAATAGCATTCAAATAGCAGTATTTAACAAACAGAATTATGGTGGAATGTGAGCCATGAGAGCAAAGCAAGTAAAGCAGCAGTAATTTAATTCAAAGCATGAACAAAGCGGATGATTGACGAGCAATAATAATCATAAGCAATGCGAACATATATAAATGCGAACACGAATCACGTGACACGATAAAGCACTGGGAGTTTTGATAAGGTTGATGTGAAAGCAATGCAATTTCCTATACCAAATGTTAACGTTGATATTTAACACTAGGTACGGGAAATATTGATGGTGAGATTAAAAATGAAGCCAAATTAAATTAAAAGCAAATATGCACGCAATCACTACAAGCTCTACGCTAGTCGAATAAGTTGGTCAAAAAGCAGAAATCAAAAGGAATTTTGTGGTGAGACGCATGATAGACAAGCTGCTTGCGTCATACAGGTCGAATATCAAAGGCAGAAAACGATATCGGAGCCTGATGATAAAATCCTTGATTATGTTTGTAGTGGCTGCATAGAAAGCTCATTGTCATGTTAATTACTGGCCGGCTTTGACGGTGTCGCCGAGCACGGGCCCCACCAGTAATGTCAAGGTTGATAAATGTCGGATTGGGGCTTTTTCGAACAATAACGAAAAGTTAATATCTTTTATTTATTTTCATAATTCCTGTACACGTAATGATGATCATCTTATTTTTTCAATCAAGAGTGCTAATGTTCATAAAGAAAGAATGTTGTCGCAATCTCATTAATACTTTTGAAAAGTGTGAGGAGGAGGGATTGAAACACAGACAAAACCGATGGTGGCGGCCAAATGCTGGTTTCAGAGACGTAGCAGCCGCCCCCCAAACTCCCCAATTGGGGGGGCCCAGGCCAACTTTGGGGGCCCAAGTTAGTCTGAAATTGCTTTTTGGCTACGTGACTATTTTCAGTTCAGCAGACTTGTTTACAACCGATTTAAACTGTAGGAAGAAATTGGCTTGTGACATCATAAGTGAATGCTCCGTCATTTTATCTCGCAGAATCTAGAATATTTCGATTGATTTTCTGGTAGAATCTTGAATATTCGATTGACGTAACAATGCCGTTGTTACGCAACAATCATAGAATGGTCTGGAATTCTGTTTGGCTATAAATACCGGGACAATATATATACACTGCAGAGTGCAGATAAAGTATTTTATTGACATTGTATAGAATGAAACGTTCAAAAAGTGGTGCTCAAAAGAGAAAAGAAGCAGCCACTGCTCGAGATGCTGTAGCGAAATTGCCCAAGATGACAGATTTTTTCAAGATTACTGAGCAGAGTAGACCTGGCACTAGTACCGAGAGGGATGAAGAAAACTATAGTGTACAAGAAAAAGAAGACTATGACGATCAGCATCAAAGTGATTGTGAATTTCCAGAAAATGTAAGTTGTGATTTACCTGCCAATACGCAACCTTCAATATCAAAAATAACTGAATCTCAATTCACCCCTATCCCTGATGACCCATGTAAATGGCCTGAAAGTATTTCTGATGCTCAACGATGTGATATAGTAAAGCGTGGACCACATCAACTAATAATGAATTTCCCATATAATAACACAACTCCAAGGCGACGTTTTTCCTCCAACCATTATAAACGTGTGTTACCTAATGGTGAAAGTGTTTCACGGTCGTGGCTAGTTTATTCTGGGGAATCAGATCAAGTTTTTTGCTTTTGTTGTAAGCTATTTGGAAAAACACTAAGCCCCTTTTGTAGTGGTATAAATACATGGGAGGGTTTTTCGAAAAAACTGAAAGACCATGAAAATGGCATTTCCCACCAAGAATGCTGCAGTCAATGGATGTTGCTAGCTGAAGGGATAAGAAATTCATCCACTATCGACAAACGCGAGATGAATATTTTTTTCAATAAAAGACGTTTTTGGAGAAATGTTTTAGAGAGACTTATCGACATTGCCTTGTTTCTATCGGAAAGGAATCTTGCTTTTAGAGGATCTGAAGAAGTCTTAGGATCTCCTCACAATGGAAATTTTCTGGGTATATTTGAGCTTTTGGCAAGAAGAGATCCGATCCTAAAAGAGCTTCAAGACAGAATCAAGAATAAAAACACTAAAGATCACTATTTGAGTCCTACATACAAAATGAACTAATTGAATTGCTAGCGACAGAAGTTGAAAAAGAAAATTTACAGCAATTGAAATTGGCAAAATATTTTTCTATAATTTTGGACTGCACTCCAGATATGTCACATCATGAACAAATGTCTGTCATTCTCCGTTATGTACTATGTAATGAAGAAGCTGCTATTGTTAAAGAAACATTTTTTGGCTACTTGAGAATAAGTGACAGTACTGGGAAAGGCTTGTTGGACGCTTTCTTAGAAAAAGCGACCGAACTGCAACTCGAATTGTCTGATTGTCGAGGTCAGTCATATGATAATGGTGCTAACATGAAAGGAAAACATTCTGGGGTCCAAGCAAGAATGCTAGACATCAATCCCAAAGCTGTTTACGTGCCCTGTGCAAACCATACCCTTAACTTAGTTGTTGTTGACAGTGCTAATTCATCGACGGAAGCATTGACATTTTTTGGAGTACTTACAAGGTTGTATGTGCTGTTTTCTTCCTCTGCTCAGCGTTGGGAAATTTTGAAGAAACATGTGGAGCTGTCCATAAAGTCACAATCTGATACTCGTTGGGAAAGCAGAATTAAATGCATCAAACCTCTTCGATACAATTTAAAAGAGGTGTTGCTGGCACTGAAAGACTTGGAAGCCATTTCCATAGAAAGAAAAGATGGAAGAGCTGCCTCAGAAACAAAATCGTTGATAGCTCATTTATTAAAATGGAGTTTTCTTTTGTCGGTGTTTATTTGGTATGATATCCTATTCCAAGTCAATAAAGCAAGCAAGATTCTTCAATCGTATGGAGTCTCCCTTCATACAATGGAAACGGAAATCCAGGCAACTGAAAAGTTTTTGCAAAACTATCGCACAACGGGTTATGACAGTGCCGCAACATCTGCTGTTGAAATAGCACAGGAATTGGATATTGATCCTTCTTTTCCTCTGTCAAGAAGTGGAAAGAAAAGAAGATTGTTTGATTACCAAGGTGAAGAGGAACAACGAGCTACTCCTGAACTGAAATTTAAAAGCAACTTTTTCTATCCATCAGTAGACCAGGCTATTATGTCAATAAAGGAGCGCTTTAATTTGTTACGTGAGGTTTCTTCCGCCTTTTCGTTTTTGTACACACGAGACAAACTTTTGCTTGTGCAACAAGAAAATGCTCTTCTTACTTGCTGTAAAGAGTTCCAAAAAAAGTTCGGTGACATTGATTCTGATGAAATGAGCGCTGAGCTACAGCGGTTTGTTTTAATTTTACAAAAAAAAACGCAATCTCAACACGGCTCAAGACTTTCTGAACTATCTTGTAAAGACTCATTTATTTGAATTGTATCCGAATGTGTACATCGCACTTCGAATCTTACTAACTTGCCCCGTGACTGTTGCCAGCGCTGAAAGAAGCTTCAGCAAATTGAAACTGATCAAAACTTTTAATAGAACGTCTATGACAGACAGTAGACTATCTTCATTAGCCATGTTGTCAATCGAAAATGACTGCGCCCGATCTCTTGATTATGACAATGTCATAACAGCATTTGCGAACAAAAAGGTTCGCTCCAGACTATTTAAATGATACTGTGTTTTTATAACTTTTTCATGTTTTTCAGTGTCATTGCTTTCGTTTCGCAGTGTCTGCATAAATGTCCTACTGAACTCTGGCATCGGTGCCGAATTTTTTATGACTTGCACCTTTGGTATCGGTATGCTTTATTCTGACATTAGCCTGTTTACTTATGTACAAATTGTGGTGTATTTTCTTAATGCAGCTTTTCAATTTTACACCTCTAAAGTGATATGACCTGTGCGCAGGGGCTCTTGCGCTTACTTTGGGGGGGGGCCCGAAGTTGGAGTGCTACGGGACTGGCTGGTTTCTCTTACAACTACAGAAATGAACTATTTAGTTATAAGTTTATTTTGCGATTTGGTGCGGCCCCGTCCATACTTATATTTGGCTGCGTTATTTGCCTTGTTCCCGGCATAGCGACAAAAGCGGTTATGGCTTTCCCAGCATCATTTACCACATTCCAGGAGGCGCCCTTTAAGCCACTTTATTTTCAAACGAAATGTTTTCTCCAAACTCAATTTTATAAAATATTAGGTTTATAAAATGTTAGATTTTTTTTTAAACTTGGGATTATTTTTCATTGGTATATATTATAGATATAGATAACTTAACAGGCAGCATTTCAGAAAAAAATTCTTGCTTTATAGCATACTTGGCGGTTTGTTGGCGTCGCCCACAGGGCCCTTATCAGCAAAGTCGTGGACAAAAATATCGGTTTAGCCGGTTACGCCGACTTCACCCATCGTGCACTTTAGTAAATTAAAATTAAAATTTGTGTTTTTTATGCATATCCAAAATTGTTGTACACGTAATAGTGATCATCTTAATCTCATATGCTGATGCTAATGCTCAAAAAGAAAGAATTTTGCGACAAACCACCATCAATACTTTTAAAAAGCGTGAGAAAGCGAGGAATTGAAATACAAGCAAAACTAATGGTGGTGCCCAAATGATGATTACTTTCACAATTACAGAAAAAACTATTTAATGGTAAGCCTATATTGCGATGTGGTGCTGCTCCTTTCATATACCTATTTGTGGTATTAAGTTCTTTGGTTGCGCTTTTTACCTTGTACACTGTACTTCTGAACGACTGCTGAGCAGATTTTGATTGCATAAATCCGATTCACAACCAGTCATTTCAAAAGACGTATTTGTTGAATTGATGAACAGCGTCGCATCCTCAGTTGAATTGAGTTTTTATAACTATTATAGCGCTTTATTTCAGAAATTAACTATCGTCAAAACGCACGATCATGGAACGGAGGGATGTATTCTAGACATAACTGTAAACACTGAAACGAAAACGTGAGTTTTAGGCGATGTGTGTTTCAAAGCTTAATCTTTCAACGTCTCTTTTTTCTTTGGATGATTGGAGTCGAATTTGATGACGAATCTAATTTAACAACAAACATTCTCTGATAACAGAAGCAATCAAACCACAACGCAATCGTAGATACATAATCGTAGATCAGCAGTTACCAAGTTATTTTGCTCCTAGCACTACTTGTCACAAGAGATGAGGATATTACTTTTCTTCGAGGGGAACAAAGGCAAGATTACCAGTGGTCACGATAATCTAAGAATGGGTTGGAATAAAGAGGGTCTTTCATCTCAATTTCAACATACAATTTTCACCACGGTATACAAAATTCAAACTGTAAAAGTTTTCATGATAATTTTTGAGTAATGTCATTGCTTGAACTTAAATAATAGATTAGCTTTTGTTTTGAACCAACCCAACCGCCGACTTTTGTCCGTTTAACAACAACTTGCAATATTTTTGCCATAGATAATTTCACTTCAGTTCAAACATTTAACCTACGTTGCATTGCTAGCATGTTTCGGCCAGTGTGAAGGCACTGAAAAGTCTGAGCAACACCAGAATTTGGTTTTCGATTTAGCACAAAAATTTTTAGACTTTGTGCTTTGTCTTTGGTAGACAAAGAAGTAAAAAACGTCTCTGGTAGACAACTTTTGCTTGGTAGTTTGCTATTGAAAATTTTAATTTTGTGTCCATTACATCTTTGTTAGGTGCCGTATTATTTGCTACTTACCATAACTAGGTGCAGATTTTTTGACGTCTTTTATTAGTTGAACCAAAATCGTTTTGCATTTGTCTCATGAACCACCTTACTTTCAAGTTTAAACAAAATGGCAAGCAGCACTAGATAACATTGACCATCTACATTAGCTGGTAATTCGCTAATTGAAAAAAATGGGATTACATTTTAAAGAATTGTGACCAGTACTTCTGGGATAAATGTCATAAATGTATAGATGGAAGATAGAATGGAAGGCGGAAAGGAACTTTGGGATGAAATGAAAGATTTCTACTATGAAATGTAACAAAATGCCAGAAAGAAAGACGAAAGAAAACGTCTTCCATTCCATTCCATCCTGTGAACTATTTATCATAGCAATTCTATATAATTGTAGAATTAAACTATTTAGTGGTAAATCTATTTTATGACTTGTTGGTCTTATTTCGTAATCCTATTGTTGACATCAATTCCTTTGGCTGCACCCAGAGATGGATTTCGAAGAAACAAAGGGCGATGCCCTCCTCCCAAACGGTAAGACAGTAGCAAAAATATAAAACTAAAAAAATTTCCTGTTTGTTTGGGCATCAAATTGCGCAGATTTCTCACTTTAAAAAATGTCTAAACAAAAGGGTTTTTCACTCTAAAAATGCAAAAGCATCAACTTAATCGCGCGTTCTACTATAAAAAAGTTTTTCAGTGTTTGTCTCGAATTTGTACAAAAACTTCATTTGATAATAAGATTAACACTAGAATGACCGAGGTGTCGATTTCGACACTTTTAAAAGTTTAAATTAAAATATTTACATCATCTGAGACAAATTGCGATTTAAAAGGTTCAGTACCCTGCTAAATGTCTCGAAACAATAATTTGATGTCATATTTTATGGAATAGCGTTTTCATTAAAAAGCTTAATCAAAGTTCTACCTCTAAGCACCGAGGTGTCGATTTCAACACCTATTTAAAACTGCTTCAAAACAACTTTTTGTGTAAAAAATGTTCTATAAAATCAATCTAAAACAATCGTTTTTTTATGACCAGATTATTTGGCCTTCACTCAAAGCTCGTAACGTGTCCTGAATTTGCTTGGTGGTTAGGTTTGGTGTTGGTGTTGTAGGGCACGAGATCATCGATTCAGTGTTTTGAAGGCAATTGAACCTCCCTTGAATTTGGGATACAAAGCTGCAATTTGGTGTAGAGGATAGGTGGAAAGGTGAGTTTCCGATAATCTCGTAAAAGTTGGGAAAAACCTTGCAAGTAAGTAAAGTACAGTCAACTTCGGATATAAGAGATTCAGATATAAGGGATTTTCGCTTATAAGGGACTACGCAAAAGGTCCTTAGGGTATCGGATCGAACTTTGCGGCAGTCGTTTAAAACAGAATTCGGTTATAAGAGACTGATTAAGCTGGTCCTGGCGGATCTCTTATATCCGAAGTTGACTGTACACGTTTAAACGAAAAATCTTTGTTCGTGGTTTATTATTCTTGTTGGAAAATGTTATCAAGAGCTCGGTTATTTAGCTTTAGTTTTTTGATGGCCTAACTCCTATAGCAGTTTCGTGAAATTGGCGATAACGTTGCTTACTGGAGCGTGAAAGAGTAGTTCAGAGAATGTTCAAGCTAAACTATGGGCTACGTTGCTATCTAGTTGAACAGTCCGAGCAAGTGCTTCAAATTTAGTCCAAGTGAAGTCTGGTGTCAACCCAGCTGCATGCAAGCTAGCAGGCAGTACTCCTTATAAGTGCTGGAAGTTATTAGTTTTCCAACAAGAATAATAAACCACAAACAAAGGTTTCTTATTTAAACGTGCACTTCAATTACTTGTAAGGTTTTTCCCAACTTTTACGAGATCATCGGAAACTCATTCGACCACCTATCCTCTACACCAAAATTGCAGCTTTGTACCTCAAATTCAAGGGGGGTACAGTTGTATTCAAAGCATAGAATGTTAAAAAACACCCAAACAAATACTGCAAGGGAAACAAAAAATTCTAATCCTAACTTTTCGATGGCACTCGAGAAGTTAGAAGCTTTTATAAGTTTGCAGTACGCCAAAAGAATAAACCAAAAAGGACACCCCTACATTTTCTCTGAAACAAAACCTATGGTCCAAGAATTTTTCCTGAAACCATGACCAGAGCTTGTTTCATGGAAGTAAACAGGTTTCTAAGGTTTGATAATAAAGATTAACGAAGCCAAAAACTAACGGCCGATAAATTTGTCCACATACAAGGAACACTGAAAAAAACTGTCAATACAATTATGCACCAGAATGTAGCCTTACAATCGACGAGCAGCTGTTTCCAATGAAAAATAGGTGTCCCTTTATTGTATCAATACCTCACAATTCAGACAAGTTTGGCCAGAAATACTGGGTGTTAGCTGAAATAAAATTGAAGTACGTTTGCCATCTCCTGTATTTGGAAGCTTTAGAAAAAAAGCACCGAAATGAGAAACCTTCGCCGAAGATGTGGTGATAAGGCTTACTAACTGCCTGCAAAGAAGTCGTGGATACAATATTACCACTGAGAACTTTTTGCCAGTGTTCGTGTTGCTTCAAAGCAAAGAAATTACTCTAATTGGAACTAACAGGAAAGGACTGCCAAAAGGAAATTATTGGTAGCAGCAAAGGAAAGGTTTTCTTGCAAGTTCTTTTACAGAGCTAATAAAAACTGCTTGTTGGTAAACTACCAACGCAAGCTGAAAAAAAAACCTAAATCTTGTATCAACTATGCATGACGCCCCAAGTACAGATGAAACAGAGGAAAGGAAGCCACTGGCTATACATTTTTACATCGAAAACAAAATTTGGGTCTATGTATGGCGCGCAAACACAATGCGCACACATCTAGTAGAAGATGGCTCGTAGCGGCTTGCACCAACATACCTAACAATGCCGCGCTCAACTCTTCGATCGTTTACAGGAAAGTTTCCGCCCGAAAAATTACCCGACGCAACTTTATCTATCAGCTAATTGAAGACTTGAGAGAAGCTTATATTGCGCAAAAAGTAACTCAAGAAAATACTGTAGGACAAGCAAATGTGCAACGACCTTCTGGAAAACATCAAAAATGCGCTGGTGAGGAATGCAATGAAAGCACGGTTTCAATTTGCCAGCATTGCAGAAAGCCCACTTGTAGAAAATGCGGTAATGGTGACTAGAAACTTACCGAATGTAAGAAATGTCTTTTGCCACCGGACTGATTTTCTGAATCTCAAAGCACTCCCAAGGGTTGCCTCCGTGGATTTTACTTGTATATTGGAAATTTGCAGTGTAGAAAAGCTTGTTTTGTAGTAAAGAAGTTGATTGTGTACAAATATTTGGCATTAGTCTAGTTGCCATGTTGCAAATACTGCTCTTCAGTTACGTGACTACTGACTACGACTAGCTTGAAGCTTAAACTGTGATAACCTACCTGTATATTGTAGAGTTTATCTGGTCTTGCGTACTGTTCATCATACTTTTGCGAAAAGTGATCAACAACACAAAATAAACATTGCCACAAAGTTGATGAAGAAAACAAGTACAAATAAGACTGAAGTATCGTATTATTTTAAGAGGTGTAGAAATCGACACCTTCGGTAGTTCTTGGTAGACTTCTTTCACGGTCATCCTAGTGATAATGTCACATTATCCAGTTCCCCTAAATTTGTTTTTAAATACGCCAGTGGTTATGCTTATATGACTTGGTTACAGCGAAAAAATAAAAAAGACCACCTCTTTAACCAAACGTATTGCAACCTATCCAAGTAAGTCTATTCAATTATTTCGAACCTAATTGTGTTTCCTCTTAATGTGGTTTCACTCAGTGGTGGGTCTATTATTTTTTACTAAACTTTTAATTGCATTAACTATATGTCCCCAATCACGTTTATTCTCAAATACTAGGAAGATGGGTTTGGGAAGAAATCTATTTCAAAGTTGCGGATAATCATCAAAGTGATTTTATAATCCCAACCTCCCTACCCTTGATTTGCTCACAAAAAGCGCATCATTTTGCAAACTTTTACTTCTTCTCTTCAATAAGTAGTTTACTGCAGAATGAGGGCGAGCACAATCTATAAATTGTGTCAGGCGCTGAAGGGAATCCTACGTTTGCCGAAATAAGCAGTAAATCTAATCACTTATTTGTAATTGTGTTTATGACTCGAACTTCCCGAATACATTTGGGCTATTTGGTCGCGATGTAGGCACAAACAAAGGAGGGCAAACAGGACAATGCCTTCCTCCAATTACTTAGGTCAGGGTAAAGAATATGAGCAGGTAGTCTAATGCGGTGTTCAGCACCTATAGTTTCGTGACTATATCAGACTATGGCTAAAGCGGACAACCCACGATTTAATTTATCGGATAACCATACAGATGTCTTATTCTGCATACTGGAACAGCTCTCATTAAAACTCACTTTTTTGTTCTACTTGGCTACACATGATCAGGTCATCTCTGAGCAGGGTTTCCCTGCTTGTATTACCGGTAACTCCCGACCCACTTATCTCGTGTGTGAAACAAACGACGCACCGTACTGGTTGATTTCTAAAAAATTTTGACTTTCTCAAAACACGTTGATCTCTAAAAAAGTCATGAAGACAAAATAAAGGCCACAATATTCTCAGTACATGTTGATCTTCGAAAAAGGGTAATCAAGTCAGAGGCAGAGACAAAAAGTTCTCAACAGAAGTTTACTTCAAAAAAAATGCAAGAACAAACTGCGAGTGTAAGCATCCATGATTGCCAAACAGGCAGCTTCTTGAAGTCATATTTTTACAGCTTTCATTTATCATAAATATGCAACTTGTGCATTTCATATATGCGCAGTCCATCATCAACCTATTTATTTTGTTAAATAGCTACAACGTAAACGAAAACAAATGAAATATAAAAGAAATTTTACAAAAATGGTAAACAACGCTACTTGTTAAAAAGACATCAAAAGACCATTTGGTTTGTTGTCCACACCTTTGCATTTCAAATCACTTATAAAAGTACATTAATTTTCTTACCGGAAATATAGCCTAATCTATTCTATCCACAGTACAAATTAGGGCTCTCCAAATCAAGCCTCCGGTGAGCACGTCAGACGTTGCCGACATCCATAAGATATTTTGAAATTAAACAAGAATAAACATAAAACAATTCACTAAAATACTTTCCACCCACGTTTAATATAATTATTCTTTTGAATTACGGCCAGCCATGTTAGTTGAGTTAGCGGCTCTTCTTTCTTTTCCCTGCCATGACGTCAAGTAGTGTATGGTCTGAATGCGATTTTTCACCAAGAGGTCCTGCAATACTCACATGGATCAGATTGCCAGCATTTTTGGTAGTTATCATAGTTCTGCTGTCAATTATGATTCTGCCAGGGAAATTGAGATTTTGACCCCGGTCCGAAGCCAAAGTTTGGAACTGCTATCCTGCTTGGAGATTAACTTCTAAAAATCTATAGTCTTGTTTCTCAATCCCACAGGAAACCGTTCAGAATTTTTGTGATCCGATCCGACCGACGTTGATTAAATTCGTCCGCAGGTTGTAGTTTTTATGACAAGATTTTTTGTGATATTTCTAATTAGTATCTGACTTTAATCGTATAAAGCGACTTTAATTCAAAAGTACAACTGTATAAACTATCGCTTTTGTATTGAAAACGTTTTTTCTCCAATTTGATTTAAAATAAAATTTGTGAACCTCTTTACAGTAAAGGTGACTCAGAAAAAGAGCGCGCATTTTCTGATCGATTTAGCATTCCAATTACTTACTGGCCGACAACAATAAAAATTGTGAGAACTGTCACTACTTTTTGCAACTTAATTGGTCTATCGTTTCAGCGTTTGGCAATTGTTCTTAACCTAATTAAGACAATGCTTTCAGTATATTTCTGTAGCTCCTCTGTGTTGAAACGGCCACCTTGGCAATCAGCATCCATTGATAAAACAAAATATTTTATAACACAGGAGTTGCTGTGTGCTGGTATGGCATAAATTACACTTAGCTTATTGAAGCACACTGAATACCAAACGATATTTTATCCCAGTAAAAATATTTTTGTAGCTAACGTTTATTTCTTTGAAAAACTATACTCTCTGTCCATAAAATTTAGGAGGTTTCAAAGCAAATTTTCGACTGAAATAAAGAGTTTTGGAGCGGTTTTTTGACCGGTCTAACCGGCCAATCAGGAATCTCGACCCGATCCGACTGGCAACCGATGTCGGTCGACCCTACCACTTTCAATCGGTCAAATTGAAGACTTTTTGTTTTGAGAATAACTCTTGGAAGCAATTGCATTGCCAATCATGGTTTGTTTTTTGATGTTTTTGCAATTGTTGTGTAGTTATTGATGCTTTTGTCTTCTCTTAACTTGAACAGCTTGGCTCATTTTGGTTGAAGATCAAGTTTATGAAGTCAAATGCTGTGCTCTTTGCTTTCACAGAGGTGCACGTGAGCAAATCTCCAAGCCTCCATCCCTAAAAATTTCAGGACCGGATCCGTAGGTGCCTTTGGCCCATGCTGTCGACGTTACTGAGAATTGCTTATGGCGAGAATCCATCTCTTACATTCAGCATTACTTGCTGATAGACTGTTGATTGATAAATTTTTTATTCGCTACAAACATTCGCCATTAGCGCAAATCTTTTTACAGAACTGAATGCGAGATACAGAATTTGGAAAGCGATCCTTGAATACTGGTTATTTCTGTACTGCTTGAAAAACAGTGTTAGGACGTGATCGATCATTTTTTCTTCTTCATCCTAGCAATGTTGCTGATAGCCTCTACATGTAAACTGTATAGCTGGCCGGTAAAACTACAAATTATCAGAGTTGTCAGCTCTCTAGAAGTTTTTTCCGCAGACTTGTGAAGTGCGAACAGCTCCAATAGTGAAATCTTGGTTTAAACCAGTTGTTTTTTGTAAAAAAAAAAGACATAATTTATAAATATTCATACATTAAAACAATATTACTCCGCAGCACTGAACCAGTTTTCATTTCCGATAATTTATTTACATATTTACACGCAATCTAAGCTAAACATTTTTGGCTTACACCAAAGCCTTTGTCAAAGCATCTATAATATTAAGTATAAGATTTTAATTATGACATAAAACTAAAACCTCAAAATATTAATATAGTAAATAAATTCTTTATCATATCTAAACTCTAACACTTGATATTGTAGATGCTTTGACAAGAACGTCATGTAAGCCGAAAACGTTTATGTGTAAATAAAGTATCAAAAACGAAATTTGGTTTAGCGTAGCTAGGTAGTATCCTTTTGTGGATACTGAAAATTAGATCTTTTCCTAAATTACGTCATAAATATTTAGCTTTTGAAATTATTTTAAATAATTTAACACCTTTGCTTTATGGACTTTCTCGTTTTCGTATGATTTTTTTTTCATATCACCTACTCTTAAAAAGTTTTCATGCGATCAAAAAAAGAGAGAGTTGCCTATTTTGCCTAATCGTATTCATTCATGGCATGCTTGATCCAAGCGTTGACATTCATGTGATGCACCATCTTTGATTGCAGCCACTTTGGATCAGGTTGGGTTGTTGTTAACGGGCGACAACCATTTTCTTAAGGTTAGCCAGCCGATTCATGAATTGCATCGGTCTTTTTTATCCTTTTTTTACTTGTATTGGACAAATGGTCTTTTATGCATTATAAGCTATGTCCAAAAAACTTGCTCTGTCTCTTCTCAATATTTGCAAGGAGTTTCTATTGAGCTTTTGCTCGTTCCACCACTCATCAATCGTCACAAAATCTTTCCGAAAATTTTGTTAAAACCATTGTGATTTAAAATAATTAAAATTTTATTTGAATTGGTAATTGTTTTAAAAACGATTTAATTATCATATTACTTTAATAATGTCAAATTATTATTGTAACATTTTCAATTTTAAGTTTTAAGGTTGAGTGGCTGCGTCCCAGGTCCTTGGGCGGCTTAATCCATGCCTTGAAAGATATATATTTGTAGAAAAAACTTATGCCCTTTTGTAAGTTTAGGAATATAACAATGCGTTTACAAAGCGGTGGACAAACTTAGTGAAACATTATCTCAAGCAAAGACATGTACCTGTAGATTTGATCCGATTTATAGCTATTTAATTGTGGCTAACGGAAATTACGACAGTAAAGTGATGTTTAGATGCATTTAGTGCAATAAACTCACAATCACTTTCACTATATTCTCAGCTACATGATCCATCTTTACTATTGTAGTATATTATTATGTTTGATACCTTGCAGTTTATAAATTAATGCACAAATTTCTTTTGCTAATACATTTTAGTCTCAATGACTTAATGCAGAGCTTTTCGTTTCGGAATTTGTGCTGAGATTCCAGCAATTTTTTTCTATTACACAAATTGCGGTTGTGGAACCCAAGGCTTTTTCACTTGCGCTTAGAATTTATGTTTAAATGCCCTGTTTCTCTTCTTCTTATAGAGATCCCCGTCTCTAAATAAGGCTCTTTTGTGACTTTTAAAATAAAAAAATTGTTGGTTACAATTGATTGATTTAGGTCATTTTTTATTTGCTGTGGCGTTTATCCTAATTGCATTTGCATTGTGGATTGAACAGGATTGGTTTTGCACATGAAAGTTTTAGCTGTGTAACTTTACAAAAGCAATATTTTGTTGTGGTACTACCAGTGGCGGCTCGTGGTTGAATTTGCTGGTGGGGCTGCAAGTCATTTTTTAATTTTTTGCACTCTTTGTAGGCAGTTATTTGCCGTTGTTTAGCTATAAATGTGCAAATTTTCCGAAACTCTGCGCTGTATTAGTTGTATAATTGTATTCAATCAGGCGTTGCTTTGGTTGAATATTACGAATTGCGGTAGACTAATTTAATATGCAGTGTGGTAATTCTATTTGTAAAAATATTTTGTAATCTACAAAGAAAATAGAACAAATACAAAGTCTCGCATATATCATCAAGCTAAGGACTAGCCTGAAGAGTGAAGCACGTGAACAAGTGCAAGTCGTACAAATTTATTGCACTTGAACTTACAACCGGTTGATTCGACGACTTGCAAAATTTCATTCAGCATCCTTGGACATCAGCAATATATGTATATATGTTTTCTCAAAGAGTCACGATCCAAACAACATTAGTATAGCAAAATAGGCGGAACCATCCCTCAAATACGGGTGATGAAGATGCATTGTCATCACTAGGGCTCTTGCCAAGTGTAAGATACTTTGCATGGCTCCAGGCTAGCCTGATATCCAACATTGGACTGTATACGCAACAAACCCAAACAATCCAACACAAAGCACAAGACTTACGTACCGTTTACTTTTGAACCAGGATTTCCTTTGACGTTACTGCTAACCGTGCATGTATGAACTAAAATTGGTATCCTCACATGAAATTGATCACACAAAAGCTAATTAGGCATAGAAAAGCTTTCCAATGATTACATACTAAATGTGGTTTTTTTAGGCAATCATGGTAGTAGGTGATTACACGATAGCATGTCTCGGCATGCACAAAAAAGCAACTCGATAGACCCGGGTTTGAAGCCCACAGGAACCAGACACGATGCAACATACCTTCAGGCAAAAATTAGTTTTACGAAGAGTTCCGATCCAAACAACGATAGTATAGCGAAATAGGCGGGACCATCCCTAGACTCAGGTTTCGGCCTTTTGGCCTCATCAACAAGGACTCGTCCCACCCAACGCAGCGCCCCCGGAATGGGCGTTGTGCGCCTAGAATTAGAGATTAACGTTATCCCTGCATTGCAGGTGGACGCGAAGCGTGACTAAACAATGAATGGCGGTTTCGGGATTGAGCGATGAGGTATCACGAACCATAACAACGCATTGACCAACCTTAAAAGTGCGAGCTGCGGCGCTGGTCGAATCAAACCATCGACGCCTCCAAACCAAGTCGTCAGAATCTACGTAGCCCGGGACTGTCATAAAGTAGGCAGTAAGGTGTGTGGTGATTAAATGAAATTTTTGTAAACTACGCGAAATAAATTTTGGCGGCTGGACAAAACCAATGCTTTTGCCCCACTCGAAAACGAGGGTCAGATGCCTCGCCCCCCTATCCCTCGTTTTTACCGGTTATGTGGGCTCAATTTAGGGGGAGTGGTAAGAGTTCAGCCACTCTTGGTTAGTCGCGTGCAGCAGCAATATTCCCCCTCACAGTTGCGGTAGTGTGATATTCAAATGACAAAGCGAAAATTTTACGAGTTTTTTACCGGTAGAAGAGAAAAAATAGGTTAAACAACTTTCTCGCCTTTAGATAAGTTTTCTTACTTCCAATTTATTTGCCTAATTCATAAAATGATACAACTGAATAACAACATTTGAATTTGCTTACCTTCAAACAATCTTACCAATTACGGCCACTAGCCCTGTTTTAGAGCAACAACATCAGCAAGCTTAGCGGGAATTGTTACGTCGCAAGAAAAGTGACAAGAATCAAGCGGCCGTGAAAGCAACGCATAACGTCATGCGTCTGGGCGCAACTAATTTTGTCTTTCCTGCTGCTATCTTTTGCAGCTTAACGAGCGGTGTTCAAAAGCTAGGAATATTCAGTTATACAAAAAAATTTGACTCATTATGTTGACAATACTTGCAGGAGCAACAAATTTTGCTGTGTCACACAAAAACTTTAAACCATTTATGAAGCAACTAAATTGCTTTACAAAATTATAGTCTTGGGCGCTGCAGCTGCAGCCCGTCCTACGCATCATTATGATGTCACATAGAATCTCTATGTCGCACGTTCATTTAGTTTAGTGTTTAGCAATATAGGAAATTTAGTCTTTACAGCGACATAAACTAATGCATTGGCAAATAAGGTTAAATTATGACATTATAAAAAATTCGAAAAAAACAACAAATCACCAAAACGCGTGGAGGGCTGCAGCTCCGCAGCCATAGGCACGAGCCGCCACTGGGTACTACTGCGTTGACAAAGTTTGAACGTACAGCAATTATCGGTTTAGTGGTTCTCTGCACTTGCAATAAGAGCATCCTGTGGGGTACAGTATTAAAAGGTGTATGGTGTTGTTGTAAATTGTCATAAAAAAGTGGTCAACAGGCGTTCAAATTTTATTTTGGCAGGTCCGGTCGGGTTGCAAAACTCTTACCAGATCCATCTCAAATTGAGGGGCTAAATCACCAATTTTTCAAAACTTTTCTTCTAGATCAATTAAAGTTTACAAAAAGCGGACAATAACAGCCTCGAAGCTTTGTTTCTGAGATCGAGTCAGTCTCTTTGTGTTCGCAGCAGTATTGGAACTGATAGCGGAAATATGATTTCTACAAGTTGCAGCTATACTGATCTACTTTATTACTACAGGGCTTCTACGTGAAACATAAAATCTAGACCATATTTAAAAACATATGTGAGAAAAAAAAGAAGAGCAGCTAACCCAACAAGCGGCATAGGTAATTATAATTCAAGAAAAGATAATTACATAAATCTTTGTAAAAAATGGTTTAACGAGCTGTTTTGCCTTTGTTATTGTTGAATTTCAAAATATGTTGTGAATGTAGGATGCGCCCGATATGCTGGCCAAAGACATAATTTGGTGACCCCTGGTTGCATTGTGAATAGTACAGGTTGGGCTAAGGAGTGTGCAACCTGCGGCCCGCGGCCACAGATTGCATTTTCAAGTTGACTTTTCAGAAATTCAGCCTTGTCGAGGCCGACCTTAAAAGTTGAACTTTCAAACAAAAATTGTAAAATGTTTCACTCGGGCTTATACAAGTATTCAGCACTATATCAAGTATGCCAATACCATCAGACTGGCTTCCTTGTCTCTGGCATTGAAATCAGTGTAAGACTTTGAGTAGTGACCTTGTCATATAAAAATTTGTATTTTGGCGGAGTTTTTTAAATAAGATCCATAATTGACTGCTTTGATATTAGTTTTCAAACTCTTTTACCAGTTTTTGTAAGCGCACACCCCGGCATCTGCCCTTGCTTTTTGTTTGTAAATTTTTCAAAAATATCTGTATATTTTTGATTTTGAAATGCAAACTCTTTTGCCATATCTTAATATTCAATAAATACATTTATTGGGTGGTATAATTGCTCTATAATCTCATTATCCTTTAATTTATCCTTAAATTATAGCTGCACAGTACGCTTACTTCCGAGACACTGCTTCCACTTGAGGAGCACAGCAACTTGTTGGGGGTCAATAACCAGTGTTGTATGTTCGCGCTGTCAAATTAATGGCGTGAATTAACGGTGCTAGCTTTTTGCTCGAGCTAACGCTAGCGGCGACAATATTTTCCAGAAGTTAACGGAGATGGCAGCTGCGAAACTTTTTTTGCTAAATTCTAGGGTTAGCGCGAAGCTTTAATTTGTTTTAGAAAATACATTTTTGAGAGATTGCCTTTACAAGTCAGTAGAGTAGTACAAAGAGAGGTAGGTCATTCAATGTTCTTAATATAGCTTTGAAAAAAGCTGTTTGAGCCATAAGCTTTTCGTGACGCTCTCATCAGTGGCGGTATCGCGTCAAAAGGGAAGATCTAGAGTGAACAAGTGTGTTATATGTGAACAATTTGGACGTTAGGCAATCAAGACAAGCCAATGATAGCGCTAGTATTGCAAAGCGCGCCAAAAAAAGATTTCGCAATTGCGAAAGTTAGAGAAGGCGCAGCAGGAGGCCAAATGCTACGATTATCGAAAGAGTTTGAGAGTGTAAACAAACTCTTTCTGTCTGCATAACACCGGGCGTCGGGTCTTGATATAAGTAGACTCTAAAAGATTAAGATAGAAACAGCTGCGCGCTGCAGCGAGGATTGAAAACCGCTTATCATCATAGTTTAATGCGCATCGATCATTATCTAAAAGATGCTGACCAATGGCGGAGTCGCAATTCGGTTTGGTGTCGGTTCGTTTGCACGATCTGTGTGGTTGAGATCGGCGTGGACGAGTCAATTACTGTCTTAACCATTGCGGAACATGTTGCTTTATGCGATTCTGTAGTCGTTGAGATGTTTGCCCTACGTACCGACTGTCACAGTGGCACTTGTATTTATATATGACAAAACTTATCTGAATGGCAGGTAGAACATCTTTCTTATAATGTTCTTATAAGAATATAATATAGCTTTAACTCAACGAAGTCTACTACAATTATAAATGGCCTATCACTCGGATAATGCAAGCGGTTATAATTTCTTTTGCTAGGTTTAATTGGTTTTCTGCATAACCGCATAAGCGTCGGTTTGCCTCTACACTGGTAATTCTTTTAGAAGCTTAAGTATTGCAAATTACAAAACTTGCAAAAATTTTTGAGCGCAAATGAAATCTAGAATGAGTGAAAACAGCACTGCTTAAATAGAAAGGTAATGCAATGAGGATAAGGGTAAGAATGAAGGTTAAAAGAAAGGGCCTGAATTAAACCCGTTGCCATATAGTAACAGATATTGTAAGTCTGATTCTCGTGAAAGCGATAAGCTATTTTTTCAATGTCAAAAGTACTTACCTGCAAAAAATTCTAACGCGCCCCATTGGCTTCCAATACTTTTAACCCACGTACTTCTCGATCACGAACAGAATAAATACTGTAAATTCATAAACCACTTCAAAACTTTGAATTTCTTTGCTTGTCAAATACAGCAACTAAAGCACTTTACTATATAAATATCAAACTAACCAAAACTAAAACCACCAAAATAATCGCTTGATTCCTGTCACAAAAATCACCACAGAACAACGCCTTTTTACTACACTCTACTGAACTACACTCTCTCTCTCTCTCCCTAAATGAGTGAAAAATCTCGCCGCCTTATATATACGACTGGAAAATAATCTAGAAATTGCCAGAACAATATCACGTGACATAAAAAAACTCCGTTAATAAATTACGTAATTGGCAATCAAAATAAATCTTTGAGAAGAAACAAGATTCACTAAAATACTCTGGAACTTAGTCATGTGCTCAACATTGTGACGTCAGAAAAGTCCTGTGAGTTACAAATCTATTAATAAATGCGAAAGAAAAAAAGATCTTTTTTCGAAACAGCTTAGCAACTTTAGGGCTTCAGACGATTCAGATTTACAAATAAATAATTACGGTAAAATAAAACAACAGATTACAATAACTATACATATACAAAAACTATTCTTTTAACGCAAATTTACTTATTCGTGACAGGGAGATAAAAGGAGAGAGACTACAAGGGACTGCAGAGGGCACAAGTAACACTCCCCGTCTGGCCAGCTCATCAGCCGCGTTGGTCCCTGGAAGAAACGAATGTCCGGGGACCATTGTAGCCTGATTTGACAAAACAGGAATAAAGAGAAGACAGTTCCTGCCTCAGAGATTGATGCAAAAAAAAAGACGGAGGAGAGGACAGAGCAAGAGTCAGAGAGGATGAAAAGAGAAATGGCAGACTTGTTGTTGCTCCCGAAATCAGCGGAGAGCTTACAGAATGGTGCAGGCTTCAGGGGAAAAACTTGAACACATGGGCCTGCTCAAAAGGAAACGATAGTCTCAGTGCCACAAAGTGAGCAGTTGGCAAGTACGCCAGAGCCGCTTTTTCGAAAAAGAAAAGGAACCGAGCCATCTGTCTGGATCACCAGATCGTAAGGTGGGAGAGAGACAAGGTGAGCGGGAGCTGCACCTTGGCGAGAAAGAGGGGGATCGGATAGGGAGCATGGAGAAGAAAAAGTTGACTTCACAATAACGGTAGGCGGATTCCAAGAAGGAGAAGTAGGGCAAGCAAAGAGAACCTCCCTAGCAGAAGTTGGAGAAAGCATGAGCGATTGAGTGGATGCAAAAGCTTCCAAAGGAATTTGAAAAGTCTTGGTGTCACTCCAAGTCTGACAAAACCTAAACGGGGATGGAGATGGGAAGACGATGGGCCGGCTTATAAGATAACGGGACGAAATAAGTCAGGGTGACTCGTAGGGTAGGCTGAGACGCTTCAGAGAGGAAACGTGGGATATGGAAAAACGAGAGAAAGGTGGAAATGGCGAGACTTAACGCTTGGTGAAGGTGTTTCAATTTGGTGAAATTGGTAAAGTTAAAAAAACAAAATCGTGCACGTGAAGCACAAGTGAGAAGAGGCCGAAGAAAAGCTTTATATAGAAGAGAGAGAGAGACACTTTAGAGGGGCTCAATGAGGAAGCAGAGATGCAGCGTAAAGCCTTCAAACGAGAAAAAACTTGGTCTTCAATAAAGATACATGTTTAAAAAAGAAAATGTTGGCCCAAAGAAAGTTGGAGTGGAACTGAAGCGGAGGGGAAAGTTGAATAAAAAGAGGTGGGGCTGGAGGTTAGCTTGTTGGGATCAACAGAGAAGTAAGACACTTCATATTTCCTCGGATTGAGAGGAAGACACCAGTACTTAGACTTTCACTTCAGTCAAATCAGAGCTCCTTGGGCAGTAGTCTTCACCGCAGCAGAAACCGAGGAGAAGAAGGACACAAATGGCAGGTCGTTAGCATAAAGAGAGCAGCTGACGGAAGAAGATAGAGAAGCAGAAAGATCATTGAGATAACAGGGAGAAAACCGGGCCAAGAACGGATTTTTGCAAAACACTTCGACGGAGTCGAAAGAAGCGAATTTTGTGATTTTGAAAAATCACACGAAGAAACCTATCACAAAGGAAAGATTGAGTTCAACAGCAAAACAAGGAGAGAGGTCAGCCGAAAGAAGTTTGGTGAAAAGGGTGGGATGTTGGACAGAGTTAAAAGTATTCGAGAAATCGATAGTAGCAAGAATCGTCAGAAAAGGGAACCAGACTTGTATGTGTTGAACCGATTCGAAATGGACTAAGTAAGGAGCAAAATTTGATCAAAAGTAAACCGTTTATGGTGAAAACCGGCCTGATGAAGAGAGAAAATGGAGCTATCTTCAGAAAGAAGAGTAGACGCGATGGAATGATGCGTTCAAAAAGCTTTGACACGCAGGAGGTAAGAGGGATAGTCCTGAAGGAAGCAGAAGAATTTAAAGGCGTTCCCATCTCATGGATGGAAATAATAGAAGATGCCTTTCAGATGGAAAGAAAGAATTGCAAGAACCATGAAAGAGTGAAAATATGCTGGAGAAAATCCATGCCAGAGCGTGGAAGGTGCTTTAGCATGGATTGGGCACCTTTGTCTGGTCCAATGGCAGTGGACGAAAAAAGGTTTGTGGCAGCCGAAAGAAATTCAATGAAAGAGTAGAGGGAGCAGAAAGACAAATAAGACTACTCTGGGTACGTGGTCCGGCGGAGCTCGGAAAGGTAGCCCTGGCCCTGCTACGCAAAGTCTTTGGTTGAAAGACAGAAAAGTGGGGTCTCAGGCAGTTAGCGAAGACCAAAGCCGACTCGCTGGTAGAGGAACAGTTGGGAAGTTAGAAGAGAAGGAAAATAAGTAAGAAAAACCAACAACAGAACAAAGGAATGAGTACATAGATTTAGAGTTAGATTTAGAAAAAAGAAAAGCAGGTCGCCTGCCATGTCTCAACCTTGGCTTTGACAAAAACAGACGATGCTTGTCGGGAAGCAGAGATGTAAGCCTGACGATCTTCATCACTTCTATGAGCGGCAACAAAAGCCTTTCGTCTTTTTCTGACCGCATCTTCCACTTTAACAGACCGCGAGGTTTGAGGTTGACGCAGTTGAAAGGAATGAAAAGTTTTACCGCATTTAGTGTCAGTAAAGTAAAGAAAGCACCAGCACAGGAAAGAGACAAATATTTCTTGGTAAAAGGACGGTGAAAGTTGAAGTAAAAATCGAGATCATCCCAACGATCTTTCTTAAAATTGATGGAAGGAGGGCGTTCGTTGGGGCGAAAGACCAGAGAAAGAGGAACAGTTAGTAGAATTGATAGGTTATCAAAACCCAAGTCATGAAGCACCTTTTGGGATGAAAAAAGAGCGAGAGAGAAAAGAGCGAATAAGATGTGGGGAAAGGAGCAACTGCCAGAGAAGCGATGGAGAAGAGTAGGTATGTCAGGGTCATTGAGAAGTAAGAGATCAGAGGAGATGACCCAAACGAATAATTCCTCCCCACGGGAGTCAGATGTACCTTTTCAGTCCCAGAGGGGATAATTCAGTTGAAGTACTCTGAATAAAGAGATATCTGGTGGAGGAAAGAATAGAAAGCGAAAAGGAGTCGGTTTTACTATCCGTCGAAAAAGAGCGTATAGAAGGAGCATAAACATTAAGAAAAAAGAGGAGTTGCTTAGTGAGATGTTGTCCCCTACGTAACCAGAGTAAAGATCCATCGAAAAAAGAGAAAAGGTAAGAAGTTTAGGGAAGGATAAGCATTGCCCAACAAAAATGATGACGCCGCCGCTAGCGTGCGCGTTATCGGGAGAAAAAATGCCAGACCTGGAGTGGGCGCGATCAGGATGTAGAGCAAAGAATCCACGGATTTGAAAAAAGAAAGATGAGTTAAGGTTGGATTTCCGGATACTGATAAGATGAACAGAATAAGACAAAATAAACGACGCGATGCTGTAGTGGTTAGAGCGTCTGCTTTGCAGTTGGTAGACCTAGGGTTCATTTCTCATGTCGAGTCATAACAAAGTTCTTTAAAAAATGGTATTCACTGCTTCCTTGCTTGGCGCTCTGCAGAATAGGGATAGTGTGGAGAACAAGCCGGCAAGCTTGCTTGTTGTGTCCTTGGTCAAGACACTTAACGGGATACCTACGTCTTTATGTGGCAGACTGATGATGGGGCAAAGCAGTCTACCCGTTGTGGTGGCCCTAGTCTAACTGAAGACTTGCAAACCGCGCATGAGTGCTAACGCAGTGTGGCCTATATATACATCTTTCTACATAATGCTCACAACAAAAAGAAGCAATCTTTTTTTGTTACACTTTAACCGAAGGCTCTTTTTTCATCTGAAAAACATGGCTCTTTTTGATCTGGAAAATATTTGATAATCAGAAGTTCGTTGCCTAGAGCGAATCTCAAGTAGGCCATCTATTGTGGCAAGTGTCGAATTGACTATTGGTTAAAGGAGACTATGTTTTGATTTGACTAAATATTTTTTTGTACATACATCGAGATCACACTCGCCCATTTTTTTTATTTCAATTGAAGCGTATAGGAATTTTTTTCAATCAGACTTGACTCCTCGCTGCTTTACAAAAGCAATTTTATATGTGTCCATCCATTATGCTCCGATCGACTAGCCTATTGTGATTGTTGCTTGTGTATAATTTTATCATTTTATATATCAACTTCAAAGTGAATGAACTTCTTAAAAACAAGTTGAGCTCTATCTCATATGTTTCAACCACTGATGATGCATGGACCTGAAGAAACAGGTAGGCAATGGTTAATTTTGCTGAGAGAGGCCTTTAATCCTCCTGCTATAAATTTATTGCACAGATTTAAGTGCAACAAAAAAAAGTTTACTGAAGAAAGTTAAGTGACAATCGTACAGTATTTTTGTATGTCTTATCTTGGAAGGACAGCGCTTTGGATTAATCCAAAAATCTTGATACGACTCAAAAGTGTGCGTGCTCTCTTGGCAGCGCTTGGTGGGCAATCACACGTATGATACATTGGCAAAGGATATACAGGATGTGCTTTTTAGCTTAGACATTAGCACAACTGCATGACAGTACCTTTACTACTTCGTTTATATATTGTTCTATTGTTGTTGCAACAACAGGCTATTAAACTAAACTTAGACTTGTTTGTTGATACAGTAAATTATTGTAGTTGATTTTCTTTTTCATAAACTACTTAGTGAAACGACGGATGGAGACTTATCAGCGCTACCAATTGAACCAGAAGCAGCCAACGGAGTTGACAATCCGGTCGATCACGTTGAGGTCGGTGACTTGACTACTCTTCTTGCAAACGAGGAAGAAAAAGAGCATGATCTTTCCTTGAATTTGGAGGCCGCTTCCAATGTAGAGACAGCTTTCGCTGACATCAATTACAAAACGTAGAATAGGTCTGTCTTTGCGAAAGCTGTGTCTTTGTGCAATAACCAGAGCAGGTTTACGTCAATATTACGGATTTATGTCAATATTACTATATTGATTACGGTTGTAAAAGTCTAGAAAGGTTCATTTGGTTAATATTAAACATACATTTTTATAGGCTAAATGAAAAAATGTATTTAAGAATAATTCATTTTTAATTTGATTTGACTGTCTACTTTATCCTCAATTCACGAGAAAGCGAATTGTATCGCTATCTTTTGGATGGTATGTCCGCTCTCGCTAGAAAGTTGCCATTTCCAAAGTGCCTCTTGACTTATCATCTTGTCATTTGTTGAATTTGCTGCTTGTTCGAAGCCATCAGGCAGAGACAATGCCGTAAAGTGCCTCATCCATGGGCATAACCAGGTGGTGTCCTGAGCAAGAAAAAAACCGAAAGTGCACGGTCGTCGTTAAAACAAGCTCCAACTCGTTTGGCAATGCTGCCGATGATAATCATCAGAAAGAGTGTTCAGACATAAAAAAGGCTGCACTCCCCAGAGAGGTTATAGTTGTCGGGAAGAAACTTAGTCAAGGTACGTCACCACTGCTATTTCTACACCTTTCGTTTCAAACAATTTTTTGCGATCGCGATTTTTATTTAGTTGTTTGCTAACTATAAAAAAATTTGTTACAGAGTTTGCGGTTTTGCTCTAATGCAAAGTTTCTTAAACTTTTTGAGACGCACCTCCTTTGACAATGCCAAAGAAAACCTGTGTCTCTTTTTAGTATTTGAAAACCTTTTCTTGAAAATGAATTTTTCAAGGCGGCCATTTTTCATAAATTGTCCCCAAAATAACTCAAAGATCTTTGGTTTACAAACAACACGAAAACATTTTTAAAAGTGGTAAAATTCTGTAAAGCTCTGTTAACTTTTTGTGCAACTGGGACAAAAAGGAAATCCCGCACAGCGTTCCTCTAATAAATCTTTTAACCTTCCACAAGAATGTGCCCCAGCTTATGAAATCCGGTTTAATGGTAAAATAAAGATTGCAAAATTTGCGATTGCGCTTTGCAAGTTTTAAAAATCGGTTGCGTAATTTGCGATTATGCTTTATCGTTTTTTCCGTGAGCTCAGCTCTTTCCAAATGTAACTATTTGATAGGTTTACTTCAGAAGCTTTTTTAAATCTTGTTGGTGGTACAGAATTTAAATATAGCTTTGAAAAAAGCTGTTTTAGCAACAAGTTTCGTGACGCTTTCAACCGTGGTGGCATCGCATCCAAAGGGAAAATCAAGAGTAAGTAAGTATTTTATGTGATTAATTTGGACGTCAAGTAATCAAGACAAGCCAATGATAGCGCTAGTATTGCAAAGCGCGCCAAAAAGAGATAACGCAATAGTAAAATGCTAGAGAAAACGCGGCAAGAAACCAAGTAGGATGGTTGCAATTATCGAAAGAGTTTGAGAGTGTAAAATATACCGAAAGAGTTTGAGAGCGTAAACAACCTCTTTCTGACTGCATAACAACGGGCACTGAGTCTTGATATAAACAGCTCGAAGAGATTAAGGTGGAAAGAACTGCGTGGCGTAGAGAAGATTCAAGGCCGCTCGTTGTCATAGTTTACTGCACATTGATCATTTTCTAAAAGATGCTGACCAATTTCAGAGTCACAGTCCGGTTTAGTGTTGTTTAAGTCATTACAACAGCAGTGCCTCTATTCGTAATGTCGAGGTTTAGAATGTCAAATCATCCCGCTGTGACGGCTTCACCCATTTCGAAAGAAAATTGCTTCCATACTTTGATGATATATTGCTTGTTTTGTTCCAATTTACGTTGTTTCCGTTTTCGACTCCTTTAATTTCCGTTTAAAGAATTTACCGGCAACTCTTTATTTAAATAATCGCCAACGCTCTACTTATTTCGCAATCTGTTAGTTGTTTAATTGTAGTGGCATAGACGTGAGCTTAAGAAGTTTTGCAGCTGATAGAATAATTTTGTTGATATCCTGGTAATGAATTATTGCAACACACGCAATTTGTTTAGAAGGTAGAGCTACTGTAATTGTGTTTTTGCAAATAAATTGCTGTGATTTGGGCCGATATTATTTCCGCTCAACCGTACATGTCGATAATCTACTCTTTTCTCTCGAGATACTCTTGTCTTTTCTAGGTTTTTAATTTCGTAAATTTTGTTTACAGTTGTGTTTGTTTGATTTACTCATACTCTCGTTCGTTGTATTTTTGTTGTTTAGGATTACGAGGCAAAGACTTATAAAAGAATTAGTTGAGATTTACCCTACATGATTGTTCGAATATAAATTTTCATTTCAAAAATCATTGTCGATCAGAATAGAGAAGACAGGACGCCACAAACCACAGTCTAGTTTAAAATATAGCTCGGCATTAATATTTTGTTGCAAAAGATAAGGCAGGAACAACTTTGTTTCTCCTGGTCTTTTTCTTGGTTATCACCGAGTCTTTTGCTTGGAGATGGCCTCATATTTATATTGTCAGAGACTTGATTTTAGATGAATCGCTCTGAAATTTTGATGGGTAATGCCAAAGATCCACCAAAAAACCAAAATCGAGAAAGAACAGTCAAAATAACCAAAGAGCTTAATTTTTCTAGAAACTGCACCTTTGTGAAATAGAGCACCAAAATTTTTGAGTGTTTATAACCGGTAAGGTACATTCCAAAAATGTTTACACATTTCATTTTTTGACAAATCTTTGCAAAATTGTAGACAGACAACGCAAAAGAACCATGCTTGCGAGAAAAAAACAGTCAAAATATAAAAAGAACTAACTTTGTCTAACGATCGTCAGTTTCTAAGGTCTAGTAGGATAATTGGTCAACTAAAAATGAGGAATAATTAATGGCGAGCAACTTTTGATTAGCCATTGTAAACTAATAGAGTGACATATTGCTGGAAAGCAAATTTTCTCACCTTTTAGGCGACACTAATGATTAGTACCCAATCAAAATCCTTATACATTAAATTTACCTGTTTTTACTCAGCTTACCACTTTTTGAGAGGTAATACGAAGTTATGGAACAGGTTAAGTTCAACTCTGTTAGGAAAAAAACGATTAATGGCATGTTGAGTGCTGTAAAAAATTGAAACCAATTTTTCAAAACAGAACTAGTATTTTGGCAATCATACAAATGATTGGTATTGTTGAACTAAACTCTTGGTTAAAAGCGCAATTTCGAAAGGAATCAAACGTTGATTCTTTTGCCACATCGTTAACAGAATTCCAAGTTGTAGGCATTAGTCGAAACAGTCTCGCCATGAAAGGTTGCTATCTTGAGACCGTTTGTAAATTAATGAAAAAGTTTGTTGCTTCTAACGGGTTTCAGCTTTCATATGTTTGATATAGCTATGAGAGCTTTACATCGGAAGCTATTTCTCGCTGAAACGCACGATTGCGAAACAGAGCGATCCATTTTAGACAAAACTATAAACACTGAAACGAAAGCGTGAGCTTTCAACGAGTTTTGTTTTAAAAGCTAGTCTTCCAACGTTTATTTGCTTTCCAAATTTTGATTCGGACTTTATAACAAAGTTAACGTAACATCCAACTTTCTCTTATAACTGTCCTTTCTAATTAAGCCGCAATTTAACGTAAATCAGCAGTTTTTAAGGCTCTTTGCACTAAGCACAACTTGCCGAAGGACAAGATAATTCCACACTTCTTCCCATCATAGTGCGTGATTGCCGGATCAAATTAGAAAAGTGTCACCCACATTGGAACCGTTTCCTCAAAATTGGTTTAAAACTTGAGTTTATCCCCATTTTAAGACTGTTTGGTAAAATTGAAAGTCTCCAGTCTAAATTATTCCCTTTCAAAGATTTTTTTGAAAATAGTTTTTCCCTGATTGACCGTCTCCTCCCCCACAGCCCTAATATCGTCACTATTTACCCTTACGCGTAATCTATTTACTTGGTCAGTGAAGCTACTAAGTGGCGGAGAAATTTGCGTTCATGAAAGTCTTTTCAGCACGTCCATGGAGTGCGAGCACTCCCAACAGAGAACTACTGCTGTAACGTTTTCAATAAGAAAGAAAAACAAAGTCAAAAACCTTTTAATTTTTAAATATCTCAAATAGCAAATCAGGAAGACTTTAAAACTTTGAGCTATTTTATTTCACATATTCTCAAAAAATATTGGTTTGATTAAAAAAAACAAGATTGCCTATTTTATCTCATTATTCATTGATGCCATGCTTGTTCTTAAGTTTGGTGATCGAAGCGCCACCGTCTACGATCGTTGACAGTTTAGATATGTGTTGTTGTGTTGTTGATGGGCGATAAATATATGCGTAAAAGTAAGAGGACTTTGGGGGATCCATCCCCCAAACTGTTTTCAGCCCCCACATGGTATTGTCAGCCCCATAAATTCTAAAAAATGGCCAAAAATTTACTTTAAAAACATTTATCTCCAAATAAAAGGTTTTTATTCTTGCTTGGAGTCAAAAAAGAATAAATGGTCTCTTTCAAAACCTCAATTTCGAAACAAAGCTTTTTTTCATGAGACACAAATATGCCGTAAAGTCCCCACACAAAACAAAGTGTTACGCTTATGGTGACCACCATTTTTTATACTTGTAATTTGCTTTGCATAAGTCCAAAAAAATTCGCTTTGCTTCTGTTCAATATTTATAAGTAGTCGCTTTTGAATGTTTGCACTTTCGAACACTTCATCTTTAGTCGCAAAATCTTTAATTTGTTGAGAAAACATCATATGAAAGTATTTAAAATTTAATTTTAATTGATAATTGTCTTTAGACTAATCAATTATGCCACTGTAATAATGATCGATTATTATTGAAATACTTCCAATATTAACTTTTTAGATTGAGTGGCAACGCTTTAGGTCTACTTTTATGACCTGGCAGATCAATATCATTGAGAAAGTAGCTATGCTTTTTATTAGTTCAAGAATTCGCACTGTGTATACAAACCGTTGCGGTGAACAAGTTGAGTAAAACATTTCTAAAGCCAGTAAATATTTTACTAAGGTGTATTTTGCTAACATTTATTAAGTGAGATCAAGTAAAAATAGCTTTGGCTATATTCTTAACCTGTAGCAGTAACATGATCTATATTTACTATTGTAGCTTGCTATTCTGGTCAATATTTTGCTGTTTGAAAATGAATTCATAATTTTTTTTGCTAATAAGTTTTTGTCTCTATGACTTAATGTAGCTATTGAAGCACTTTACTTTTAAAGCATTCTTTCAAGTCGAAAGTCGTTTTTTTTCCGTCAAGAGACGCAAGTTTAAAAAGCTTTTCTTAGATTTGACATATTTATGACGTCACGAACTCCTTTACGGGTGATGATCAGTCTTGTCGAGTTTCGTGTTTTTACGGCTAGTAGATTCAAAGGAGTTTAATTACAATTATACACACACAGATTTTGCTTTATACGAGTGCGTAATATAGATTTTCCGGGCTTTCCGGGTCCAGCGCCTCCCGGCAGGGATACCAATTAGTTATGTCGGATGAACAAAAAATTTAATCAACCTGCTTCGCCGGCTTCCTTTTAAGGATATTTGTGGGAGCAGTAGCGAAAAGTTATCATTAACAGGGCGCATAGCTTCTGAGTTTCTAATTTGGTCATTCTACTTTTTAATCAAAATTGGTTTAACTCATAAAAAACCTATTGTTTCGCAAAGTTTTATCTGTTTCTTCCAATAAAATACAGGAAAAGGGCACAAAATCAAAAATACTAGTGGGCGCCATAATAGTTGGTTTTTATTGCACTTCAAGTGTATTTTACGAAGTTTTGAGTCCTTTTCTCAATCAAATTTCTCGGCTGCACGTATTTGCTCTGGTTTCGGTACAGGGAAAAAAAGGTGGCAAGTCACCCGCAAATGTTCCGCACCGGATCCCACCAGGTCTTTTATGTTTATTTGTTTTAAGCAAAATATGTTTCCTCTAGATGTAATTTCACTCGGTGGTAGATCTAATATTTTTTTTAATTTGGATTTTATCTGCTATGTCCGTAATCCCAACATTACCTTCAATTTTTCAAGTGAAGATTAGTGCTACTAATAAACAGCCAATTATTTAATAAATTTTATCTAATTTACCCTAAGTACCGGAAAGAATTAGGAAGAAACTAACTCAAAGTTGTGGGTAGGCGCCAAAGTGACTTTAATCTCGACCCTCTCAACACTTAAATCGAAATTCGTCTTATTTACAAAAAACTCAATCGTTTTACAAACTTTCACCAATTTTATTCACTAAGAAGTATGTTGCGTGAAAGCACAAATTTAACGGGCTAGGCACCAAGTCTTCATATAAACAAAGTCTAATAGATTGAGATGGCAAGAGCTACTTGCTGTAGCGAAAATGGAAAATGGTTTGTTATTTTATTTCGATGTATATTTTTCATTCTCTAACAGATGCTGACCGGTTGAACATCATTTCGTTTGCACAACCTGTCATGTTGAGATCAATGTGGACGAGTCAATTGTTGTTTCCATCACTTAAAATAATGCTGTTTTACACAATTGTGCAGTTGCTGAGATGTTCACCCTACGTACCGACTACCACATTGGCACTTGTATGCGTATATGGCCAAGCTTTTTTGAGAGAAAGGTAGAAGATTTTTATAGCTTAGGCAATGTTCGTGTTGACATCAAGACCAAGCGGGTGGTAACGAAATCGTGGCAGCTTTCCACGGCTGTTTGAGATGTTTTTCCAAGTTTGTGAATGGCTCTCCCAACCATAGAACTCTTACGCACATGGTACTTTTGGGGCCAAATCACTTGTGCGTGGAGAACTGAGGGAATTTTTCGATAATCTGGTTGTTGACTACGTTTTCAGGGTAGCCATTATCTTAAAATATTTTCTTGATCTGTTTTATATCACTGGACAACAAACTTTTTGACAAATTGTGTTTATCATAATATTATGTGTCTTTTATGTTTGTTGTGGCGCTGATTTCAAAAATGGGTTTAAAAATTTTGTAATGACAATGATTTTGCCGCTATTTAAAATTTTATGAAATTATGATTTCAAGTTTGTGCAATACACGTAATGGATTTGTGATTTGATGTATTACACGAAAAATTAGAAAAATCACATGAGCTATTCAAAAAAGCACTGTTAAGGACATTGTAAACAGCATTGTTAAGCCATAAAACATTTTAATCAAAAATGGACGTTTAAATAATTTTTTCGCTTGTATGTGGTGTTAGATTTCCGCATCACATTCCAAGCATAGTCTTTCATCATATCATGGCTTCGTTCGACCTCCCTTAATAGCGCTTTTCCATCAGTTGGATGTCTTGGTGTAATCTTTCACCATGCTCTTTGCTTACATTCCTCGAGTTATCCCGAAAGAAATCCAAGTGAGAATGCAAAAAATGCAACTTCAAGGACATACGGCAACCAAGCTTTTCATAATTTTCAATCAAATTTGACACCACCATTGCATAGTCGTCTCTTCGATGATTTCCAAGAAATTCTTCCACAATCATTCTAAAAGCTTGCCAAGCATTTCTCTCCAAATCAGACATTTGTTCCTCCAGCTCTTCAGATGCCAACATTTTTTTTATTTGTGACCCCACAAATATACCTCATGCAACTTTTGCTTCAGATATGCTTGGGAACATCTGTCTAATATGGCAAAAGGCACGGCTTGTCGGTTTCAAAGCCTTAACAAACTGCTTGGCCAGTCCGAGTTTAATATGCAATGGAAGAAGTAAAATTTCGCTCCTTTCAATAAGAGATGAGTTTAGAACATTGTGGGAGCCTGGTGGGAGATCTTTGCGAGCTGGCCAGTTTTTGACCAAGTAATGCTGCTCATCCACTCTACTATTACACCAACAAAGAAAACAAGAATGCTTTGTACAACCTCCTTGCAATCCCAAAAGAAATGCAATCATTTTAAAATCTCCACATATGTCCCAATTGTGATCATTGTATTGAATTAATTCCAATAGTATTTTTACGGATTCACGATCTTCCTTCATCTGAACAAAATGTGCTATTGGAACGGATGGATATACATTACCATTATGCAGAAGGACTGCTTTCAACCTTCGCTTAGAACTGTCAATAAATAAACGCCAATCCGAAGCTGAGTAAGCAACACCAATCTCTTGAAACAAGCTCTGTCTATCAGTACAATAACAAAGTGAAGGATGGTCAAAATGATTGCATAGAAATTTGCAAAGGTCACATGTCGTTTTCTTGACTAGAAAATCTTGCACGAAGGAGCAAGCAAATTCCATTCCTTGAGACGAGAAGAAAGTATCTCAGCTTTTGCCTTTGTAAGATTTAGGTCTCTAGTTAGATCATCCAATTTATACAAATAAGCCATTAAATATTAGGCGTACTGGATTACTTACAACTTTTCGTAATTGTAAGCCTAAATAAATGATATAAAGTATTGGTAGAAAATAACGTACATATAGGTATGTTTAGTTTGATATAGCCCGTAGGCTTTTGAATTTCCCAGCATCGCCTTGTTTGTCCTGTTTCCACCATGTAATGAGAAAGTGGACTGGCTCACAACTGAAACAGCGAATAATTTCACAAACTTTTATCTGTTAATTCTCACCACTGGGGTGGAAGAATAAATTTAAAGTTGTGGGAGGGCGCCATAGCCATTTCAGTGCATTTTTAGGAATAACCTATTAAATATTACGCTTATTACTTACGGCTTTTCGTAATTAGATGTCTATTTGTATGACTTTAAACCTCTGGCTGCGCGTATATTGCTTGGTCCTGACATAAATGCAGCAAGGGAAAGTGCAAACTAACCCGAAGACAAACAATTACATTTATGGGTATAGGATAAGTTTTGCTTTAGGAATATCATTAATTGACCAGGTTTTTGCTCTAATGATGTGTACAATCGTTGTGATTCCTACAAGATTTCATATAAAATATTGCTCGTTTGTTCAACTTTGCCACACTTGATGAACATGCATTTGAGGTTAAAACTAGTCAGACTTGCTACTCGACAGTACAAAAGTATTTCAACTTGCCATTGCAGAACTAAAAACAGGGTTTTAGATTTATCGATATGCTAATGCTGTGATGTGGCCTATCGTTGTTCTTTAACAGACAGTATATGAATAACTTGGTTTTGGAATGGCTACGAGCATCTGCTGCCTGCTGCTGTTTTCACTATATCGAAACCAGACCGCTTATGACTCACAATAGCACTTTGAGGCATTCAAGAGAAAAATAGACTCAGATTTCTCGAAATGCTAAAAACGAATCTCTTGTGGCATCATCTTTTCAGCTTAAATTGTTGATAGAGCTTTTTGCTGAAAGCACCATGTCAATATCTCCAAAAAAAGCGTTTAATCGCGTTTCTATGGTTAATACGTTTTGACAAAAATTTTAGACGTCGCAAACCACACTGTGACGCTTATTATGGGGATTGTGATATTTATTTCGGGAATAGTAATCGAACACAAAATTTTGATGCTTGTACGCCCGATCGTTTCGTAGTAGTTAAAGCGCACGTACATGTGTATGCACTCACACACGTACAGAAAAGAACTCTGCTCTATATACATGTATTATGTGACTGATTGGTTCGAGAGATTATTTGAGGTGCATTTTTCCAATCCACATCTAAAACAAAGACGACCAAAAACACAATACCGCTTCAAACATCTAATCGAATTTATTTTTACCGTGTACAAACTAACTGAAAAGCTCAAGAACTCTCGATAAAATTACTCAAAGCTTAAAAGTTGACTTCACCATCTTATCCTGTTTGATCTACGTTTGTCATTGACCTAATGTACTTTTCAGGAAACAATCATTTATTAATCCAATTAAATATAAACAAACAGCATGCTCATCTAATCAAAGCGACTATCTAGAATTTTCAATCATCCATTTTATTCTGGACACTTCCTCTCACAGGCTATTTCTTGCAAATATGCTTTAATTTTCTCTGGATCAAGTGAGTTGAAGTCTTCGTAGTAAATGACTTGATCACCGTTAGATGCAATGGTTTCAAGTTCTTTACCATTAATTTGATTGCCAATTCCGATAGCAAATACCTATCACAAGAAAGTTTTAATAAAGTCACTAGTTGATGATAGTCTAGAGGCTGCTGCACATCAATTGCTACAAGTGTTATATGTGATCAGTTATGTTTGACTGCTTTTACTGTATTCGCTTTGGAATAAACTATTGGACAAACAAAGCAAAGAAATACACGCGTCCATGTGCAATTTAAAAGTCTTGCGTTTAAAACAAATCCGATGACGGAAGAAAAACGAGAGAATTTTTTTGCTTGATACTTGATTATGTTTACACTGATTTGTTTTAGAGATCTCACTTTCTTCGGAGCGCATATAACTAATTGTTTTGATTGACAACAGTCACGTTTTAAGAACGCTGCTTACCGTTGTAGCTTTTGTCTTCAACAAATCGCTAGCTGTTTTGACTGTGTAAGAAGAATGTTTGATGTTGGATCTTCCATCAGTAACAAAAATAATGATTTTGCTTCTAACATCATATCGACTGCCGAAATCGGAAGTAAATGCGATGTTGTAGGTGTCCAACAATGCCTCGATCGTATTGGTGCCTGAGAATAAAAACTATTGAACTATTTCATAAATGAAAAGTTGAAGCAATGCTAGCAATCGAAACTGCAATCTGAGGTTAGATGACGACTCAGGTTTTCATTTTATGATGCATTCAAAAACGTCCGGAGGTATCTGGAAAGAGGGATGCCCTAAACGGGTCTTTAGGACATTTGTCGTACTAAATTCACGTCTTCATACCAATCGCTATCCATTACTGGCTAAAAGTAAAAACACCGCTGTCATAACATCCTGAACACTGGAACAAGAACGGCGTTTTCTGGCGACTTTGAGCTAGTGGTTGCTACCTTCAATCTCACAGTAATTGCGTTACAATGCCTTTTGGTAAAAGCACTTAACGATGACTACGGTGACTTAGGATTTTAACGAGCAAAAAACTGAGCAAATGAATGTCAAATAATGCAAACAAAATGTACAAACTTGATAAATCTAAAACAGAACTAAAACCGTTATTCTATGCTGTTGCTGTGGGATTAACATTTTACCCAAAAAACAACAAAAACAATATTTGATTGTGCTAAAGTATTTTACTAACCTCTTCCTTCATAGTAGAAGTCCTCTATTCGTTCAAGCTCATTTTTAAACTGATTGTTGGTAGCAGCAGCGTTCAGTTTAATAATTCGTGAGTCCGTTTTGTAAGTTCTTACACCAAAAGTAATGACTCCAAATTGAACAGCCTCAGGTCCAACATTGAAAGATCTAAAATATGTGAGAATTGCACAAAATTTCTTTTACTTGTAAGTTAAGCAAAAATATCGCTTCTACTAAATTAACTGTCGAGATTTAGTTGTTTCATTGATCCAGTAAAAATGTTAGGTCTAAATAATTTTAAAAACGAATTTCCAATACTTATATATAGTAAATAGTTAACTTCGCAATTGGTTTTCAAATATGACTACATAAACAAAAGTCGTAATGTTTTTCTCCCATGATTACGACATCAGATATATTATTGTTGTGTTTTTCTGCTTTTTCTTGCAATAAAAGCACGTCATAAAACACGGTTACATTCAATATACAGGGTGAGCCAAAAGTAGGCTTACAGTTATTTAGCAAAGGTGTTATAAAACCTGTTTTTTTGATGGAAGTGTGAATGGAGAAAACTATTTGGAAATGCTTCGTGAAGTGGTAGTGCCACAATTCCATACCAAACCTAACTTTCACAAACTCTTCTTTCAGCAAGATGGGGCACCTCCACATTATGCGTTAGGAGTAAGAGATTATCTTAACGAAGTCTTTCCACAGCGTTGGTTTGGAAGAAGAGGTAGCATTGAATGGCCTCCACGCTCACCTGACTTGACGCCAATTCATTTCTTTTTTGGGGGTGTTGTAAAGAACAAGGTGTATGAGAAGAATCCCAAAACAATAAATAAATTAAAAGATTACATTCATGACGCATTCAAAGACATTGATAAAGATCGCAATTTGTGCCGCACTGTGTGTCAGAGTGTTTTGGACAGGTGTGAAGAAGGTTACAATGTTGATGGAGGACATTTTGAGCACTTAACAGATTAAACAGTTTCTGTGTAAGTAACTAGCATTGTTGAAATTTAAAAGTACCTACATGAAAACAATAAACCTACTTTTAGACCCAAACCCTACTTTTTTATAACTGTAAACCTACTTTTGGCCCACTCTGTACAGTACATCAAAAGCCCTGATCACAATCACGCTTAGAGGAGAGCAGACTATTTTCAACCTGTTTTTCATTCAAATTGGACACTGTTAGCCCCATCACTAACAAGTCAAAATGACAATAGTGATTACCCGAATGCAGCCTTTTACAATCTGGTGGGAGAGCAGCTTCATTATTATAATCCGGTTAAGCACAGGAAGATCGCAATTAAGCAAAGAAACTCCAGTCTGCACTTAGACAGTTATAACATGATTAAAATAAATTGAAATAAAACGTAGAATTTTTGAGCAATTTAATTTCAGAGGCTCATTAATGCCATCACATATTGTATCATGACTGAAGGAAATCGGATTTAAATTTTATTTTGCGCATTGTCGTGATTGCTGAAAACTAAGCAGGAGTTCTGTGGATGTCATTGCAGAAGTCTTTGCTTCAAACAATGAAAGAATGCTGAGGTTTCAGAAAGCAATTTATTTGGATTAATTAGTTATCACATTGCATTAAACTAGTTGGATTAGTAAATGGTGCTTGAGATATTACAAAATGTAAAAATCTGTTTCGACTGCTGTCAATGTCATAAACATGAATTTTGAACAATGTATTTAACTGCATGCTTACCTGGTCACATCGTTTACAAACTGCGTCACATCTGGCCAGAATTTGTATCCCACTGAAGTTGAGGAGTCCAAAACAAAGGTAATATCAGAAACCAATTTTGGATCGCAAAAAGCTAAATTAAAGAACAAAAACAAATAAGAGATTTCATCAAAAAGCTGGGCGTATTTTCCTACAAAAAAGTACCTATTGTTGTAAGATTTGAGATTACTAAGATCTCAAAGCCCAGAACCTGATGTTGCAGACCTCCTGTATGGCCAAAGAAAAATGTCGTTCAAGTACATTCAACCTCATACTTCGCGTGGAAAATTATTGTGTTAGTTATATAAATATATTAATATAAAACTGTTTGCTGATGTTGCTTAGTTACAAAAAGGTAGCCCGATCATTTTTTATTGTCTTCAACCCTTTTGTTAATCTGTGTGATGATTTCGACAAACTACCATTAAAAAATACTTGTTTCTACACAAGCTCCAGAACAGAGCAATGGAATCCTATTTAACTTCTCTGTGAAAGACCTAAGCACACAGAGCGTTTTACAAAGCTGAAAGCATTGACAACAACTTAAATCCAATACTTACGTTCGCAGCAAGGGTGTTGAGGTTCGAAACTTCGCTTGAGTTCGCCAGTTATAGGGTTCTGTCTTTCGTCACAAATTGACACCGAATCACCGACAAGAGTATGTTCTAATAAATTCATTACAATGAAACTATTTTAAATCACAAGCGTTTGTAGACAAATAGCAAGCAACGGTTGTTTTAAGCCATTTGATAACAGCAAAATATTTACGGTTAATAAGTGCTAGTGTAAACGTGAATTTATTGTGGTACCATTTATTTAAAACAGAGTAAAAGCATTTAGATGCCTAAACGTGATTTTCAAATTGACTTGATTGGCAAAAGTAATGCACTGCCCTATGTTATAGCATTTAAGATTTCAGCAAGATTGAGGCCAACTTTTATGAAGTCACAATAAAACGGTTGTGAAGTACCAGAATTGCCAGAAAAGGTGGGGTAACTTGTGAGAGCGCCATTTGCAGAAATATAAAAAAGCTACGAAATTGTCTTTTTCTGTACACAAATAGTGCTTTAAGACACCTTGATATTTTATTTATCTTTCTGTTTACTTTGGCAAGTCATATTTTTGATCTTTTTTGACTTCTTTCAAAAAAATAAAGTTTGTGATTGAACATCGAGAACAATTTTAATAGCCTTCATCTACATTAAGAAAGCAAAATGTGGTCTGTGCGTGCGTACATACGCATGTACATACATTTATATTCTCCGAAACCACTGGATGTACAAGCATCAAACTTGGCACGATTGATCAGCATCCGAAGGTGAGCGTCATAAGGGGTTCCTGACGTCATGATGATATTATAATTAAATATGTATCTTTAAAATTTGCATTTTTTGACGAACAAAACCGTTTTATTCTTAAAAAATAGCAGCTTCCAACTTACCGACTTACAAAATATTTTTCTTTTTGGGGTCTAAAATGACGTCACACCTAGCACTTGATGGCACAATTTGTTCACTGTATTTTCTGAAAGACTACTAAATTGTAAAAACATGATTAAGTACTGTTTTGGGAGATATCAACAAAGTGCTTTTGATTAAATGAACTTTACTAGAATTAAACCTCAATTGACAATACAATGACAGAATCTTTATTTAGGCATTTTAACTCTTCTAAGCATCCTGCTTCTCTTTTTTCTGCACGCTTCAAACTCGCTCGATAATTTCATAATCTGGTCTGATGTGATCAGCACGGTCTCTGGTAGCGAAATGCTATAATCATCATATGATAATTTTTTTCAAAAATTGCAAAAGTTTTACTAAATCAGTTTAATTAAAAATTGATTTGTGACCTCATTTCCAAATGGATTTTCAAAATGTGTGTGACAATATTTATCTTGAGGAATATTTAAGCCGTTATTCCGTTTCAACGTAGCTTTTATTTTTCGGTAATTATTTCCGGTATTCCCCGTATAAAAATCCTTCCTATCTATTTTATTCTCTAACCGATTTTTATTGGTTATACTGGTAGTTGTTTCCGGTACTCCTCCATAGACAAATCTTTCTTGTTTATTTTCTAAGCGCTTTTATTGGTTGTTTCTTTGAGTAATTGTTTTCGATATTTCCCAATCTACAAACCTTTTCCAAATAAATTTAGCTTCTAGCAATTTTATTGGTTAAAGTCGGGAATTATTTCTCTGTTATTTGACGCATTACGAGTATATATACTATTGGGTTATGTGCAAAAAATAAAATAAGGAATGAAAGAAGGCAAGTGAAGAGACGACAGAAGAGACAAGCGACAAGACAAGCGACAAGAGTTAAGAGTTAAAAGGCAAGGATCAAGGTGCGTAAGGAAGGAGGACTATTTGCTGCTAAGGCACAAAATAAGAGTAGAGTCGGTGATTGTTTGTGTGCAACAGCTTATTGCATTTATACAATCAGTAGTTTTAGAGAAAATACAGTCAACAAATTGTGCAATTAAGCGTTGATTGTGACGTGATGTTAGACCCCAAAGAAATGGCTTTTTTTGTAAGTTGGTAAGTCAAAGACTGGCTTCTCTTTTGTGCAAAAATCGGTTTTGCTTTGTCAAGAAATGTAAATTAAAAAAATTATCTTTGAATTTGACGTCATGATGATGTCGAGAACGCCCTTGTGACACTCACTCCAAGTTGATGATCAATCGTGCTGAGTTTGATGTTTGTACGTCCAGCAGTTGCGGAGGAGTTAAAGCTTATGTACGTACATACGTACGTAAATAAAAACAGAATCGCGCTTTATATATTAGATTTAGATCAAGGTCACGCATAATCACGAATTAAAATTATTTAGAATCAGGTTAACCTGTTCTTTCCATTCTTGACCAGTAGATCTATACACTCTTTGGCACATGCCCAGTGAGTTAAATCAGAGTTTATGTGATTATGCCGTTGGAAGCATCGATAAAATGAGAATGACTTAAACTTGCTTGTGCATTGTACAGTAAATGAATGTAGTAGGTAGGGCTACACAGCATTAAAAACGTCATGTTTCGATTTAGGCAATTTTTCACGTTTGCCGTTAAACAGTTGTCTAATCTGGGGATAACAAGCTGTTGTGTTCTTATATTTTATTACATCAGTATAATTTTAGTTTGTCTGCGAATATTTTATTCTAGTGGCAGGATTTTATGTAACTTACTTGGAGGACAAATAAAATCGCATGTGTCTCCAATGTTCCAATTTCCATCTCCTCTTCCTTCAGGAGCAGGAGGATGGCAACTGACTGTTCCTTCTTCCCATTGTGGGGGATCACGACACGTTTTGTTTGGTGTCCCTAATAAAACATTGAAAGTGTAAAATTGTGAATCTATCGATAGAGAACCTATTGATAGAGAAGGAAGAGAATTTAAGTTTAAAACTTGTAAATACTATTCATTTATAAAAATAATTAGCTTGTTTGAGACTGAAAAAAACATATTATTAAAACATTGTATTCCCTTATGTAAAAAACGGGGAAAGGTTGACTTTATTCTAATTTAATCCGGTATGAAGTCGCTTTTTTGGGACATCATAACCGTATTATTCCACAAGAACGCATGGAGAATAGGAGGTTGCGGGAGACGAAGGCCGTAACATGATTAAGAAGTATACTATTTCAGAGATATTTACCTGTTTGGCTTCTAATAACAACTTTTATCGTAGATGTTTTTGAGGGATGAAAAACTTTCTTAACTAATTTGAAGACATGGATTTGATATCAAATGGCTTTTATTTTATTAACGTAATGACTCATCAATATTCAGGTGCAAAGGATACGCAAGTAGTAATCACGGACAGGATAATTGTTGGGGTTGCCAGCTTCAAAGTAGCCTCCACTGCTAGCATAAGAGCAATCAGTGCGGGTTGGAGAACCAATGTCGTGGCCATGAGTTTTAAATTGTGAAACCTTAAGAAGACATTACGACATTGTTACCAAATCAAATGTCATATTTCTTCTCCCTTCTTGCAGCCAAAAAAAATCAATTTTGGCTACATGTCCCAGCTCTACCACACAGCATTTTTATTTCAAATAGTGCAAGCTACCAAGAGGAAGCTTTTGCATCACGCTTTTATTAAATTCACATCAACACAAATCTGATGCGGTTGCTAAACTCGTAAACTGTAATCACAAAACCAGGGCTTATTAAAATGAACGATTGAGCTAAAGTTCCTGCATTTACTTTACAACAGTTATAAATTCCATTCCCAAGTAATTTATTGCCTTCACGTTCGACTATGGCAGTTGTATATTATCAAAGCACTAGTGACAAGAACTATCAGCCTTTGTTCGATAAATATAATTGGTTTAGAATTCCTTTCAATTGCTTAAACCTTTTCTAATTCGTTTTCTAAGTAACCAACGGTACTGTTATTTAATTTATTCTGTGTTGATATTATAAAAATCTTGTCATTTACCTGGACCATGACATATTTCGGGTAGCAAAGGTAAAAACACATTTTCTTTGAAGCCGTTCAACTTGCCAGATCTGCAGGTAATTATACCACTGCTTGCGTACTTGTCTGGGAGGGCATCTGTGAATAGATTATTTTCTGTCGTAAATTTGATTTCGATTAATAGATTACATAACAATTTTTAAGATGTGATCAAAGTGGCTTAAAATCTGCTTTGTTTTGTTAATTAGTCAAATAAATATTTAAGCAAAAGTAGAAAGTAATACAAACACATTTATTTAAAAAAATGTGAAAATGTATACAAAAATTAGACTAAAGTATTTTCAATTCTTTGCACTTTTGCCTTTAATAGCCTTAAGTAATATCTGGCAGAGCGAACATCTTCAGTGGCGTAAGTTGTGCATGGTACCTAAAGTATTTTCAATTCTTTGCACTTTTGCCTTTAATAACCTTAAGTAATATCTGGCAGAGCGAACATCTACAGTGGCGTAAGTTGTGCATGGTACCTCTGGACCTGTGTAAGTTTTCCTCTGCGCTGGATAAGATCGTTAACATTAAAAATGAGTCACGAAAGGTTTTAACAAAAAGTCATCGAATTAAAAACAGAGATGAAAAAGCTCTCACCAAAAGTTAATCACCAGAAAAAAATTTAAAAACCTAATCACCCTAAAACCAAAGTAAAAACATAACGCTTCCCTCATTTTGCAAATTCTTCGTTTTTTACTGAACACGTAATGTTCTCGCAGTAAATATATTTTTGTAGGTTTGCTAGATTTTATTTTTTGATTGTTGTCATGTGGTTTTGATAGAATCTTCTTTGATAATTAAAATGTGGATTGGCTCGATGAGAGTGGTGTTTTTTTCGTTGGCTAAAAAACAACTTGGATCTCGATGATTTTGAAGATCCTACAATAACTTGTGCTAGAGGCCTAATCAGCTGAACATTTCGAAAGGCGGCAAAGGGAGGGGTGAAAATTTTTCCGTTGCATCGCATTTTAGTTGACAATCTTTTTTGTTATTTAAAAAGACCCCACAAGAACTTGATGTAAATCAGGATTATTGGGTAGATTTAGTGATATTTGATGAAATTAAGCTCATATTTTAAGCTTTTTAAGCCAAAACTGTAGATTTTATAAATCTTGTTAAGGGGAATCCCACTTTGCTTCCCAGGTTGTATTGAGCCAAACAAATGTGTTTGGCAGGTTGAAACACCCTAAAAAATATTTAAACTGTAAAATATTTGAATTTATTTTTGGCGCTATAACTTTTTGCATCCACAAGACTTTATAAAAACGCGGTTTACTGGTAGCCAAGCAATCCCTTACTATATCTTGCCCAGTCAGCACTGAATAGTAACATCATATGGTTTTTAAAAATTCGAACAAAAAACAGTCCACTTTGACAAATGATTTGCAGAATATGAAAAACTGAAGTTAAAACTCATATTTTATGCTAGCATAACGTATTACAATTAACAAATATTGGGCTTTTAGCATTTGCTCAAGTAAAAGTCATAACTGCTTTAAGTGGTGTTGCTTCCCATTTGAGTTACTCAAGTAAAAGTAGCAGTAGAAATAATGAAGCTACTCAAGCAAGTAACTCGTTACTAAAATAATTACTTAAGAGTTTACTTAAGTGGAGCCACTTTGTAACAGACCACCTCTAAATTAAACTCATAAAAATATACATAAAATAAGAGAAATGAATATAGGCTACAAAAAACTGCTCAATAAATCAACGTAAACGAAAAAGCAATTTAAAAAGTTTAGATGCAAAATATATTTCGTTTTTGCATATTGATCGTTGTGGAGATAGTTCTACAAAATTCCTACTCAAAAACCGGTTATTGGAAAGAACAAAGCTCACTAAATAACGTTACAATCACCAACGTAGAGAAAATTTTTGAAAGGAGGGATAAAGGCAAATTAAGCCGATTTTTCAGTAAACGAAAATTAAGCTGATATTTTTCTTTGTTTATGCGGCCACAAGTGGGGGAAGGGCTTGGCACAATGCTTTCTCTCTATACGCATTATTGGGTGAAATTAGATATAATCTAAAAATTTGATCTCAAAGCACAACAAAGTGTTTAGAGTCACTGTATCCGCCCATTTTTATAAAAAAAATTTTGTTTTGACGCTAATATGAAATTCATAAAATGCCATACAAGCCGCATAAAAATGAGAGATTTATTCGGAAATTTTCGACTTCTTTGCTTTGAGATAACTGTCCTACATTTAAACTGATATCAGAGTTTCTTTTTTGTACATCGCTTATGAGATTAATTTATTAAATATCATAAGAATGTGATATTTAATAAATTAACTGCTATTTTATTCCAAAAATATCAACAAAGCAACTTCTCAAAAACAAACTGCAAACGTTTCGGCCCTCAACTAGTGCCATTTTCAACGCAAATAATCTACAACAAAAATGTTGGATATCAACTACGCCATAGTGACAGTAGAAAATCAACACACATCCAGATAGGATTTGGACTTTGGAGTCTTAATTTAAACTAGGCTTCAATTGCTGAGTGTAAAGCGATTCCAGAATGAAGAGTTTGGATTTATCATGTGAACTGGTGAGGATTTGTGTATTGTTAAATAACTCTCATCAGTTCAAAGTTTCAGAGTTAATTCTCACCAATTTCCTGACAAATCCAATTTCCTCATTCTGAAATCTCTTTACATTCAGCATAAATAAAGACTCCAAATCCTTTCCTCACTGCTTATTTAACACGTGACCATCGTTTCTTGTTGTGTGTTTATTTTCTAGTGTCACTATGGCGTAGTTGATATCCAAGATTTTCGTTGTAGATTATTTGCGATAAAAATGGCACTAGTTGAGGGTCGAAACGTTTGCAGTATGTTTTTGAGAAGTTGTTTGGTTGTTATTTTTGGAAAAAAATTATTAGTTTTTAGAATATAATTATTAGTTTTTTCGCAATTATACTGTGTAACTGCAATTTGATATCAAATAAATTACATTAATAAATATTTAATAAGTTGCACTATTTTAGTTGATAGTGCAAACAGCGTTTAGCGAAACGTCCTAATTAAAATATGTACAGCAGGATACTGACTCTGGTTTTTTTGCGAAATATCATAAATTTGAAAATTTATTGTTCTGTTTTTCAGGTACAGTAGGCAAGACTGAGCTCTGATTTACTCCACAAGAATACCACCTTGCCTTACAATACACTCAACATTTTTACCTGGCGGACATTCATATTTGCATTCATGTTGCAACTCGTAGTTTCCATTAGGCAGGCTTTCTCCGCAATCAAGTGAACATCTTTCGCAAATCTTTGGTGGTTTACAAAATGGTTTTGGTGGAGGTGGTGGTGGGGGTGGTTGATCAACTGCATATAAAAATAATTTTGAAATGACTAACTATTTTTCTTGTAGAAAAATGGCGCTTGCTAATTATGCAACAGAATTTCATGAATTGTGTTAGATCTCATGCAGACTTTGAACACATTTCATCGTTTGCTTGCACTATATGAGGAATATTGCATTGTGATAGATTGAAGGATGTGTATTTGCTATTAGCGATTAACTAAACAATCTTCGTTTGAACGATGATTCACTTTTCCTTAACGAATCTTTGGTGCACTGCCAATATTGCTGGCATTGATAATTGCTTTATCTATCACTGGTAGCATGCTTCCTTCAGTGGTTTATTTAAGGGTGGGGGGGTAAAGAGCGATGGCTTTTCCTAACGATATGACTGTAGCAAATATCCTGAAAAAGAAAAGGTCTATGTTTGCATGGAGACCAACAGAAGCAAAAACTTTTAAAAAGTTTATTTCCAAAATAAGGATTATCACGTCTATTGGCTAAAAAAAACGGGAAAAATTTTTGGTTTCAAAAAATTGATTACCCAAAAAAGTGATTTTCACTTTTTCAAAATGCTCCGGACCCCTCTGCAAGTTCATTTATACGTATGTCAGAGATTTCATTCAAGAAGAGGAAATGGTCGCAAGATACCTCTATCAATAGTCTCTGCAACACAGCAGTTAGCCTAATAACTACAGATACTGGAATAAAAGTGCATAAAATCTAACACGTTAATGATCAATATTTACCAGGACATCCTTGATAAGCCATGCATTTGTCGGTGAAGCAGCAGCACCTGCAGACTGAAGTATCTCCCTCTTTGTTGCATTGAGATGGATGAGATGCTGGTCGGGGATTCTGTAAACAGTTTGTTACTTGACCTATTAATAGGATGTTTTGTTTTGAAACGGTGCGTAAAGAAGAGCAGAACATCTAAACATGATTTGAAAGACAAGCCTCCCGATAGTGACAAAAAAATGTTGGATAAAGTGTAGTTCTTTCACAATGATTTCAAAGTTTGAAGCGTTTGTGTGGCTGATAAACACAGTCTGCTTCAAGTTCGCTACTTCGCATGCACACCTATTCATAGCTCGCCTATAAAAACAAGTCCTTTAAACGTTCAATCCCACAAATAACTAATTTTTTTGTAAAACTTCACCTGGATTTGGTTGTTGTGACAAGCATGGCGCTCCTTGCATCTCTTTTCGTACAGGTATCCATAAGAGCCTCTTCTAACATGGGTTTGGCATGCTTTCTGAAATTAACACTTTGTTATCAATAAAATAGATAATGAGAACTCATACTAGTTTTTCGACGCTTTGTCTTTGAGTGAGGAGTTACGTGAAAATACTGTGTTGAACCAAGAAAAAAAACAATCCGCAAAATTTATAGTACCTCGTTTGAGTTACAAGTCACTACTCTTCCACCATTTGGAGAATGATACTCAAGCAAGCTTTTTGCATTTTCGCACACATAGCATCGAAGAGCTGAAACAAAATATCTGTAATACATTTTTGCATAAACTTTGCTTGGTAAGTAACACCAGTCGAATCATATCGTGTACAAGAGAGGTGGAAGGTGCAAACCAGTATAAAGGGACTAACAATTGTCAGTTTGGTGTCTTTCATGTTAAATATCAAACATCAGTTAATTGCGCTCAAAGAAAACTGCGAGTTAATTCTGCTAAGCCAGTGTCACAGTCACAATTCATAGCTTTTAGCAAGCAAACATTGCTATCTGGATATTCTGAGAAAAGAATTGCCAGATAGCTTGTTGTATTTCTACTATACAGTATAAGCTGCACGATTTTATAATAGTCATAATGTGAAGTGAGAGCGATGGCTTGATACGATCCAAACCACTAAAACACGCAATATATTTGAGCTCCTCATTTAACCATCATCAATATTATCCAATATTGCATTCGTAAATGCTGCCACTGTCCGAATGGCGTTATCATTTGCTTTTAATTTATTGTTTTAAATTTAAGAGCTGCCATTTAACCCATTGAACAGATCGATAAACAAACGTTAGTTTATTCTTAAAGGGGAATATTAATTACTCATAATTACTGTGATGAAGATAAATGCTGGACATAGGATTGTAATGACTCATAAATTATTAATACAGTTGTAATTCTTTTTACCACTAGTATACATGAGACAAAACTACTCAGTTTATTGTCAAAACCAATCAATTTTATATGAACTGGACAACTCAAAAACTGTAGAACAAACCGCAGAACACATCATTCTGACATGCCCAGTACATCGGGCACCTACAGGAATACGTGGACTGACGGTTTTGGATGTCGACACACAATCCTGGCTGAGTATCATCACTGCCAGCATCTGAAAGTATGGATCCCTCCCAAAAGAAAGAAAGAAGAACTCAAAAACAAGTTTAGGTATTCGATTCTTCACAAACTTAATACTGTCCAGGCTCAACCTGAATCATCAATGCACCACTCTAGCACGCACAGAGCTCTACCACACCCCACCAGCACATGCCACACGATTTGTTACTTACCACTGGCAGAAACCAAAAATATCGACAGAAATGGAATCAAAATCATTTTGCAAACTTTGTATTTTGTCAATAATTTTTGATAGTTTGCGGCGATTTGGAGCCGGTTTATATAGAAGTTTTCGACGCGACAGAGGAAATGGTAGAGCACGTTTAAAGAAGCGTTTCTTCTTTGCGTTTCTTCTTGTCCCCGAATCACTAATACACGGGACAAATGCCAGGAGACTTGCCCTGTTTTTCAAAGAAGGAAATACTGTAATAATATCAAATTGAAAGTTGAAGATTGATTGTGGCTCAAGTGCTCGCTGAAAGCATTTATGAACACAATCTCTTGTTCATGATCACTTTTTGAAAACATATTTTATCTTCACTAAGGCGTTTTAAGACATGACAAAAAATTAGAAATAAAAAAGTGTTGGTCATGGCTTATTCAGCGACCAATTTCTTATCAATTGACTTCCGTGCAAATGGGATTTGCGCAAAAGTTTGTTTCGATAAAATACAAGAACCTACACCGTTCATTAATTTAAGTTACATTTTTAATACCAGCTACTGAATATGGGCACCATTTTATTTGGCATAGGGCTGGAGAGGGTGAAGAAATTTTTGTCTCAAAACAAAGCTGAGGGCATTTTCTTTGAAGATGAAGTTTTTGACAGTAACTATTTCAGCTCCAAACATAAAGGAGGCCTTTTTTCAAAGATCAAGTTTTCAAAAACAAGCAGTTCTTTTATTTTTAAAATTTCTGGGGAATTACAGTGGACTGACAACATGGTGGGAGAGAGCTGACAATATTTGTGGAGCTTCAGGCCCCAATCCCCTAATTTTTTGCCTGTAAGTTACTGTTTTTTTGCACTGCAGAGAGTATTGGCAGAGCTGGTTGTATATCAACATTTACTAGTGACTGCTGCATACAGCCAGTAATTAGAAATTAAATACAAATAGCCCATATACTCGCAGTTTACAAAATTTAGTATTGTGTAAGTTATGTTTTAAAATATGAAGCCCCTAAAATTGCATTTTCTTTATCCCTCTTGCTTTTCATCAAAATTCTGTAAGTATGTGGTTTTAATATTTACAAATAAAAGAACTTCGCCGTTTAATTTTCTACATTTAAAAGCATATGGCTGTCTTCTGACCACACCACTTTAACTTTATTGCTTTGCTTCACACAAATTATACCACTGGTGGTAAACTACCGGAGAGTTACCGTTTTTAAAGATTTATTTAAATGAGTGCTCTTCAAAGAGGTTCAATTCTTCACTCAGAACTTTTCCGGTAACTCAAAAATGTAAGCAAAGTCGATTTAGGCAATGGTGAGCGCCAAACTGAAAAAAAAGTCTTCGGAAAAGATGATTAGGTGCAAGTCACCAAAAATATCCAGTAATAAGCAAACTGCAGACAGTGACACTGTTTCGACCTATCAGGTGTCTTCAGTGTAGTTGGTGATCGACAAGAAGCTAGAGAATTTTCATAAAGCATAGCTTATACCGTCACACCTGTAGGACCTATACTAGGTCCACTGTTGTGTGGATGGTCTGTCAGCACTCTGCGAAGCCGTATTACCAGTGAATAAGTGGCGGTTGTAGCAAGTGATACATTCACGAGTGATACGGCTTCGCAGACTATCGATAGACCAATTTCTACGGTTGACCTTGTTTAGGTCCCACAAGTGCGATGATCTAAGCTATGCGTTATTAAAAGCCCCTAGCTTCTTGTCGGCTACCAACTGCACTGAAGAGACCTGATAAGTCGAAACAGTGTCACTCTCTGCAGTTTATTTAGTGCATCGCTAGCCTTTTGCATTACTTTAAATTCTAGTATTTACATCACAGGTTGGCAACATTTTTAAAGTTGAAAAACAAAAGTGAATTTTGGAGGATCTTTGTCGCCGAGATCATTTTCCTAAGCAAATTTGTTTTCTTCACTTTTTGTTGTATAAAACAACAGAAATTAAGACTTATTTACTGCGTGCTTTTATAAATTGTAATTGAAAGTCAGGAATTTACTTTTATAATGTGCAAGTTTTTTTTAAATTCGCTTCCTCATCTGTTTTTCTCAGACAACTTTATTTAGCAGCACATTAGTTTTTAACTAAACTAGTAACAGATCGTCATAAAACTACAAAATACATTCATCGACAGCACAGCATTAGTGTAATACTTAACTTTATGCTTGAAAGTTTCTGAAGTTTTGGTGATAGGCTGGCTGTAGCCAGAAACCATTGACGTAGCGGAAATAAATTTTGAAACAAGTCAAAAACTATTAGGGGGATTTTCTGTCCTTCGAGTTTGTTCGATAACTATTTTGTTGAGGTTGACGTTTTGTGGAGTTATGCTTGAAAATACCTTCTTTTCCTGATTGCGTTTAAGAAATTTGGAGGCATGCTCCCTTAGGCTCTTTTGATACGCCTATGCCAGAAGCATAACAGTTGCAATTGCAATCAATTATTTGTGTTCTCAGCTTGCTTTGGTGTGTTTTATTGCCGAAAATATTGGTTCACACGTCTTGTAATAAGTGCGTTTCGCTTGCACGATCTTGTATCAAATCAAGAAGTGATGTTAAAATTGCACAGAAAAATAGGTTTATATGAGATGAAATTACAACAATAAGTGTTGAATATAGCAGGCATTCCTCGTATGTCGAGTGTCAGGCATTAATGCAGCCAGTAATGCTTAATGCTTAATGCAGCCAGTAATGCTTAATGCCAGTAATGCAATATGATGACGTCGTAATCCTTAACGCGGATAAAGGTAACAGCACTGTGGTAATGGATAAACTGGAATATGATGAAAAACTTTTAGGGTTGTTATCTGATTCTGCAACATATCAAGTAATTTTAAAAAATCCAATCTGTTCTATTGAAAAGCGTTTAAATCGTTACATCTGGAAGTTATACAAAAACGACAAGATTTCCACTTATTTGTACAAAACTTTACGTAGTAGTGATTCAGTTTTGCCAAGAATATATGGACTTCCGAAAATTCATAAACCCAATGTTCCTCTTCGTCCTATTGTTTCTTTCATTGGTACAGCTACCTACCAGCTTGCCAAATTCCTTAAGCAAATTCTTGTTCCCTTAGTGGGAAATACCCAATACACTGTCAAGAATTCCTCTGAATTTGTAGAATTGATTTCATCCATCAAACTTGGCAAATCTGATTCACAAGTTTTGTTTGATATGGTAAGTTTGTTTACTTCGGTTCCACTTATAACCGCCAAAACCATTGTGGCTAATAGAGTCGGCGATGATTGCACCTTGGGAGAAAGAACAAGCCTTGCAGTGCCGGAAATCATGGAAGCATTAGATATTTGTTTACAATCATCGTTTTTTGTGTATAATGACGTCATTTATAAACAGATTTTTGGTTGTCCGATGGGCTCTCCTTTGTCACCAATAATAGCAAACATGGTTATGGAAGAGATTGAACAAACAGCTTTGAACACGTATTTGAATCCTCCGTCTTTATGGTTACGTTATGTTGATGATGTGTATGCTATTATGAAAAAAACTGAGGTCGAGCCCTTTCATGATTACTTAAATACTATATCTACTTCAATAAAGTTCACTAAAGAATTGGAAAAATCACGACAATTAGCCTTTTTGGACGTAAGCATACAACAGATGGAAGATGGATCCCTTGCTACATGCGTATACAGGAAACCAACACACACGGACAGGTATCTTCAATATTCGTCTCATCACCCGGTTAATCAAAAGGTTAGTGTGGCTCGTACATTATTCTCCAGAGCCAACAGTATCATATCCAATAACGAAAAAAAGATTGAAGAGTTTCATCACATAACAAAAACCTTAAAAAATAACGGATTTCCCAGTAACAAATGTAGTTATAAGAAGTACTTGAAAAATCATAATTTTAGAAAAACAGAAAAACTGCAACGGTTCACTTCGATTCCCTACGTGCAAGGTGTCTCCGAACCTATTAGCCGAATATTGACTCAAGTTGGTATCGGAGTGGCTTTAAAACCACATCACACGTTGTCTTCGTTGTTTCGCAAACCTAAAGATGTTATTAATTTTGAACAAAAGCGTGGTTTGGTGTATCAAATTTCTTGCCGGGATTGCAATGCTGTGTATGTAGGTGAAACAGGACGTAGTGTTAGAACCAGAAAACGGGAACATGTTGATGCGGTCAAGACTTTTAACACTAAAAAGTCAGCGCTGAGTCAACATGTTATGGAATTCGATCATAGAATAGATTGGGATAATGTCAAAATTCTGAAGTCAGAATCACATGCATACAGACGTCGCGTTGCGGAAAGTTTTTTGATAAATCAAAAGGCTTGTTCATGTAATGTTATTAATCGCAATGATGGTGCGAATTTTCCGACTGTTTATAGTGTGTTCGTCTCCAATAAGTAATGTCTTATGTTTCTCACTACACTTTTCACTTGGCCACTCCTGTATCTGTGATGTAACAATGTTTTTGTTATTACGTGATTGCCTGCCCTGTTGATAAATAATTTTTAGTGTTTAGTAATACAGGTAGTCTTTGTAATTTTATGTTGTACAGTTTGTATGTCACATTATTTACATCTACCGTGTTCTGAAGAAGCTCCCCGGTAACTAAAGGGAGCGAAACGTTAAATTTAAACAGAAAATTTGTCGAAAGAACGAAGTGATCTGATTGAAATAAGTGTTGAGTTACTTAATCATGCAATAAAAGTTGCTCTTGGCTGCCCAGTCAACCAAAGCGTTCTCTATCTGGACTGATAGAATCATAACTTCAGTCCGTGGGCTGGTAGTTGAATAATAACAATTCATAGCGCTAGCACTTGAAAAGATGAAATTTAAGCAGTACTGAAAAAATCATTGTTTAAGGATCGCTTTCCAAATGCTGTAGCCCGCACTCAGTTCTGTAAAAAAATTTGCGCTAATGGCAAATGTTTGTAGCGAGTACAAAATCCATCAGTCAACAATCTACCAGCAAGCAATGCCAAATGTAAGTGAGGGTTCATCGCTATGAACAATATTTAGTAGCGTTGACAGCAGAGGCCAAAAAGTACTTAAGGAATCGGTCCGGAGATTTGCTCACGTGCACTTGTGTGAAAACAAAGAGCACAAAATTGACTTGATAAACTTGATCTCCAAACAAAATAAACCAAGCTGTTCAAGTTAAGAGAAGACAAAAATATTAATAACTACACAACAATTGCAAAAACACCAAGAAACAAACCATGATTGGCAATACAATTGCTTTCCAACAGTTAATCTTTAAGCAAAAGATCTTCAATTTGACTGATTAAAACCGTTAGGGTCGACCAACATCGGTTGCCGGTGAGATCGGGTCGACATTCCTGATTGACCGGTTAGACCGGTCAAAAAACCGCTCCAACATCTCTTTTTTCCAGTCAAAAATTTGCTTGAAAACCTTTTTAATTTTTTGTACAGATAGTATAATTTTCCAAAAGAATAAACTTTAGCTACGAAAATACTTTTACCGGAACAAAATATTGTTTGGCATTTAGTATGCTTCAACAAGCGAAGTGTAATTTCTGCGAAATCGGTCCCATACGCAGCAACCATTGCGCCATAAAATATTCTGTTTTATCAATGGATGCTGATTGCCAAGGTAACCGATTTAACACTGCGGAGCTACAGAACTGAACTGAACGTAGTGTCATAATTAGGTTGGAAGTAATTACCAAACGCTGAAACGATAGACCAATTAAGTAGAGAAATATAGCGACAATTCTCACAATTTTTATTGCTATCGGCAAGTGCATAGTGGGAATGTTGTGTTAATCGGAAAACGCGCGCTCTTACCCAGAGTCACATTTACTGTAAAGACGTTCATAAACTTTGTTCTTAATCGCATTGGAAAAGAAACGTTTTCAAAAACAAAAGCAATAGTTTATCTAATATATAAAATCCAAAGTCTGTTTGTTTGTCTGTCTGTCAGTCTGTTTGTCTGTTCCTTATGGAAAAAAAATTAGGAGCACCTAGAAAAAAATAAAACATGCATTCCGATGTATTTTTTTCCAGCGGAGTCAATGGGCCTATTTCCAAGTTCGTACCTCGCCCCCCAAGGGAGCTACGGCCCTTTTTCCACAGGAGGGTCTCAGATAACTCTTCGATTCTAATCGAATTGCGTATTTAGGTTTGGGGGATTAAATTGCAATTGACATCTAGCTTAGGCGCAAAAAAGTACAATACAGTGATGGTAATTTCAACTTCATACATGCACCCCAAGGGAGGAACAGACGGATTCCATAAGGAACAGACAAACAGACTGACAGACAGATAAATGTTTTTTATAAAATGTTTTTTAGATAAATGTTTTTTATAAATATTTTTATATTAATTATCCTATTGAGTTTTTAAACTCATTGGATCCCCCTGGTACTCCCCCTCACTGCCTTCAATTAAAAATAGGAACTCCGATAATGCTATTGAGAAACTTATTGCCACCTAAATTATGCAATGGCACCAGATTGGTAGTAAAAAAATTAATGATTAATTGTATTGAAGCAACTATTATAACTGGAAGTGGTACCGGGGAAAACGTGTTCATACCCCGGATACCTATAATACCATCAGACATGCCATTTCAGTTTAAAAGACTCCAATTTCCTGTCCGACTATCCTTCGCGATGTCAATTAATAAATCACAGGGTCAGTCTCTGAAAGTTGCAGGACTGCAGTTGGAAGAACCATGCTTTTCACATGGACAATTATATGTTGGAGCTTCAAGAGTGGGCAGCAAAAATAATCTATACATATATACACCTACAAGGAAAACGCGAAACATAGTGTATAAAGAAGTATTTAGCATGTAACGTTTTCTAAATAAGTGACGGAGAAACAAATTTGTATTGTTCTGATTGCCTTTCAATAATTATTCTTAATCAATAAAGTTTTCCAAATCACTTATAATTTCATTTCCTCTTTTTATTAAACTAGCTTTCATTTGGTAGGGGTTGTCTAGCTTTTTTGCATAAATAAACCTCAACACATCTGTATGTATATTTATATTTGTTTAGATATAAAAACAGTATCAGCTCATCGTAAAACTAAAAAGCATTAATTCAACATATTTTTTCCAGCTAACCCAAAGGTCATATTTTTATTTCTTACGTTGCTTCAAGTATTCTGTTCAGAGGTTTTGCATTTAAACCACCCGGCAACGACGGGTATTTCTGCTAGTCTAATATATAAAATCCAAAGTCTGTTTGTTTGTCTGTCTGTCAGTCTGTTTGTCTGTTCCTTATGGAAAAAAAATTAGGAGCACCTAGAAAAAAATAAAACATGCATTCCGATGTATTTTTTTCCAGCGGAGTCAATGGGCCTATTTCCAAGTTCGTACCTCGCCCCCCAAGGGAGCTACGGCCCTTTTTCCACAGGAGGGTCTCAGATAACTCTTCGATTCTAATCGAATTGCGTATTTAGGTTTGGGGGATTAAATTGCAATTGACATCTAGCTTAGGCGCAAAAAAGTACAATACAGTGATGGTAATTTCAACTTCATACATGCACCCCAAGGGAGGAACAGACGGATTCCATAAGGAACAGACAAACAGACTGACAGACAGATAAATGTTTTTTATAAAATGTTTTTTAGATAAATGTTTTTTATAAATATTTTTATATTAATTATCCTATTGAGTTTTTAAACTCATTGGATCCCCCTGGTACTCCCCCTCACTGCCTTCAATTAAAAATAGGAACTCCGATAATGCTATTGAGAAACTTATTGCCACCTAAATTATGCAATGGCACCAGATTGGTAGTAAAAAAATTAATGATTAATTGTATTGAAGCAACTATTATAACTGGAAGTGGTACCGGGGAAAACGTGTTCATACCCCGGATACCTATAATACCATCAGACATGCCATTTCAGTTTAAAAGACTCCAATTTCCTGTCCGACTATCCTTCGCGATGTCAATTAATAAATCACAGGGTCAGTCTCTGAAAGTTGCAGGACTGCAGTTGGAAGAACCATGCTTTTCACATGGACAATTATATGTTGGAGCTTCAAGAGTGGGCAGCAAAAATAATCTATACATATATACACCTACAAGGAAAACGCGAAACATAGTGTATAAAGAAGTATTTAGCATGTAACGTTTTCTAAATAAGTGACGGAGAAACAAATTTGTATTGTTCTGATTGCCTTTCAATAATTATTCTTAATCAATAAAGTTTTCCAAATCACTTATAATTTCATTTCCTCTTTTTATTAAACTAGCTTTCATTTGGTAGGGGTTGTCTAGCTTTTTTGCATAAATAAACCTCAACACATCTGTATGTATATTTATATTTGTTTAGATATAAAAACAGTATCAGCTCATCGTAAAACTAAAAAGCATTAATTCAACATATTTTTTCCAGCTAACCCAAAGGTCATATTTTTATTTCTTACGTTGCTTCAAGTATTCTGTTCAGAGGTTTTGCATTTAAACCACCCGGCAACGACGGGTATTTCTGCTAGTTTATAATATCTATGCCAGAAGTACCGGTCATATTTGTTTAAAATGTAATCCTATTTTTTTTCCATTAGCGAATTACCAGCTTATATAGACGGTCTATGTTATATAGCGCTGCTTGCCATTGTATTTGCACTTGACATTAAGGTGGCTTCATGAGACAAATGCAAAAACAATTTTGGTTCAACTAATAAAAGATGTTAAAAAAATCTGCGACTCGTGACAGTAAGTAGTAAACAATACAGTATCTAACAAAAATGTAATGGACACAAAATTATCAATAACCAACTACCAAGCAAAAGTTATCTACCAGAGACGTGTTTTACTTTTTTGTTTACCAAAAATAAGGTTTAAAAGTTTCTGTGCTCATTCGAAAACGCAATTCTGGTGTTTCGTAGACTTTTCAGCGTCTTTACACTGACCGAACTTTCTAGCGATGCAGCCTAGGATAAATGTCTGAACTGCAGTGAAATTACCGATGTGCAAAAATATTACAAGTTGTTGTTAAACGGACAACAATCGACGCTCGCGACGGTTCAAAACAAAAGCAAATGTGTTGTTTCAGTTCAAGCAATGAAATTACATGAAAACTTTCATAAAATTTTTTCACAATTAAGTTTGAACTTTGAAATCTTTTGTAGAAAGACCCCAACACTAATGCAAAAATGTAAGATTTGACAAAACCACCCCGCCACGTTTCAAGTCCTGCAAATGTTAGGGTTAGGGTTAGAACAAAGTATTAGCTGACATCGCTGAATTCAGTGCTGAATTCCATCAATGAATAAAAATTGTAACTATATAAGAGCGGTGGCGGGGGTGTTTTTTTAGTTGGGGCTTTCTACAAAAGATCTGAACTTTGTATGCCGCGGTAAAAATTGTATGATAGAATCGAGATCAAATGATTGAAGACCGTCTTCCATTTTATTATCCCAATTTTCAATTCCATTTCATTGCATCTTAATTTCTGATTACACTGTTCTCTTGTAATCTTGATTTTGCTCCATTCCTTCTGCTTGTATTTATTAAAAGAAACAGATAAAAGTTTGCAAAATGATATGTTGTTTGCTAGTTAAACCAGTCTTGCTTAAAGCGTAGGATGATCGCAATTAAAGACTGAAAAGCTATGTCCCTCTATTTGTAACAACATTTGTCACTGTTCTGACAAATGTTTTTAAAGTGAATTCGGCTCAACCTCTATTTTTAACCCGATACAACTAATTGGTAACCATGCCAGGCGGCGCCAGAAACGCCAGCTGGTCAATATTTTAACTTCTGTCCATATGAGGGTTTCAACTCCTTCGAAACTAATGATCGCAAAAACACTTGACAAGTTTGATCATCACCAAACAGTTTTTCAAAATAATGAAAAATCAAGATAAGTGTTGTAAGGGAATCGGTGAGGTCATGATTATTACAGAATTAAAGATAATTTTCTTAAACTCGCGGTTTTTAATGAAGAAAAATGATTTTCTGTTCAAAAAAGCTTCCATAGTAAAGCTCTGTGGCAGCTAAACCATCTCATGAAGATTAAAACGTATTAGCAAACACAAGCCATGTATTCATTCACAAACGGCAAGATATCAATCATGACATTATGCTACTACAGTAAACACGGGTCATGTTACTAGGTTTACGCTGAGGATATAGCAAAGTGATTTTCAGTTCATTGCACTAATAGTACATGCATGTTAACGCCACTTTAGTAGTTATCGCTAGGTTCTATTGAACACCTATAGCTTATATCACATCAAATCTAGTGGTACGTTTCTTTGGTTGAGAAAGTGGTTTTGCTACGCTTGTTTACCGGTTTATACACGTCGTGTTATATTTCTAAACAAGCATAACTGTGCAAACTACAGACAGTGACACTGTTTCGACCTATCAGATCTCTTCAGTGCAGTTGGTGACGTCTAAGCATAACTTTCTTTTCACAAATATAGTTTTCCGGGGCATGGAGGTAGCCGGTCTAGGGCCTCGGCATCATATCTTTAAATTTAAAACTGAAAATGTCACAATTGACATTATTACAATAATATATTTGAATACTCTAACAGAAATTACAAATTTCAATCAAAATTTGAAAATTTTTATCAAAAATATACTTAACAAATGGTCATGGAAAGATTTTCTGACAATTGATAAATTGTTGGAAAAAGGAAAGCTCAAAAGCAACTATTTGTCAATATTAGAATGTGGCAGAGCTGATGTTTTCGACCTAAAATGCGGAAAGACCAACTCGGACATCTGAAGATTATCGGGAAAGCAAACAAAAACAAGACTGAGTCCATTCATGAATCGGTTCCTTAACTAGCTTATCCTGAGAAAACTGTTACCACCTATTAACAACACATCAACATCAATCCCGACTGGCTACGATAAAAGAGGATGCATCAAATGATCGCTAACGCTTGATACAAGCATGGCATAAATGAATACAATCACGCAAATCCAGCAATATTCCTATTTTTAATCACACCGAAACTTTTTGGGAATGCGTAGCATAAGCAAATTTTTAAAAAATAAAGAAGTTTTTAAAACAAGCGTGATCTGTTATTTGAGAAAGCTTTAGATACCAAGAGTTAATCAACTTTGTTTTCTTTTTTTATCAAACAAATTCATTTACCTAGGTCGTTGGGAGTTGGTGGTGCTCACACATCATAAATATGCGAAACAACAATTCTCGGGAGTAAATAACTGAAAATTTCTGGTTTTATCGACTTAGTCAATAGTATTCATGGAAGTAAAGTTTAGAAAACAATTTCAAAATGACGATAAACTCAGGTTTGAAATCGTGTTTCAAGACACATTTCAATTGTGAGTGACAGTTTTCGAATTTGATCCGGTAATCATGAACCACAATAAGTAGAGGTGAAAAAATATCCTCATCTCTTTTAGCATGTAGTGCTGGGTGCGAAATGACTTGGGAACTGCTGATCTACGGTATGTCTTAGTTCATGTTGTGGTTTAATTGCTGCTGTTATCAGAGAATGTTTGTAGTTAAATTAGCTTTGTCATCAAATCCGACTCCGATCTTCCAAAGAAAAAAACAAGGCGTCAAAAGATTAAACCTTGAAACAAAAAACGTCTAAAACTCACGTGTTGGCTTTAGTGTTTACAGTTACGTCTAATAATCGTGCGTTTTGACGATAGTTAGTTTCCGAAACAAAGCGCTAATACATCAAACATATGGAGACTGAAACCAATTATCAAAAGCAATTTCAGATACCAGTGTATACTCGGCAAAGTATCAACCAAGTATTAAATTTAGATCATGTTAGGCTGAGAATACAGCCACAGCAGGTTTAAATTCGTTGCACTAAATGGTTCTCAACAATACACTTGGCTAAAACTTTACTTTTGCTGGGAAAAGCATTTAACCTTTTGTTTACCAGGGATCAATTTGACTCCAATTACATTTTTGAAAAGCTCCTGTTGCTAAACCGTTGGCAGCAGCGCTATGAAATTTCGTGACTTCTATTTTATATTAAAAAGGCTGGTTGTTTTAAAAAATTTTCAGTGTTGGACACCTATATCATGAGCTAATAAAAAAAGCATCATCATATACCAGTGGGGTCAAATTGACCCCAAGTAGTTTTACGAATAAATGGCCCAATAAAACATGTAAATAAGTATAAAAAAAAACCTCATTATTGCACTGCTTACAAACCACAAATAAAAATCAATGTTTTTTGAATATAATTAGGGCCACTTTTTGACCTAAAAAGATATATTTTTGGCTTTATTTTAGCAAAATTTTGATTTTATTTTGACCTAACCGCTTTCGCCTATTTTTATGTCTTTTTGCACTTTTTTGATTAAAAATGTTTTATAATCCGCAATTTACATAAGTTTTTAAAGAAAAAGGTAGCCTACTTTAAACATTTTTTCAATCACTCAGTCTTGAAGCTAATGCAACAAAGCGACGCATGACGTCAAAACCTAGGATAACGAGCCATTGTGTGTACCGGTATCAATTAGTGTGTAATACAAAAAATGCGTTGTTATCGCAACTGTATTGTATATTAACAGTCTGTCTATGATGTTTTTAACGAAAGCTACACATTATAATTACCAGGACTTTTTATTGTAATACAGCATCATATATTTTTTTACGTTCTTAACATCAAAATTTCTGTCTTTTCTCAGTAATTTACTGAGCATAGAAAACGACCTCTCAACAGCAGCAGAGGTTGGCTTGGATTTTTGCAATAGTGCGTAGCTTGTTGGGTCAATTGTCAAGTTGGTACAGTTTATTATTGTATCTAAATCAGAGTTGGATAGTCGTTTTTAATGTAATTTTTAATTGCGCACGGATCATCATCAAATTGCATATTCTTCAGCAGTCCGTATGCTTCGGTTATCGTGCAGGCACTTCCTTCTAAGAACTCTACGTTGGCTGCTAGAGTCCGGTATTGATTTATTTTAACCAAGTCCGGCACTAAATCTTCCACATTGATAGCGTCTTTTGCTCTGCTGACTAAGAGGCGTGCACTTGTCCAATTGTTGACAATGGTACGAACAGCTGGAAGGTTCTCACTGTAATATAAGGCAGCTCTAAGCCAAGTTGCCCATCTTGTAATTACAAAGTCAGGAGGAGATGGCAGACCAGCATCATGAAAATCTTTCTTGCGATCTTTTTTTTTGGTTGTTGCTGTCTTGATCGTTGCTATCATTTTATCAATATTTTTAAAATGAGCACGCACACGCATAGTGCAGTTATGCAGTAAGTGCGCGACGCAGGTGACATGCATCAAAGAAGAGTATAATTCCTTTAATGTCTTTCTAGCCAAAGACATGTACCGAGCAGCATTAGTCAAGAACAATGAAAAATTCTCGCGTTTTATTTCAAGTTGTCGCCATATGTTATCCACAGTGTGCAGAATAATACTGCTATTAACATTGCTACCGCTGTCAAGTGGGTGGCAATCAACGAGGAATGTCTGATTTGGGGCATCTAAGCTGCCCACAAGCACACTAATATACTTTTGTTTAGCAATCTCTGCTTCATCCACAATTAAAGAAATTTTTTGTCACGAAATAACTCTTGAATTTGTTCTTCTTTTTGAGATGCTAATTTAGCAACACATGCCCGGGCTGCAGTCTACGAAGGCAATACTTTTCCCATTGTAGCAAACAGAGACTTTAAAGAAGAATGGTTCGGTTTATGAAGTGGGGTATCTGCAGCTAAGAATGAAGAGACAACCTGTTCCTTGAAGTTTACTTGATCGAGTTGTAAAAAGATTTGCTTACTTTGGGATTTGCTCTTCGTCTCCAATTTTCTTAGGTGTTGCTTACTTTTTCGGTGGCTTTCCACAAAAAACTTTTTGTCGCATTTGACTAACACGTCGCAAAGGTTGCATCGCAAGTCGCGGGCAGGAATTGCCGAAAACTCATCCGGATATTCGTGGCAAATTTGCCTAACTTTCGCTGTAGAAGATTTGGCTTGTTTAGGCATTCTTTGCTTTGCAAGCTACGACTTAAAAAGACCACGTGTAAAAAGCGCAAAGGTTTTATAGGAATAGATTAATTGTCCAGCAATTATGTGTTTATGCATCAACAATGACGATTTCAGGCATAATAAGTGCTATTTCCTTTTCACTTACCGCACGCATTTTTACCATTGTAACTATTCGAGAAGTTTAAAATCAAATAAAACTGCGCAAAAAATTTTACTAGCAGCTCAAAAATTCAAAAAATATAAAAAAAATCTAAATTTGTTCGTTTTTGTAAGGAAATTTTTGATGAAGACAATTTTGACAAGTTTTGACTTTATGCAAAATTTTGACTTTGTTTTGACTTATAAAATCTACCAAAACAGACTCCTGAACACCTGAAACGAACGTTAGTACACGTTTAATCATGTAACAAGGTCCTGAAAAAATTTTGACTTTAGCGGGCCCTGTTTATGTGCTAAGCAAGCAAAAATTAAAAAATACGACAAAAACAACTTCAAAATAAGAATCAAGACTGGGATCAATTTGACCCCATTGGTACAGAATGCACATATCTTGCTGATAGACAGAGGTTTAAATAAACATGTTAATCGGTTTGCACCCAGTGTTATATTATTAAACTTATGCAAAGCATAATTTTGTTTCCACAAATATCGCTAGGGACGTGAACGCAACCAGCCAAGGATGTAATGATACAGGCAGCCCTAAATCTTCACATTAAAAATGTTACAGTAATGGCTTAACATCCTCATAAAATAGTAACGCATGACCGATTGGTCTAATGACAATTACCAGTTTAAACAACAATTTTGCACACTTTTATGAAAAAGATTCTTGACAAATCGTATGTAACTTTGGGCAAGCTTCATTTTACCAGATTAGAATAATAAAGCTACTCACGCAACAAGTCGTAAGAAGCGACTTTTGGGTACCCACCAATGGCAGACCACCTTGTTGTTGGTGGGGCTACTAGTCAGTAATTTGATTTCATGACTAGATTAAAATGTGCTACTGCTTTTTCTCTTAGCATAATTTGATTTAATCTGCGGCATAAATATGAAAAATCGTTTTATGCCAGGCCTCCATCCCCAAAAAGAGAAGGGATAACCACAGCAACAACCAAGATTGCTTGAGAACATGTAATATTAAATAACGTGTATAGAAACTAGAAAGATTTTAGATGAGCGTAATCTGAAATATTATATAAGCTAAGAGATTATTAGCTTCGTTTTCTTTTCCTCATTATAAACAATTGATTTGAAGCTGTGGTTCTCAGTTTGGTCAAGGGTTGGAATTCCATAAATGTGTAAGAACAAAGGTTTAGGGAGCAAACTTTATATATTAACAACTCAAAAGATAGCAAACACTAACCTAACTTGTGTCGTAATGAGACAATGCGGTCGGTTAGTATAACACTGTCTTATTAGCAAATCATCAACAGGAATAATTTAAGTTAGAGCCTTACATATTCAAGTTTACAAAGCAATTTCGAAATGACGATAAACTCAGGTTTAAAATTGATTTTGAAGACACATTTCAATTGTGAGTGACAGTTTTCGAATTTGATCCGGTAATCATGAACCACAATGAGTAGAGGTGAAGAAATATCCTCCTCTCTTGTGGCAAGTAGTGCTAGATGCAAAATGACTTCGGAACTGCTAATCTACGGTATGTCTTTGAATATGTTGTGGTTTAATTGCTGCTATTATCAGAGAATGTTTGCTGTTAAATTAGATTCGACATCAAATCCAACTCCAATCATCCAAAGAAAAAAATAAGGCGTTAAAATCTTGAAACACACATCGTCTAAAACTCACGTTTTCGTTTCAGTGTTTACAGTTATGTCTAAAATAAATCGCTCCGTTTCATAATCGTGCGTTTCGACAAAAGTTAGTTTCCGAAATAAAGCGCTTTAATAGCTGCAATACATCAAACATATGGAAGCTCAGCAAAGAAAAATAAGAGTTTATGAACTAAGTTTCGCCAAAAGATCAATTGCAGCAGTCTAAAACCATTACAAAACAGTACTCTTTATAAATTGCATATTTTAATCCAGTGTTTAGTAACTAACTATCTGAATTATTTAATTAATCTAAGAACTGACCACAGAATTTCTGAGATTATCTTTATATTATTCGGCTCTTCCGGCGTCGCCTGCAGTAACCCTATCAGTAATGTCGAGTTTAGCAATTTTGGCCTAGCCGGCTGCGCGTGCTCTGCCCAATGGATAGTCATGAAAACAGTAATAAATAGTTTATATGTTTCTAATAGCCAAATCTTGTTCCCAACCAAAACCATCGTTTTTGAAACACAATCGACTAAAAAATAGATTATGGGTGTTTGTACATAGCCATTAGGCTACATGTCTCAGTTTCTCAGGGCCATCTCAACGTTTTATTTGCTCTGTTTTCACCACAAGCGTTTTTAAACTTAACATACGTTTATCCATTAACTTCAACAAGTGTTTAAAAGCATATCAAAATGTAGAAGAGCCACAAGGTAATTGATCCTTATTTCCTGTACTTAGTTATTAAATGTTAGGACCACTGCTCTCAATTCGTTTGTAACTGTAGGCGTATTGGCATGAGCTAACGCCTCTGGCTGCACGCGTGTTGCTTGGTCCTGGCATACACGCAGCCAGGCAAAACTATACTAGAATAAATCACGACTGGTACAAAATTTAGCCATTAATCATCTGCTGAATAGGCAGACTATAAATGGTGGTTTCAAATGATTGGTAGGAGCAGACTCTGTTTAATTTTACAGGCAACATTTTTTGCCAATTTACCGCTCTACACTAGCATAATACCACCAATTGTAATGTAGCTTGGGTTATTTTGTGCAAAATCCTGCCATTCCGTTCCTGTTTAATCAAACTTTCCATGCTTCATCTGTGCGCAACCAACATCTTCAATCTACACAATCATATACTTTGATTGATTGATTTGATCCATTACCAAACATTTTTTATCATTTCTTGGTTTGAACCACCACTATTTTTTGCATGTGAACACAAACCCGGCTAGCGTCCAGCAAAGCCCACGTTTTTGACGGCCAGCAAAGCCGTCGGCTAAGTGGACATGTGAGCTTACTGGATATCAATCTTTTGTCCAAGCGCTAAAAACTGAAGAATATTTCAAACAGCTCATGGCTAGCCAGTCGTTAATGTTTTTGGTTGGTGTGCAGTGATGTACTCTGTCCAACATATTTAAGTAAGTGTTTCACACGTTACTTTAGTTGAATCAACACGGATATTTTGGTTTACTCGCGTTTTGTTTTTGCCAAAGTATATTATTTTGTTTACGTACTCTATGCTTAAGACAGCTGTTAGAGCGCTTTGTTTCGGAAGCTATTTCTGGTTGAAACGCACGACTATGGAACGGAGCAGTCAATTTTAGACAAAAGTATAAACTTCGAAAAAAAAACGTGAGTTTTTAGCGGAGCTTTGTTATGAAAGCAAGATCTTTAACGTTAAATGGCTTTCACAGTTTGGAGTCGGATTTCATAACGAAGTTAACCTAACAACAAACATTCATTATGCATCGCGTGGTTCATGTTTTAAAAATACATGATTGTGATTAAATAAGAGAATCTCGGCCAATTTCATAATTTGTTATAATCTTCTTTTATAAAATTTCAGATAACGAGGAACTTTTTTCGCGTGATTTAACGGGCTGAACAAATACAAAGAGCAATACTTTATTAAGCATAATAAAGATAATCAAATAAAACTAACATAAACAAATACAAATGCCATCGTGATCAGTGCAAAGTCTGCAGAGGAACAATGCTAAGGAAGCAATACTTTACATTATTAAAAATGTGCCGTTTGAACACTGACACCGACCTAATCGAAGCACTGCTAATTAAACGCCTTAAGCCTTCATTAGATATAAAACTTGGTCATTTACAAGGAGCGAAGTTGCTTCTACTCGTGTGTCATTGAAAGGCTTCCAATTTCGAGTGACAGTTTTCGATTTTGATCCAGGAATCATGAACCACGATGGGATGAGGTGTGAAAATATCCTCATCTCTAGTGGCAAGAAGTACTAAGTTCGAAATAACTTGAGAAGTGTTGGTCTAGGGTATGTCTTAGTGCATGTTGTGGTTTAATTGCTACTGTTATCAGAGAATGTTTGTTGTTAAATTAGATTCGTCATCAATCCGACTCCAATCTTCCAAAGAAAAAAATAAGGCGTTGAAAGATTAAGCCTTGAAACACACATTGTCTAAAGCTCACGTTTTCTTCTCAGTGTTTACAGTTATGTCTAAAATAAATCGCTCCGTTCAATAATCGTGCGTTTTGACAATAGTTAGTTTCCGAAATAAAGCGCTTTAATAGCTGTAATACATCAAACATATGAAAGCTCAGCGAACAATAAATAAGAATTTTTGAACGGATTTTTGGCAAGAGATCAATAGCAGTAGTCCAAAACCATCGCAAAACAGTACTCTTTCTAAATTTGTTAAAATTGCTTTATGAAGGTGTTTGGTGAAGAACTCTTCGGAGCTCGATTGATCCTCGCATTTTACAAATTTGAGATTTTGGTCCTTTTGTTTGTTTGACGCGGCATTTTCCAGTTTTGAGAAAATGAATTAAATGCTTAAAAAATATTTTGAATTATTTTTCAATCAATCTATGAACAACTTGACGCAAATTCGTAAGTCGTAAGACACGAAACAAAAACAATCCGCAAAAGTAAAAACAATGCAAATGAATCATGTATGTTACTCTTTGCTGTGCATGATTCCTTGCTTGTAAGCAGATACTTTAAAGCAGGGTTTCCCAAACTTTTGATAGTTTAGAGCCCTTGAAGAGGTCAAACATTGATTGCGAAGTCCACAAAAAATTATATAGAGATTACATTCACACTTGTCAACTGTTATTTGATGGCTGGGATGCACGCTCTATTTGGTACTTAAAAATGTTTAAATATCTCAAAGACGGGCTAAAAGAAGAAGGAAATCCTACATAAATAACGCCTGAGAACGCGTTATATTGCCCGAAATTTGGGTGATCTCCAAAAAAAAATAAAAATAAAAAAAGATCATCACCTCTCTCGCTCGTAATTTATGGTTTTCAAAATCAATTTTATTGGATCGAAGTAGCTCGGTATGCGCTGAAGTCCGCGAGCCGGATAAAAAGTCTCTTGCTTGTACTCTTTGTTTGCGGAGTCCATGAGCTTCTCTTGCGGAGCCCTGGGGCTCCGTACGGAGCACTTTGGGAACCCCTGCTTTAAAGCAAACAGGTCCTCTGTGTATGAAGCCAAATTAGTTAACTTCACGGTTTTATTTATATTTTACAAACTTTTCAAAGGCGTTGATTAGCACATGCAAGCAAACAAGTAGTGCTGCCATATTTTGCGCTTTGAGAATTATTTATGAAATTAACTTTTACTTGTTGTTTTGTTAGATTTTAGCGTAACAAAGTTTCCTTGCAAATGTAGTTCAAGCTGGAAAGTGTTTTATTTAATATACAAAGCGCAATTCAGTATGTTTTAAACTCTTTCGAAATTACTGGGCGTGCAAACATCAAACTTCGCATGATTGATTACAATCCTGTGGTGAGTGTTATTAAGGGATTTTTGACGTCACCATAATGTCACAATTAAAAAGAATAGTTTTTAAATCGTACTTTTGGACTAATGAATACAGTTTTGGGCTTAAACGAAAGCCAGTACCCGACTTACCAATTTCAACAATTTTCATGTTTTTAGAATGTCAAATGATGTCATAATTAACAATTAATTCCAAAATTTGTTTTCTTAATTTACTCAAAAAATACTCTTCGTACAAACGCGATTAAAAGCTTTTATTGGGAGATCTTAGCAAATCGCTTTCGATAAAATGAACCCTACAACAATTAAAGCTCAATTGGCAGTGCAACAACAAATATGTTATTTAGGACTTTAAGCATTCTAATCATGCTCTTGCATTTTTTTCTGCACGCTTCAAACTCGGTCTATGATGTCATGTTCTGCCAAAAGAGTTTTATTTGATGATACTTTCAAAAGTTGCAATATTTTTGCCAAATCACTTTATATAAAAACTGATTTATGACCTCTTTTCTCGGCCGATTTTCAAAGTTTCTTTACCAAATTAAAGTGTATTTCAAGGCAATTTCGACTATATACAAGTGCATTTATTATTAGTTTTTTACTAAAAAAGGTGAGCTTTAAGACCTGTTATGTAACTTTTTGTTTCCCCCAAAAAGTGTTAAACTGACTAAAAACAGGTTAGGTTATTGTATAAAGATAATGATAAGGTGCTCAGAGTCAGTGTCGTTTGAAAGCTAAAGAGATTTGCTTTCCAGCAGCTTGTAACTAAATATACTTGATTAAAGCGAAGAATCAGTATTTGATGGCTGATCAGTAGGGCAAGTTTTTGCAACTTTTGCAACTTTTTTTTACAGCTTCCGACGGCTTCCTAAATACTCAAAATTGATGTATTTTGATGATTTAAGCTGTTTGCAGGAATTTTATTTTGCAACTTTTTGCAACTTTTTTCTGTTTTACACGCAACTTTTATCAATTTTTGCGCAAAATGTGAAAGTGTGGTTCAAAAAAACTTACTGTAAACTATTTCAGTTCTGTCCTATTCTTTTTAATTGCATAACAACTAGCTGTGTGACGGATTAGTAAGCCAAATTGTTAAATTGCCAAGCTACTTCATGCTCAGTAGAGCGAAGTTTTAGCATGCTAGGCAAACTGTTGGCAAAAGATCGTCATTTCTCGCCGGAAAATGTCTGGAAATATTTAGCATTGTATGTGAATAAATCGCTTGAGTAAATCATTGTCTTTTAAGATGCTTGTGTGCATAAATGCAACTTTTTGCAACTTTCGTTAAAAATAAATGCAATTTTTTCAATTTTTTATTGCAACAAAAACTTGCCCTACTGATCAGAAATTGGTTGCCATACATCATGTTCCATTTTTAGTTAAAGACAAGTATTTTCTTGCTAAAGCTGACGTAATGTTTTTATTGCCCTGTCTGCTACCATTCAAACGGACAGCCTAAAAAAACAAAGCATTATGTTATTTTATCTTTGACTAAAAAGCTTCAATGTATGACGATTTGTTTGAACTGCACTTGACTGTTAGAAAGCTAATAGTTTCGTTACGTAGCTTTTAATTGTTTGTGGGCATTGCGTTGGGAAGTTTTTGCTGAATGTTTGTTGTTTGACTTGATGGTTGCTCAACTTACAGTAACTGCATATTAAAATGAGATGCAGTTAAGTTGAACCAAAATTAGTAAATATTTATACTATACCTACTCCTACAGATCATCTCACCCCATGTGGTAGACAAATTGTGCCATATTTATTTTTTTACTAAAATGGCTCCACTTTTTTCATGCATCGGGCGCAAGCGAACTTATGGAGAATGTGGAAAAAGCAAGCTTATGACTATCTTGCATGTAATTTCGAGAATGATATCATCTTTATGCAAGAAAAATACTAATTTAACTCTCCTGTGTCTCCCTTACTTCTCGCTTTTGAAGTTTTAGAACTTAACTAGAACTTAAAGCATATCCCCAAGAAATTATACATTACTTAATATGACTACAAATTAATACGTAGTATACGTTTAATAGAAATTTTGGCCTATTTTTTCACAAGATCATTCTATTTTAATCGTTGGACAATTTCTGTTTTAGCAATGCACTTTGGCATTGAATCATTTCACAATATGAAGTTTATTTTTTTAACGAGGCTGTGCACTAAAAGTAAGATAATTATGATATGCTTGAGTTTAGGCCTGCTTGCCTGTTCCTACAAGCGTCAACAGCTACTTATTACTTTCTGATTGGATTGGGGTACATGTCAATAACCTCCACGTGGTGTACCCCGGTAACCAGCGAATTTATTCCTGGGCGAATATTGACAACCTGAGTAAGGGAAACAACTTCATCCGATGCCTGTCTGGGTCAACTTGGGGTGCAAATGCTAAAACTCTCCGAACAGCAGCCCTTGCAATTGTTTACATCAGCGCAGAGTATGCCACTCCAGTATGGAGCCGAAGCTCCCATACCAAAAAGCTGGACGTATCCCTGAATGATACCATGAGGATTATAACCGGCTGCGTGAAACCCACTCCCACACATCTCCTTCCTGTACTCTCAGGAATTGCCCCAGCCAAGCTGAGAAGAAACTATGTTTCCAATAAAATATCTTACCACGCATGGGCCAACAAAGAACACCCACTGCACAGTCTGGTACCTGACCCACAGAACCTACGCCCACAACGTCTGAAGTCACGCCACCCCTTCTACCGTCACGCAGCAGAACACCATAACTGCGACCACGATATCATCGAGGCCTGGAACAAAGAGTGGACTAAACATCAACGCCCTAAGCAGCTGACGATAACCCCAGACACTACTGCACCACCTGGATCCGACTTACCTCGGAAATTGTGGGTTATCCTAAATCGCCTTAGAGCTGGAGTGGGGCGGTTTGGCGCAGAAATGCACAAATGGGAACTCAGAACATCAGCCTCATGTGCGTACGGAGCTGCCACCCAAAATGCAGAGCACATCCTGTTCGATTGCAATCTCCTTCGTCCACCTAACACCGTCAAGAACCTCATTAACGTGACTGATGATACAAAGAACTGGCTTCAACATCTAGCCAAAAACCTACGATGAGCCCTCAAACGAAAGAAGAAGATTGGACCAAACGCGTTTGCTTTAATTAGTTTTTAAAATGATGATATGCACATGTAATCACATTTTCTGCCAGCCCTGTGGGCCCAAGCTCACTGCTATCTATAGCAGTTTTACCGGTTTCCCCAAAACGCCCTATGTGTCCATTAGGTGGCGTGAAGGAAAACAACAGATAAACAAATTAACAAAGAATGGTTAACTTGTGGTTGGGAATTCGTGTAATCTATCAATAAAAATGTAGATATGCCGCCTAAGGAAAAATTATTGAGTTGTTGTGGCCAGTGGTGAAAGTAAGACAAAACGCCTTTCCGGTAAAAGAATTCTTACCGATACGCCGTATCGGTTACTTTTGTAAAGAACAAGCTACTTTTTACTCAAAATAACGTAACAAGTTACGATGAGTGAACTCCTTCGTTGATTGTTGTAGCATTTTCTTGATCACAGACTGGATTTGATGCTGGTGAAGCATCACATATTTAGCTACTAGTGGCAAAAAAAACTTCGAGACATTTCTTGAAAATTTGTTTCTTCACTCAATTTCCGAACAGCTGTCGTTTTTGCCTTTGCGGCGTTATCACCGGTTTACTTTACGTAGCCCGTCGCCAAAGAACTGGCGACAATTCAGTGAATATGCCCTTCAAAAAATTGTGCTTATCTCCTCAAATAATTGGAAATGTGTTTATCATTGGCCGAGAGCCCTCATCTCGTAGAGCAATATTAGCAGCTCAGGATTGTTTTTCGGCTCAAACGCAACGTTTTTTACGCTTCAAAAGACCTTTTTTTGAGAAAGATGGTCAAAGGGCAGTCCGCTAGATGGCTGGATATGTGTCTCTCAGCCAAGGCACCAAGCTCTCGTCAAAAACAGAAAGAATACAAGCTCCATTTGAATGGTGATAGATGGCGCAGAATGTTACCACGTGCTCAGCTGTTTGCCCCTTTGCTCCACACTTACAAGCTGCAATAGGAACCATACCCCATTTGTGCATTTTTGAGCGGAATAGCCCAAGGCGACTCAACCGGACCCATGCAGGTCTGGAAAAGGACATTCCCGATGGTACTGAACTGACGTATGCAATCAATGAATAGAGTCGGGAAATGTTTCCCACAGCCCATGTTTAATTTGTAATTCATCCATTGTGCTACACCGGTGCCTGACTGTGCGAAATCTTTCAGCAGTTTCAGTGCTGAAGGCACAAATGGGTGTCTCGATTTGACTTGACTTATGCGGAAGGCATCATTAATTGGCTTGTCGATGAGACGAGTGTGTGCACTGCGGCACCAGACAAATGTGCAGTACTTAGCAGTAGAGTGGACCAAATCAAGGATGGCTATGCACAATTTTGTGGCACTCGCTCTCTAGCTTGATCCCGCTAGTCGTCTCAAAATCCCAACGCAAGTGGTTAACGTCTTGCGCAGTGACTCCAAATGTCGACGAAACGTCAGTGGCTCATCCAGCTTTGCGCCGAGGTAAGTTGGTTTGACACAAAAGGGTAGGATCTGTCCTTCGACAGAGATGTTAAGCTCACGCCGCGCCTTTGTGTTGTAAAGGTGGAAGGCTGCCGACATTGTTTTGTTTCCGCTGAGCTTGAGCTTCCTTTTCTGGAGATAAGAACACAGGGTTGCCATGTCCTGAGTAAGAGTCCCCTCTAACTTCTGCCAGCTGCTTGAAGAGTGCAAGATTGCCATATTATCAGCATATCCAAGAGGGAAGTCAGGACAGATTTCTGTAGGATGTCATTCTTAAGGCTCACAATCTGCTTTGCTTTCCACAACCGGTGGTGTGAGTAAATTTGTTGTTGCGGACAAGCTCCATGATTATTGAGATCATGTGCCTATCCAGCAGAAGACGCAAAAGCTTGCAAGGCGTGCAGGTGAGACCACGATGCTATACGTAGGCTGCTGTGAGATTGACAAATCTAGCACTAACCTTTTTGTTAGCCAGAAAGTTATTCCCAATTTCTTGAGTTGGAAGAGTGACTTGGTCTACTGTTGACTTTCCACGTCAAAACCCAGCTTACTCTCAGAGTACCAAGAGCTTTATAATTGGTTTGACGCGAGCATAGATAAGGGTCTTCCAGATTTTATGCGGAATGCACAACAAAAAAATTGGTTTATAGCTCTTTGGTTCTGCAGTTGGCTTATTCGGCTTTGAGATAGCAACCACTAATGCTTTTGTCCAGATTTTAGGAAGCTTGAGTTGGCGCAGGCAGAAAAACAGAAAGTCGTTTATCCAGGATCTTAAAGCAGCACCGGCATGGTTTAATAGCTCTGGAAATATAGAATCAAAACCCGGAGTTTTTCCAAACTTTAGCAGCTAAAGGGCACTGCAAATTTCTTTGGAGAAAAATCTTCATAGATATATACATTTGTAACGAGGTATTGGAATCTTCTAGAGTTCAGACCCCTCTTGCACACTGAGTCTGGCTGACTTGCAATCCTTCGTCATATATACTCTATTCTGCACCGACTGCAAAGCAATCGACTCAGCTGTGCTAGTCGCCTCACCCTGTCCTGCCTCAATAAAACCTGTTGTAAGTGCTGGCACTTATCATGGATATTAAATTTCCTCTTTTCTTCTGATATCTTCCTTTTTAGTAATAGATTTCATGGCCATATGAATATAAAATTTTCAATATTTAAGATTATAGTTCTCTGAAAAAGAAAGTAACCATTAATAGGTATACTGAGCGGCAGTTTACTGAAAATGCATTTATTTCAACAACAAAGAAAATTTAAAAATCCAATAATATAATTAATTAATCCAATAATGTTAATTTAGTTTTAACAAGATGGCCATCAAAGTGATATTTATCCATAGTGTGTACTATATTTTGGGGATCGTAATCACAGAACTAAGAAACTGACAATATTATAAACTTATTAGGCATGCTCAGTCGTAAATTTCATCTTAATGATATTGTTTTTCAAATTATGTAATAACTATTTTATTTATTAAATATAAAGTACTTTGATTAAATTACACGAAGACTCTTGTGCTCACTACTTGATAAATTTGCTAAAAAAAGTTTTTTTTAATGAGTCGATCGTGGGCCGCAGGTTGGACATCCCTGGTCTAGACAAAATAAATCTGTAAATACAAAGGTAAATTTGATATTACAGTTTTGCCTGGCTGCGTGTATGCCAGGACCAAGCAACACGCGTGCAGCCAGAGACGTTAGCTCATGCCAATACGCCCAGAGTTACAAACAAATTGACAGTAGTGGTCCTAACGTTTAATAACTAAGTTCTGGAAATAAGGATCAATTACCTTGGCGCTTTTTCACAACTTTGATATGCTTTTACACACTTATTGAAGTTAATGGATAAACGTTTGTTAAGTTTGAAAACGCCTATGGTGAAAACAGGGCAAACAAAACATTGAGAAGGTCTTGAGAATCTGAAAGATATGTAATGGCTATACGCAACCGCCCATAATCTAATTTTTAGTCGATTGTGTTTCAAAAACGATGGTTTTGTTTGGGAACAAGATTTGGCTATTAGAAACATATAAACTTTTTATTAGTGCTTTTGCAACTATTTATTGGGCGAAGCACGCGCAGCCGGCTAAGCCAAAATTAGTAAACTCGACATTATTGATGGGGGTACCTCAGGCAACGACGAAAGAGCCAACTAATATAAGATAAACTCAAAAATTCTGTGGCCAGTTCTTAGATTAATTAAACAATTCAAATAGTCCGTTATTAAACACTGGATTAAAATATGCAATTTATAAAGAGTACTGTTTTGCAATGGTTTTGGAGTACTGCAATTGATTTTTTGGCGAAACTTAGTTCATAAACTCTCATTTATTGTTCGCTGAGCTTCTATATGTTTAATGTATTGCAGCTATTAAAGCGCTTTATTTCGGAAACTAACTATCGTCAAAACGCACGATTATGGAACGGAGCAATTTATTTTAGACATAACTGTAAACACTGAAACGAAAACGTGAGTTTTAGACGATGTGTATTGCAAGGCTTGATCTTTTAACGTCTTTTTTTGTTTTTGGAAGAAGTTTTCTTATTTTCTTTGGAAGATTGGAGTTGGATTTGATGTCGAATCTAATTTAACAGCAAACATTCTCTGATAATAGCAGCAATTAAACCACAACATATTCAAAGACATACCGTCGATTAGCAGTTCCGAAGTCATTTTGCATCTAGCACTACTTGCCACAAGGGATGAGAATATTTCTTTACCTCTACTCATTGTGGTTCATGATTACCGGATCAAATTCGAAAACTGTCACTCACAATTGAAATGTGTCTTCAAAATCAATTTTAAACCTGAGTTTATCGTCATTTCGAAATTGCTTTGTAAACTTGAATATGTAAGGCTCTAACTTAAATTATTCCTGTTGATGATTTGCTAATAAGACAGTGTTATACTAACCGACCGCATTGTCTCATTACGACACAAGTTAGGTTAGTGTTTGCTATCTTTTGAGTTGTTAATATATAAAGTTTGCTCCCTAAACCTTTGTTCTTACACATTTATGGAATTCCAACCCTTGACCAAACTGAGAACCACAGCTTCAAATCAATTGTTTATAATGAGGAAAAGAAAACGAAGCTAATAATCTCTTAGCTTATATAATATTTCAGATTACGCTCATCTAAAATCTTTCTAGTTTCTATACACGTTATTTAATATTACATGTTCTCAAGCAATCTTGGTTGTTGCTGTGGTTATCCCTTCTCTTTTTGGGGATGGAGGCCTGGCATAAAACGATTTTTCATATTTATGCCGCAGATTAAATCAAATTATGCTAAGAGAAAAAGCAGTAGCACATTTTAATTTAGTCATGAAATCAAATTACTGACTAGTAGCCCCACCAACAACAAGGTGGTCTGCCATTGGTGGGTACCCAAAAGTCGCTTCTTACGACTTGTTGCGTGAGTAGCTTTATTATTCTAATCTGGTAAAATGAAGCTTGCCCAAAGTTACATACGATTTGTCAAGAATCTTTTTCATAAAAGTGTGCAAAATTGTTGTTTAAACTGGTAATTGTCATTAGACCAATCGGTCATGCGTTACTATTTTATGAGGATGTTAAGCCATTACTGTAACATTTTTAATGTGAAGATTTAGGGCTGCCTGTATCATTACATCCTTGGCTGGTTGCATTCACTTTACAATTTTTGCTTACGTAGCACATAATCAATAAAAAGTCAATCATCCTAGTAATATAAAAGTTTTCAAACCAATAAATAATGAAAACTATGGTTCTACAAGTTGCTGCTACACCAAGCGAACACTAATTTTGTAGTTTGTTACAAGATTGATTTTAATGGTAATATTGTTAAATTCATATTTATAAATTATTGTTTTCATTGTACACAAAAAAGAACAGCAATGATAGACAAAAGTAACGGTAGCCTTTGGTAATAGTCCTGCGGCGTAGCCTACTGATTTCATTTGTCGTCTCAAATAAATATCCCTCTACACAAACGACCAAACCACTGGCAAATAAACAGAAATGGCTACACAAATCTTAAAAATACTTGTAAATAAACACAAATAATAACAAAAACCTTAAACAGACTTGCAATAAACACAAACGAAAATAAAAATAAAAACAATAGTAATAGTAATATCAAGCTAAGCACAGTTGATGCAGACAATGTCCGAATGTACAGGACATACATGTTTGCCACATGTAGAACAAAGAGATTGACATTTTCGGGCCTTCTTTTCGGTCACACAGAGTACATCGGGCTCTCTTATTCAATAAAGCACCATTTACAGTTAGAGTAGCATTTCTTTTTCTGATTGCAGAAGTTGGTGCAACCGGTTGTGCTTCTTTCGTAATTCCACGCAGTTCTTTTTCGAGACTGATTAAAAACTTTCTTCTTTGCCTCATGCAGATGTTACCGTTTTCATGATTTATTTATTGCCAAATAATAAATGCATTGATTGCACTCAAATCCATCATATTCTATGCATCGTTGAAAGCATATTGACTACACGGTTTTTTAAAACAGTACAAAGCAATCATTGCATCTTGTGAAAAGCCGAAGACTATGCTGTTCACATTCCGTTCTTCGGCCACTGTAAATTCCGTTGGGAGTTCCGGCTTGTTCGTCTTCATTGTTCCTGCTAATGTGAGCTTTTTTTAAAGATTTTCGTGTGAGCAATAGATTTGTGAAGAAATTACCACAAGCAATATTTCGATCAGAATTTTTAATATTTTCTACCAAATCAAAAACAACTCTTGTGTCTTGATTAGTTCCTCGGGCCGATCCAGCATCTTTACCAATGTACACTTGCATTTCCCATGTGTAAGAGCAAGTGGAGTGGCAAATTGTTCAAATTTTTATTCCTTATTTGCCTGGCTTTAAAAGAATGGTTTGCTTGAAAGGACACCGTACTATAAAGCATGCCAACTGTTCGTTCACTGTCATGCTTGGTCCGCAGGTGTAGGAATCATGCAAGTACGAGTAAGAGTCCCAAGTTTCAAGCACTGCTCTGATTGGTTGCAGCTTGTCAGGGGACCGATAACGTCTTGACTGTGCATTGTCAAATCGGAGAACGCGTAAAATTAGTTGATATCTTCCTCTACTCATTGTGCGATTGAAAATGCGCCAGTCATCAAGTGTGCTCCATAGCTGTGCAATGTTTTCGTTGTTGGACTTATATACGCCAATCAAAATTACTATCCTAAGAAACACTTTGAATTCTTTATCATCCACGGATTTCCATGAGCTACCATAAATACTATGGCTTCTTCGTGATTAGTCCATTGACGTATGGTTTTTCAGAGCAATGAGATTTTGCAAACCTTGGACTTTGTCGAATGACATTACATGCAGTTGTTCTACGAGCATCATTTCCAAAAGGTGTTGTTTGCCACGTTTCGGTTTTGGAAGCAAAGTAGTTTGCAGATGCAGAGGAATATGGTTGATATCCATTTCTGCTTCAGAAGATGAATCACATAAAGATATTACTTCCGTCTTCATCAGTAGAAATCCAATCCGAGTTGCATATCTTTGCTTCTTCGCTGTTACCACTTGCCAGAAAACCCAAAATTTCGTGTTCAGAGAGATTACTTGACATGTTGCTTTATTGCGTTTAACTTTTTTATATTTGTTTCTCGGATTTATTCTTGTTTTGTTTTTGTATTATAAACAAAAAAGCTTTAATTTTTTATTTGTAGTATGTAAGTAGTGCAATAATGAGGTTTTTTATATTTATTTGCATGTTTCATTTAGTCATTTATTTGTCATTTTTTCGCTTGGGGTCAATTTGACCCCACTGGTATATGATGATGCTTTATTTTATTAGCTCATGATATAGATGTCCAACACTGAAAATTTTTTAAAACAACCAGCCTTTTTAATATAAAATAGAAGTCAAGAAATTTCATAGCGCTGCTGCCAACGGTTTAGCAACAGGAGCTTTTCAAAAATGTAATTGGAGTCAAATTGACCCCTGGTAAACAAAAGGTTAAATGCTTTTCCCAGCAAAAGTAAAGTTTCAGCCAAGTGTATTGTTGAGAACCATTTAGTGCAATGAATTTAAACCTGCTGCGGCTGTATTCTCAGCCTAACATGATTTATATCTAATACCTGGTTGATACTTTGCCGAGTATACACTGGTATCTGAGATTGTTTTTGATAATTGGTTTCAGTCTCCATAAGTTTACGTATTGGAGCTATTTAAAGCGCTTTATTTCGGAAACTAACTATCGTCAAAACGCACGATTATGGAACGGAGCGATTTATTTTAGACATACAGTCGACGCCGCTTAATGTAATCACGGATAATGTTATCAATCGGTTAATATTATCGGAATTCCTGATCATCTTCTGAACGTACAATATGCATTACAAATATGCCGCTTTCTGTAATTAGCACATCGGTTATTTTTATCAATTTTTTCCCAAACGTAGTGAATAATTTTGTTAACTTCCAGCGTAAATGCCCAGCTCTGATTAGCGGCCTGAGAAAGCAATAAATATCGAAACAGGAACTGTTCGGAAGGATGAAAGAGCAAATGAAGCAAACCGACTTCGAGGGGTGGATGGCAGCGGACAATAACTTTCACGTGGCTGCAAAGTTAACGGAGGCCGACGTCTTCGAGGCTGTTACACAGGCTGGGGAGAATGAAGTAGGCACTGACGATGAAGTAGAGGAAGATCAACCAGCAGTGTACATTCCAACAAATAAGGAAATGTGGGAAGCTCTTCGCGTGTTACGGCTTGGAGTGCAAAATAAATCTGAATTTGAACTGCATTATGAGTATGAGTCCTTTATAAATGATTTGCTACGAAAAGACATGAAGCAGACAAAGCTGGACGATTTCCTAAATAAATACTGTATTGTACTGTGTCTATTGTAAGTTATATTGTTTAATAAATATTTCATTTATTTAATTTTATTTTTGCGACACCTAATAAACGATGAAATGGCAATTTTCATTTTTTCGGTTAATGTTATCAATGGGTTATTGTTATCGTTTTTGGTGTTAACAAAAGTGATCACATTAAGCGGTGTCCACTGTAACTGTAAACACTAAAGCGAAAACGTGAGTTTTAGGCAATGTGTATTTCAAGGCTTAATCTTTCAACGCCTTGTTTTTTTCTTTGGAAGATCGGAGTGGGATTTGATGACAAAGCTGATTTAACAACAAACATTCTCTGATAATAGCAGCGATTAAACCACAACATATTCAAAGACATACCGTCGATTAGCAGTTCCGAAGTCATTTTGCATCTAGCACTACTTGCCACAAGGGATGAGAATATTTCTTCACCTCATCCCATTGTGGTTCATAATTACCGGATCAAATTCGAAAACTGTCACTCGCAATTGAAATGTGTCTTCAAAATCAATTTTAAACCTGAGTTTATCGTCATTTCGATATTGCTTTGTAAACTTGTTAATCACTAACTTAAATTATTCCTGTTGATGATTTGCCAAAAAGATAGTGTCACCCTGACCCACGGTCTCGTCTTCCTACAACCCTGGTTATAGAACACTGTTTACTTCCATGAATACTATTGACTAAGTCGATAAAACCAGAAATTTTCAGATGTTTACTCCCGAGAATTGTTGTTTCGCATATTTATGATGTGCGAACACCACCAACTCCCAACGACCTAGGTAAATGAATTTGTTTGATAAAAAAAGAAAACAAAGTTGATTAACTCTTGGTATCTAAAGCTTTCTCAAATAACAGATCACGCTTGTTTTAAAAACTTCTTTATTTTTTAAAAGTTTGCTTATGCTACGTATTCCCAAAAAGTTTCGGTGTGATTAAAAATAGGAATATTGCTGGATTTGCGTGATTGTATTCATTTATGCCATGCTTGTATCAAGCGTTGGCGATTATTTGATGCATCCTCTTTTATCATAGCCAGTTGGGATTGATGTTGATGTGTTGTTAATAGGTGGCAACCGTTTTCTCAGGATGAGCTAGTTAAGGAACCGATTCATGAATGGACTCAGTCTTGTTTTTGTTTGCTTTCCCGATAATCTTCAGATGTTCGAGTTGGTCTTTCCGCATTTTAGATCGAAAACATCAGCTCTGCCACATTCTAATATTGACAAATAGTTGCTTTTGAGCTTTCCTTTTTCCAACAATTTATCAATTGTCAGAAAATCTTTCCATGACCATTTGTTAAGTATGTTTTTGATAAAAATTTTCGAAATTTGATTGAAATTTGTAATTTCTATTAGAGTATTCAACTATATTATTGTAATAATGTTATTGTAACATTTCCAGTTTTAAGTTTGAAAACATGATGTCCAGGTCTTAGTCTGGCTACCTCCATGCCCTGGAACAATTATATTTGTGAGAAGAAAGTTATGCCTAGACGTCACCAACTGCACTGAAGAGATCTGATAGGTCGAAACAGTGTCACTGTCTGTAGTTTGCACAGTTATGCTTGTTTAGAAATATAACTTCTTCAAGTGTCATGGCTAAGGGCAGCCTTCGACAGCTTCCCTGCATTTGTTCCTCCAGCCGTCTCGATCGTTCACGGCGCGCAGTATCTCTTCAGTTGATCCACCAAACACGTCCTTCAATTGATCCATAAATTTCAGGCGTTGTCGTCCTCGTGCGTGTTTTCCTCGAATCTTTCCACATATTATATCATGTTCAAGTTTCTGTTTCCTCATGACGTGCCCAAAAAACTTCAGTTGTCTATTCATCACATTCTTCAGAAACATAACACGACGTGTAAAAACCGGTAAACAAGCTTAGCAAAACCATTTTTTTCCAAAAACAGCAAATAATGTACCTCTAGATTTGATCTAACGTATAGGTATTCAATAGAATCTAGCGATAACTACTAAAGTGGTGTGAACATACTGTTAATGCAATGAACTCAAATTCGCTTTGCTATATTACTTTTAAATTCACATATCCTCAGCCTGAAGCGGTAATATGACCCCTGTTTACTGTAGTAGTATAATATCATGATTGATACCTTGCCGTTTGTGAATTTATACATGGCTTGTGTTTGCTAATACGTATTAATCTTCATGAGATGGTTTAGCTGCCACAGAGCTTTACTATGGAAGCTTTTTTGAACAGAAAATCATTTTTCTTCATTAAAAACCGCGAGTTTAAGAAAATTATCTTTAATTCTGTAGTAATCATGACGTCACCAATTCCCATATACAGCTTATCTTGATTTTTCATTATTTTGAAAAACTGTTTGGTGATGATCAAGCTTGTCAAGTGTTTTTGTGATCATTAGTTTCGAAGGAGTTGAAACCCTCATATGGACAGAAGTTAAAATATTGACCAGCTGGCGTTTCTGGCGCCGCCTGTCATGGCTACCAATTAGTTGTATCGGGTTAAAAATAGAGGTTGAGCCGAATTCACTTTAAAAACATTTGTCAGAACAGTGACAAATGTTGTTACAAATAGAGGGACATAGCTTTTCAGTCTTTAATTGTCATTATCCTACGTTTTAAGCAAGACTGGTTTAACTAGCAAACAACATATCATTTCGCAAACCTTTTATCTGTTTCTTTTAATAAATACAAGCAGAGGAAACGGAGCAAAATTAAGATTACCAGTGAACAGCGTAATCAGAAAATAGAATGCAATAAAATGGAATGGAAAGTTTGGACAATGAAATGGAAGACGGTCTTCAATCATTTGATCTCGATTCTATCATACAATTTTTACCGCGGCATACAAAGTTTAGATCTTTTGTAGAAAGCCCCAACTAAAAAACACCCCCGCCACCGCTCTTATATAGTTACAATTTTTATTCATTGATGGAATTCAGCACTGAATTCAGCGATGTCAGCTAATACTTTGTTCTAACCCTAACCCTAACATTTGCAGGACTTGAAACGTGGCGGGGTGGTTTTCTCAAATCTTACATTTTTGCATTAGTGTTGGGGTCTTTCTACAAAAGATTTCAAAGTTCAAACTTAATTGTGAAAAAATTTTATGAAAGTTTTCATGTAATTTCATTGCTTGAACTGAAACAATAGACTCGCTTTTGTTTTGAACCGTCGCGATCTTCGATTGTTGTCCGTTTAACAAGAGCTTGTAATATTTTTGCACATCGGTAATTTCACTGCAGTTCGGTCAGTGTAAAGACGCTGAAAAGCCTACTAAACACCAGAATTGCGTTTTCGAATGAGCACAGAAACTTTTAAACCTTATTTTTGGTAAACAAAAAAGTAAAACACGTCTCTGGTAGACAACTTTTGCTTGATAGTTGGCAATTGATTATTTTAAATTTGTGTCCATTACATTTTTGTTAGATACTGTATTGTTTACTACTTACTATCACGAGTCGCAGATTTTTTTAACATCTTTTATTAGTTGAACCAAAATTGTTTTTGCATTTGTCCCATGAAGCCACCTTACTCTCAAGTGCAAATACAATGGCAAGCAGCTCTATATAACATAGACCGTATGTATAAGCTGGTAATTCGCTAATTGAAAAAATAGGATTACATTTTAAACAATTATGACCGGTACTTCTGGCATAGATATTATAAATGTATAGATGGAAGATGGAATGTAAAAATGTGTCAGGATGAAAGACGGAAAAAACGCCTTCCGTTTCATCCTATGCCCTGGTTATATTCAAAAATAGCAATTTTTATATTTGTAGAATTAAACTATTTAGCGGTAAACATATTTTATGACTTGTTGCCCCAATTTCGTGATCCTATTGTTGACATTAATTGCTTTGGCTGCACCCAGAGGTGGATTTAGGAAAAACAAGAGTGTGACAGAAGCAAAAACTGTAAAAATTGTAAAAGATTTTCTTGTTTGTTTGGGCATCGAATTGCGCAGATCACTCACTTTGGAAAAGGTGATCTTTATCAAAGGGTTTTCAAGTTTACAAAATGCAGAAGCATTGATTTTATCGCGCGTTCTACTATGAAAAAGTTTTTCTGCTTTTGTCTCGACTTGATACCGAAACCAGGGGCGGCCTTAGGCCGATTTGACCGATTGCTCCAAATCGGGCCCCGCGCTGAGAGGGGCCCCGCATTTTTTTTTCAAAAGGCGACAATCTCGGTCATCTCGATCCTCTGGCGGCCGGCCCGAGGCGTGATCTTGCTGATGCAATCACATGTGTGCATTCAGCCAGTCAGCGCCCAGCAGTCAAACCAGTAGTAACCAGATTAATTAATAACGTATCTTTCCCGCCAAAACATCAAAGCAAAACGTGGTACGTCCTCGCCAGCAATGTATTGATTACGTCGTATATACACCGTGCTTTGGGTGCCAGTGAGTGTCATAAATTTAAGTGCTCTGTCTATGGTATCAGTTTACGTGTATGTTTTGCACTGCTAGTTTTCTTAGTACAAAAGTTTAAAAGAAACCCCTCTTAAATATGAGCAAAAGACCGAGAGATATCGGCAGGAAATATCTTAGTGGCAGCAAGAAACGAGCCAGAGAAGAAAGCAAGAAAAGTCTGCTTCTAAATGTCTTTGTGTAGCTCTGCCACTATGAGTTGGTGGTAAGTGATTTTAAAATAATTCATTTCGATACCATTTAGTTTTTCTATTGTTGCACAAGGATAAACATACCACGTGTAAAGTTATGTTTTGAGCTGCCTCCCATTCATGCTGTAGCATAAATTTTGACTTAATGATTTCATTAATAGTTACCATCTAAAAAACCCTACTATGACACACAAAGAAAAGAATTGCAACTTGGTGTTTTGCAAAATATCTCTGTTTCTCTATTTTGTATTTCTAAACTTGCCCATTAGCTCCAAGAAAACTATTACCAATTTCTTTTATGTTGAAAATGCAATGAATCTCAAACCATTATCTATGGAAACAGGAAAATCTAAAATCATGACTAAAGGGCTAAACTTTTGCTCAAGTTTGGAGACCTTTCACACCCGCGTAAGACAAAATAGGCTTTAGATTTTTCATGAATGTAGAGCAATGTCAGACATTTTGATGTACAGTTGGATTCAAAAAAATCGCTCCGTTATTTCCTGAATAAAAAATATATAAAAATAAAATTGGTTAAAAAGACAACTATTTAATAAAAGGGTGTATAGAGTCTTTTTCGTTTTTCAATTTTTATAAAATTTTCCGCTATGAGAAATTTTTAGAATATAGAAAATTTCTGAAGAATATATAAAAAAAATATTAGAAAGGTTGAGAATGGCCACTTTGCACTTGCAATTCTTTTCTTCTTTATGCACAATAATAAATAGTATAGAGGGGCCCCGCAAGCATCCAACTAATTGGGCCCCGCAACTTCTAAGGCCGGCCCTGACCGAAACCATTTGATAATGAGATTAATGTCCCACGATGCAGCCCCCTCTAAATTTGCTTTTAAATATGCCAGTGGCTACGATTATATGCCTTAGTTACGGCAAAAGCAAAAAACAGACTATCTCTTTAACCAAATGTCTTGTAACCTATTCAGATATTCAGATCCCTTTAATTCATATTCAACCTCAAAATGTTTCCTCTTAATGTGGTTTCAATCAGTGATGGGTCTATTGTCTTTGTTATTATATTTTTTTTAATTTTTGAATGCATTTCCCGTTTATTCTTGAGTAGCGGGGGGGAAGGAGGACTGTTGCGAAAAAAACTATTTCAAGGTTGTGGGTAATTATCAAAGTGCTTTTATAATCCCGACCTCCCTACCCTTGATTTGCTCACAAAAAGCGTATCATTTTGCAAACTTTTACTTTGTCTTTTCACCAAGTAGTTTACTGATGAATGAGGGCGAGCACAATCTATAAGTTGGGCCAGACGCTGAAGGGAATTCTACGTTTGCCAAAAAAAGCAGTAGATCACATCACTTTTTCGTAATTGTGTTTATGACTTGAAGTCCCCGAATGCACTTGTGTTATCTGGTTGCGGTGTAGCCACTACTAGGGGAGGCCAAACAGGGTAATGCCTCCCTCCAATTACTTATGTCAGGATAACGAATATAGATAGATAGGCTAATACGGTGTTTAGCACCTACAGCAGTGGTTCTCAACCGATGGTCCATGGCCCATTAGCGGCCACAGTTTGGTATTACAATGCATAAGTGGGCCACAGCATGTAAGTCGGGTGGGCCACGGACGTCTGTGCACTTTGAAAATAGGTTTGCATCCCGAATAAGGTTGAGAAATACTGGTCCATATGAACAGCCATACGGACCAGCACCTGTAAACTAGAGACGCAATGACCTTTTCTTTTCTTTTTTTTTTCGGAGATCAATTTCATTGCCATAATATCTTATGCTTATCCCAGTGACATTGTAATTATCACATCAAAGTTATCATGAAAGTGGGCCACAAAAATTTGTGGCTCCTTGAAGTGGGCCTCGACACGAAAGAGGTTGAGAACTACTGACCTACAGTTTAGTGGCTACATCAGGTTATAACTTAAGCGAATAATCTTCGATTAAATTTTTTTGATAACAAGACAGATGTCTATCCTGAATATTGAAACAATTCTCATCAAAACTCACTTTTTTGTTCTACTTGGCTACACGTGATCAATTTATTTTTAAGCAGGAGTTTCCTGCTTGTATTAACTTCAGTCGCACTTATCTCGTGTGTGAACCAAACGACCCACCACACTAGTTGATCTCGAAAAGTTTGACTTTCTCGAAACACGTTGATCTCCAAAAACAGGTCACGAAGACAAACTTAAGGCCACAATATTTTAACACATGCTGATCTCCAAAAAAAAGGTAATCAAGTCAGAGGTATAGACATAAAGCTCTCAACACAAGTTTACCTCAAAAAAAATGCAAGACCAAATTGCGAGTGTAAACACCCATAATTCCCAAACAGGCAGCTTTCTGATTTCATATTTTTACAGCTTTCATTTATCATAAATATTTATTTATCATAAATTTCATATCTGCGCAGTCCATCATTACCATGTTTCTTTTGCTAAATGGTTACTAAGCAAACGAAAACAAATAGAATGAAAAAGCAATTTTATAAAAATAATAAACTTGTTAAGAAGACATCGAAGGACCATCCGGCTTTCAGTCCACACCCTCACATTTCAAAAGAGCGAAAGGATCACAACCAGTGCCAGTCACGAAAGTAGATTATTTTTCTTTCCGAAATTTTAGCTCAATCTATTCTATCCACAGTACAAATTAGAACTCACCAAATTAAGTCTCCGGTCAACACGTTGGACGTTGCGTGCATCCATAAGATGCTTTAAAATTAAACAAGAATAAACACAAAACCAATCATTAAAATACTTTTCACACAGGTTCAACATAATTAATCTTTTGAATTACAGCCAGCCATGTTAGTTGAGTTAGCGGCTCTTCTTTTTTTTCCCTGCCATGACGTCAAGTAGCCTATGGTCTGAATGCGATTTTTCACCAAGAGGTCCTGCAATACTAATACGGATCAGATTGCAGCATATTTGGAGTTATCATAGTTCTGCTGTCAATTACGATATTGCCAGGGGCATTGAGGTTTTGATTCGGGTCCGAAACCAAAATTTGGAGGTTGCTATCGTACACTTTTTGTGCTCTTTTATTATTCGGAGATTAACTTTTAAAAATTGACAGTTTTGTCCCTCAATCAGACAGGAAAACGTTCAGGATTTTGTAATCCGACCCGACCGACAATGATTAAATTTGTACGCGGTTAACATTTTTCATGACAATTTTATAGCGTTATAAACTATCTGTTACAACGTTATAAACTATCCAGAGCCGTAACTACCACCGGTGCAGGCGGTGCGGCGCACCGGGGCCCCGGAGTAAAGGGGTCCCTTACTGCAATAAAAATATTACGTTGAATAAGTAAAACTTATTTTTTTCATCTATTTTTTTTATTTAAGTAAAACTTATTTTTTCAATTAATTTGCACGTGTAATTTTTTCGCCCAGCATTTGAGTTTATTGCGACTTGCGTAATGCCATTAGTCGACTCGTTGCCTTCTTACGGGGCCCCTTGGAACGTTAGATTGTTTGCCATTACTGTAATACGTACTTTGTATTGTTTGCGATTAATACTTTGTGACGAAATAAACGATTCACAAGAATCAGTTGCAACACGCGTACGTTTTCATTTCGAGTTAGTACAGGTGGCAGAGTATAGACCAGCAAAGTGACGCTGAATGAATAAAGTTCGTGAAGTTTCAAGACTTTACTAATTTATTGACTAAATTTCATTAAACTTTTTAGATTTTGAGTAACATAAAATACTGTATTAGAAAACTCTAGTTATGAAAAGAACTTACAAAAGTGGCGCACAAAAACAGCGTGATAAGAAAGAGAAATTAGCTGAGGCTGCCAGAAGTTCTCGGAGCTTGAGCTCGTGGTTGGGACATCAGAGTCGCCGCATTCAATCAGAAACATCCGAAAAAGCTGCGCGTAATAGAGATGGTTCGACAACAGCGGAGGCCGATTGGGCTAGTTCGGCAACAGCAGAGGCCGAGCAGGTTAGTTCGGCAACAGCGGAGGCCGAGCCGGTTAACGAAGATGTAAGCACAACAGCAACGCAAAGCACAGAATCAGAAACTGTTCCACAAAAAAGTTGTAATCCTGAAGCTTTAGTGAGTCTTAATGATAGTGACTTTCCCACCACTATTACAAACCCGGAAATCAAAAGAGCGATAATTGCGGCAGGCCCGACGCAACCTGAAGGACCTTTCCCAAAAGATCCACCCCAAACCGGTCGTTCATTTTCTAATTCTTACTTCAGCTTTATAACGCAATCCGGTGTAACATTACGGAGATTTTGGTTGTGTTATTCACGAAGCATCGACCGTGTTTATTGTCAGCCCTGTTGGTTATTTTCGTGTGAAAATGCCCCTCCAAGCCGTCCAGGGACTTCTTTTTCTCACCAAAACCCATGGAACACAACGGGTTTGAATGACTGGGGTCATTTATCGCAGCGGATTCGAAGTCACGAAACCTCCGCAAGTGATGCGGAGGCATGTGTCGTATACGAGCAATGGCGAAACAACAAGACAATCGAAGAAACATTGCACGTGTCCTTACTAGAAAAAACAAACTTTTGGCAAAAGGTTTTTGGAAAGATTATTAAATGTTACTTTGATGCTGGCAATGTGTAATTTACCCTTTCGTGGGTCCACTGAAGAAGTGTCGAACGAAAACAAGGGCAACTTCTTCTCTATCATTCAGCTCATCGCCAAATATGACAGTGTATTAGACAAACTTTTACAACTTCCTAAAGGTTCTTCAAAATATCTAAGTCCGTTGATACAAAACGAACTAATCTCATTACTGGCTGGACAAGTCCCCCAGGATATTAAAATCGAACTCCAAAGCGCTCCGTTTTTTGCCATCATTCTTGATACCACGCAGGATGTCAGCAAAAAAGACCAATTAAGTGAAGTATTTCGTTACGTCAAGATCGCTTACCATGATAATGGAACGCCACGTGAATTGCAAGTTATTGAAGCGTTTACCTCATTTACCGAAGTCGAAGATTCATCTGCGATCGGATTGCACAAACTAATAACTAATTCCATTCAGGAAAAAGGGCTTGATATAAAAAACTGCCGCGGACAAGGATATGACGGCGCTGCAGTGATGAGCGGGAAGTACTCCGGCTTGCAAAAGAAGATTCAAGATGTTGCTCCACATTCAAGATGCTGCTCAGAACATTGCTGAACTCAGAACGAGTTTTGACGCGGTAATGAACGAAGCTTCCAATATTTCGTCACAATGGGGTTTGCCAAGACAGTTTTCAAACAAGAGAACAAAGAAAACAAAAACATTTTTTGATGAACTATCCGAAGGGATAGCATTAAGTGATCCTGTGAAGCGATTTCGCGTAACTGTCTTTCTTCCATTGATGGACATAGTTTCTCGTCAACTTATTAATCGCTTTGAAGGAATGAAGGCATTGGTGATGGCATATCAAGTTTTAGAGCCAAGTTTTCTATCAAGTGCTTCTCATTTTAATATCAAGGAGGAAGCAAAAAAGTTTTCTTACAAATTTGCTGATAACGTCTCTCCCTTGTTTCCTAGCCAAATGCTTTCCATTAAAACGTCGTTTAAAGAAAAGATTGCACATTTAAAGTCTGCTAAGGAAATGGCTTCTTTTTTGATTATAGAGAATGCATCGCTTGCAACATCTTATCCTGACCTCTGTACAGCTTATATGATGTATCTGACAGTACCTGTAACAGTTGCTACAGCGGAGAGATCTTTTTCAAAACTAAAACTCATCAAGAACTTTCTTCGAAGCTCCATGTCACAAGAGCGACTTAGTGGTTTGTCTCTGTTATCGATAGAACACGAACGAGCTAAAACTTTGGATTTTAGAAAAGCCATCAAGCAGTTTGCTAGTGCAAAAGCGAGACGGAAGAATTTTTAGTCTGTATAACCACCGCGACTGCTGCTGCAAGTAAATTGCTCAATTTTCATCAAAGTGCTGTAGTTTTTATTATTTTATGTCTTACTCTTACGGGCAATTGTCAGGGCACTTTTTATTGAGCTAAACTTGACTGAAATATCGTTTATGCTTAGCAGCTTGCCCCAATAGATTGCACATGCTTATTTGACTCGTCATTCATCGATCGTTACACATTTACGGTAGCCTATCAGATTTTCACTGCTGAGTTTCGTTTTGTATTGGCATAAAGATTGCGTGCAACTTTGATTTCTATGCCACAGATTTACTTAGTAATTACTGTAACTCCTTGCTATGTTGCAAAATATCAAATGAATCGATTGAAATGTTTCTATAGCACGGAGTCGTCGAAAAACCCCAAAGAAACGCAATGATTCCTGTACTGCAAAAAGTAGCGCAGTTAAACGTTTTGTACTAAAAAATGGGGCCCCATAATGGATGTTTGCACCGGGCCCCAAATGACGAAGTTACGGCACTGAAACTATCCCTTTTGTTTTTGAAAACGTCTTTTTTCCAATGCGATTAAGAACAAAGTTTATGAACGTCTTTGCAGTAAATGTGACTCTGGGTAAAAGCGCGCGTCTTCCAATCAACACAACATTCCCACTATGCACTTGCCAATAGCAATAAAAATTGTGAGAATTGTCGCTATATTTCGCTATTTGATTGGTCTATCGTTTCAGCGTTTGGTAATTACTTCTTATCTAATTATGACACTACTTTCAGTTCAGTTCTGTAGCTCCGTTGTGTTAAATCGGTTACCTTGGCAATCAGCATCCATTGATCAAACAGAATATTTCCTTCTATCAGTCCAGATGGAGGATGTTTTGGTTGACTGGGCAGCCAAAGACAACCTCACTCTTTCATACAAACCTAAAAATACCCGTAGTTTTTTATCTGATCGTGGGAACCAGTGACGTAGAGAAAGGTGCGTCTATGCGTATCCCTTCCACAGAAAAATGTTAAATGTGGTTTTTCAATCATTATGCTAGTAACGGTAACAAATAATTCATCTGATATAGCACGTAGTATATTTATCTCAAAAAAAAGATCTTCATTGCGATAGTTCTGTGAAATTTGTGAAAAGTTATTTTCGCACCCCCCTCAACAAATATCTGCGTGCGCTCCTAACTGGAACTAATCCAAATTTGGTTTGTGTGAGTCTGGCTTTAACAGCTTGCAATTGAACAAACGTACTGTAGAGAAGTTTTCTAGGTCCCAACATCTACCATCGGTGATTATAACCTCGAAAAATTTTTTCCTCGGTTCAAGTGAGCCATATAAACGTTGGAACTTCCGTAAGGCAAACTGGAAACTCTACAGCTTTATTACAAACAAGCTTTCTAATGAGTTACCACCTTCTCACTCTAGCTGTATTGCGGGGGCATACCAGGACTTCTGCAATGTCATCTTTGCAGCAGCAAAAGTCTCAACACCACGTGGTTGTAGGAATAACTACAGACCGTGATGGGATGAGAAGTGCCAGCACTTACAACAGGTTTTATTCAGGCAGGATATGGTGAAGCAACAAGCACAGCAGAATCCGCCTTGCTTTCTCGGCTGGACGACTAATAAAAAAATCGCTCGTTTGAGGCTGTCAATTCCATCGATTTTACGCGCTCTATTTTGATGGCTTGAAATGCAATCTACTATTTGACTGGCAAGACGAGACACCCACATCGTTCTTGCTCTATTTCTTCGAATTCGATTGCTTTGCAGTCGGTGCAGAATAGAGTATATAGGACGAAGGATTGCAAGTCAGCCAGACTCAATGTGCAAGAGGGGTCTGAACTCTGGAAGATTCCAATACCTCGTTACAAATGTATATATCTATGAAGATTTTTCTCCAAAGAAATTTGCAGTGCCCTTTAGCTGCTAAAGTTTGGAAAAACTCCGGGTTTTGATTCTATATTTCCAGAGCTATTAAACCATGCCGGTGCTGCTTTAAGATTCTGGATAAACGACTTTCTGTTTTTCTGCCTGCGCCAACTCAAGCTTCCTAAAATCTGGACAAAAGCATTAGTGGTTGCTATCTCGAAGCCGAATAAGCCAACTGCAGAACCAAAGAGCTATAAATCAATTTTTTTGTTGTGCATTCCGCATAAATTCTGGAAGACCCTTATCTATGCTCGCGTCAAACCAATTATAAAGCTCTTGGTACTCTGAGAGTAAGCTGGGTTTTGACGTGGAAAGTCAACAGTAGACCAAGTCACTCTTCCAACTCAAGAAATTGAGAATAACTTTCTGGCTAACAAAAAGGTTAGTGCTAGATTTGTCAATCTCACAGCAGCCTACGTATAGCATCGTGGTCTCACCTGCACGCCTTGCAAGCTTTTGCGTCTTCTGCTGGATAGGCACATGATCTCAATAATCATGGAGCTTGTCCGCAACAACAAATTTACTCACACCACCGGTTGTGGAAAGCAAAGCAGATTGTGAGCCTTAAGAATGACATCCTACAGAAATCTGTCCTGACTTCCCTCTTGGATATGCTGATAATATGGCAATCTTGCACTCTTCAAGAAACTGGCAGAAGTTAGAGGGGACTCTTACTCAGGACATGGCAACCCTGTGTTCTTATCTCCAGAAAAGGAAGCTCAAGCTCAGCGGAAACAAAACAATGTCGGCAGCCTTCCACCTTTACAACACAAAGGCGCGGCGTGAGCTTAACATCTCTGTCGAAGGACAGATCCTACCCTTTTGTGTCAAACCAACTTACCTCGGCGCAAAGCTGGATGAGCCACTGACGTTTCGTCGACATTTGGAGTCACTGCGCAAGACGTTAACCACTTGCGTTGGGATTTTGAGACGACTAGCGGGATCAAGCTAGAGAGCGAGTGCCACAAAATTGTGCATAGCCATCCTTGATTTGGTCCACTCTACTGCTAAGTACTGCACATTTGTCTGGTGCCGCAGTGCACACACTCGTCTCATCGACAAGCCAATTAATGATGCCTTCCGCATAAGTCAAGTCAAATCGAGACACCCATTTGTGCCTTCAGCACTGAAACTGCTGAAAGATTTCGCACAGTCAGGCACCGGTGTAGCACAATGGGTGAATTACAAATTAAACATGGGCTGTGGGAAACATTTCCCGACTCTATTCATTGATTGCATACGTCAGTTCAGTACCATCGGGAATGTCCTTTTCCAGACCTGCATGGGTCCTGTTGAGTCGCCTTGGGCTATTCCGCTCAAAAATGCACAAATGGGGTATGGTTCCTATTGCAGCTTGTAAGTGTGGAGCAAAGGGGCAAACAGCTGAGCACGTGGTAACATTCTGCGCCATCTATCACCATTCAAATGGAGCTTGTATTCTTTCTGTTTTTGACGAGAGCTTGGTGCCTTGGCTGAGAGACACATATCCAGCCATCTAGCGGACTGCCCTTTGACCATCTTTCTCAAAAAAAGGTCTTTTGAAGCGTAAAAAACGTTGCGTTTGAGCCGAAAAACAATCCTGAGCTGCTAATATTGCTCTACGAGATGAGGGCTCTCGGCCAATGATAAACACATTTCCAATTATTTGAGGAGATAAGCACAATTTTTTGAAGGGCATATTTACTGAGTTATCGCCAGTTCTTTGGCGACGGGCTACGTAAAGTAAACCGGTGATAACGCCGCAAAGGCAAAAACGACAGCTGTTCGGAAATTGAGTGAAGAAACAAATTTTCAAGAAATGTCTCGAAGTTTTTTTTGCCACTAGTAGCTAAATATGTGATGCTTCACCAGCATCAAATTCAGTCTGTGATCGAGAAAATGCTACAATAATCAACGAAGGAGTTCACTCATCGTAACTTGTTACGTTATTTTGAGTAAAAAGTAGCTTGTTCTTTACAAAAGTAACCGATACGGCGTATCGGTAAGAATTCTTTTACCGGAAAGGCGTTTTGTCTTACTTTCACCACTGGCCACAACAACTCAATAATTTTTCCTTAGGCCGCATGCCTACATTTTTATTGATAGATTACACGAATTCCCAACGACAAGTTAACCATTCTTTGTTAATTTGTTTATCTGATGTTTTCATTCACGCCACCTAATGTACATGTAGGCCGTTTTGGGGAAACCGGTAAAGCTGCTATAGATAGCAGTGAGCTTGGGCCCACAGGGCTGGCAGAAAATGTGATTACATGTGCATATCATCATTTTAAAAACTGATTAAAGCAAACGTGTTTGGTCCAATCAGAAAGTACAGTAGACGCCGCTTAATATGACCACCTTGGAACCAGACCATTTTGGTCATAATATCCGAATGGTTATAAAAACCGAAGCCGCCATAACAGCTCCTGAATCGACGCCGTAAGCCACAAGAAGTCCAAATACCGTCAAATTCATCGTTTACCCGAAGTAACAGTGTGACGTTGGCAGTAAAACAAAGTACAGTACTGTAACACTACAAGTGACGTAAAATTTAGTACAGTGTGTGACAATATGTTAAAAAGACGAAGTTATAAGTGCGTGGCGGGAAAAAATACTGTACTGTAACAAGAAAGATGGAAAAAATGTTGGTCATATTATCCAAAATTTGGTGATATTAAACGGAGAATTTTAAATGGAGAAATTCCGGACCGTACCAAATTGGTCATAATAAGTGGCTCGTCATCTTATCCGTGGTCATAATAAGCGGCGCCTACGGTAATAAGTAGCTGTTGACGCTTGTAGGAACAGGCAAGCAGGCCTAAACTCAAGCATATCATAATTATCTTACTTTTAGTGCACAACCTTGTTAAAAAAATAAACTTCATATTGTGAAATGATTCAATGCCAAAGTGCATTGCTAAAACAGAAATTGTCCAACGATTAAAATAGAATGATCTTGTGAAAAAATAGGCCAAAATTTCTATTAAACGTATACTACGTATTAATTTGTAGTCATATTAAGTAATGTATAATTTCTTGGGGATATGCTTTTAGTTCTAATTTTGATGTGTTCATAAAACTTCAAAAGCGAGAAGTAAGGGAGACACAGGAGAGTTAAATTAGTATTTTTCTTGCATAAAGATGATATCATTCTCGAAATTACATGCAAGATAGTCATAAGCTTGCTTTTTCCACATTCTCCGTAAGTTCGCTTGCGCCCGATGCATGAAAAAAGTGGAGCCATTTTAGTAAAAAAATAAATATGGCACAATTTGTCTACCACATGGGGTGAGATGATCTGTAGAAGTAGATATAATATAAATATTTACTAATGGTGGTACACCTTAACTGCATCTCATTTTGATATGCAGTTACTGTAAGTTGGGCAACCATCAAGTCAAACAACAAACATTCAGCAAAAACTTCCCAACGCAATGCCCACAAACAATTAAAAGCTACGTAACGAAACTATTAGCTTTCTAACAGTCAAGTGCAGTTCAAACAAATCGTCATACATTGAAGCTTTTTGGTCAAAGATAAAATAACATGATGTTTTGTTTTTTTAGGCTGTCCGTTTTGAATGGTAGCAGACAAGGCAATAAAAATATTACGTCAGCTTTAGGAAGAAAATTCTAGTCTCTTTCAATGGTGGGCAAATATGCTGTGTATTTCTGCAACTTTTTTTTCATGAATATATTTTCAAAATCAGTTTCATTCACATCTCCACTTACTCCTAAGTAATGCTGTGTCTTTGAAATATTACTACCCTTGAGCTTTACCAACACAAAGTCATCTACCACTCAAGGCTACATGTTGTTTTTGTTACCAGGCCATTTCCTTGAGATGGGTTAATAATGGAAGACCATGAAACCAAGGAGGGGGGTAACTTTCCATGGCCAGGACCAAGGTTCACTAAATAGACGAGTAGCTAAAGTCACTACAACGTAAAGAGTCCATATCAAGTCAGAACGAAAGAGATGAAAAGTGTTTATGTTGCAGAGAAATTGACGATTGCACTGAAACTCACGTTTGGGTTCAAACTATGGTTGCTCCGACCGCAACACGTATGAATGGCTGCACTACCGACTCCAAGACTATGAAGTCACTTTTATGTCGCCTAAACTCTCTGTTCCTCAAGTGTTGGATGAATGGAATAACCTTTTTAGTGTATCGTTATCAAAATTTTATATTCGTGTTTGTTTTCGTGTGAACGTAGACGCTGTAACAAGCATTCTCAAGTCTAGGTGGATAAAAAATTCAATGGAAGTCGAATACTTTTCAGCAGAAAAAGCAAAAGCGGACACAATGAGCGTAATAAGAACTTACGACAGTGATGAGCGGATCCTGAAATCCGGATTGGGATCCGGATCTGCTCTGTTCTGCTTATTATTCTTTACCAAGGATCCGGATCCAGGAGTTGTCGAAACAAGATCCGGTTTTAAATCCTGTTTAGTGTCGACCAATTTCAGCTTGCTCACTTACAGCTTGTTGACACTTTTAGTCAAACACTTGAGTCAAGTTATGCTTTTGTGGTAGTAAAAAACAGAGCGTTTTTAGTGATTAAGAGAACTCGCGAAGTGACATATGTAGATTGAAACTTCGGTTGGGGAGAATTTCAGAATCTAGATTCGCTCCGGTTTCTTCAAAAAACCCCAACTTACGAAAACTCCGAATCCTGCTCATCACAAGTTTCTTAGCAGATACTATGACAACCTAGGTTTTCAAAAATTTTGTAAAGGTATTGCCTTCAAGTCTGAAAGAAAAGATGAGTAAATATTAAGATAGAGATTGTCAGGGTAAAAGGCCGCGAAAGACCGTAGAAAGTCAAAGCAGCGTATTTATCTGCCAGACCGTTTTTTAAAAGAATAAAACATCCATGGTCACGAAGAAGCATCAGCATAAAGTTGCGGTTCTCAACCGGGGATAAATTTTACACTCTTTGGGGGTAAGTTTGATGAGTTTTGAAAATACTGGTGTTTTTCGAGAATTCAGACATGAGCAAAAAAAGGCTCACCACTGACTATTTGGATTGACAATACGTCAAATTACAAGGCGAAAAATTTCATCCCTAAAAGAAAAGGTCTTTACCTGCATAATAGATCGAAAATACGGTAAATTGTTCTTACTAGATATCAATTTAATCTACGCGATGGCGTAGTGGTTAGAGCGTCCGCTTCGCAGTGGGTAGACCTGGAATTCATTTCTCCAAGTCCAGTCATATCAATTTAAAAAATGCTATTCACAGCTTCCCAGCGTGGCGCTCAGCACAAAAAAGATTGGGTGAAGGACAAGCCAGCAAGCTTACTTGTTGTGTCCTTGTGCAAGGCACTAAATCGGATGCCCCATCTTTATGTGGCAGACAGGTTGTGGGGCCAAGCAGTCTACCCGTGTGGAGGCCGGGTCTAACTAAAAACTTGCAAACAGAGCATAAGTGCTTAAGCAGTGTATATACATCTCGCTGGATAATGCTCAACGCGATAGTTTAAACGACGACGAACAATTCACAGAAACCGAAACGTCAATCTGACCCACACAAATGTGTCAAAGATAGTGCGCTTTTAGACATGATAACCCTACGCCATATGCTACGGAAAAAACAAATAAAAAGGTTAGCTTTACTTCCGAAAACTGTTAAGGGGCTAACAAGAAGGTCAAGAACTTATGGCATAGAGGAAGAAGAAAGTGTGAAGAGTTGCTACCGCATGTGTCAGAATGTGTGCGGCAGGAAGAAAAAATTGAAAAATTAAAGATGCAGCAAGGGCAAAGTGAGAGTCTGATAAAATAGAGAAGAAAGGTGACAGAGATATTGGTGCTGCTTAAATAAGCAAAGAGCTCGCAGAATGGCGCGGATTTCAACATCAAAACCGGAGCAAACTACTGTAGGCCAGTTGAATAAAAAAGAGTGACTTTAGTGCCAGAGAGTGAGTTATTGGTGAGGATGCCGGAGCCTTCATTAGCCAAGTTAAGGTTGAAAGCTATTAGTCAAATTTTAAGATCGTGATTTGGTAAAGAGTCTTGGTGGATAAGATTATAAAACTTAATTCTGATCCTGGGTCAGAGCAAGAGCAGGGCAAGAAAAATAAGCAACACTTCAAGGAAAAGGTATTTTAAAAAAAGGGGACGCAACTTTCCTCGAAGAAGAAGGGAAGCATGATTGGGTAAGTGGATGCAAAGTTTGCAAGGATTAGATTTACTTAGTGTCTAGGCTTTAATCAGTCCCAAGACATGGAATAGACGAGGACAGAGTAACCCCACAGAAATGCTTCACATAGAAAAAGAGTAACAGGAAGAGACTACAGGCAGCAGATGATGGTAAATATTTTTAGCCTGCGTGTAAATTGTCCTACGTATTAATTAACAGTTATTAAAAACTAAAAAATAAATGAATGAACTGTAGGAGTAAGTTGAACCTGTGCCTCAACAAGAATTATTACAAATGATTCAACAAGCTCCATTTTGTCATTTTTTTTTATGAAAATTTAGTTTCCTTATTAATCAGCAATTCATTTTACCAGCCCTCTTTCTTACGTTTAGCTGAGTGCTTATACTCTCCACTGCGATCTAGTTACTTTTACTAACTCACTAAGCAAAATTTAAACTGTATGATAGTAATCAAACTCTAGCAGGATGGTCTATCTAAGCGACTTTACTCTACGTCAGTAGTCGTTGCAAAGAGCCTGCTCTCAATAAACAGCAATAAAGTCGGCTTACACATATATTTGTTAAAAAAAATCAATTTCTCTAACGCAGCTTTAGTTTTTACAAAAAATAAAACCCGGACAAAAAGTTTAAATTTTCTTTCAAATAAAGTTAACTTACTAATGGTATAGACAAATACATAAAGACAGCATAGACTCTTAAATAAAAATTTTTTATCCAGACAAATAACTGGAAAGAGTAAGTAAAAACAAAGAAGTTAAAGGAGAATCAAAAACTTTACTGTAAGTAGGAAAAATAATAAAACCCCAAAAACTTCAAAATTTTTGTCGCTAGAATAATAAAAAACCACGAAGGAAATATCAAAGGAAAATATATAAATATAAAATCCAGAAGAAATACGAGAAAAATAATTCCAAGCTATTAGTAAACAAACGATCACTCTAGAAAATACCATACAAAAACACTACAGGATTAAAAAAGAAATAAAATATCCAACAACGACAAATTTGGACGCTGAAAAATGTAACCAAGAATAAATCCGGATCTACCCCAGTTTCTAGTAAACATTCAAGAAAAAGTACTTAGGCCTATGTGAAAATTTCAAATAGGACAAAACATAAAACTTGATTAATGCCAACACAATCCAAAACTCGAACTGTATGAAAAAGAATGTACTAGGTCTCTAAAATTCTCAAAACTTTATAAGAAGCAAAAATATTTTTAGTGCGGAGTTTATGATATCAAACAGCTATCAAAACTACAAACCACAAGATTAGAATCGACTCCTTTCAGATTACAATCAAACTAATAAGATAAGTAAAATTGAGAATTAAGAATCTTAGGAGCCTGAGACCTGAGTCAAGAATTGATGAGGGCTGCCCAACTTCAAAATGAAGACCATTTTTTATTCCCTACCTTGGAGATGACCTTGTTAGAAGAGCCCGCAATATGCCCGCATATAGTCGAGGTTTGCGTGATGACCTTTTTTTTATTTTTTTGGGGTATCTCATTAGCGGAAGGCTAAAAAAGGGCTGTTCACAATCCTATTCGGAATGATGACCTCATTTTTATTTTGGAGATTAACTTGATGGTAATCTAAATTTAGATGTTAAAAAATTTTTGTCACTCAAATTTCGCTTACGTCTATAAACTGGGGTACTTCATTCTTCTTCGGTTGTCAGCTGAAAAGAGGATCAAGAACCAGCTGCTTCATTTGCCTTACCACATAAATCCACCACTGCTTTCTACTTAAACGTCATTTTACGTGATAGTTGTCATCTCATGTTTCTTTTTTGCTTTGCCAAGTTGATTGCTCTTGTTTTTGTGTTTCTTCCTGTGGTGATCCTAATTAGCAGTGTACACCTGTTTATTTATCATACACTTTTGCGGTATTAGCTGTTCTGATGTTGTTACTAGCCTACACTTTTTATTTGGAATCCAGTAAATTAGTAGTTCAATTCTTGATGTGCTGTTTACATTGATTACACTGGTCTGCGTTTAAATTTTTTTTCTCAGAAGTTGAAAGTTTTTTAGCAGCTTTTAAATTATTTTTTCGCATAGAATTTAATTATTCAGTTTTGTTAATCAGGTTAAATTACCTTGCTATATGAATTTTAATTTTTTTCAAGAATTTATGGTAAAACAGCTATCTGTTATGCAATACGTTTGTTCCAAGTATCACTTTCTCGGTAACATTCAATAGTTGGTTAAAATATAAATGCATGTAAACAAAAAGCGACTTAAACACAAAGGAGCGTTTTAATGCTTTCCTTTTATATTGTGGAACAGGGATATCTCTTTTGAGATACCAGAAATGGTCGGCTAACATATTAATATCCCAACTGCTTTGCTATCGTTCTCCCATCATACGAATGTCTTGGTGAAAACGTTCACCTTGCTCTTTACTGGAATTACCGCAATTTTCTGGAAAGAAATTCAGATGAGAATTTAGAAAATGCATCTTAAGACATTATCGCACCCAAAGCTTGGAAGTTGCACATTAACTCGTGAACCATATCTTCATAGTTTGGGCTACGTTTTCCCCAAGAAATTTAGTGGAAACATTTTTAAAAGCTTCCCATGCTCTTTTTTCTGCTTCAGTTAAAACTTCGTCAAAATTAGTATCTCTCATTAATTCACGTATTCGAGGCCCATTAAACACACCTGTTCCAAGTTTAGCATCACTAACAGCTGCAAATTTAGACTGGAGGAATTTGAATAATGGCTTGCCTTTAAGGTTTTGGCAAAATTTTTCACTAAACTAAGTTTTATATGTAAAGGAGGAAGTAAGACGTTTTTTGGATCAACCAACGAACTTGATTTTACATTGCATCTACCAGGCGATTCTTTGCCTGGTAGATGCAATGTAAAATCAAGTTTGTTGGTTGATCCAAAAAATGTCTTACTTCCTCTAGCTGGCCATTCTTTCTGTAAGTAATGTCGATCATTAACTCTGGAGTCCCAAAGGCATAAAAAGCAAGCATATTTTTTATAACCTCCTTAATGACCATGGAGTATGGATATCATTTTCAGATCACCACAAATCTTCCACTGGTGAAGATTGTAGCACAAGGCATCAAAGATATATTTCATGTCTAAAACAACTGAATGAGCAATGGGAACTGAAGCAACTTTATTGCCAATGTGTAAAAGAGTTACTTTCATGCTTCTGACTAAAGAATCCAAAAACAATCTCCATTCTACTGCCTTGTATTCCATGTCCAAAGTTTTTACAATCTCACTAACATCATTGCAATACACAAGCCAGAGCTGCTCATCCTTTGTAAAATACTTTCTTAACTGTTCACCTTGATTCCGGTACCAATAAAATGTAGTTTGCGGAGCTAATAAGTTGTTTTCACGTAGTCGAGATCCCAATAGCTGAGCTGATTCTTTTGACAGATACAAATCCCTAGTCAAATCATTTTGCTGAGCTTGAGTTAAAAGGTTTGGCTGCTTGTAATTTGATTCATCGCAGGTGAGGTGATCCCAAAGATCATTTGCACTCTCATCATTATCTGTAAATGACGAAGACTCAAACTCAGAAAAGTCTCAAGAGGAATTTGCAATGGGAATTTCAGGTCCATGTGAAAGTGGCTTAATGGCAAACGAAACACCGAGATATTTCAAACAATGCTCGTTCTTTTAATTTATACCTGTAAATAAAAAAGTGTTGAAATTACACTATAGCATTTCAACCTGAACAAAGAACAGAAATATTAGAACAAAACTCGCAAGTTTGTCATGCAAAAATAGCAATCTGTCACGTGATCTTTACCCTCTCTCTCTCTCTCTCTCTCTCTCCATACCATTGGCACACCAAACAGAAGCTTCTTCATCTTTCCTTTGCTTCACCTTCTCATGTTTTGCTACAAATGTAAGGCGCAAACGATTTATCCTAACCACACAGTTATATCTCAAAATAAGCATCGAAACATTTTTTACAAAGAGTGTAATACAGTACGTGCTTGGCGGTCAGGGAGTGTAACTTTTCCGCAAATGTAACAAAATTGGCCAGGGTCATTTTTACATTTCCTTATTATGGACTAATTCTTAAAGCATTAAATCTATTTATGTTTATAAGCTATATATAATTTTATAATCCTTCACAAAGAGCAAAATGAAACATGTTGTGTAAACTATAGTTACAATGCGACAAACGTTACGCTTAAGAAAATATCACTTAATATCAAACCACAAAAGCCAGCCTTTTAGTTGCAAATAACATCACCTACCTACCAATCAGGTACCGGTAGAATTAAACAGGCATTTAGGATAAAAGCTACTGCTAAGGTTAGATATTAGTATCAGGGATTAGGATGTTGTGGTAGAGGTTAGAAACTATGACTGTACTTTGTCTATTACTAGGCTTATTTAGTACAAACTCTTACCAAGCTACCAACCGGTAATTAACTCCTGAGTTAAATCTTTCAAAGACTGAAACAAAACACTAACAACAGCAACAACGCAATTTACGTAAATTAATCTTTAAGTAAATTTGTGATGTCATAAAACACCTGCTTAATGTTCGCCTACAAAAACCAATGCTGCTAGTTTTTCAATATGCTAGATAAAAAGTGGATTTGTAAAAAAAACTAAACCTGATAGAGCAAAACTGCTCGCATTTTTGGAATCACCAGCAAAAATTTCATCAGATACAGCTAACAGGTATTAAACCTCAAAAATTCGCAGACCAGGGTTATTTATTCTTTTTTGCGACTCCACTTCAGTGCAATGTAGACTTCCTAGAATATACCTTTCATCAGCATATTTCACAGCAAAGTGAAATGTGCTGAGGAATGGTATATTCCATGAAATGCGAGAAAGCGTACAATAGGTAGAGCGAGAACTTACATTTCACAAGCATCACAAAACCGCGCACTATTCTGATGAAAAAAAAATTTCTACTTCATGCTCAATAGAGTGATCCTTAAAAATCTATTTTTTGAATTTTTGGGTACAAAGGGTTTAAAATATCCCATTGGGTTTAAAAGATCCCAATTCGGAAAAAATTGCCACATGCAAAAAATTATACACAGTCTTTACGTTTAGAGGTACGGTTGCTCAACCCCCTACATTTTATGCAGGGGCCCAAGTTGCTACATTAACAATATCTCGCATACCACATACACAAGAAACTTTATTTTTATGCCAAAAGTGGCAGACTGTGTGATTTTCTAACCAAAGTTTATACATTTTTAAAGCCGTGGCTAATCTACGTTTTGGGTAAAAAAATTGCACTTTTTACCTAAATTGATGTTTGAGCAAGTCAAACATGTTCAAGTTGCTACCCAATAGTATTCTCATTAAAATAAATCCATGTTTAATCACTGACTACTCCCTACTTGTACAAAAACAAACTCTGACTGCATTAAGAAATGTCTAAAATCATGCCAACATATTTAGGGGGTGAAAAAGAACCACGCCCTTCAACCCATCCCAAAAACAAAATTCTGCAATACGCCTATGAACATTAACGAAATTGTTTATTCTTCATTTTGGCAGTCATTTTGATGCATAAAAGATTTCTGTTTGTTGTCCAGAAGTACGTCTCCATGCTGCAAAACAATCTGCACGTAGTAGTCTCTTAGAGTTGACCCTTACCTATTGTCATGTGTGTAATTCGCAAAACTCATGATACATAATGAATATGCCACACTGCGTTTATCAAGGTTATTAAACACGTCTTGCGTCTGGTGATTTTTTCGCAATGAGGACATTTTAAACCTCTCGTACCAAAAAAAAAATCAAAAAAAGTTATTCAGAAACACTTTAATGTCCATTAATTTTTTTCGAAAGTGGTTTTAGTGTAAATTAAGACCTACTATCAGGCTTAAAATTATTGATATTCGATCTTCACAATATCTCTTGTTTTAAATCTAGAAACCAAATGGTCGCAGTTTATTTCTGTATCAAAAGCCTCTGTTCTCAATCGTATATCCCTTTATTATTGATATTTAATTTTTTCATACGCAACCAGGAGGGGAAAATAACGGTGAGAATTTAAAATAAAGGGGAACGTTGTGCAGAGGACTAGGCGTACAGTAACCCGAGCGGTCTCTGAAAAAAAGTTTGACATAAGGGAGATTCTGCTCAAATTAAGGAGCATTATCAGAGTTTTATAAATATCAAAAGATTTTTTACGCCGAACGGGAGGTCCGCAAGAAAAGCGCCTTCTGGATTTGTTACAGGCCTCGAACTACAGCTGGGAAAAATTACCTACTGTGCAGCCGAAACAATTGTATTTGCTTACAAACTGAACTACTAGCGTGCACCAAATGACCAGCTGAATGGGGCCTATCACTGAATTCCTGTTAAATTACAGTTTTCCAGTTATTTCTATCAGCTTATATGCTACCTAGCGAACCATGATTAACTCTTCAGGGAACAAATAAAACAATGGAACCTTTGTCCTTTAAAACTCGGAAAATAGAAAAAATCTTTTGCAATGCAATCGCACTCGAGAAATTTTTGTTGTTTTTATTTCACATCGAACTTAGTCTTTTCTAAATTGTAAGCTAACAGATCTAATTAATTTTTTGTTGTAAATTAAGTAGACTATAATGTCGGTTGTTGTGACTCATTCTGAAATGACACTTTTTTTGCAATCCACTTCCTCAATAATTCTAATAAGCTTACGTCACACCTGATGATTATAGGCCTTCTAATGACATTGTCAGTGCCGATAATAGTAATTTCACTTGTCATGGAAGATTTTCTTACTCACAGGCAAAACGCAAGTGACGTGCATTTAGAGAATTTGCTATTTTGTAAATACAGGTAATCCTACATTTGTTCAACATATTATTCCCACCTAACAACAATTGTACATCGCATTGTTTACAAAAGGCAATCGATATGCAAACAGTGATGCATAACGGTATCAAAAAATCAAACTTCGCGTCAAAAAAAGAAAGCAGAAGATAAAAAAATGTCCTAAAAACATACAGTGACTCATATGTTATGTATTGGCGGATATTTCGACTCCTATATCGTAAGTGCAATCATCAATTTATTACGACTCCAAAATGTGTTTGTTATGTGCATTTGATGCGTGTATTGCAGTCGGGAAGTTTACCTATAGAGAGATTACAGTTTCTGCAAGTGAGGCTGCGTTGCAATTTTATTGTTGTGTGTTCAAATGCTCATTTGCTGTCTTGCAGCTGCACCTAAGGTAAAATGAAGTACCATCAGTAAAGTAACGTGTTTATGTTTTAATTCTCTCAACGTGTGGTAGTAGTGGAAATCTATTGGTCATTCTAGAATGCCTGTCTGTAAAGGTTACTTTGGAGTTGAAAATACTAACTGACTCCTTTTGCTTTTTTACTACAGGCAGGAGAAATTGCAATAAAGTTTATTCACCAAAAAAAACAGACTTGTAGCGACACTGCCATTGTCGGAAATGGCATGATATTAACAGCATTAAGAGTGTCAACAAAGCATTGTGAATTCAGCATACAAAGCATTTGGTGGGTGCTGCATTGCCAAGAGAAACCTTCGTTTACATTTAACCTTCCATTTCAGGGTCAATCTATGATATGCACTAACCACAAAAACAGTTATAACAGACTGCTAACTAAAAGGGCAGAGGGTAAAAAACTGAAGTGGCTGAAACAAATAAACTTGTACTTCACACACAATTATGCTGCAGAGAAAGCGACTGTATAGACACAAACATTGTGCCAGCACAGCCATGCCATTCTCTGGTAGATACAGGTGGTTACTAGTCACACAAAGAAAAATTTAAATTTAAAATTGCATTTTTTTCCAGCTGATGTCACTGGATGCTAATAAAATCCAAAATTCTACAGGCTAGCTCTAATTCTGTCATCCTAAATGTAGTTCTAACCCTAACACTAAACCTAGTACATAAAAGCCCAACTCCAACTTTAACCTTAATCCTGAACACTCACCCTACTGCAGAATCCACGTTTATCAAAGCCTTGTTCAGTTATTGTGAATTTCTGCATTTAAGTTTCTTTCAATTGCACTGCAAGTACCGGGTAAATCACTTGTATTGTTAATAAATGTTCACCAAAGTGGTCAGCCCAGCAGTGTAAAGTTGTTAAAAATAAAATAATCACTTAAGAATATCATAACGACAACAAAATTTGACTCTGCTAAAAAATCTGCTGCATTTGTTGAATTACTGTATATACTGGCACTGCTGGTGCAATGTGTAAGTGACTTGGAATCGCAGTTCAGTATAATGGTTGGAGTTGGGGCTTGTTGTTGTTAGAATTATGGTTAGTTTAAGCAGCAGAGCAATGTGGCAAGTTTTTAAGCATATTAGGGTATACTGGTTTAATTAGAAATAGATTGCTACTTTTCAACTTTTATGTACTGAATTAGTATTTGAAACTTTGATCTAACCACTTTTTTTTGAAAATTTGCTGATTTATTTACCACTTGGCCGAACTACATGCTTTAATAATTTTTGGATCTGGAATGATAGATTTCTAATTCTAGCAGATTTGCTGTCACAAATTACCCAATAAATGGGGTAATTGGGGACAAGGATAAAATGTTGAGGGTAGTTGAAAATAATGTGATGATTTTGTGGCTAGAATTACCAATTGATTCAATCCAAATCCAATTATAATCTATGGCCTAATTTATACTGTTACAGGCACTTTTATTGGTTATGTTTCACTCATGATGAAAATGCCAACAGGTCAGGGGTAGTTATAAATAGGCATAGTAGGCATAGTACAGGCATAGTAGGCATAGTACAGGCATAGTAGGCATAGTAGGCATAGTACAGGCATAGTAGACATAGTAGGCATAGTACAGGCATAGTGCAGGCATAGTAGGCATAGTACAGGCATAGTAGGCATAGTACAGGCATAGTAGGCATAGTACAGGCATAGTAGGCATAGTACAGGCATAGTAGGCATAGTACAGGCATAGTAGGCATAGTACAGGCATAGTAGGCATAGTACAGGCATAGTAGGCATAGTAGAGGCATAGTAGGCATAGTACAGGCATAGCAGACATAGTTGGCATAGTACGATGTGGCAATGATTATTAGTTGTTGGAGTCCGCCTACTACTAAACGTAAAGGACAAAATTTGAACTTTACATTACATGCTCAAGTAGTTCACCAAGCAATGAAATGAAAACGGCTGCTTGCGGGACCTAGGAAACAGATGTTTAGGGATCTTTGCAACACTGTGTTGCAAAATAAAATTTAACAATCGCACGTGGACATGGTGTTTTCCAAAAAAAAAAGGTCATCACCCTTGCTTCGGGCGGAAAATGCGTCTATGAAGACTGTCGAGCACTCATGTCACATCGCTCTCATCTCCAAACTTCCACATCTGCATTTGAATGAGGTAGTATCAATCCTTGCTTAAGACAATTCATGAGATATAAAAATGGATTCTCTCCAGAAGCATTTTTGAAATCCTCCACTTCAGCCCAAAATTTCTCTGTTCTGTGTTTTCAGCCCAACATTATGTTTGAAAAATATTAGATAAACTCACTAATACAACATTAGCCTAACAATATTGCATAACCTAGAACAAAAAAGTAAAGGAAAACAAGTTAATCCCCCTCCTTTACTATTCTTTATGACACTACTCGACTTAAAGATTTCCCTCTAGATAATATCTAGTACGTTAAAAAAATATCTAGACTTTCTAGCCATCATCTAGTTTCCCAATTATACCTCTAGGCCTTGCAAAAAATATCTAGATCTAGCTATAAAACATCTAGAGTGGCAGCCCTAATCGGATCCCTCTTAATAGGAGATCGGCTTGAAAATGCTAATTAGCAAGTAGCAACTTCTATATTTTATAAAAGTAAAAATTAATTTTTTTTTGAAAGGAAAGAAGGCTTTGTCACATTTGTGCGACTGGTTTTCGATCGCACACCTCTCCTACTATGCCTACTTTGCCTGTACTATACCTGTACTATGCCTACTATGCCTGTACTATGCCTGTACTATGCCTACTATGCCTGTACTATGCCTACTATGCCTCTACTATGCCTGTACTATGCCTACTATGCCTGTACTATGCCTACTATGCCTATTTATAACTACCGCCAGGTCAGTGCACGCCATTGCATTTTGTGTATATCAGCCAAGCATTGCTGCATATGTAGTCAAGCAAAACTAGCCTAGTTGGACTTGCAAAAAATTGTTCTGAATTATGCAAGGTCAAAGTCTATGTGTTAATTCAAATTACATGAAACATGACTAGATTTATATTAACTTTCCCAAATTACCCCAGTATGTCCTACTAAAATTCAAAAATTGTGCAAATTAGTCTGAACTCCAATTCTTATCCAAACTCTAACCCTAATATGAACTTCAACCTTAATGCTAATCCACAGTGCACATAATTTCAGTGATATCCAATGCTCTGAAATGCGTGGTGTGAATCCTGCTTTTTAGTATGTTGTGATTCTGAAGGAGGCCCCATAATTTTTCTGATCAAGCTTGATGCCACAGTGTATACCTGGCAAATAATGTATGAATGTGTGTGTGTGTGTGTGCAATGCCTGTGTTTACACATTGGCTTTCTAAAGCATAGCCTAATTGCGTGTGTGACACAACTTATTACCAGCCAACTTAAAAGCTACGGTGATTTTGCAGTACTTTAAGTTTTTCATTCCTTTTTTGTTTAAAAAGTTAAATTTAATTGTTTATCCCTCATTGTGAGTTCTAAGTGCATTTCCTTTACCAGTTTGCTGAACTCAATGGCTCTTAAATCATGTAAATCTAACTCCCTCTGCAGTACTGACTAAATTAACACAGTTTGCAGTATTTTATTAGAATTACCTTAAGCTATTGATTTTATATAATATGTGATTTAAGTAACTTACAAATTAAATAATTGAAATGGTGCTGCAATGCTGAATGAATTCAAAAGTGGTGTCCAATACGATGTGAATATCTTCTGATCTTGTTTGGCAGCAAGTGCAACGGAAAAAGTTAATTTTAAAATCACCATGAGTAGAGACAATTCAAATGTGCAGTTATTTGGATATGGTTCCTATAAACCAAAATATATACAACACCTAATAAACAATGCCAAAGCATTTTTGGTGTTTTTGACTTTTGCTAATTTTGTTCAAGGAATAATGATTAATGGTTTGCTTAAGGTAAGGTTGAGTTTAGTTCTGAACACATTATATTCTGCTCATGAAAGAATTTTTTTAGGTTTCTATACATCAACTTGTATTTACACTAGCTTTAAAGGTGACTTAGATTGTTGATACAGTGCACTTATACCCTAGGAATTGCAACCAAGCTAGAGTAGAGTTATTCTGTAAATTATCTTAAATTTTAAGTTTTGATACAGATGAGCTTTTGAACCAATTTACATGTTGATACAAATTTTTGATGTTGAAGTAATATAAAACAAAATATGTACGTAGCATGGCAAAAGTTACTCTATACTAGTGGAATGGTGAGCAAATCATAGCATAGGCAAGGCTTAATGGGTGCTTAGAGATACTGGTACCAGATATCCTGCTGTCTGTTGACACTCAGTCATGTTCTGCCAATTTCTATTAAATAGATACCCCAATTATTGTAGCTAGTTTAGATTAGCTTTTTCGTATAACACCAGTTTTCATTCCAACTGCGGTGCTATGTGACTATATATAAGGTGAAATGTTTGAGTACAACCATTTTAAAAAACTATGTTTTAAAGCTCAACCTTTGTTCCCATCATAAAGTTCTGTGTAAAATGATCCATGGCCTATAGATGTGCATTGGCAAAACCTAATCGATCTTTGCTTGCAGTTTTTTTTACATTGCTTGCAGTTTTGCTTGCCTGGCATGTGCCCCAGAACCTTGGCTGTGAGCTGAAGTGTACCCAAGTTTTTCTAACTTTTTTAGTAAAATTATTATCATTGTTAAAGAGCAAAATTTAGTGCCTGAAGTTGCAAGTACATCAGAAAATGTTGATATTTTGTTTAAAAAAAGCATCATTGTATAATTTGTACACATGTGCCTTGACTTGATATTGTCTTGGCCAAAAAATATTGGCATAAAATAAATTGGGTAGGTAGTGTCAAAAGTTGGTATGGTATGCTGTAATAAGTTGGATACGTGCACCAATATCTATTCTGTAGTCACAGACAAACTTTTGCTGGTTGTGCATAGAGCAATTTGCGTTTGGAATAACCAGAGCTACTGGACCACCATTGCACAGCCCATAGAAGATGCTGCTGCGGAGTGTTGTTACAGAAACATTTCAACAAAGTCATTGAAGGTTAAACACTTGACCATGTAGCCATTACTGCTTCTGCTGTCGGTTAAAAATAAGCTATATTCATAGTAAATGTAATTTTTCAGGTCAATGTCACTTCCATTGAAAAACGATTTAATTTACAAAGTTATGAGTCTGGATTCATTATAAGTTCGTATGACATTGCTGGGTGTCTTAGTTTACTTCCAATTAGTTATATTGGTAAGTTTAATAAAGCTGGTGTTGGTGAAATAATAAGAGCGTATTAACTAAAAACAGTAAAAACGAAAGTTAAGAAACTGTGTCTTGACATTACGGTTTTTGAGTCAACTGCTACCTGATAAGGCATGTTTTTTTCAGTTCTGTATTTAAACGTGTCAGCTTAAAAGCCCGTTCCCTGAGTAGGACCAAAGTAGTATATGTCCTCTTTTTCCTAAATTGACTTTGTGCATGTTTTACTAATTGCCCTATCAGCAGATGTTGTCAAATAATGGCATTACAAGCTTAAGTACTTTTTGTTTTATTGTGTTGCTTGTGTCTAGAATAAAATAATAACATTGATGCCCAACTGACATGAGTCTATTCAATTTGACCTGTAGACTAAATTTTTTTTTCTATTGTACAAAAACTTACATCCATTATGCTATAGAGATAAATAGCTTAAGCTCAACAAATTATTAAATTATAAGTAGCTATGTCTAAAAAGCTGAAAATTTCGATGTTTTATCAGATCAAAAAATATGTACCGTATTTTTCGGACCATAAGGTGCACTTATGATCCTTTAATTTTTTCAAAAATGGAACGTGCGCCTTGTAGTCCGGTGCGTTTAATGTGTGGATCAGGTTGCGCTTTGTCACAAAGCTCTAAACAAATTTTGTATTGCAATAAGCGCTACCAACGTGATAGCACCTACCTCAACTCGTTCTTTCTTGCAATCAAATTGCTTACTCTCATTCCCTTTGGGAATGTGTTTTTTCTCTTCACTTACTCTCGTTCCTTTCACGAGTGTATTTTTCTCTTCACTTTACGTGCGTAAACCCTCACGTGCGTCGCGCATGTATTGCAACATGTACCTTGCAACTAGCCGTACACTTCTCACGCAATGCGAACATGACAGTTGATTGTTTGATCATAAAATACAAGTACGGTATCGATAAAATGCGTTGAGTTTTTGTTTCATTGAATACGCCTTATAGTTCGGTGCGCCCTATATCCGAAATATACCGTAAGCTGACCAGTGATTTTCCAAATAAGAGGCGTAAAACAATAAGCAAGTAATGCGTAGTCATCACCAATCAAAGCAGATCATTGTGTCATAGCACAGGCACTGACTGTTTTGTTACAAATTCTTCAACTCCATTTTTGATGGTGAAATATTTAGAGCATCTGATTTCTGAATAAAAAGCTTGAATCTAGTTTTATTAGGTGTAGTCAATCCAGACTAAATTTTCAGCAGTACTTAATATTATTTTGGTTAATTACTGCTATTAGTGGTAGATTAGTTAATCTGCCTGCTTTTAATATCGAGTTATAATTTAAGTAGGTGTGTCGTTACAAAAATTTGAGGTTATTTGTCTAGAAATCTTGCTTTGGCTTCCTTTTAAGGCCAACATTTTTTTGGTAAAACGATAATTTATTTTGTCACGTGCTATTTTTGTGGCACGTCCCATGTTTCTAAAACAGTAGAGTCTGCTGTTCTATGCAACACAGCAACGTTTTTTGACACATCTATCATCAAAGGCCCTAAATTTTGCGATTTGGAAAAAGTGCTGGTCTTTTGTGTGGTAAATTTACAAGAAACAAAGTGGTAATTCTAAAAGTTTGGCACACTTAGTCATCAGCTCTTACCGAAGAATTTACATATACTGCAAGTTTGTATAAACTTAAAGGAAGCGTTGGGCCTGGCTTAATATTTGGTCAAAAAACTAGTTATTGCATAATGTATGAGGTATATGTTCTTGGCCGATTTATTTGCTCGTTCCTTTTAAAGGAGGAAAAGGACACAAACCTCGTTGGATAGGAGTGGGGATGATTGTATCAAGTGTTGGTATGATGACGCTTGCATTGCCACATTTCTTGTCTGGACGATACACTTACTCAACTTCAACATCACTGAATGTATGGCACTGCATTTGTTTAAACTATATTAGCTTTTCTTTAATCACTTGCTATGTGATGTCAGCAATGGGAAATGCTTTTCTAACATTTATTTTGCAAGCATTTAGTGTGTTTGAAACCAGCGAAACCTATTTTAAGTTCAGCTCTTATTTTTACAAAACGTTTGGGAAAAGTTGAAGCTGGCCAACATGAACTGACTTGATCTTTTTCATGCTTTTCATTAACTGATTGCCATATTTTTAGAGCAATTTTTCATCATGTGTTTCGAATTTGGTAAGCAATCAAACCAACATTGTTTTTGGTGAGTTTTAGTTACGTAAGTCTTACCTGAAAAATGGTAATTGTAACAATAAATGGTAATTTGCTCCAAATCATCAAAAGATTATCCATTGCCAATTTTACCACTGACTGGTGTTGAGGTGAATCTGTTGCATATCCTGTTTCACCATATCTCGGAAACGCAATAGTGATCGTTTATTTAGCTTAGACTAGAAGTGAGCTCCACGTACGGAAAAACGGTAATTGCACCAATAACATGTCAGAACAAAGCTTACAACAAAAACTCAGTGGCGTTGGCAAAAGCAGCGGAAGTGTGGTTCTGACTACATATTTTGGGGTTGTTGTCCTACACAGGCACTACGAATGAAATAGCTTTTTTTTCGATGAAAACTGTACACCGAAGCAAGCTATTTGTTGCAGACATGCCCCGTTTTAGTTTAACTCTATCTATTTTCGTTACTAGTGCTGTCCAACTAATGCAGCTGTACCTCTAATTTTTATACCTTTAGTACCCAAAGTTTTCAGCTATCTATCGAAAATTAGGTACGTCTATTTATTTAAGGAAAGAAAGTTAATTCCCCATTCCCGGTTGCCAAAGTACAAACTGCATGCGTTTGATTTTTGATGTAGGATAAACCAACTTCAGAGAAAATCACCTGCAGTTGTAATAGAACAAGTGCCCTAATATGAGATATCACGAGCCAAAATATATCGCATATTTTTTGAACAGAGCGTTGTGATTAACTAGCGGAGATTTATCTTTGCAGAAGAATGCAGAGAAAATAACGACACGAGTGGCCGTTTTGTTTCTTTAAATCGGATGAAGTACATTTTCGTTTTTGGTCAATTTTTAATTGGTGCTGGAAGCACTCCACTTGCCAGTTTGTCATTGACATTTATTGATGATAGCGTTGATCCCGCTGTGTATCCACTTTACATAGGTAAGTCGTATGTACCAAATGGGTTTTGGTTTGCTGTGTATTAAGCTCTGCTTGTTATGTTAACACAAAAATATTGGTGGCAAAATTAAGTCTATTAATGGTTTTGGTTTAAACTTAAACTACATACCAGAAAACTGCATGTTTGCGCGCTCTTTTTTTAGACAATAAGGCATAGGTATCTAAGCCTTAGGAAATATCGATTATTTTTTGTAAATATACGCCGTATGTTTTAGCTTGTGTAAAAGTTGTTACATGACTGTGTTGTCACAGTATTGCATTACCGCATTTCTCCGGAGATTATCCATACTCCGTTTTCAGACATGAAATTATGGTAAAGACCCTGAAAAAATCTTCATATTTACCGCACCTGTGGATAGTCCGTACCAAAAATTTAGAGTTCATATTTGAGTTATATAACTGCAGATTATCTCCGAAAAAAATACGACTCATAGGATTTCTGATAAGAAGTTGGTAAATGCCGGCAAGGATTGAAAATTATCGTGCAGTTTCTTTCGTAGAAGCACTTTCAAATCCAATTACTTTTAAGCAATTGACGAGATTCAGAAGATTACAGTATATCTGTACCTGCGCGATGGTGTTGTGGTTAAGCGTCTGCTTCTCGCTCTATACTTGCGTTTAATTTCTTATGGAATCACACAACGGTCCCGCCAATGGTTTTAAAAACGTTGTTTACAGCTTTCCTGCTTGACGATGATTATGAAAGAGATAGTGTAGAGAACAAGCCGGCGAGTTCGATTGTTGTGGCGCTTTGAATTAAGGCTGTAATGGGATCCTTCCAATTGTGTGGGGGCAGTTAGATGGTGTGGTTAGCACCAAGCAGTCCACTCGTTGTGGTGGCCCAGTATGATTAATGAAATCCAACCTGGGCATAAGCCCATACGCATGGAAAGCACAGATACGTATCTTAAAAGTTGATGTTTGACAGGCATTTACTACTTCGGAGCTCTCGTCGGTCCTGCAATAGGTTTCATTCTTGGAAGTTACTTTCTCAAAATATTTACTGAAGTCGACGTCAGGTAAGTGTTGCTGGACGATTGAAATTGCGTAGATCACAAATGAATCGATGGTGCGAGAGCTTCTATGGTACAGTGACGTGATGTGATTTCTTGGCTAGTAATTTTGGGTTGAGACATTAATCTGTGAGCGCCATTCGATGTTAGTTTTCACGTAGCTTTTTATGCCATCAATAATGCATTTTTAAGCAAATGACCGAGACCATTGCCAGTCAATTAAAGTGGGATTTTTGGCTTTTAAAAGCGTTATCTAAATAATTCTTGATCTTGTTGTAAAGTAGTGTATTTGTTGTTTGTCATGCAAAACACAAGTGTTGATTCTTTGAAAATTCTTTGATGAAAAATTGACAGCGCTTTACAATAGACCGGAGGATATTACAATTGAAAGTCCACAATGGGTGGGGGCTTGGTGGATTGGATTTGTCTTCTGTTCTTTGGCTACGTTTGTGCTGTCTCTACCGATATTGGGTTATCCGAGTGTTCTTCCAAGCACTTTAACGAGGAAGGAAACCATAAATGACTTCACAAGCAACATGAATGGTATGTATGTTGTAATTTTTCGATACAAAATTGCAATTAGGAGCATGCTGATCAGGTTCGGGGAAAAGCGGCAGGCAGCCTCTTCTTGCAAGACTTGAATACACGCTGTAAGCTCAATCGGTAACAAGGTTAATTGCTTTTGGTGGCTTCCGAAGTAATCGCCGCTGACGTCATGCGAAGCAGGCGGCAACTTCATCATTCTAACATGAAATAATTACTTGAGGTTATTTGATGAAGATTGGTGTTTATTTCGGTTAGTAATTGGTGAGTACCCATGAAGAAATGCGAAAGGCTAAAAAACGAATCCATAACGTCCTGATTGCCGCTTTATTTTAAGTGAAGATGACCTTAATTATCAACTATTCTAACTTGGTAAAGCAATGGGAATTGCGACAGTTGGTTTTTGCAATATTGAAACTATGACTTGCTTACATGAAATATTTTAAACTGTGAACTAAATTACACAATACTCAATCATTCCATAGAAATAGTCAGGTGATGACTGCAAATATCCTTGATATTCTTTTTGTTTATTCTTCTAGTGAGCTTGAATATGTACCTTCTGCGCTTTCTATTCATTTATTAAGTTGTATTGTTTACAGTACTTCCACAAATAATTTTTCAGTTTCCTTCATTTCAGAAAATTATTTTGTCATTTCAAAAGCAAAGTTCTTCTCTCATTTCTTCACACACTTTTCGCCAAAAAAAAATTTTAAGTGGAATATTTTCGCATGTTTTTAAAAACTTGCATCGCACCCAAAATACGAAGGTTAACCTGTTAACCAATATACACAGCTTCAGCAACTCAACACCAGAAATGAAACGTAAAAGAACTCCGCACAGCAATATTGAATGTTCGAATTAAACATGAAATAAGCACCTTTCAAAAACAAGTTCTTGTGCACTATATGGTATGCATATTCGAAAAATATTGGAACCTAAATTAAAGGTTTCTGTACTGAATAGACAGATAGACTTGTGATTAAGATAAGGTGTCCAACTTTCAGGCCTATGCGCTTTTAGGTTGGCTTCCACTCAGCTTTACTTAAACATACCATCAATCGCAAGCTATCCAACCAACAAAAATAGACTAGACCTAAGCTGCCTTGTTAGTATGAAAAGAATAGTCTTAGATGGCTAATAATGCAGTAACATTTTTCTTTTTATGTAAAGTTCTATGGACAATGGAATATGAGGAGCTTTTTCTTTTCCAATATTTTTACATAAAAAGCCGGAATTATTGCTTTTTCAACAATTTTATGTTTATTTTCTTTGTTTCTTAAGGGTTAAATTTTTCCGGAATAGAAGCCCCAGTCATATATTTTGTTCTTTTTCAGTGTCTTTTAAACTTAGTCTAATCTCGCTTATCCAATTCACATTCTTTCGCGATGTTACGTTGGATTAACTGAGTATTTGTGCAACCTGAGCGGCTTAAACGCTTTGATAAAATATGTTCCCTGCACTTTTTTTTATCACAGTTTGAATAAGCGATATCTGATTGTGTTGACAAATATTGTATTATGTTACTCTCCCTACTGTTATCATTTATGTGTCTTATTTTTTGTTGTTGCTATTTTGTTTTAATTTTTTAGCCAAACCCTCGGAAAAAGTAGAGATGAAAACGTTACTTAAGAAGAACACCGTTTTGCCCTCAGCAGTAGAATATTCTGAAGCCGCATGCAAGAACACAATTGGTGATAAAATGACTTCAGTTGTTGTTAGTGATCAAACAATATCAAGGCAGACTTTTGAAGAAGCTAATGTTTTGTCTGCGTCAGTAATTTCACACCAAGGCAATGAAGAGACAAAACTGTTGAATGCTGCGTCATTTGCCGATAAACAAGCTGAAATGCTGCCTAAAAGCAATGCGTCAGCAGCTTCTGCCAGTGAGTCTTGCAATCCACTTCCACCACTTTCAGTCGTGTCTACGCAAAGCTCAATTCAAATGAAGACAGACGTTGGAGCACTGCTTCGAAGTGGTGAAGGAACGGATTCACAGAAATGTGAATTTAGAGCCTTGAACAGTGAGGAATCGGTTACTAAATCTAGTGTCGCTGGAACCATAACTGAAAGCGACCTTCCTACTTCTTTTAACCAAGCCTCAAATTCAAAGCAAGTTATGTCCCCACATACCGACAAAACTTCGATTTTGCCATCAGCTGGCAATGCAAGCCCGACTAATATATTGAAGCAAAGAAAAGGTGCTCCTATTTCAGTTAAAAGTAGCCTTACAAACACCAGTGGAAAAACATTAAATTCGACGTCTAGTAAAGGAGATAAATCTGTGAAAAAAAACGACTTCGTTACAACTAAAAAAAGACTTACAGAATTTTCCAGCATCGTTATTGTTCAATCTTTTTTTAGGTAAGTACTGTTTGAAGTACTTCATTCAATCTGGTTCAAAAGCAGATGGTGGCAGACTTATGCTTGACCGATACGTCTGAGCTGTGGAGGGAAGTGAAATGTAGCTTTAGAGAATATAATGTTTTATCGAGAAAGTGAAGTAGGCTACGGTCTAGCTAGGTAAGAACAAATAAACTATTTAGTTCAATGATGCTTTACAACAAATTTTCAATGTTTGATCCATACTCTTTTATGTTTTTAAGAAAAATGATGATGTCATTGGAAGCTATAGTTGCAGTATATTTTCATTTTATTTTCTGCATAATTACCTACTGAACAGCAGTTCCCAACTTTTTCAATCCTCCACCCTCTTTAAAGTTATTCTTTACCTCCTTTGCAATCAGATTAATTGCAACGCAAAGAACACATCAGTAAAAAAAATTGAATTACGTTATGCGTAATGTCAATAGGAACGCTGCTGTTGCAATTCACCTAGAAAGAAGTAAATTTTTGATGCGTTATTCAAAAATGCCTGCTACATGTCATATTTCACAAAAGGCTAGTTTTTCTTTTTGTTAACAACAACTATAGCAGAAAACAACCTTGCGTAAATTAAATCTTACTTAAGTCTTTGTTCCCCTCCCCAAAATGTGATTTCACCTCTTCTAGGGAGGACGGCTTCCCTGACTGGGAACCACTGCATTAAAGTATTGTCACTACATGCAAATAAGCAAAGAGCGCAGTTGAAAAGGCAGTGTTTGCGATTAAAGTGCTCTCTGCCGCCAGTAGTGGTGACTCCGGGGCGGGTCTGAAATAAAAGTGTGGAAACAAACGAGTGGGGTAATATCCGAACCTTGTTACAAAATAAAAGTATGCAAGTGACTGAAGAAAGGAAATTTTCTTCTGGCTCATGCGTTGTATGAGGGCGTTTGAACGATTCATGCCCTTCCCCCACCCCCTGCAATTTTAATAGTCGTTTCCGCTATAGCGGCAAAAGATTTTCTGTGAATGAAACATATGGCACTGGAATTGATATAAAATATACAATTCATAACTGTCATTGTAAAAAGAAATCTTAATAGCGGCAAGCAAATCGCATTCAACTCGTTTGTACAGGGTGGGCCAAAAGTCACATCGGGCTTTTAACCTTTAAGATCTTTTTTATTGTTGTAGTTATAATTATGAAATTTCAACACAATATAAACAAAAGTCAGGAAATTTATTTGGGTAACTTTAACAAAGGAACAAAATAAAAATTATTTATGAAAAATAACATCTTTTAAATGTCGACCATTCTCATTCTGGCACATTATAGCCCTTTCCAATACAGATCCACTGACTGCTCGGAAAATTTCTAAATTGCGGTTTAGATCCATGTTTTCATTTCGAATATTGTCCTTCAGTTCTTGCAAGGTTCGCGGCTTGTTGGCAAAAACTTTATCTTTGAGATAACTCCACAAGAAAAAATCAGGGCTGGTTAGGTCTGGGGAACGTGATGGCCAGTTGACATTGCCATTTCGAGAGATTATTCTGTCATCAAAGCATTCTGTGAGCAGGTGCATTGTCTCTCGTGCAGTATGAGCAGTTGCCCCATCCTGCTGAAACCATTTTGTGCCAACTCTTGAAGTCTAATTGCATATTGAAGCCTTGCTTCGTAATCTGCTGGTTTCAGTTCTTGGACCATTTGCACCTTGTACGGAAAGAATTTGAGGCTATGAAGAATTCTCCTTAAAGAACTTCGGGATATCCCAAGTTTAGTTGAGCGTCTTCGAGTTGATGTTGTTGCAGTCTCTTCAACACTTTCCCTTACTCTTTCACGGTTTTCATCTGTTCTTACATTCCGAGGTCTCCCAGTTCGTGGAAGGTCAGTTACTGCACCTTGTTGCTCAAACCGACGAACTATGCTTCTTATTGCATTGTCACTAGGTGCATTTCTCACTTGGTAATGACGTCTATATGCTCTTTGAGTTGAAATAATTGACTCACGATTTTGATACAATAATTTGACAATTTGCGTTCTTTCTGGAATGATGTACTTTTCCATAATTAATTTCCAATGATTCTAATATAATATTATCTGAAAAAAAATTAATAATAACTATATTTAGCAAATTGACAGCATATTAAAAACCCGAAGTGACTTTTGGCCCACCCTGTATTAACAAAAGCTGCATTATTATTCAACGTAGCATGTTATTAATTGATAACGTTCTAAAATCGTGTTGACTTGGTTCATTAATTTCAGTATGAGCAATTATACTGGTTAATCTTGTCAAAATGATCAATATGTATCTCTAGATTTGAAATCTATTATCAAGAAATTAAACGCCCGAATTTGAATGTAATCAATAGCCCAAAGCTATAACTGCGAACTACTTTTACGATTGTGAGAGAACCTATATGTCAAAATGTTTATCTTTTGCATAAGAACGAACAAAAACAAAATTAGTATATTGTGTCAACTATAGAAAGAGAGTTGTTTGTCTAGCGGCTACAGAAGAAAGGAATGCGATTTTATTATGTTTAACAGAATTTCTCGCTTTAGTGTTGTTTCTACCTCTGGCGCAATGCATCCCGATTATGGGCGTTGTAACCGAGCAAGTATACTGCCGTATGTGCCTTGCAACGCCACAACAACAACGCAAAAAAACATGTAAAACTGTCAAACTATAACATAATCTATAATCCAATGGTTGTTGATTTCATGAAGTTGAGCACCCTTGGTCTATTAAGTTGGTACAATGATCGCTACAGATGGATGCGATATGAAAGCAAAACATCTTCATTAAAACAGCGTTGTTTGCCATAAACTGACGCACTGAAGGGTTTTTGCTTGTTATGTTACCATCGCTCATCACAGCTGAGGCTTTTGACACAAAAAAGAAAAGAAAAACGTGCTTCAGCGATGGCTTGTGAAAAGCGCAGTACGACCCGCTTACGATTGCGTTTGTTATTGGCAACTGTCGTCATACTTCTTAATTTGCGGTTCGTTGTGAACAACAAAGCATTTACATAGGGTTATGTCGTGCCTGGTTGCAAAGTGTATCGTTGTGCATACGATACTGGCAACTCGGAAGCAGGTCCCAACTTTTCACGAATTTTTGAAACAAGGGTGAAGGTAGGCTTGAAGTTTTTTCAAAAAGATCCAACAAAAAATATTAAGGTGGTGAAATTCACTTTGTGTAATGAGGGATAAACGATTCTTGTTTCCTCCTCACGGTAACAAAGCTTTTACTCTGTAACTGTGTAGAATTTTTTGTGAAAGAAACATGCAATCAACTGAAATCGATTGCCGTTCAAAATGTGCAACACATAGCAAAAGCTATAGTAATAAATCTTTATTCTAAAAATTAATAACATTCAACTTGTTTGCCTTTGTAAAGCGACAGTAATATACAATGTAACATAGTTAATCAATTTCGTTTTAGAAGCGTGTTAACCTGATTCATTAATTTAAGTTTGAGCAGTTAGGCTAATTTATTGTCAACATAATCAATATATTTGAGCTTGACAGTCTGCTAGGGAAAAATTATGCGCTTGAAATTGAAGATGAATAATTAATCAATAGCCTAAACCAGAGATTCCCAATCTTTTCATTGCGACGGACTCTTGAAGACTTGACTATGGCTTGGTGGCAACCACCTCAATAACCAGCCTCTTGGAAAAAAATTTCAAAAAATCAGTATTTTTGTTCGTAAGTTGAAGATCTATTTTTCTGAGATTAACGCTTCCAAAGCCATTGCTGTACATATTTTTCGCTGTTTTTACTGAATTTTTGGCTAATTCTTTTTAATCATTATTTTTTGACATCATTTTTATCAAATCTTTGGTGGAACCCTGGTGGTCCATGGACTCCCATTTAAAACCCACTGATTTCAACTATGACCGTCAACTACTGTCACGAGTGTGGAAAAGCCCGTATCTCATTTTTTTTTAAAAAGACTGTGCAAACACAAAGTAAGCTTATTATCTCAAATAGACTAAAGAAAGAAAAGTTGTTTGTTTTGGGCTTTTGGCTAAATCAGAAATAAGTACAATTACGTATACAATAGAGCAGCAGAAATTAGAATTGCCCGCGCAAGTGATGTCTGTACTACTGGCACAACGCATTTCATGCACAAGCTTTGCAACTACCGCACAATACTGCCGTAACGCGACTTATCGATCCTATGAACACAGAAATTATGTGAAAATTCGCTTGATAACTGAACCATTCGTCAAATAAGTGTTTTATTGCTTTCCGTTAATACTTCAGCCATCTTTTGTCCAGTGGTGTATTTAGGTGGATGGATAGAGGGTGATCCCCTAATGATATTGCAGTAGCGCAAAAGCGTTAAAATAGCAGTATTTTAATGTCTATCTGTTTAAGAGACCATAAGGAGCAAAAAGCTCACTTTAGGACAGTTGATGTAAAGAAAATCTTCGCATCTGTTTTGAGAGAAAATAAAACTAAATTCTCGGTTTTAAAAAGTCGATCTCCAAAAAAAAAGACCAACTTTACATAATGTTTCACCCAAACGCTGGTTTTTGATTGCACCTGTACATTAGTAGGTAGTGGCGCGCAACGCACATAATACCCATCTGTTGTACATGCTGCATTGCACTTGCTCGCATAGTCATAAACGGCATGCAACCACCTAGGTGTAGGTGAAAAGATACTTTTCTACGTGACTTAAATTAGCATTCCCGCTCATGACGAATTAAATGAAGCTTATTCGCCTGTAATATTTTGGAAACCATTGTATGCTCAAGCACATAGTTGTCTGTTTCATGTGCTAATACAGAAGTTTGTGTACGTTACCAGTAATTATTTGAACATGGCATGGCGTGGAGCCTCTATATATTAAAACTTTTGCTAACATACCCATTTGAGTCGAATGCCTTGGATCAAGGATGGGAAAATTTGACGATTTGGTAGTGCAACTAAAATCGATCTTAGTTTTTAGAGGGCTAAACTGGAATTTGCATGATTTTGCCTATTTTAAAATTGAAGATCTTTTTGGAGGGAATGAGGAATCGACTTGATTAAGCAATGTTTTACCCGTTCTCATGCAGAAAACCTTGTTCAAAGCTTAAAGCTTGTGAAAATCAAATTACTGGATTTTGAAAACTGACTCGCCATTTCCCGCCATCTCAGCTATGGAGACAATACTGAATAAAAACTAAACTACCCGTGGGCCGCATTAAATAAAGTTGCAGGCCATCCCTGTCTTGGGCTATACAGTTTTGACTTTGATTGCTACTGATGAATGCAAATTAAAACTAAAGCATTTTCATTAAGCAACATTATGCGTTGTATACTGACGCTTGGAAGGTCTTTTGCTTTTTTGCGAGGCAGGCTCATCACAGCTTTCGCATTTTGGCAAAAAGGAAAAGGTATTCCAGCGATAGCTTTTAGAAAACGCGGGATCAACTGGCGTTTGTAGAAGCGCACTAAAGTTCTAATTTGTACCGTACTTTTTCAGAGATTTGTGGTTCATTGTAAGCAACAAAGCATTCATCTTTCTGAGTATGTCGGCTGCAGTGTTAGGAACAGTGGTTTCGGGATTTACAACTTTCGGTGCTAAATTTTTTGAGTCTCAATTTCAAAAATCTGCTTCAGATGCTGCAAACACATTCGGTATGAAATAAGTGACAAAGTCTAAATAGGATGATCAAAATAAATGTTTATGAAATGAAATCTTCGGAAAAAGCAGGTTGGGCAAACTTTGTAAAATAGTGACGAGTACCTTAATTTTCAAGTCGTTTAAGAAAAAGGTCAGTCGTCTTCCCTACGTCATGTTGCCATGCCGATGCCATGACAAAGCGAGATTTCTCCACAATATCCGTTGCTAATGCAAGGCTGGGATAAAAAAAAACGATTGATGGAAATGTTTTGGTAGCAAACCTTTATTTATTAACAAATCGAATTTGATTAAAGAACAAAGTTGTTTTCAATCGAAATAAATGCCATGATATTGTATTATTAGTTAAAGTAATAAAGAGCAGAAATCGTATCGCGGCATTTGAAATGAAATATATAACAATTTTTCCAGGTTATATATTTATCCCTGCCGGTGGTGTCGGTCTGGTGCTTGGTGCTGTACTCATGAGCGGTTTGAAACTACGGCACTCGAGGGCGTTGGAGATGTGCTTTGCTGTTAGTGTGCTGGGATTGCTTTTACAACTTACACTTGCCCTGTATTGTCCAGATGTCGAGTTTGCTGGAATTAATGTGCCTTATGAAAATGAAACGTGAGTTACCTTTTGGAATTTAAATCATTCATTGTGCTGCCAGTGTGGTAGTTCCACTTCCAGTCTTAGTGTAAGAGTCCTTCATTCGGTCAAAAACCTTCTATGTTTTTTAGCAGCTACCGTACTTGTGTTCAGGTCACTTCATCGTCACCAGTACTGTTGTGTGCATTTCAGTGCAACCAAATATAGAAATAAAAGGCGTAATTTCGTATCCATATCTGGGTCGCCTTTATGACCTTTTGAATCTGAAGCCAGCGCTTTAATAAGCTTTCATATGATAAATAATTTGCTTTTCCAACTTAGTGTAGTCGGTGTTTGTCTGAAAAAGAATCCATAATGTAAAGACTTGCTTGTTTCACTCGACTCTTTCCTACAGCAAAGTGACTACGGATTGATGCAAGACGTTGTTTTGAAAAACGTGGCATAACTTTGTTTTTTATTGCTGCCACCTGCGCTTGAGGACTTTAAAATTGTCGCAAGAATTATTTTAGGCGTGAGTTTGAACCGACATTTATTTCGTTTCAATAGCAAGCTGTGTAGCGTTGACACACACGTGATATTATGAAAACACCAATGACGTAAGCAAAAGTTGAGCCTCGAGCAGTCAGGCGAAACGCAGCAGATTGACACTTTCGACGTTTTTATTTAGGACTTAAAAATTTATAGCTCATTTGTTTGACTTCCATATTCAATTGTTTTAGTGAAATCTCAGCGACTGCTCCGAAAAGCCTCGGTGGTAATTGTAATTCACAGTGCTCTTGTCTCTTCAATCATTATGATCCTGTGTGTGGGGATAATGGAGTCACTTATTATTCTTCTTGTTTTGCTGGTTGTACTTCGCTGGTCAACAAACCAAACGTGGTAGGATTACAATACATCATCATAATAACGACTTCATTTTTTTGTGTATTTTAAAGCTTTTTGCTATCAGAGACGAAGCAAGGGATGCCAGTAGCCCCTCGCAAGCAAACCAACTGTCAGATCTCACCCGCCCCTATATTTTTTCTGCCTATGCCGGTGCTTGCAATTCATTGAATCGCAGTATAATAAAGCCTTATGTGCTGCACACTCTTCACATCACTCGATTAGTGAGCGTTTTCTTGAACATGCATGAACGTATCCTTTCACCCTTTTGCTCCTCTATTTGAAAGAGCAAACAGCTGAACACCTGATAACATCCTGACCCATCTACCACCATTCAAATGGAGCTCGTGTTCTATCAGCTGTTGACAAGGGCTCGGTGCTTTGGCTCACAGACACATGCCCGGCCATTTACTGTACTGCCCTCTTAATATCTTCCCCTGACGAAAAAGAAGCGTACCCTTGTGGAGAGTGAAAAGGAAATCGTTGGTGGTTGAAGGAAGTAAGGAAAAAGGTATCGGCGTGAAGTAGATTACGTCGGTTGTATACGAATTCTTTTCGTCTCGCTTTTAATAAAGCTGTGATAAAAGTCAATTTGTGAGACGTTTTTCATAAAATTCTCATTTGTGGCAATATCGCTTCAAAATTGTCAAAGCTAAGGTAAATACTGTCGTGTTCAATCAATTTTTTCAATAATGCTTTTCATCTTTATACCAATACAAGTCATTTCTTTAGTTTGTTTTAATTGAGCCAAGAAGTGTAGGTTGCTCCAAAAGCGTAGCAAGTGCAGTGTTTCTGTTTCACCAACCGCACCTTAAATTAGAATTTTACGTGTTGGTGTGTTATATCTCTAGTTATATTCCGCGTGGTAAGCAGACCGGATTCATGTGATATGTGGTATATTGTTACCTAAATTATTGCCAAACGTAGATGATAATAAGTTGGATGCGTACAATGACATAATTTTGTGCCTAATAGACGATGGATGAATCTCGTCATACTTTTATTAAAGACGAGTAGAAATTTAGCAATGCTGCTAATAACAGGCATATACAAAACGTGTAGTGCACGTTTTCTATAGTTTCTCCATGAAAGGTTTACTGTACAAATCCCTTCGCTACATCAACACGAAAAACGCTTGACCCCTCAACAACTAACCTAGGTAACCAAGTGGCTTTAGCTTGTTCAATATTTGACATCAAACTAGCAATAAATGTGACTGGAGGTCATCAGCTTTATTTAAAACTTGTAGTTGGCCCTGATTCCCTTTTTAGAGAGGAAGCGTGTTTAGAGGATGAGGTAAAAAATGATTTTTTCTGTTTCGAGTGATGGCACTTTTAAATTCTGTTTTCTAGCAGTCGAGAAAGTAAAAGCGTGTTGTAAGTTAATCTGAGCAGTAAAACTTTCCCCACTAGACAAATCGCATTGCTGTTTTGAAATCTGTCTTAAATCTAGGACTAAAAGCCGCTGTCAAGAAAAGTGAAGGTTGTGTAGTTTCTAAACTGATAAATGGCAACGATGTGGTCATTGTTTAGGTTTATGATTGCTTATGTTTAATTGTCTTAAAAATGGCAACGATCGTGTCTGGAAAATTCGCCATAAACAAGTTTGCCGTAGGAAAACTCGCCTCAGGAAATTTCGCCTGATAGGCGAAAGGCAGTGTACACCAAAGGGGCAGGCCCGTTATGTAAATGTACGGGGCAGTGTACAATGGAAGGGAGTGTACAGGGTAGGGGGTACATACTGGGGGTGCAAATTTTGACTGCGGCAAAATTTCCTGAGGCGAGTTTTCCTACGGCAAACTTGTTTATGGCGAATTTTCCTAGAACCGGCAGCGATAAAGCGATACACGCTTTCTATCCTGAATCATTTAGTTATTGTGGAATACATGCATATTGCACCATGCAGTGTAGCGAATTCGTTTGGTTGTTACTCTACCGACTTATATGCCTAATAACAAGTTCGGTTATGCATCTTGATTTGATCCCGAGAAAATCTTTACAGTTATTCAAAGAACATCGCTATATTTATATCTGCTTGTGTTGCTGAAACAGCTTACTTCTACCCTCAGCACTCTAATCAATTAGGGAAAATTTTGCTAAAACGCTCCTTTTCGCAAAGGATAAACTCTATCAGAATCAAAGGAAAGATATATTGACATTCTTTTGAATGCGAGCCTAATCTTTTGCAGCGCTGGCAATCTTTTTCACAAACTTAGGAAAAGCACTTTACGATGATTTCATCGCTGTGATATGAAGCGAAAGTAATATCCAGTACTTCAAATAGAATGATTAAACGTTCAGCGCAAGTGTCGCCGTCTTGTGACGTCTGGAAGATGAAAAACAGCGCCGTTGATGCTTTGACGATAGTAATGTTGTAATGATTGATTGAATACTTCTTGGCACCATGCATAAATATTTGCTGATTTTCTGCCACAACTAATGTTTTCATAGCAATATGTTATCATTGTAATTCTGACTCGGACCGTTACTTAATTACATTAATTAATCAATTTGGCAAGGCCTATTGGAATTCGTCAAAATATGGTTAGTGGTCTTTGCATGGGTATACCATTCAACCACATTACCAAGTTACAGAATTGCATTAAATTTTGTTTCTGAAAAAAGATTGCTTAGCGTTTCGCAGTTGCCTTATCGCGTTCATAGAAAAGCAATTTAAAGGCGATGTAATGAGAATCAAGCGGAGTTTAGTGATGAAAAAGAAAATTAGAAAACCGGCCAATTTACATGAGTTATTTATTTTTATTGCTATTTCTTTTCAATACTTTTCCTTGAAGGCAGTAGGTTGTTTCGTATCGAAGAGTCATTCCACTTTCGGAAAGTGTTTTGTGTTTTATTGCGAGCATACCCGTAAACCTTTCTAATTCAGTACTGGTAGCATGCATATTCATTGGCCGGTAAATCTACAAAATTTTTTAATTGTTTCTTAATTAAAGTTCGATACAAAAGCAGGTGGTTATCGGTGAATGGAATAAACATACACCGCAACAACTACACACAGCTCGGTATATCTCAAAATATAGCCCGTCAAATTGCTTGTTTTTCAGACATATTTAAATTGTTCTTGCATTGTAAAGTCACCATCATCAAACGCGGCAACAAGCAGTCCAAGTAAGATGGTTATTTTATTAGATCGATTGTTATCTACTGTTCACTTGCAGTATTTGAATATAATAGTTTTGGTTTGCTAACTGCATGAAAATTACTTAGTGTTTGAATAGACGCTGTCTTTAAACCCTTTTGCCTGGGTTTGTTTTCCGCTGGAGAATATTGTTTTAATAATGCCGCTTTCGAAAAAGTGTAGGATTTTGTAGTTTTGGCTTAGTAGCAGCATGTGTTTGACTCGTCCCTGTGAAGCGACCGCATTAATTGTGGCCATGCATTGCATTAGTCTAGGCCAGGGGTGTGCAACCTTTTTCACTGGGGGGCCACTTTCGAAAATTTTAACAACGTCGAGGGCCAGTCACCGCCAAATATGTATAAAATTATAAAATGCAAAACACAACCCGTGTATTATGTTATAAATTATTATATAGCATCACATACAGTTAATGTTGGTTTTGAGGCTAGAAAGTTACAACACAACGTCCTTGACCTCTTGTGTGGTCGATTCGGCTATGAAAAGAATCGGATTTTTGCGTAAAGTCATAGACTGTACAAATAGCTAAATAAATCGATTTTTAAAAAAAAATTTTTTTTTGTCCTGCCATCATCGAGGGCCACATTGACTGGCCTGGAGGGCCGGATTGTGGCCCGCGGGCCGTGGGTTGCACATTCCTGGTCTAGGCCGTCTATGAAGCTTGGTGACGCAAAATCTAGTGAGATTTGCCAGCACAGGCAGCATCTTTATAAAAGGTCAAACTCCATTTCCACAGTGTTGCTCTGTGCGACAGTAGTAATAGTGATTCAGTTTTTATCCGGTGTTGTCTCTTTAACAGAGATGCCAGGATTTACCTCATTCCTTCTGCAATTGCTCGCACTCCGTCCCTCCACTTGTCTCGTCTCAGGGCATCCTCCTTCTTCAAACCAATCTTCTCTGTCTCCTCATCTTCCAGGTTTTCTTCGATCGTCCTCGCTTTCTCTTGCCACTCACTTCAAGATTCAGAGCAACCCTCAAAACACTATCGTCATCCCTCCTCAGCACATGTCCATACCATCTAACTCCATTTGCTATTGCTAACCGGTTTATAGTTTCCCTCAGCCCCAACATATCCATCTGTTTTTCAGTCGTCTTCCTGTCTACCACTTTCTGACCGCACATGGCTCTCACCATAGCTCTTACCATAGACAGAACCTTTAAAAATTAATTTATTTTCAAATTTTTTATTTCAATCTTCCGTTTATCGAAATTTTTTGCGGTTGCACAATGCAACGGCCTTGGGTTGCTTTAATGTTGCGCTGTACTGCTGGCATGGTGTTCAAACAACCAAGCTGAGGGTAGTTTCACGAAATGCGTTATCAAAGAATCAACGCAAACTGATGTAGGTGGGACTTTGAAAGCCTTCAATTGTAGCAGTTTATTGTCGTGCTGTGGTCATCATTAGCTAATTTGTTCGTATGTCAAGTTGCTTCTATTATCTTATGAAGGTTTAATTATTAATGGCGATTGCATTTGCTTTTCTGTATCACACAGCAAGCTCTGAAACCAAGCATCGATTTTTGTAAATGATTTGCCCCAAATTCCGCGAACTCTTGGCTGGTGATGACTTCAATGATAAAGTCACTCATCACGTACTTCTTAGCGCTGTTCCAAGTATTTCTCTATCCATAAAAACGTTGTGTTAAACATCCATTCCCAACGACGTGCAAGAGTGAGCTGCTTCCTAAATTCTCACATGTGTGTTTAATTAATTGTATAAATTCTCATAATCTTTTTACGTACATAAACAAAGGCATCATTTGTGGGTGTTCTCTATAAATTTGAAATCTACGAAATGCATTTCATCAAATTGGTAAGGTGGTCACTTTGCGAATTTGTGCATTTATCTGCGATATATGTATAAACGGTAAGCAGCTTGTTTGGGGATCTCTGCATACACTTTGCCATTTTGGCATTCTGTTTGGCCAAACATTTTAAGGTTTCTCATACCATTTAAAGTGGAAATAGCTCACGTTAAACTTCACAACACAGACCGTATTTGTTTGTTTACTTTACAGAGGTTTGTTGTCTATTTTATTTGGAAACCTCTGTAAAGTAAACAAACAAATACGGTCTGTGTTGTGAAGTTTAACGTGAGCTATTTCCACTTTAAATGGTATGAGAAACCTTAAAATGTTTGGCCAAACAGAATGCCAAAATGGCAAAGTGTATGCAGAGATCCCCAAACAAGCTGCTTACCATTTATACATATATCGCAGATAAATTCGCCAAGTGCGAATTTTTTCAGAATAGGCCTACTGCAGAGAAGAAAGATTTGCAGCAAAAATAAAAAAAAGACTTTTCAACCGAAGCGTTTTGAGACGCTCTGTCGCAATGCTGGTTTAGGTGTGGTTGGCGATTCAAATCCGACTCCTAATATGATTGTCACACGCTGGAAGTTGTATTATTTATAGGTTGATTCGATTATTCGTTTTCTTGTTAGAGCGGTAGTAAAATAGAATTGTTTGCTTTAGGTGATGCGATGGATTTCGGATCGGCTATCACCGGTGCGTGTTCCAAACCGTGCCCACATTACACTATCATTCTAGCCAGCTTATTTATCGTTGTTGTGACTACTTTCATGTGCGCCATTCCCGGTTCTGATTTGTCTCTGAGGTACGTGGCATCACATTACATACTCCCTTGTGGTTTTCCGTCCAGTTTTCAACTGCACTCTTAGCTAAAAGTAATTACTCTATCCACAGAATGTAATCAAATTTGGATTGAATTTCACGTCCAGCATAGAGCATAATCGCATCTATACGATTTGTTACCGCTCTATGTTATTCGATTTATTGAAAAATGACACCATTGGCAAGTCTTATTTGATTTTTCTTATAATGGAGAGGCGATGAAGCACAGTAGATCCTTGTTTACACCCCAAACCCAATCGACGTTAGTCTAGGACTCTAGGGAAAAATGGATAGCTATCAACACTTTAATGGAGCAGAAGATATTCCATCGATTTAGTTCTAGCGCTTTTTTTCGATAAACATGTACTACTACAAAGTAAGCATCATGTAATCTCGATATGAGATATGTGCGATTTTCACTTTAGAAATCACGGATCTAAACTAACTAGCTCCAGTATGGGCTTTCGATCTGGAAAGATTGTTGAAAAATATATTATGGCCCGCCTAGTTTAACGAACTGAGTGGTGCGTCTTACGACTGTTTGAACTCTTGCATTACATGCAAGGCTTATTAATCCTTTAGAAGAAAGAGTTTAATAAACAAAAGTCTGATGTAGCTGAAATATATCGTTTTAAAAGCTCTAAAGTTTTTGACAAGTAACTTTTTGCACTTTTGGGTACAAATTTTTCGGCTTCAAAGAAAATACATTGTTGGATTGTTTGTTTTATTGATAGGTTGTTTCATAAAGAGTATAGATCTCTTTCAGTCGGCGTGCAGTGGATTCTGATTCGCACCACAGGAACCATTCCTGGTCCTATTATTTTTGGTTCCATGATCGACAGCACCTGTCTGTTATGGAATAAAATTGATCCCTGTTCGGATGGATTTGGCTCGTGCGTGCTGTATAATAACTTTGAACTAGCACTAACCATGCTCATTCTGTCAATGATATTCAAGGTAATCATGAACCACAACCAGTAAAGCTTTTTGACGCAGCTTTTTTTGAGATCTATTGTAATCAAGTGATTTAAGAGGTTTGGCTGACTAGAAATAACTATAGGTGTAAGGAAAGAGTGTTATTAAAAAATTTTTATGAACCGCGCAAGCGATGGTGTTTTTTTAATTGCATTTCAACCTATGCTTTCGCAAGACGGCAACGGTAGAATTCAGTACAGAGTAGTCCATACTTGCTTCAAAGTTTCCGGGTTTTACCGTTGCAATAAAAATCGCCTTTATTAAAAATTTATTGTTTGCAAGTATCCCGACTGCAGAGAAAAGTTATCATAGTGTCTTTTAAGGACACAACAGTACATCTAGGAGAATTAAACGCAGGGTTGATGCCTTTAAAGGAGTCGAGTTTTTACTGAAGATTACGAAAACCACATTTATCCGTTTATATTACTCATTCAGTCTTAATGGAATTCAGAAAATGATGAAGAATTGTTCTGGGCCTCTTTTTGTCCGTTTTTGTCATGCATTGATTTCTCGTGGCATGATTGACGTTTTGACATAAATTCTAAGGAAAAAATTGCAGACTTAAGGGTTTGATTCATTGCAAATCTCATTGATTTTAATCAATATCGAATTGAATTCTTTCAATTTCTATTGTATTGTGGACTGATCGTAATCAATACCTTTCGTGCAGGTTGTATATAGAAACTGATTTCATGTAATTGCACCAATGTACTCTCGAACTCATTTTCACTTTAGAATCATTTTCACTTTCAAATGAAAGAAAAACCAAAAAAATAATTCTCTGTTATCTACCTTCTCAGAAAAACATTATGCATACTTAATGTTAGTTATCGTACAACTCACATGATTCATGCATTACGTATCCAAACTTGTTCCTTGAAGTCCATTTTCAAATTTGCCATCAAAGTTGGCAGGTTTTTATGATTTTTTTTTGCTTGCAGGGTGCTAGCGTTCTGTGTTTTGGATTTTCGTGGGCCACATACGTACCAGCAGCTTTATCCCAGGATATTGTTATTGAAAGTGGAGAACAGGAAGAAAGGCAACAAGAAAATCGTAACCCAGCAAAGCAATAACGCCAGTTGCTTTTTTTCCTTGGGCTCCATGGTTTTCGATCTTGACTCATTTAGTGAAAGGAGCCGGCTAGCAATGGACAGCATTACGAATCTTTTTTATATTTCAAGTTTGCAGGATTAGCTAGAATGCCTTTTCAAGTTGGTGCCTATTCCTCAATTAAGCCCTTCCAGTTGTTGTTTTATCTCTTCGGTCATGTTATTACTTGTGTTTATTGGAAATATTTTTCTCATCGTCCTAACAGGTTGTCTACTAAATCCTACCATGCCGTAATTGTCTTTCAAAAGACCACCAGCGTTTACCTAGTTAAAAGAGTAACACCAAAGTCGTTGCTTGGGGATAAATCGTAAGCAGCAATGCATGCAATTCTATTTTTATTTGTTACGCTATATTGCTTTTGTACTATTTATGTTTTTAAGTTATTTATACAAACTACTTAAACCCGACGCCTGTGCTTCTACATGTTTGTGTATTTTTCAGTTTATTTGTCTCTGAGCATTTTTTTTGCAGACTTGTATTTAGACCCGCTTCGGATGTACCACCACTGCCGGTGCAGTATTTCTCCGTCAAGTAGTGCAATCAAGCAGTGAGATTGGCATGTAATGACATGTTTAAGATATGATCTGTTGCGGATTTTAAACTCAAGATCGTAGTTCGTAAGTCCATTAAAACGCCGTCAGTACTATTACCATTGAAACACTATTTTTGAAAAGCATGCCGTACTGTTTGTAGAGAGTGCTTTCGCTTTTGCTAAACGATTTTTTAAACTTTTTTAGCGAGTTGCCAGCTACAACATCAATTCGATCTATGAAACATTTTGCAAGTAGTTAGATGATGGAACTAAATATTATTACTAAAATATAGAGTAGTTGGAGTTTGGCAAAAGCCTTATTGTGACGCATTCGCAGGTGCCGGCACAGCTACTTCATTGATACGAACTTATATTTCACTAGTGGATGACAAAAGTTAATGCGAAACAGCTTTTTCAAAGCATTATGAATACAATTATTTTCATTGGTATCTACATTATTAGCGATGTCACTAGTCCCGTAAGCGAAAGAGTACAATATTGTTTTAGATTTGTGTTGAAAAGCTTGTACATTTCTTGAACAGTATTTATTTTATTTTTCCATTGTTAAAAGTTCTCTTTGTACTGGATAATATACGTGATGTGCATGATTTTCATAACTTTAATTGAGCAATTGAAGTAATGGATGATACCTATCAGTGATTCAAGTTAACTTCATAGATCATAATTTTAAGTTTCCTAATGGCAAAGTGTGCTGAGTGCCTTCAAGTGCAATTTTTTTTCTTGCCTTTTTTTCTACGCTCAAGATTTATACTATGTTTTTGGGACAGTTACTTCATTTACCTGCTGTTGATGTGGTTATTTCAGCTTTACAGTAAAAGTGTGGAAATGCAAATGTGATTTATTGGTAGAATTATTTATGCAGTAGGCAAGTCGCAGAAGGCGCCGTTTTCATTCCATGTTGTATTGAGCTGTTTACTCAACATCCGACCTTTTTTTAACCGATTTTTCATTCCCTCCTTCCTCTATGTGACGCATTACAATGTTTTTTGTAACCCCCCACTCTTTATGTGACTGTTTAATGTCACATAAAACCTGTTTAATTAAACGATTAGAAACTTTATTTTAAATACAACAGCAAGTTTTTCATAAAACGATATCCTATTTTACCTTTTTCCCATATAATACCAATACAGTATAACGGCTTTGCTTCCTTCCCCTGCACGCGTCATATGACATATGAACGGCCCCTACACATAATAATGCGAGTAGCAAGTTAGCAATGAGCAATTAATATTTCTTGAAGAAAGTAGCAACGTTTGTCAATGCTCTTACTTGTCTGAAAGGTTGAACGGAAACTTATAGTAGAACTGGATTTTGTTTTTAGTTCGATTTACCATCTATATGCAGCAGTAATTGGAGCGTCCGATTCTCATTCGGCAGGCAAATGTTCAAGCCCCTTGCCGTGTCATACCAAAGACTTGATATTATATTCCTTGCTTTTCTGCAGGACCAAAAAAATGAAGTTGACAAGTTTGATTGCTGTGCATTTGGGTAAGGCACTTTGCGAGATTATCTAATTTCTCTCTCCATTAATGATCTCCCTCCTCTGTCTTCTTCGTTCAGCTTCTCCCTTTATGTTGACAATCTAGTCCTCCGTCCCTACTGCGGTGGAGGCCACACAAGGAGCTCGGATTCAATCGGAGCGCTTGTCTGAGTACTGGTGTTTTCCGAGCAAATGTGAGGCCTCTCTTCTCAGTGGATCCCCACCGAGCTAACCTCCAGCCCCATTTCTTCTTATTCAACTCCGTTTCAATCCCACTACAGCTTTTCTTGGGGTCACCTTCGACTTCACTCTTTCCTTTTCTAAACACGTCTCTTCGCCAAAGACCAAGTTTTTTCCTCGTCTCAAGGCCTTAAGCTGTATCTCTGCTCCCTGATAGGGCCCCGCTAAGGAGTCCCTTTCTCTTCTGTGTAAAGCTTTTCTGCGGCCCTTTCGTACTTATGCTTCACACGGATGGTTTCCAATATCACCAAATTGGAACGCCTCCACCGAGCGGCTAGTCGCACCATCTCCGGCCTCCCTTCGTCCTCGCTTATCCCATTTCTCCTCTCCTAGACTTCTCTACCTCCCCTACGAGTCACTCTGACTCTTCGTTCTGTAATCTTTTGAGCGGGCCCTTCGTCTCCCTACTTTCTTTCCCATTTCAGGTTTGGCCACGCATGTAGTGAAAACAAAACTGCAAATCTTATCTGAGAGCTTTTGCGTTCACTCACCCGCTCATATTTCCTTCTACTTCCCCTAGAGAGGCTCTTTTTGCTTGCCCTCCCTCACTTTCTTGGAACCTACCTTTCTTCACTGTGGAGTCCATCCTTTCCTCTCCCGCTCCGATCCTCTCTCTCTTGCCAAGGTGCGGCTCTCGCTCACCTTGACTCTCTCCCACCTAACGATATGGTGCTTTGGACAGACGGCTCTTTCTTTTGAAAAAGGTGGCTCTGGCGTACTTGCCAACTGCTCACTTTGTGGCACTAAGGCCACTCTTTCTCCTATTCGGCAGGCCCAGTATGCTCAAGCTTTTCCGCTGAAGCCTGCGCCATTCTGCAAGCTCTTAACTGGTCTCGACAGCACAAACAAGTCAGTCACTTCTCTCTGACTCTCGCTTTGTCGTCACCGCCTTGTCTTCTCCTCCGTCTTTCCTTTTGTCTTAATCTTTCTGGCAGGAAGCGTCTTCTTTCTCTTCCCGTTTTATCAGGCTCTAATGGTTTCCCAGATACTCGTTTTTCCCGGGGAACGACGCCGCTAATGAGCTGGCCAGACGGGGAACGCTACTCGTGCCCTCTGCAATCCCTCGTGGTGTCTCTCCTCTTATCTTTCGTACCCACTCTTATCTTTTCTTGAATTGGAGGCGTAGAATCTCATCTAAATTCTTCGACACACAGGTTTCCTCGGTCCCACTGAGGAACTTGTGCTCTTTCGTCACGCTCGCTGTTTTCTCTCATCTTCGCTGCAACGGACACGGCCTTCTGTTGAGCTCTTACCTCTCTAGAATTGGCAAAATCGAGAATCCTTCTTGCAGCGGCTGCGAACACCCGTCCAAGAACATTTCTTATTTCATTCTTCACTATCCAGCTACGGACTCTTTGTGCTGATCGCTCTTTGGCAACTCTCTGTTTCTCTTCGACATCTGGTCCAGGCCCTGGAAAGTTATCCGGTTTCTGGGGCTCCATGGTCTTCCGCCATGCCCTATCTCTTGGAAGGGGTCGGTTAGCAACAACAACAGATTACCTTCATATTTGTAAGGCGTAGAGGTGGTAGGACCCAAGCAGTCGATCTGTAGCGGTGGCCCAGTCTGGCCAAAGTCTTGCAAACCATGAGCTTTTACGCATAAATGATCTATATCTATGGTTCTCAACTTATGGGTCGCGACCCAAAGTTGGGTCGCCTAAAAATTATTTTGGGTCGCTTGTTTTTTGTAAACATCTACAAGGAGTGAAACTTGTAGAAAGCAATAATAAATTAAACGCAGCACCGATTCATAGAAGTCAACCTTTGTTGCATTTTGGTAAACGAAAAACTCCTGCAGTGAAATTTTGAGCCGCTGGAGACCGCAAAGTTGGAAAATGCTTTGAAGTACAGTAGTAAAGGATACAGCACTTTTGTTAGCATACAACTACGGCTGTGAAGAATTTTTGTATGCGTGGAAACTGGAAATCCTATGTCAGACTACGTCAGGTCATACTTGGTAACGATATTGAAAGCTAAATAGCCAATAGTTTGAGTATAGTTCCAGCAGTTTTTATGTTTTTGAGCATGAATAATCGTTGTAATGAATGAATTGTAATGTTGTCATGAATAATGGCAAAATTTTAGACTTTTTTTTGTTGCTTAATTTTAGACTTATAATAATGGCAAAACGACCGTAGAGTGAAGTTTTTTTAAACCAAGGTTTTACGGAATTGGATGGTAAACCGAAATGTGTAGTATGTCTGAAAGTTCTCTCTGCAGAATCAATGAAGAAAAATAAATTGAAACGCCATTTAAAGACAAATCATCCAAATTGTTTAGACAAGCCTGTTGAATTTTTTGAGCGCAAGTTCCATCCATCTCCATTTTACTCCATCCAGTTGGATGAATCCACAGATATTGCAGGTCTGCCCCAGCTTTCCCTCTTTATTCGCTACATCAACAATGGTGCTGTATCAGAAGATTTGTTATTTTGCAAAGCATTGAAATTACACACAAAGGGCGAAGACATTTTTCAATGCTTGAATGATTTCTTCACAGAACACTCCATTCCTTGGGAGAAATGTGCTGGAATTTGCACTGATGGTGCAGCAGCATGTAGGCCTACTGGTTTCAAGTCTGGAGTTGTAAAACGCATTAAAGGCAAAGCGCCAGATGCTGAATGGACACATTGTTTTCTCCACAGAGAGGCTCTTTGCGCAAAAAAAATGTCACAAGAACTGCACGAAGTATTAAATTCTGTTGTAAAATGTGTGAACTTGATTAAAGCAAGGCCGTTAAATCAGCGCATATTTTCGTGCCTTTGCTCTGACATGGATGCTGATTATAAAGCACTGCTTTTGCACTCAGAAGTACGATGGCTATCACGAGGTCGTGTGCTGAAACGTGTTTGTGATCTGCGAGATGAAATTGTTATCTTTTTGAGGCAACAGCATTTTACGGAAATAGCTGAAAAGTTTAGTCGAGAAGATTTCAATGCAAAGACTGCTTATCTTGCCTATATATTTGACTCTCTGAACTGTCTGAATTTACCAATGCAAGGTGTTGGATTTACAGTAATTGATCATGCTGCTAAAGTTGCTGCTTACTACAGAAAACTCATTCCCTGGAAAAGCTACGCAGCTCGAAATCAGTACGATATGTTCGCTGAACTAACAAAGTATATTTGCGGCAAAGAAATTGATATTAAGCAAACCATAATAGGACACCTGAACTAGCTTGCCGAAAAGTTTGTAGATTACTATGGTGATGATTTGTCGCCTACTAATGAAAACGATTGGATAATTGATCCATTTGCTGGCACAGATCTGCCTCAACTTCCCCTCCTTGTTGCTGAAGAATTTATGGATATGACGGCAGAACCAACAAATCGTATTTCTTTTGCGTCCTTCAGAGAAAAGCACCCGAAAGATTCTGTAAGCATCCACTTTTGGGCTTCCATATACAAAACGTACCCAACAGTTTCTAGGTTTGTTATAAAAAAACTGATTCCATTTGCGACAACTCGGCTTTGTAAGGCTGGATTTAGTGCAATGTGTATATTGAAAACCAAGCATAGAAATAGGTTGGAAGTTGAAGCTGACTTGCGGTTGTGCTTAAGTACAGTATCACCACGATTTCAAAAGCTCACTGACGGAAAGCAAGCACAGATTTCTCATTAGTGTAATTTTCGAGTGACTTCATAAATGTATGTTCAGTGAAAAGTTGTTTGTATTATTTTCAACACAGTTTTGTCATCAAAAAAAGTGTTTTCTACATAACTTTTAACTTAACTATGCATCAGAATACACATGGGGGTAAATATAACGTTGTGGGGGGGAGGGGGAATTTTTCAAAATGCAACTTTTGATATTAAAAATTTTTTACTTACTTAAAATTTGACACTGATTTAGGCACATTTATGGGTTGGGATATCGATTTCCGAACTCAGCTCAAAATTTTGGTAAAGTGAATTTTTTCCAATGTGGGTCACATGAAATTGAAAATGCCCCCCACAACGTTATATTTACCTACATGGGTCGCAAAATTTTACACATTAGACTTTTTCTATAAATTGGGGTCGCTTCGAAAAAAGGTTGAGAACCACTGATCTATATGATACAGTTGAACTAAATTGAGGAGGGGAATTGTTGGAGCTACATTATGAAGCCCCTTGATGTCAATGTTTTCTAAATGTTAAGAAGCTGGACTAATTGATGAACATATTTTTTTTAATTAACCGCAATTGTAGTGGTATATAACCTGGTGCGTTCCGGACTTTAGAACAAAAGATGTGGAGTTTAAAACTATTAAAATACTATTGGCATTCTAAAACAGGTCATCCGAAATTTATCGGACTGTCTGATTAAAGAGTAAGTGTTTGATGATAGACATATTGTGTTACTCGTTTCAGTCAGCAAAAAATTGGCTTCTTACATGTATTGGGATTAGAACATCAAACTTTGAATCGAATTTACAAACTTCGACTCGTAGAATTTGTCTTGAATTTGGACTAGCGTTTTTAAAGGTGAGTTCAAGTTCAATTTAGTTAAATGCGGGATGAAATGGTAATTTTTAAACATTAAACAAAATATTAGCATTTACGCAAAATGGTGAAGTTGAATTTTAATCGTCACTAAATTATATTTAAAATTTATATTTGAGGGATCATTGGTTTTTGCGTAAAATAGAGGGTCGGACTTGTACTAGTGCAATGAAGTCGGGACTTGGACTTACCAAAACTGTCTAATAGTCCAATGCTCTGGTTGGGGTTGTTTTTAAGGGCTGGTTAGTTTAAATATGCGTCTGACTTATAGCACAAGTAGGAAGGACTGGAAGTGTTGGGGAGACTCGAGTGGGTATAAAAAGAAACTCGAGTTATTTACACGAAATAATTGACTCGACTCGGCACTCGACATCATCTATTTGAGACTCGATTACTCCAAAGCCGAAAGAAGACAGCAATTTCTTTGAACAAAATCAGATAGTTTTGTTTTAAAACAGCCTTCTTTGTGCACAGTAGTCACAGAATATCTTCAGAAATGTGAAATCTCAAGTTAATTTTTTATCAAAGTCATAAAACGCAAGACTATGTGGCTCTGATTTCTATCTTATTCGTTTTTGAATCAAAAGTTGCAAAACCAAGTAAAATAAATTTATTTTTATGTTTGTCAAAGTGTAGCCTAAGTATCGCAGACCAGCAAGATGTTGTTTTACAGTTTCTGAAACAACGTTTTAGTGGGTTTGTTGGTAAAATAAAGAAATGCGATTAGTGCTCTGTTTGATAGCAGTGTTTCCTAGCGCATACAAAGTATACAATTGCTCATCGTAGCGTAATAAGCCATAATTACGTTGAAAACCCAAGCTATTTGTGCGTAGTAGCTTCATAGATAAGTGTGATAAGGCGTTGGCTGTGACCAATAGCCTAGGTGGCGGGTTTAAATCTTCTGGCCTTCTGCGAAGTTTTGCGTTTGAAAAAGACACTAAATGGCGAAAGCTCTTGCTTGGTGGAGTGCTGGTATCAGAAATACGTTGTTGCGATATCTCATGCTTGCACTGCCATTATCAAACATCACAAGAAACTTAACACGGATAACACTGGTCAACAAAAAAATTTTAGCACTGAATGTGAGATCGATTTTAGGATATATCGAGGTCGCTGAACCCAAATATGCGCTTAGCTTTTTTGAATTGGCTCTAGTTTTTGAGATATGGAGCGTCGAAAATTTTGATGAACAATTTTTGCGTACAGAAAACAAACAGCAGTACAAATATAATTTGCAGTATGATGAAACAATTGCGGGATTGTTTCGTTGAAATGTCTGTATTGTTGTGAAACAATAAAGTTACTATAGCTGTTTCTATTTAGTCAATAGCCTACTTTACGTACTACTGTACATTGCAAGGTAAACTGTGTTGCGCGAAAGTCGGTTCATACGGATACAGGTTTAATCTATAGCCTACTTGCATGAACATAGTTTAATGCGTCAGTGTTGAAAAAATTGTCAAACTAATGTATTGTAAGACTTTTGTTTTAGCAGTTTGCTGATGTCAATTACTTTTTTCTTAGGAATTGTATTTAAGATCAAATTTAAAATAGAACTGTGACTTCAAAGCGTAGGAGTTGTGTCAATGATCCAGATATATTCTGCTACATTTGTGGAGAGTATATGAAAAAAGAGCATCGTTTCAATGTGCGAGATTTTACGAAAAGAGCGTACAAAGCATACTTTGGCATGAAGCCGGGGGATCAAGACAAGCAATAGGCTCCTCACAAAGTGGGTAAAAATTGCACTGATACTCTTCGCCTTTGGACTCAAGGTAAAGTAAAAGCAATGCGATTCGGAGTGCCTATGGTTTGGAGAAGTCCCAAGAATCATTATGACGATTGCTATTTTTGCATGGTAAACATGTCGGGATGGAACCGCCGCAAAAAGAATTCGTGGTATTATCCTGACCTAGAGTCTGCAAGGCGGCCGGTGCCGCATTGCGAGGAAGTGCCCATTCCAGCTTTTTCTTCTTTGCCAAAGCTTGTTTTGAATGATGACTTGTTTGCAGAAACAGAAGAGGTAAACAGCGATGACAGTAATTACAGTGACAGTGTGCCTGATACAACTGCAGAATGGCAAAGTAAGGTAAAGCCTTTTAGCCAGAGCCAGCTCAATGACCTAGCCAGAGACTTAGCTTTATCAAAAGAGGCTTCTGAGGTTTTGGCTTCTCGTCTCAGTGAACATGGCATTCTTGATTCCGAGGCCAAAATAACGTTGTACCGTCACGGGGATGAAGCGCTTAGTGATTATTTTACTAAAGAAGATAACTTTGTGTTTTGCAAAAACGTCAAAGGCCTTCTTACAGCAATGGGTGTTTCCCAATACAAACCGGATGAGTGGCGTCCGTTTATAGACAGCTCTAAACAAAGCTTAAAGTGTGTTCTGCTACACAATGCAAGTACCTATGCTGGTGTTCCTATTGGTCATTTGGTAATTTTGAAAGAGAGCTACTCGACTGTACAGATGGTCTTGCAGAAACCGTGCTACAACGAGCATAAGTGGGCAATATGAGTGGTCTTAAAAATGGTCAATATTTTATTGGAACAGCAAGCCGGCTATGTAAAGTACCTGTGCTTTCTTTGTCTCTGGCACGGTGGAGCTGATGATCAACACTGCCAGAGAAAGGATTGGCCCTTACGTGAAGAGCTCGTGGTGGGGGAGAACAACGTGATAAACGAGCCATTGGTGGACCGTGATAGCATCCTTCTTCCACCCTTGCATATTAAGTTGGGCTTAATGAAACAATTTGTCAAGGCCTTAGACAAGAATGGCGATTGCTTCAGGTACATCCGCAGCAGATTTCCTGATACGAGTTATGAGAAAGTTAGAGCTGAAATCTTTGACGGACCACAAATCCGAACACTAATAAGAAATCCAGCCTTTGTTTTGCACATGACAGTAGTTGAATCTGCAGCCTGGTGCTCATATGTTTCCCTGGTAAAAGAGTTCTTGGGAAAAACGAAGGCAGACTGTTACCAGGACATAGTGAAACAGATGCTGACAAACTTTCAAGCTCTTGGGGCCAGAACGAGCATACAAATTCATTACTTATTCAGCCGCCTTGGCCGATTCCCAGAAAACCTTGGTGAAGTAAGCGAAGAACAGAGTGAAAGGTTTCATCAGGCCATTAAGAATATGGAAATGAGGTACCAAGGTCGATGGGACTCTCGTATGATGTCAGACTATTGCTGGAGCCTTACGCTGGATAGCACCCAGCAAAATTACAAGCGGAAATCATATAAACGTGCTTATATTTCGAAGGAGGTTTAATAGAGCTGTGAGCTAATTTTGTTGCGGAATGCATTTAGCGTAATGAAAGTTCTGGGACGCATGAAACATGAGAAAACAAATAATGATTGCATAAACTAGACTTTATCTGTATTGCAAAACCTCTAAGGTTTTAATCCCTTGATTCATCCAAACAAATGTTGTGCAAAGTGCAGCCCTCGTCCATGGATTACTGCCCTCGTCTATTGATTGATATTCACAAAGATAAAAGGTAGGCCTATTTAGGTTAAACACTGTACCTTTTTGAGGTTGATATCAAAAAATAAATAAATAAATAAAAGTTTTGCAAATGGTTTACGGCTGGCACGCGATTTTAACCGGTTAAGTTTATTGAATCGCAGGCAAAAAATTTTGCACACCCATTATGCAAACAATGGTAGGGTTCATATTAGCTTTTGGGCCGACTTTTTCAAAACAGTTTTGAAACACCAAAATTGCAAAAAACACGAGCTAAACATAATTCAACGGAGAGAAAAACTCTGCGAGCGGGATTTAAACCGGAGCTCTACTACAACAATGACCTTTAAAATCAATAAAAAATGTCACGGTCAATGGAAGAAAAAACATTTTGCGTTGCAGTTCTATCTGGAGACAAATTCTTTCAAATCTGTACAGGCAAAATACCGCAGAAGCTTTAATTTCAACAACTGTTCCCATAAAATCCAAATTAGCCCCTGGGTAAAGAAATTTGAAGAAACTGGATCATTAATTACGTCCTCAAACAAAGAGCAACCATCCACAAGCGGTAGAAAGTTGAAAGCAAGATCTCCAGAAAGTGTGGATACAGTGAGACATTCGGTTGAGAGAACTCCAAACTTCTCGAACTTTGCCCAAAGCCTCAAAAATGCAAATAGCACAGAAGTAGACATTTAGAACATGTGTGTAAACGTTTAATTTTTTGTGATGAGTTGTTCAGTAAATGCTGATTTGAATTGTTGTTTTTTCAGCTTTTTGAATAGGAAGGTTGCATATGACGCCACACATTTGGCGCCAAAAAAAGTGGCTGGCCAAAAGCTGTAATTTATGCTGGAAAGGTAACTCTATACCAATTGGATACTCGTCGGTACGTGAGCAAAACCAATCATTATCTGGTCATTACTACCGGTACCATAAGCTTGCCGGCAAACTTGCTTGTTGTGTGCTTGGGCAAGGCACTCAACGGGATGCCTCCATCTTTATATGGGAAACAGGTGGGGGGGCCAAGCAGTCTGCCCATAGCAGTGGACCAGTCTGACGAAAGACATGCAAACAGAGCATGAGCTCATGCGCATAACCAAATGAATCAATACCGTAAGTTTTTAAACTACCCTTGGTCCAACAGCCTAGGCGATAGCCCAAAAAATTGTTTAACTCTTTTGCTCCCGCGTGAATAGCGAAAAAAAATGTCCGTAAGGTGGCAGTGCGAAAAACTGTCATAATTTGTCATAATCAATCATAATTAATCATCATAAAATACCCTAAGTTTGTTTGTAAATCATTACTCAGCTGTTTACTTCTACATTAAGTGTTAAATATCGTTGAAATCTACATTTCTTGAGGATTTCAAATATGATAAAACCAAAAAACTTTTTTTGAATATGCAAATTTTATGCAAATGAACCCCCCCAACTGGGGCTGAGTTGTCTTCAAAATTAAAGAGGTACCCTCACCTCAAAGATCACTACAGATTTTATTTTCTACCAATTTCTTTAGAAATGGTCGCAAAATGATGCTAAGGAAATAAGCTTTCAAGGTACATCAATCAAAACTTACCTAAAAGCCTAGGTTTTCTACAATTTGCAATTTTCTGAGGCACATGATCTTTTTTTGACCGGTACCAACCGGTACCAAATTTTGGTAGTTAAATTCAGTACCTAAAATATGATCAGTCATTATCTTCTACAGGTTAGCCTAAACCATGTAACATTATGTATTTTTGAACAGGGAATTTCTTCAAGATTCAGAAAATATCAAGTTTAAATAGAATATGCTGTCACTGACAATGAAATAGCTGCTTGTTTACACCCTTCCCATTTCTTGAGAAACAAGGGGGATACAGCAAACTTTGATTTAGAGAAGCCAAACTTCTGCCAGCTTTTAAACTTGTATTTCGCTTCTTGTCTCCTTGGAAATTTGATACAAAATGACAACTTTAGTGGTGAAATATTTGCAATTTATTTTATCTTTTTGTAGGGTATAGTTTTTCTAAAAATTATAATTTAGTGAAGGTAAGCCAAAAAATGTTTGGGGGTTTGAACTGACAAGATGTACAGTACTCATTTTTGATCAGTAAATATCATATATAAGTTATATACTGCTGGAAAGCAAATTTCCTAAGCTTTCAAATGTAACCGGTATTTAGCAACATATCATATCTTTTATGCACTAAATTAATTTTTATCTACTTACCATTCAAATTTGTTTGGGGGGTTTTGAGACCCCTAAAAATTTGGAAATTCAAAAAAGTAAAATTTATTATTGTCGCTTGAAATTTTGTCAAATGATGCCCCAAAAAAGTAGTTTTCAGACTGTGTTAATGATAAAGGGTTTGGTTTCGTGGTAAAGATGTAATCTCAATTTGATTTTAGTGTAGTTGGCACGTGCTGAGAATTTGGCCGATTTTGTCGTCTGCAACTGGGTTGTTGGTCATTTTAACCGTTTTTGGGTATAAAAATCCAAGAGTTAGGACACAAATTATACATCTTCCAATGCGTGAGGAAATAATTGTGATCTTGTGAAAAGTTTATGAAAATCGGATGAAAAATAAAGTCACAAATCGGCTTTGTCGGCATCGCCCAGCAGGGTCTTTTGTCAGTAACGTAGGGGTTTAGTATTTCGGTTCAACCGCCTGCACCGGTTTAACCTATCGGGCTCTTGTGTGAGCATTAGCGAAAATTTAATGAGTTTTATGCACTTTCACAATTCTTCTACACGAAACTGTGATCATCATATTCTCTTAATGATGACCGGCAATGCGAACAAAGAATCTTGCCACAAATTATCTTTAATACTGATACTTGTAATGAAGGAGGGACTGAAACACAATCAAAACCGACTGTAGCGGCAAAATGGTAGTTGCTTTCACAATTACAGTAATAAACTATTTAGTGGTATCCCTATTTTGCAATGTGGTCCTGCATCTTTCCTATTTATATTTGTGATACTAAAAAGTTTCTTTGGCTGCGCTATTGGTCTTGTTTCCGGCATAGCGACAAAAGCAGCAAAAGCTTCCCAAATTTTTTCACCATATTTCAGTAGGTTCACATCAGGCAGAGTTGTTTTCAAGCAAATGTTCTTTCTAAAATCAGTTTTAAAAATTGCTGTGGTTATAATTTAACTCTTTCGCTCCCGCGATCATCGATTGATGATCTCGTGTTTTCAGTGTTTACCTCAAATTTTTTAAAATTGAGTTACAAAATTAGTTTACTAAAAAATCGATTTGTGACTTTATTTTTCATCCGATTTTCATAAACTTTTCACAAGATCACAATTATTTCCTCACGTATTGGAAGATGTATAATTTGTGTCCTAACTCTTGGATTTTTATACCCAAAAACGGTTAAAATGACCAACAACCCAGTTGCAGACGACAAAATCGGCCAAATTCTCAGCACGTGCCAACTACACTAAAATCAAATTGAGATTACATCTTTACCACGAAACCAAACCCTTTATCATTAACACAGTCTGAAAACTACTTTTTTGGGGCATCATTTGACAAAATTTCAAGCGACAATAATAAATTTTACTTTTTTGAATTTCCAAATTTGTTAGGGGTCTCAAAACCCCCCAAACAAATTTGAATGGTAAGTAGATAAAAATTAATTTAGTGCATAAAAGATATGATATGTTGCTAAATACCGGTTACATTTGAAAGCTTAGGAAATTTGCTTTCCAGCAGTATATAACTTATATATGATATTTACTGATCAAAAATGAGTACTGTACATCTTGTCAGTTCAAACCCCCAAACATTTTTTGGCTTACCTTCACTAAATTATAATTTTTAGAAAAACTATACCCTACAAAAAGATAAAATAAATTGCAAATATTTCACCACTAAAGTTGTCATTTTGTATCAAATTTCCAAGGAGACAAGAAGCGAAATACAAGTTTAAAAGCTGGCAGAAGTTTGGCTTCTCTAAATCAAAGTTTGCTGTATCCCCCTTGTTTCTCAAGAAATGGGAAGGGTGTAAACAAGCGGCTATTTCATTGTCAGTGACAGCATATTCTATTTAAACTTGATATTTTCTGAATCTTGAAGAAATTCCCTGTTCAAAAATACATAATGTTACATGGTTTAGGCTAACCTGTAGAAGATAATGACTAATCATATTTTAGGTACTGAATTTAACTACCAAAATTTGGTACCGGTTGGTACCGGTCAAAAAAAGATCATGTGCCTCAGAAAATTGCAAATTGTAGAAAACCTAGGCTTTTAGGTAAGTTTTGATTGATGTACCTTGAAAGCTTATTTCCTTAGCATCATTTTGCGACCATTTCTAAAGAAATTGGTAGAAAATAAAATCTGTAGTGATCTTTGAGGTGAGGGTACCTCTTTAATTTTGAAGACAACTCAGCCCCAGTTGGGGGGGTTCATTTGCATAAAATTTGCATATTCAAAAAAAGTTTTTTGGTTTTATCATATTTGAAATCCTCAAGAAATGTAGATTTCAACGATATTTAACACTTAATGTAGAAGTAAACAGCTGAGTAATGATTTACAAACAAACTTAGGGTATTTTATGATGATTAATTATGATTGATTATGACAAATTATGACAGTTTTTCGCACTGCCACCTTACGGACATTTTTTTTCGCTATTCACGCGGGAGCAAAAGAGTTAAACAATTTTTTGGGCTATCGCCTAGGCTGTTGGACCAAGGGTAGTTTAAAAACTTACGGTATTGATTCATTTGGTTATGCGCATGAGCTCATGCTCTGTTTGCATGTCTTTCGTCAGACTGGTTCACTGCTATGGGCAGACTGCTTGGCCCCCCCCCCATCTGTTTCCCATATAAAGATAGAGGCATCCCGTTGAGTGCCTTGCCCAAGCACACAACAAGCAAGTTTGCCGGCAAGCTTATGGTACCGGTAGTAATGACCAGATAATGATTGGTTTTGCTCACGTACCGACGAGTATCCAATTGGTATAGAGGTATTTTTAACTGACAAGCAAATGATATTTAGATGGCACTTCTCTTAGAGGCAGTTTAACGACCATTTTTGTTTCGCTATTTACCCGGGAGCGAAAGAGTTGAATTAATTAATGTAAGCAATGACATGTAAAACTGGCTACCTATAATTTCACACACTACTTCAAATTCCAAAAAGCCCCACAATTTTCTGTTCCCCCTAAATTGTGCAGAGATATGATTTTCTTTCTTGCCACCCTTCCATAAACCGCCACTGAATGCCCACTTAGTTTACGCAAATCAAACCTTGTTCATGACGAAAAGAGAGGAGTATATTATTCAAGCGTGAGGATAGGCTTGATATAAAAACAAAATATACAAAAGATGTTTTGTTCCAACTTTACATTACAAGATTGATTAAATTTTTGAATTACTTAATGTGCAAATGAATGCTTGGTGAACCCCAGGCTTTGAAGATCTGTAATTTACAGTCCCAGTTAAGCTTACTGTCACTTGCTACTGGCTTATAGAATGCATAATGAAAAGAGGTTTGTTTACGGTACCGGTGGTACTATACAAGCATAGTTTAAACTTAGACAATGTGGAGGGATAAGCTAGTAGGTTATAGTTTTTTACTATGCCTATACTGCACCTAGAATGCCTGCATTCAGCCTGCTATACCTTTTTTTAATCACCCGTTTATGGTGATTGGTCATGGTAAAGACATGATCTAATGACAAAGCAGTAGAAAGATTGGTAATCCTGTACTTTAGCGCGGTAAATTATTTAAGCTGAAAGGGCAGTGTACACTGTAGGGCCAGGCCCAGTATGTAAATGTTTGGGGCAGTGTACACTGGAACCCACCCTGTACACTCCTTTCCAGTGTACACTGGCCCATACATTTACATACCGGGCCTGGCTCTACAGTGTACACTGCCCCTTCAGCTTAAATAATTTACCGCGCTAAAGTACAGGATTACCGAAAGATTTAGCATTCTTGTTTTAACAGTAAAAGAGTTAAGCTGAGATCATATTTGCTATAAATCAGAATTCATTTTTAGGTGCAACTTAACTTAATTAGTTAAGCCTCGTTGACTTCTTTTTGTAATTTTCTAAGCAGATGTCATTGTAGTGTTTTGTGCCAAAATGAATGTTATTTTGAGAAAGCAATAACTTTCTCTACTAATTAAAAACAATAGGTATTCAGGTATTAAGCAGTTGAGAACAACACTACAACTTGAATCCAGATTTACAGTACTTCATATTGAACCATGGCATTACTGAATTACGAAAATATGTGATAAAACTTGGAATCACAAAAATTGGGAAGTTTATTTAAAAAACGAGTTTCTCAAATACCAATGTACAGAAAAACTAGGCCATCTGAAAAAGTTAATAATAATAAATATACAGAAGGTAATGAAACCTTACAACGTTACCACTTCATTGGGTAAAAATGAATAACAATTAAATTAAATAAAACCAAGCATCTTTTAAAGTTTTTCAGTTAAATGATTTCTGCATTTTGTTTTTTTTCCTCAGTTTCACAAAAATGTCTGTAATTCCTTATTTTAGCGTTACTGGTGTACAGCTTAGAGCAAAACAGTATAAAATGAATCAGAAGTTTTAGCATATAGCCTACACCTGTACACCCATTTTTAACTGTTAGAAATTGCATCTTGTTTTCCGGTGTATTTTCACCAGAGTTCATTGAAAATGACTTTTAGGTCAGTAAATGGCATCATTTACAAATTCATTATTCAGATATTTCAAATAAAAAAAAAACTAAAATTTTTGTTTATTAACAGGTTAAGGTACCCAAAACTGCTAGATGCAAATCTGCTGCAAATGAAATAATGTTGGTGGTAATCTGTTCTAGTAATTTATTGCCAGTGTTATAGGATGATGTATTTTTTGGTCATGAGGCTAATTTACAATTAAACCAACTTGGTCAAGAAAAAATTCTGTTCTTCAGTAAGAAAGGTATTTTATTTATTCATGCTCTTGAACATGTGTATAGCAATATTTCATTAGCATATCTTTTGGTAATTTTGTGGTGTTGGACGATCAGGTAGAGGGCTGTTAAATGAATATTTGTGTTATTGTTTTTGAAGTTATTGCCATAATTATGTGACAAGAGCAACAGTGCCATGATAGCATTGCCACAATGAAAGGTATAATACAGAAATGCAGAATTAAGAAAATACAAAAAGACCACTCACTCAGGCCCACATTAAGATACAGAAATCTACATTCACAGAAATATGAGAAATACTGAGATGTGAAATATCTAAATCACAAAAATACAGAAATTCATATCAAAATATGGAATTACAAAAATTCACTTTAATGAAAGAAAATGTTGAAGTACTGAAAAAACTACTGGCCAAAGAAGGAAGTTGCATAACTTTGAAAATATATAACTTCTTTAAAAAATAACTAAAAAAGTAACTCCTCAAATGGGTAAAATTGGTTATTTGATTTAAGTTAAACATGGCATTATTTATTTTTTGTATTTGTAAGACTTACATAATTTAGTGAATGTTTTTTCCCTGTTTTTATTAAAATTTTCATACTTTATGTGTTGCTCCTTGCTAGTGGAATTACTGAAGTAGGAGACACATAGACCTTATTGGATTCAATTGACTAATCTTCATACCATATCATTAAATATTGAGGTGCATTGTTCAAATTAATTCAGTTATTTAATTCTATTCAATTGGGAGTTGTTGTTTTGCATGTTCAGGACAATTGGAGTTCATTACATTTTAAAAATCATACCTGAACGAACTCAGTTTCATGTGTCACTCGCTTTTGTCCCTCATTTGCTGAGTTCCAAGCAAACAATCTGTGAATGCTTTTTTTAATTCTTTGGCATAACCTGGCGATGTGATTGAACTTAATTCTATCTACATTGAAGCAGTTGCTTCAACCAGTGCATAAGCAATTGGGGGCTATATTTTTAGTTTTTCACTGACTTTTATAAATTTTTTAAGCCATTTTTGTCATATTTCATTCCATATTTTGGGGTGAATATAGCTTATGTATTTTCCTAATTTGGTACTGTAAACTGGGGTGAATTTGGTTCACTTTTTAATGTCTGTATTTATACATACCTGACTATCTCTAAGATATATAATCAACGAAGAAATATTACGGTTATATTTTATGGATGTATTTTTTTTAAAACAAAAGCATGTGGGCCAAAGCCACCTTGTACAGTTGGGTGACTGTGGTCAGTCACTGATACCAAACAGCAGCTAGTAATTTTTGTAAACTGGGTCAAAATGAATATGCCTTTTTGATGACTTTGACCTCAGGGTTATTTTAAAAAATATCAATTTGATTAAAGACAAATTTTAAGATGTTGATAAAGACTGAGTATTTTCTTGGCTGTTATATTAACTCAGTTTTATATTAAGAGAGATATATAGTAATTTAGTTTTATAATCAAAATATGGAACAATTGTTTTGCTTACTTCTTAGTTGTATGATTAAGCAAAAAAGTTAATTAGAACACATTAAAATGCCATTGACTGTAAAAATGCAACACTTGATACAATCTTTCAGCATTTTGATTTTGGGTGTTTTATTTTCTTTAACATCTTGGCTGTGCTGATGATATAGGTTAAACACATTTTTTGAGATGTCTTTCAGCTTGTTCTTGCAGTTCAATTTTTGATCCCTGAATGTACTTGTTGCTTGCTTCTTGTGGTGTGTATTTGCCAGTCTGAATAGCGAGACCTGGTTTGAGTTTTTTTTCTAAATAATTGCTGTGTTCTCAAAAACATAGTTACATTCTCCTCATTTCTTGACATTTTTCGCTTTGTAATGCAAACCAACCAGCTGTATTAAAAAATTGTTGAGTCAACTACAATTTGGTCTTGTCACACTATTTTACCTAAAAATATTAGTTGGAAACGAAATACAATAAATAGGAAGAGTAGTGCCGACTAAACTCATTAGACAGTTCAAAGCCATCCTACTCTTTTCCAAAAAAAGTCAGTTGATAGAAAATTTCAAGTACAAAGTAATTTAGTGAGTAAAATTAGTTTATAACAGAAAGATGTATCTCTTACTTTGCACAAAAAAGTTTAAGGAAAGTATCTATCAAAAAGCCATATGTTATTTAAAAATTTACACAGTAATAAAAAATAAAATATTTTGCAGATGCACTTGAACTACCAAATTTTGTTAAATCTTTAGCTGCAACATAAAACCATGATGTTATTTGTATCTCGGTGAGTTTGCTCATGCAGCTAATTATTATGCAAAACTACAATTCCCCCCCAAAATATAAAAACTCACCATTGTAAGTCAAATCCACCTCAGGTTACTATAATTTCATATTTTAGAATGATTTTCTGTGACTAAATTATTCCATATTTTAGTATGTATTTCTGTAAATCTGGCTTTCTATTTACTTCATTTAGTTTCATTTTTGATAATCCTTTTAATTTTGCTCTTTATTAGCATTGTTATTTGCTACTAAAAAAAGCAAAACATATATCAGCTTTGGTTTCTATTAGAAGTATTGAAAAGTTTTTTGAAACTACTTAGTGACTGTAAAATATGTTTGCACTAAAAGTATACAGCTTTAGTGAGGTAAGCACGTTATCAAAGTATTTTTTATTGAAATAGCTATCCATGCAGTCTATCCAACAATAAATTAGTTTTATGATATTGAAGTTTGATCATGCTGAATTAACTTTAAAAAGTAAAATTTTCAGCATTTCAAAAGTCTTGATCTTGAAAATCTTTTTGTACCCATAATCTGTACCTGTTGGTGTTCACAATATCAGTCTTCCTTGGCCACCATCTACCTTTCACTCAGTGCAAAATATCCCTAGTTTCTTTTGGCGTCCCTTTTCGCATGGCAGCAACAGGTTTCTCTTGTTGCTATTTTCTACTGTCCTTGCCTGAAGTTATCGAATGCTATGTTTGACTCTTCATGCTCTCAGAAATCTATTCTTTTTTTGTCGTTGTGATAGAGTTGTTTTGTCATTTCTGCCTCCCTGAAAACTTCATTTGTTATTTGTTCTATGTGGGAGTGCATCTAATTGGATGTTTAACAGCATGCCATCCCTCTTTGTTTTGACAAGTGGACTTCAAAAATGTTGATCTATGCCAAAATATAGACTTCGAATATGTTGATCTCAAAAATAAAGGATTTTGCTCCTTTGATTAAGATTGAAAGTGTAGCCTTACCTTGTTGCCAACCTCTTGAATATTTTTGTTCGTGCGTTTAGATCTGCAAATGAATTTTCAGCATTCTTAGCAACCACATTTTCTTACCAATACAAGTACGAAATTTTCCAAAAAAATGAAATATGCAAAAAGTCAACATTTTTGCTATGTTAATGGATTGTGCAGTTGCATTGTGGATAAATATTACATCTTTTGTTTGTCTAAATCAGTGGTTCTCAACCGGGGTCCATGTAATATTAGTCACTAGGAGTCCACCCATCAGTCGATGGCAAGAACGAGTGAAGATGATTGTTCTTATGTCTAATAGCTATGAAGGGGTCCACCAAAAAAAACGAAGGGAAAAGGGGTCAATGGGTAAAAAAAGGTTGAGAACCACTGGTCTAAATGGTCTAGTGAAGCAATTTACACTTATTATATGATGTCAAAAGGAAGTTACTTGTTACTTTATACTTTTGCTGGTCTATAAGTACTTTTTTATTAGTGCAATTCGAGTTATTTTGTGAATTGACCTGATCTATTGTTGTATTTGCATCCTTCCAGATACTTAGAGCAGTTGACTCGCTATAGCCTATACTGTAGTATAATTTTTTTCAAGTTGGCACTGCATGATGATGGAAACTGTGTAAAGCCATGAGCACATGCGACCGTTTTAAACCTGAAACTAAGCCAATAAAAGCGTTGCTAATGAAATACCCGAAACCATCTATAAAGCTCCATTACTCACATGGAGTAAAGTCGCTTCTGCACGTGTTTCATTAAAAGGCAAAAGTGTTGAAACGAAACTAAATATCCTTATTGGTGCACGGTTCTTAAGAATTAAAATTATTTTTAAAAATTTTGTATTCGTATATAAGCACTACCCTGACGAAATTTTTGCTGTTTTTTTGTTTTGTGCGTTAGCTTTCTGCTTAGCTGAATATTCTTATGTTGAATAAAGTATTGTTGATCATTTTTGTTAGGCAAACCGAAATATGAAGAAAAGTTTTCCATGTCTGAAATCAATTATTTGAGTTGTTATTTGAGTTGTGAAGTATTTGATGGGGCTAACCCTACCATCTGAAATAATTGTTCAGTTTAAAATTTTATGCTAACTGTCTTTATATTTTAAGTATTTAATGCTTTAATTTATTTAATTCTAAGTATTTAATTAATATTTAATGCAGTTATGTTATGAATGTTGTAGAATGACGCTGTTTAAGTGAGGTACAAATTTACTATTAGTTGACCTATTTTATTATTATCATGGTAGAAATTGCCCCTTAGTTGGGAACTTTCTAAACTACTTCTGGCTTTGCTTTAATAAAAAATCGATGGAAACTAATTTCACTGACCAAGATGAGATGAAATCACAGTTTTAAGAGACTGTGAATTAACCTAATGGTTTTTGTCTCAGCTACTACTGATATATGTGACCGCAGTTGACTCTAGCTAAAGCTTGCATCTATTATATAAAATGAAAAGCAAATAGTGGATTTGCTCGGCCTTGCCACTCACTGTGTAAACTTTTTAGTCGGAAGGCCGCATTGGCCATTCAAGAGTTGGCCAAAGGCTGCATTGACCATTTAAGAGTGGCCAAGGGCCAGTGCTTAAAATCTGCAGTAGCTGTATGCCATGAATAAGTAAATTTGCGTTAAAAGAATAGTTTTATATATGTATAGTTATTGTAATCTGTTGTTTTATTTTGCAGTGATCATTTTTAATTGTAAATCTAAATTGTCTGAAGCCCTAAACTTGCTAAACTGTTTTCAAAGAAAAACCTTTTTTCTTTCGGATTTATAAATAGATTTGTTACTCACACGCCTTTCTGACGTCACAATCGCTGTCTACGTGACTTGGTTTTCCAGCGTATTCTAGTGATTCTTGTTTCTTCTCGAAGATTTCTTCTTTTTTTTTATTATTACCGATTACGTAATTTATTAACGGTGTTTTTTCTGTGTCATGTGATGTTCTAGCAATTTCTAGATTATTTTCTGCCGTATATATAACACGGCAAGGTTTTATTCGTTCAGAGAGTGCAGTTCAGAGAGAGATAGTTGAGTGCAGTAAAAAAGGCGTTGTTCTGTTGTGATTGTTGGGACAGAAATTAACCGAATATTTTGGTTGGTTTTAGTTTAGTAAGTGTGATATTTATTTATTGAAGTGCTTTAGTTCAGTGTTTTGGCAAGCGAAGGAATTCGAAGTTGTTCAGTGATTTATGAATATATTGTTCTGTTCTTGATCAAAAAGTGCGTGGGTTAAAGTATCTTAGGTGGAAGCCAATCTTTTCCTAGCTATAGAGTTGCAACCAAACTTAATTATTCGATCGATACTGCAAGTCACGTCAATTTTAAGAAGTAAATTGAGATTGAGATAGATTCAAAACTCTATTGAAACGCGACACTGTATACAATGCAAGAGTTTGCGTTAGCTTGAAATCTTGTGATATCTTCTTGCATTGTCGTATTACGTGGCTTTGAAAATGATGGTGTCCAAAAAAAAGGTTTATCACCCTCTATTTGGACGAAAAATGCGTCAATTCAAACGTAAGAATTGGCTATGGCTTCTAACGTTTTTGGCTTTTTAGTACGGCAAGTGCGGCTACCCCTGTCATGTTAAATTTAATGTATGGAAGTTTCTACAAGTGTTGGTGGGCCGCATGCGGCCTGGGGCCGTAGATTGCCCACCTCTTGCTTAAACTATAGAGCAATTCATCCACATGACGTACTGTCAACGGTGTGAGAAAAAGCACCAACTTTCGATGGTTGAAACTAATGACCTTATTTTCAGCTACAATGTTATTGTGATTCTACTATTTTTAATTAGATAAGATGTTAAAATGCCTGGTTGTTTTGTGGCTTGAAGGAATGCTGTTTGTTTCCTCTGGCTTAGCTAATAGTAAGTATATGCCTATGTGAGGAATATGACTTATATATCGGTGAAGCTTTTGGTTGTTATCAAAACAAAATAAATAGTTGGTTTCGAATTAAATTAGTTAATTACTATTTTGCTTTATGTTTATTCTTGCTACATTGTGCTAATCAGCAACTGTTTTGCCATTGACAGTAAACCCAGTGACCGCCTTTTGTTTTTTTCTGATGTGTAAATAATAAGCCATACCACGCATGCGCGTCTCAACACGCTAAAAGAACCACATTAAACTTTATATTTTCTTCGCAGGCCACCTGCTGAGGTTCTCGAAACTAACAGGAAGACCCTTTTTACACGGAGATCAACTGTTTCAAAAAGGGTACGGTGCCCATGCTTTCGAAACAAACATGAAGGCTTTTTTTGAAAATCAATTTTTTTTGAAAAGTTTTTCGTCCGCATTTTTTTATTTGATCACCGTTTTTTTTTTTTTTTTTTGGAAGTCGGCTTGTGTTGAGGACTTGAAGGGCCGCAAAAAAAGGTTCTTGTACATCGCATGCTGCGTAGGCCTGTGCTAGGCTAAGTTATGTATTAAATGTTATAAATGATATGGAAGAAACAAAAAATTAATTTTTAATGTAGCTCTCTAGCCTTTTTGTCTGATATTAAACAAAAGCCATTCACTTTTGCCGTTTGCTTTTGTAGACTTTCGTCTAAATGGCGCAGCACAGGATTTGGAATGCGATAATTTTTATGCTGATCTTGATCCACATATCATCTAAAAACTATTCGCTCTCATTGTGTTGATATTATGTCAAATTTTACGTAGTTGTAGAATTTTGTTCTGAGTAACGCGCGTCACAGCTAGGTATTTTTGTTAAAGCAAAATCTATTTTTTACAAGATCTATGCTCAATCAAGAATCCAAAATTTAAAGTGCTGTGTTTTTCTAAAAAAAAGTCTGGCTAGAAGTTCACCAATCCACCATGTTTATGGCTGTGAAGGCAAGAAAAAAGAACTTGCAATTTCTCCTTTTTTCATGCTCAACGTTGCACTTTCAATGCCCGCCCTGTTTCTATCTAATTAGTGTGTTCTGCACATCTGGAAAAAAGCGTTTAAATATAATTTTTGAGCTTGGTAGAGTTTGCGATAGAATGGCATTAGTTTGGTAATTTTGCAGTCGGTAACAGTAAACAATTTTTTGTATAACCTCACTGCTTTCTTCATCTCGATTACAGGTTAACAACATTTGTAGATATAGCATGAACGTGTTTGCATGTGCTATTAAATAATAATTTTACAAATACTAATACATGCTTGTATGACAGACCTAAGATGCATTAGTTCGGAATCACAAGAATGCAGTACTACTGCTACAACGTGTGTTTGTCGATGCCGACTGGGTTACTATCAGCTTACTGGTGCTGGGTTATCCGCATGCGCAAGAGGTAATAGTGGCATTTTATTTTTAAGTTTTGATCTGATTTGTATTGTCATTGTAGTAAAAACGTTCGCTGGAAGGGCAACTTTTGTCAACTTTTCAAGCAATAGTTCAACTCAAAGAGACCTCGTGCAAGATGCTGTAAGTATTTTGCAGTCTTGTGGTATATAGTTGATAAATATTGTTGCAATTAGCCTTCACGAAGATGATTTTTACCTGTGCTGTTTTTTATGCCTTAATATCTCATATCCAACCAAGGTGTATTAGAATAGCTGTTCTGCATTTGAAGAACTCACATTGCACATGTCCTGAGCTCTAAAGCACAAGTGTAATTTGGATCTGTCTGAAAGATACACTTATCGATATTATTAAAACGTGCTGCAAGAAATAAGCAGTAAATGACAAATGTAAACTACATCGGCACAAAGTCCCATTCTTTTTGATACCGATACATCAAAGATAGCATGACACAACATGGTCATTATTTATTTAATCTTCAAATATACTAACCGTAACTCACGTGCGAGCTGTTGGTTGAACGGTAATTTAATTGCCTTGACGAGTCTACGTAATTTGTTTTTTATTACAGCTTCAAATGATGTTTGAAGATGGCAATTATTTCATTGCTGCAAGGCTAATTCAATTATTTTCAAATAATTTGGTTGCGTCCTTTGAACTTTTGTATAAAAATTCACTCAATGTTAACGTTGATTACATCAACAGTACATTTCGGACAAAAAATGTAAGTGATAATTATAACAAACCATGTTATTTTCAGACCATTCTAATGCCCTAATCCAATTTTGCCTATCTTTAAAATTTAATACTCTTATTACTATGTAAACACACGACACTTTATGCGCATGTATTTGGCAGTGATGTGCGTCCAGTCACTGGTTTGTGAGACATTTGTTAGATGACAGTTTCAGGTGCAAATGTTCATCCGCTTGTTTGTGTGCATCTATTCATCCTTCCGACTTGCCGGAAAGCTAGGGAGGCGCTATAGATCTAACAACCATTGTCAATTACCCAGATCCTCATACGGAAATGCCAAAAGTATACCGTAAGTTCTGCGTTTTCCAAAGCGTCGTCTACCACACCTTGAAAGCCAGTCCGTGTAAAGTTTGGGAATTGCCTGTCTATATGATCTGAGCATAAACATAAAAAGTGAGCTAGAATTTAAAAGCTGGCTTACTTACGAAAACTATACAAAAGCAGTGGTTGGTGAGGAGCAGTCATCTTATCTGCATTCAGCGATCTCATCATATCAGCAGCATAACTCAGTGTGTCGTCGTAGCTCGAACAGTGGCTATGTACGTACTCTTGCCATAACGCTCCAGTACATTCCTTATAGCTATGACTGAGTAACTTAATTTACCGTTCATTCTCCACATGGACCACATTACTTGCATTGGTGAACACAGAGCTGTTATATTATTTTTAAAGTATTTAGTCTGGTAATTGAATCGACAAGGTAATTGAACCCACGTCTACCGGCTACGAAGCGGACAATATAGCCTTGGCACTACAGCGCTTATACTAGTTTGTAATGTAGAGGTTCTGACTTTAATGCCACAGTGATTTCTGCGTTTGCATTTTTTCAGAAATTACCTTATAAGATTTTCTTTGCTTGGTTGAACTGCTTGTCGTGGGATCGCGCTGTGCCAGCAGTATTGGCATATACGGAAATTACGTGAACAAGTTATGGCATGTATAACCATAATGGTGCTCGTGTGACGGTACTACGATAACAAATCGTTTGTTCAGTTTGTCTACCTGTAAGAAAAATGAGGTGAAAACTGTTGTTTTTGCCGTAAGTTTGCATAAATTTTGTTGTGTCTTTCGTTTTAGCTGTAGTTTGAATTAGAACACTGCTAATGTTGATAACGGCGAACTACAGTATATTCCTACTGTTTTACAGAACTGTTCACAATTGAATAATATCGTTGTTGGTAATACGACACTTGATCTTGGTCAGTCTTGTCGCACAGCTGTGTGTGAGTATGGCATTGTTTATACTGGCTTTGTTGTTACAGTGTCAAAGTGCGCTTCAGATAATTCTGAGACATTGCTATCTCACTTCTTAAACTTAGAATAAATAACTGGCAAACTTTTTGCCAGACATTCGCACCGCTCCTTTGCGCATAGTATAGTAAGTGCTTGCTTCTAGGAATACAAATCGTATTCCGTATTTTCAATGCAAAATTTACTAAGGCCAGCGGTTTCTTTGTACCATCACACTCTTGTTTTGCCTTAGACTTTCAAATTGACGATGGTTTTCATGATGAAGTCTATGGGTAAAATGAATTCCCTACCCTCAACTAAATGCCCTGGAGCCCACAACTTCCATGACGCAGCTTTATTCTATTGTGCTGATAAAAAATTTCTTAAGGCCACTAATTCTTTCAACAACCACGATAGTTTGGCTAGCAAATTAAATTTTAAGTCTCTATTTGAGCTAAGAATAGAAATTTAACATGGCATTTAAATTGCGTAGATGTTTAAATGTGTTAACGATTGTGTATACGTCACAAAGAGAAACGACAAGTCATAACTCGTTTTTGCTCTTACTCATGGTAGTGGTCTATTAAACAATGCAGTTCTTTCAAGTATAGTTTTGCCGCAATTATCAACACGTAGAATTAATCAAATATTTTTTGCGTTTAATTACTCTCACTGAAAAGAAATAACTTTATAACGGCGATTTTTGTGCTTTTCGAAAGAAGTCATCGGCGAAGCGCTTTTCCCCTCACAGTAGCAATAATGTTTTACTTATTGCAATACCGCCCCTGATTGGAGCATCATGAAAGCCCTCAGCCAAAAGAAACCTTTTTCGAAGCACTTAGTCTATCAACCTTCTGCACTACCACCGGGTTTTGCGAGTGCTGCCAAAGTTTGAGTAGGATGTGAAGTCACCTACCAGCTAGCTAGATTTACGTCTGCTTTTGCGGGCGTAGTCATGTCAGTTCAGTGCAGTTAGCAGCCATCGGCCCGAAAATGCCATTGCAAAATTTTAACGGAGCATGATAATCTAATGTCAAGAACCGTGGTGAATATGTATCTGCGAAATTGTACAAAATGCCACTAAGTTTATGGAAAACGAAATATTTTGAGTCTCAAGCGTAGGTCTTCACCTTCCCTTCCCTAATTTTACTCTAAAAGGTCAATTTTCGACAATATTAAACTACGAGAATTCAAATAAGGCTCGTGGTTCAATCCGGTTATGTGTAATTGACCCGGCTGTGCTATAGATTACACAACCCTGCAGTAAACTTCAAATGAGGTGCCTTGAAGCCTGTGATCTTCCACTTCGCCTGATTTACTTTTAATAACGTGAATGTTTTGTTTTAGTACGAGACCAGTCTTTATTATGCTCATCAACATTTCAAACTTACTGTGATTCCACAAGTACATCCTGTGTAGCTAATGGTGATGGATATGTCACTTGTCTTTGCAAAACTGATTTCTTGGCTTCGAATACAACTTATTGTCAACGTAAGTTGCCTGCTAGTCAGTGCAAAAACTGCATTTTGTTTTGTTGTGTGGTAAGTTATTTTAGCAAAAAATTGTTTTTGCAAATCGTTTTGTCTTTCAACAGCATATATTATTCATTTAAAACTAACGTGCTACCAAATACTCACTTTTTACTTTAGTAAAAAAAGCATTTGTGGAAGCCGAAGTTTTTGTCTACAGCAATAAAGAACTTCATTTGCAATACTATTGTTATAGCCAAATCTTATCAGTTTTGATGCTGGAGGGCCTCCCTTTCTACGTCAACCACTTGACTTCCTCTTTTAATTCAAATATATTTTGGATGTTATGACATCTTTGATGAAGTTCTTACAGTTACCGTCCTCTACAGTTTGCCTCATGCTCTGCCAATAGCATTGCTGAGTTTTTTACTGGAGAAAGCAAAAGTGTTGACAATCTCATTAATTGCGACTACCGAAAAGCTTCAGCTTGTATGCCTTAGTTGGAGAATAACATTCGGCCGAACACAGTGGTTTTTCACATTTCGGCGCCGACGTTCGTTCTCGATTTAGACTTGATCTGCGCGTTCACTGGATGTAAAAGTCAATTACGTCATTTGTTTGTACAGAAAATATTGTTTACTTTTAGCCATTACACACTTTTGATTCGATTCAATCAGTAAAAGAACAAGCCAATATACCTTGAGCGTAATACTGAAAGAATAGCAAAAGCCTCGTGGGTGTAAGCCTGAGTATAAAACTCAGTGTTAAAACCTGCACGGTTCGCGGCTCAACCAAAATAAAACAAAGTTAAACCGCGCTCGGCTTCAGTGTAAGTCTGGCTTAAAAAAAAGAACCTTCAGAGTTCCAGATTGGTTTCCTGTTCATTTTTGCTGTTTTGAAGTCTTTTATGCATAAAAACTGACCAAAGTTTAACGCCACTACACCTTTTTGGTGTGATCAATTATACCAAAATGTTGCCGCTGTCTGATTAGAATGATGAGCATGTCGTATGATGAACGTATGGGCACCCAGCCATGGCTGACCGCCTTGCTGAAGTACGAAATGGGTGTCGCTTTCTCGTTGGTCAATCAGCAAGTTCCAACCGTATCTTTATCACATGAAACAGGAAGGATAAACGTTATTATCATGAAACCTACGTAAATTACGATCTAAAAGCAAAAATAAGCAAACCGTTCTTACTTTGTTTGTCGTTATTTTTAGCCATGAATATAATAGCAGCGAATACAGATTCGTTAGCATTGCAGCTGCGCCCAAAACATGTTTATTGCATTGCAGCTGCGCCCAAAACATGCTTGACTAGCCGGGAGTGCAACCAGCCGTTCGGAAGTTGCGTCAGCACTGTCAGCGGTGTTAGTTATTGCGGATGTACGTGGGGAGTGAGTGGAACAAGTTGTGAAGAAGGTTAGTGGTACCGCGGTGGGGTCTGTAGGGACTTCCCTGTGCAACCTGGAACATTTTTCAAAGGTTTCTTGTACCTGATAGTTTTTTGGTGACTTTTTATGTCTGATTGTTTAAATATCTCAAAATTTTTGCTGAAAGTTTGAGTAAAAACATTGTTGTTTAGCCTGGTTGCTCATCTTCGTAATAGTTACGCCAATATGCGCCGTGATAATCATTTGCCTAGTTGCTGTTGTGATGTACTGCTGGAGGAAGAACAGGAGGCAGTCGGAAGCATCGACTCCAACTTTTAATCCCACTCTCAGCGGACCAAAAGTAAGCAAGTAATTCATATCTTTATCCTCCAGTAACGGAAAAACTTTTACCGAACAACTTGCATACACATCTCCTTCGGATTTACCTTTACCCCCTGCACGCGCATTTACAATGCCGACACTGCAATCCAGCAGAGAAAATTGTAGAAAAGTACCTTGTCTAAGGACATCACTCAAACATGTTATTGTGCCTGCAAGGGCTTTAAGATTTTCGGTCATTAGTTATAAACCAGCACTTGTTATTGTTAATTGTTGTTTCTGCCTTGTGTGTTCAAGCACCGATCGACACTTACGTTAACCTCGCTATCAAAAACGTATTTAGACTGTAATTGCTCTAGTTGTAGAGAATTGGATAGTTGTAAATGAGGTCATAATCAAACCAACAAACGTCACAGCAACCGCAAGCAAATTCTAGCTGGTTCAGATCATGGTTAAGCTTTCCGACTTCAGGATTACCGCGAGCAAGCGCATGGTAAAAATCACTAACTGAACGTTGTGCAGAAAACGAGAGTTTTTTGTTTACAAAAATTGATCAAAACGCCCCAAAAGTCGTGGGCTGTGAGGCCACCACCGCGTCCTGATGGGTGTGAATGGTTTGCGGCTGCTTAATATCAAAAACATTGTTTTCGAAATGGTACAAAGTAAAGTTTTGCTTTTTGCATCGCCGTTGACAATCGCAGAAAGCTGTTTCATTTACCTTTAAAAGAAGAAGTTTTGTAGTAACATTTTTTTCCAGTTTTCCTTCAGTGAATATCCTCCTGGAGTAATGAGAGCCCGTCTTCCGGATTCAAGTCCTGACAGCAATGTGACGTTCGCTGAACTCCGCGACAAGATGGCATCATCAAGCATTGCACCTCCTGAGCCTAAATCGGCCAAAACCGTAAGTCAGTGTTAAAAATGAAAGAGCCTATTAATTCTACCCCACGGACGTCTCACCATTAAATTGATCACACGTCAAACAGCTGATTGATTTCCTCAAAATTCAATTTTGAGAACAAAATAAACATCTACGCAATTACACATTATGACGTCATCGTTGGCATAATAGCGATCTTAAATCATTGTTCTATGTTAAGACTTTTCCAAGGTTTTGAAGAGTATTGTTGTGACGTGCTTATTTTGTTTCAGAATTTGTCCAAGTACACTTATTTCAACCATGCGTTCGAAGGACATGAACAGGTGAGGCTAGTTGTTGCGCTGATTTAACTGATGCGCTAATAAATTGTCATTTTGATATTGCTCATTCTTTTTTGGAACTTGTCAGTTCAACGGACCCAGTGTATTTGAACTATACAGTTCCTTGTAACAAACAACTTTTACGAAGTACCTTTGACCCATGTCAGCTTTGAACCTGGTTTTTCGGTTACTAGACCGTGATATTGACACTCTGTGTAAACAGTACTCTTAAAAGTCATTGTAGGCTTTTATTGCTCGACTCTTAGTCTTGTAGCGAATACCACGGCACTTGATTTCAGCAGTGAAAGCTTTGTTATTTTACAAATTACTGTATTACAGCAAGATATTGGCTTTCTGTTTAGTCCAATACCAAGTGTTATAGATCACATTAGTATTTGTTTTCTAAAAGAATCCTTTTTACTGTTGAAAATAGAACGACGTAACCCCTTATACGCCTGCTCATTCTTAAAATAAAGTCAGGATAAATTTCTTCTAACGTCCTTCATTTTGTTACGTTTTCTTTTTGTTCCCACTGTTTTTAGTTATACCATTATAGATTGATATTATTTGTCTAGTATTTGTATTTTACTTCTGGAGAAGTTAGCTGAATCGATGATATTCTGGTTTTTTTTTTATGTCTTCTTGTTGAGTGGCCGCACGGAGTCAACTCACTGTGAATTTTATATTTTGTTTTGTGTTTGTGCTATTTTGTGCAGCACGTAATGAATAAGCCAAATAAATTGAACCGAACTATATTACCAAACTAAGAGCCAAAGTACACATGGTTAAGGAGGTGTTTTGATTGAAACTAGCCTCCATTCAACAGGTGATAGCACAGAAATATAAAAACTGAACTTTTTCAGATTGGTTTAAACGGAAGTCCTAGCAAGAACCCTCCCACTTCTGTGAAGCCTTCTCACTACTTTTAGAAACGTTAGTTTGTGAATCGAAACGTCAAAGTAATTTCACTTGAACGTTCCTTAAATTATGTATGTTGCACTTGATTTTGCGCTATTTCAATTTTAAATTCGAGCCTATTGCGTTGTGATCATAATTTTGTAAATTTTTTTTAACTGCATACTGTCACTATCATTCCAATAATGTTTGGTAGAACGTTTGAAACTACTAAGGTCGTTTTAAGAAATGATTTAATGATGTTCATTCCTCTTCTACTTTGGGATAAGTACACGACTTGAAACCGAACTCATGCCGCTTTCGCACCTCACACGCAATCAAGTGAAAGCAGCGAAACTGGGTGATCGGGTTCAACACAAGTTGTCCCTCCCCTACATTGTATTTGTTTATTTTAATCTATGTTGCCTATGATGTTCAGTAGCACGCTTTTTTTGTTGTAGCCACATTACTTAGCTTTCAGAAGTTCATACAGCTGCAACTGTTTAACTGTTACTAGAATTAAATTAAAAGATAGCGCGTCCGATTCTGACCTTTGTTAACTATTTTCGTGATGTGAAAGCCTTATTAGAAAATTTTATGGTCAGCCATTTTAACCAACAGTTCTATTCATAAGAATTTTGTTGTCGAAAACGGCAAATTTTTTGCTAAGTCTGCGGCTTTGTGACATGCGTTTCAAGTGAACATAGTGTTGGAATATTTAGTTTACCAAACTTCTTTAACCGTCATGATCTTTCGTTTTGATATGTCATGTAGCATGTATGCTTCCTGGAATCTGTTAGTAATTCAAACAGCTTTTATATTTTTACTGGATGTTGCCAAATCGATATTTTTGTTATTTTTTTTACTCTCGGTCATTGTGCTATGTTGTTATCACTGTGGATCTTTCGATCTAAATAAAATTAGCAGTTCAGCACATTGTAACTGTTTTGATGAAGTGATGTTTTATATAAATAAAAAGATTTTTGCACACATTGTCATTGTTATTGTAAAACGTTTGCCTAGAAGCGTAATCGTTTGGATAGGTATCGGTAATTTCAAAAGTTTGTGCAAAATTATGTGCGTGTTACACCGGTTCAAAAAGGTTACCCAACAAAAATGTATCTGAAAGAAGGGTCGGTCGTACTTGCACCCACGTTCTAGAATGGATTTTACTATTTTAATTCATATCTTTTGTTTAAGTGATCTTAAACCACCAGCATTATGTATGCTAGAAATGGGCAACTGATGACCTACACCTTCATTTAATGAAGACTGCGAGTTAGTTTTTACAATCCAGAAAATTTCCTTTCACTGGCTGTGCTCCTTGAAAACCGGTAAAAACACCATTAAAATGAATCGCTTGTACCATGATTACCCAATTTCCGAAAGTTGTGAACCTCAATTATACAATGGGCAAAAGCATTGTTGGTTGGTGACCGACAAAAAACTAAAGACTTTTGATAAAGCATAGCTTAGAGCCTTAGTCCGTCAACTTGTGGAACCCATACTAGGTCCACTGCAGTGGATGGTCTGTATGTACTCGGCGAAGCCGAATCACTAGTGAATGAGTGGCGGTTGTCGCAGGTGCACTAAATCTAACAATTGCTAGATATCCACTATAGTGGACACAGTATAGGTCCCACAATGTGTGGCCGTCTAAGCTATGCTTTATTAAAAGCCTCTAGCTTCTTGTCGGTCACCAACTGCATTGAAGAGACTTGATAGGTCGAAACAGTGTCACTGTCTACAGTTTGCTGAGTGCATCGCTAGCCTATTGCATTACATTGTTGGTTGCTTTCTTTATTTCAATCTCAGAAAACCACAATTATTTATCGCGGCTTTCTGTAATCAAAGTTGCCCATTCCAGCAGTGTAGTTGGCAGACATGAAGTTAGCAATGATTAGTAGCCTAATAAAAGAAGGACTTATACTCGTAATTCGGTTAATGACGTTTATAGGTGCCCTGTAAATACTGTAGGAGGAGCTAGAATTCAAGCCATCTCCGATTTCAAATCTGCGCTACACAATTTTTTGTTAAGCAGTTGTACAAGCATTCCTCATTTAACGACGGGTTCCCGTTGTAGCGACCCCATCGTTAAGCGAATTTGTCGCAAAAAGAGTATTCTTTACATTTTTGTCCGATTGTGTAGATTAAATCTTTTGCGAAACTGCTGAAACCAACCATGGCTTGCAAAAACTGTTTCCGTGCACACTTCTTCCCCAAGTGACTTGAGCGTGTTAAAATTATAGCAAGGCTATTCGTCTTTTTATTTGGTCGTCAAACCACGTGGCCAACAATTTTTCTATTTGATTTTAACTGCCTTGTTATCGCAGCTTGTATCCCATCGTAATATCGGCGGTCTCCTTCACTCTCACTTTACCGTATTCTTTAGGATCGTAGGCGCAGTAAAATACCCCAGATGTAAGCTACTTTGCGGACTAAACCAGATGTTTGGATGACAACATGTACTGTCTGTCAACACTCATAGGTGAAAAACTTTTAAAATTTTTGGGAATATTTCTTCATTTTCTTTGAGTTGGAACCAAAATTCACGATGCGCCAAAGCATTCCAGAATTTTAGAATTTTATACGCAAAGGATTTTTCTGAAGCTTGTTTGGGATTTTTAACATTTCGTGTTGGCAACTATGTTCATGATTAGTCTGCAGGCTGTTGAAAAATGTAGTAGATCATGGTGCGGCCAAATAAATGGGTAGTTTTCCTACAATAATTAACGTTAAGAAAACCATGTGGTATTTCAATTATTTTTTATTGTTTTAAACTAACAGAAAGGTGATAACCTAAGCTTTTGTTAATTTTTTTGGCTAAATTGTGTTTGGATATTACATTGTAATCGGTCAATTTTTTAATATTTTTGTAAATGGCTGCAGGCCCAATTTCAGAACGAAATCAAGGTGAGTTATTCATAATTTTGTTTAATCTAAGCAGCTTAACTAATGTATGCCCAATAACTCAGTGTATTGATTAAGTTTCCTGGTTAGCTGTTTGTTTATATTTATTTCTACTTAATTTTGAAATCCAAGGAAATAAAATTGACGTACCTAAACTACACTTCTATGCAAAAATCAAAAGCTATCATAAATTGTTACTAGCAGATGTAATGTGCAAAGTAATAACTGAGGTATATAGCTATGTCGAATGGTGTGTGATTTTGGTCAAACGTTTGGTCTAGGTGTGCCAAGTGGTGACAGCCATGATCAAATCTGGTTTCTGTGATGTGCATTATTTTCTTCCATTAAAAGTACTTAACTAAGTTTGATAATTTTTTGTGCATGAGGTGTTAGGAGGTTTAGCTATGTTCTGACTCATACTATTCTATGCTTGGCCTGTTAGCAAAGCTATTCTAACTTTATGGGTTTGTTTTTGTCACATTAATTTTTTTGTTTTTTTTGCAATGATATGTTTTCCTAATGACTGATTTTTACAGATGCCACAGTTTATGTTGGAGGCCTTGATGATAAAGTAACAGAGCCATTGTTATGGGAACTATTTTTACAAGCTGGTGTAGTTGTTAGTACACATATGCCCAAGGTTTGTACTTTGTAGTATTTCTAATTAGCATTTCATGGTACAGTATTTATTCCAGTGCCCTCATGGTTGTCGAAATGCTCTACACAAACATTCTGTTTTGCTATTGTAGGATATAAAGTTTAATTTCAGCCTAATTTTCATTGTTGTTTGTTCTCTGTATTCAGTTTTGGATGACAAAAATAAAATAAAAGTAGCTATTTTGCCATCATCAATATTTTATCCTTGGAGGCTATTTTGAAATCACCATGAATGTGTGTTTAAGTAGCCATATTTGCTCTGATTCTGGCAGCGATACTGTGGTGTTAGTAAATAGTGCAGCTGCCTTGAAATGCAATGGTTACAGGTTGGAATCTTTGCTGGCACAGCACTTAAACAAAGGCAGTGAACACAGGAGGGGAGCCTGGTATGTGAATGTGCATGGTAGTGTACACTAGGAGGGGAAGTAAACAGTGTACACTGGGGTGCAAATTATAATAATTTGCTATGGAAATTGACCAATCAGAAACGACCAAAAGTCACATATTTAATACATCATTAAAATTGACCAATCACAAATGTCCAATGGCAAATAGCCTCCAAGGGTAAAATGTTGTTGATGGCAAAATAGCAACTGCCTAATAAAATAGACCTACCAGTAGTAATATGAATTCTGCCTTTTGGAGACTAATTCCATAACAATATTTCCATGCTAAAGAAGATTGTTGTGTTTTTGAGAAAAATTGCTTATGTTAGTTCTCTTGCTTGGAGAAAGGCAGTTTGTGTTATATCAAAAGCATTCACAATTACTTCATCATTTATTTCTACCATAATAATAAAACTTTAATGCTGTTTATAGCAACGTTATCTTTTTTAAACAGTTCCAAAAATCCAATCTGATTGATCATGTAAACCTCTTAATTTAGGATCGTATTAGTGGAACTCACCAAGGGTATGGGTTTGTTGAATTTTTATCTGAAGAAGATGCTGATTATGCAATTAAAGTTTTAAACATGATTAAAATGTTTGGAAAACCGATAAGAGTGAATAAGGTAAAATTAAGATTTCTATTTTTGTTATTTATTACAGATTGCACTGATTTTGAATTTATGTGCAAATGGTGTAATTGATTTGTCATACTTTATTATCATCTGGCATTATTTTGTGTAATGCTTTGAGCTTGTTTTTACACTACAGTGCTGTAAATAATCCATAGATTGCTTCTTTTGTTGGTGGAATTGTTATGTCTGTCATATTGTGAAACAAGCTTAATAAGACAATTTTAATTTACCTTGAAAAAACTATTTTGACATAAGTTTTGGCGTTAAATCAGGGGTAATGTCTCCTTAAATGAATAGAGCTAGGGGGATCACTTTCAGATATCTTCTAGAGTTCAGATACGGTGTCAAAAGTTTTATTAAAAGTTCTGCATTATTAAAAGCTTAGTAAATTTTTTATGCTTGCAGTTAGAACTCTCTGTTTTTTCTAAGTTGACACATATAACTCTTTGTCATATAGTCTAATATTTTTACGGATGTTAATTTGAATGTTATTGAATACATATATTGATTTAAAATTTTTTTTTTTGCTGCCGTGATGTAGTTGTAATTATTCTGCACTTCAAAAGAAATCAAAGGCTTGGAGTTCAAAACTATAAAATCACCATCAGTATTCGTCTGGAAGGGCATCTGGAATTTATAGTGCTGCATTGCTCCTGCAAAGTTTGGTTTGAAATGAATGTATAAACTACACTAAATCAGCACGTCTAAGCTTGCAAAAACGCAGAAAAAAAAACACAATCAATTTCATGTTTGTGCATTGTTGAGATTTGTAAATTATTGTTTGCAGGCATCCTCTCATCAAAAGAACTTAGATGTCGGAGCAAACTTATTTATTGGCAATTTAGATCCAGAAATTGATGAAAAATTGTTATATGATACTTTCAGTGCTTTTGGCGTTATTTTGCAGACGCCAAAGGTAAATTTGTTTGTTGCACTTTTGTTTAATTGTTAGCATATTTCAAATATGCAATTAAGTGATCATTAATCAATAGATCATCAAATCATAACATTACAGGGGCAGTTTGGAATTTCAGTCTTGTAATTATGTGGAACAGAAATGGGCATGGAGGGATATGCACATGTGAGAAAAAACCTATAACAATGCTAGGTTACAAAGATCACTACATCAGTTGTTCTCAAACTTTTTTTGCCATGACGCTTTTGGAAAAGTTTGCTAGGCATGCGACGCACCACTGATAACAAAATTTTAAATAAGAAAATTCAAACTTTCAAACGACGCTTTATAAACGAATTTTGTTTATTATTACACTGAAACACCATCAAGCAAAAAAATGGACAGGTTCAATCATTAGGCCTACATCGTAATGTGATGTGTGTGCTTGTTTATTTTTGCAAAGTTCATCAAATCTCAGTAGAATTTTCGAAACTGCAACCCGAATATCTCTTTCAACGTTTATACGTGTTCGATACTTAGTTTTAATAACAGCCATAGCAGAAAAACCCACTTCACACAAATACGACATAGCAAAAGGAATAATCATTTGTAGTGTTTTTTCCGTCAATGCTGGATATTCGCCATTCAATGAAATCCAAAATTTTGTTGGACTTCCTGAATTAAACTTCCTTTTCAGGGAATTATCACAAGTAGGGTCTATGCAGTCTTCTTTTTCTTGTTCACTGAAGGACGATGGGCAGGGTTGGTCAAAAGGATTGCGAATCCATTCATAGTCGGATAAATTTTCTGGAAAATACTTAAAAAATTTCGAGTCGACCTTGGATAGATGTTGCACAATATGCTTCGTAAATTTGATGGCAGCATCATGCTTTTCTTTTCAAGAAAAGTGGACAACGCCTCGCGGTGAATCATGCAATGCATCCATTTTGCCATGGGTGCACGTTCTTCAATTAGACTTCGCAGTCCACAGCAGCTGCCCGACATAGCTTTGGCACCGTCTGTGCATATACTGATACACTTTTCCCAATCTAAATTGTTTTTCGAAACAAAATTGTCAGTTATATTGAAAAGATCAATGCCTCGGCATCCAAGCTCAATAGGTTTGCAAAATAACAGCTCTTCTACTAAGTTTTGTTTAGAAAAGTCAACAAACCGAACATAACAAATGAGGTGTGCATCTCTACTATTATCAGTTGCTTCATCTAGTTGGAAACTGAATTCTCGCTCTTTCATTTGATCAATCAGTTGGTCGTGAATGTCCTCTGCCATGTCATCAATCCGGCGACACATGGTATCATTAGATAATGGTACCAATATTAACTTTCGAGCAGCTCCCTCTCCTATCATCGTAGTTGCAAGATCGACTGCAGCTGGCAGTATTAGTTCCTCAGCAATGGTGTGAGGTTTCTTACACTTGGCAATTCTGTGCGCCACTTGGTAGGATGCTAATAACGCTTTTGATGGGAGCTGGGTGAATTGTGAAATGGTTGACACTTGCTTCTTTAGATCATTTAATTTTCGAGCAAAAAATTCTCTGGGTTTATTTACAAATTGTGGATGTGATGATCCTAAATGGCGTTTCAGCTTATTAGGTAACATGCTCTCACTGGCCAGTACCTTGCTGCATATAACACACTGAGGTTTTTCTTCGCCATTCAGCAGAATAAACGTGAATCCAAAATCTAAATAACTGTCGTTATACCTGCGAGATTTCTTTTTAGGTCTGTCACTGTCATCTTCAAACGTGATTTTACGCTTTTTGTTTGCATCCATTTTACTTGACTGAACTGAAGTTGCTGAACTGACTGCTGCATCTTTCATTTACACGTGCAAAATGAACATTGTGCAATGCTTTTATTAGCAATCAATTACTACTGTTACGTAACAATACATTGAAATACAAAAAAACGTCTTGCCAAGAGTCATAGCAAAAATTTATTGTTTTATCATAATAGATAGACAGATAGTGATAATGCGACACAGAAATATAATAACTTTTACTGACATTAATTCAGTATTGCTACAAATGGAATTTCTTGTGCGATGCCCCTGGAAAAACAAAACGACGCACCAGGGCGTCGCGACGCACAGTTTGAGAACCACTGCTCTACATTGTTGCCATCATAGGACAGCATCAGTCGCTACTTACCTTGTGCGGACCAGCTTTATACCCACAATTTATTCCAGCTTGTAAATCTTTTTAGCATTAAGCTGTGCTGTTGACTAAGATACTTCCACGCAGTAAGATGCAGGTTTTGTGATCAAGGTGTTGAGTGTAAATGAGTTGGGCGTTGTTTGTACTCTTGCGGAAGCAGAGGTGCTTAACCGGATTTTACTCACCTAGTCAGTGCGTTTGCACTACAATGGCAACTTCAAAAAGAATGTAAACTTAAGTCGTTTTATGCATACCCGAAAACGTTTTTTAAAGATTAAAGATACATAAGTGACGTTTACTTTTTAAGCAGAGCTGAAGCTGATACTTTTAGTAAGTGCTTTTTAAAGGATGTTAGAAACCATCATTACGACTTGGTGGGCACTCAAGTTTATTGTTTTTCAGATCATGAGAGACCCAGACACGGGTAACTCGAAAGGCTTTGCTTTTATCAACTTTGCAAGTTTTGAAGCATCAGATGCTGCATTAGAAGCAATGAATGGACAGCATTTATGCAATCGTCCTATCAGTATATCATATGCCTTCAAGAAAGATTCAAAAGGCGAAAGACATGGAAGCGCTGCTGGTACGTGCGTTTACTAGCTGCCTTTATATATTGTTTTATTTTTGTGTTCTATGCAGCTTTGGTGCAAAGGTGACTCTGATATCACATAGGTTGGGTATGATGTTTGAAATGGTAACGAAGTACCAGTGTGGTTACTTTAGTTGTAAGAGTACCAGTCGTATTTGCTTAGTCCGCTAACGTTGCTGCACTATTTTGCAATTTGCTAATTGAACTTACTTTGTGGAGTGAATGTTGTTCTGTAACTTTGGTAGAGTGCTTGCTTTCAAAACCTTAATAATGGCAGCTCTAACCATTGTGATCAGTCTTGATGTGGCTATGTAGGTTTGTTGCTTAAGTAGTTGCATACTTGTTTTGATTTGATTTCTTTACTTGATATGTTTACTTCGATAAGGGCAAAATCGCAAATTTTGCTTGACTTGTAACTATTTAGAATATATTGGCTCTGTCATAGTTGTCAAAGTCGTTTTTTCACCAAAGGGGATTTTGAAACATCTGTAAAGCTTAAAACTGTAGCAAGAAAAATACTAATTGGGTGTACCTCTAGATCTTACTAATAAAAACCTATGTACAAGTTGTCAATGGGATTCGAACCCACATTCATGCCAACCATTCAAACCCTGGCGATCGGCTTATTAATATGGAGCATGACTGAACAGAAGTGTTTACCTCTACCATATTGGCCATCCTCGGTTGGTTAATTAAAGTTGATTCGGTCACTGCTAGTTGTGGCACAAGCTACTACAAGTTGTGCCGTTAATTCATCTATCAATCCTGGTAAGCACTGGCGACATTACAAGTTTAGATTGTTAACATTGCTTTGCGAATGTCTAGCACAGTACTATGAAATATCATCTTAAAACACTGATCCTACTTTACAGAAAGATTACTCGCTGTACAGAATCCGCTATCCCAAGCAGATCGACCACATACATTGTTTGCTGATGCACCCAGTGAAATACCTATTCCGCCAATAGAAATCATGGGTATGGAGATGCCAGGTATGTTCGATGGTTTGATGTTAGTACATAGCTTTATATCTCGCATACATAATAGGTCCATAACTTAAACACGAAACCTGAATTGTTATAATCTTAGTGCTGTGATGACATTTTCGAGCAAGTCGTCACGATTACATTGGAGTAGAATTCTGTGTGAATGCTTTTACTTACACACTGTAATTTCTGTTGGCAAATATTCCTATGTCGCGTTCATTTTAATGCTGTGCTGACTGATTTAATTATATTTAAGCTTCTTTTTTAATTGCGCTATACTTCTGTTTGAGAGCGAATGTTTTTGCTATTTTCGATCACGAGATTATTGTTTGTTGGTTGCGCTGGAATATTTTTGTGCTCAGACTTGCTTCTGAGTTATCAGTATTGCCGACGCACTGCATTTCTATAAGTGCAAGCCGGCAAAGAAAAGTGCCTTCAGTTGCCTTTCCTGGGAACACAATGTGGACTTGGTGAGGTTTGAACTGACAATCGCGGCCACCATCACCTGCGCTCCAACCCATTTGGCCACGTTGCCGACAACGACCTTTACAGTGCTGCTTTAGGTGGGGATGAAACCGTGATTCTAGGCGCTTTAGTCGCAAACTAGCACTCTTCCATTGCTCCGTGGTTGTATAACGTTTATCGCCGACTTGAATTGAATAAATGTTGGTGTTGAACATGGCTGATTTCAATTGTATCTGATGTAATTGTTTGTTAGGATTGCCTCCTCCACCTATGCCCATGCCAGGTCTACCTCCAATGGCGCCGCCCATGATGCCTCCTATGGGGATGGGTCCACCTCCCCTCGGGCATATGCCTCCGATGCCGATGATGCAAAATGATCCAGACAATCAACCTCCTCCGAATTTACCTCCTCCAAACTGGGGAAACAGACCTATGGGTCCTCCGCCACCAAATATGATGCCTCCAGGCGGACCGATGGGAATGGGTGAGATAGCTTTCGTTTTAAACTAACTTCCATGTAGAAACGTGAAGTATAACTATTAAATCATTGCTGTTGAGACGAACGTCCGTTAATATTATTATCGTTAAGATATACTCATCTTTAATGAATTAAAACATTTTATTTGAATTCTAAACGTTTTCGGCACATCATATGCCCCTTCTCAAAGAATATAAATACACTGCTTAATCCAGAAATTTAACTCTGTGATGAATGTGTTTGCATAAAAGTAGTTGATTTGGAGGAGCAGAAGTTCCTCTTTACCGAAATATAATTGTCCTTTGATAATGATTTGTTTTTTGGTTTTATTTCAGAATGTAATTTGCAAGTGAGACTTATTTTTTATTGAATACCAATATTTGGTGTGGTTTTGAACTCAAACTATTTGCTTTGAAGACCTGAACTCTTCCGCTAAGTGCCATTGAACCCGCTCAATTAAGTTTTTGCCGTTTGCCAATTATCACGAAAATGTACAACTTCCTATTGGGAAATAGGAAAAAATTTTAAGTGTCTTTACGTGAACATGGATCTGGATTCCATATCATCTTACTTTGTTTTAGGTGGACCTGGAGAAATGCCCTTCAGTGGCCGGGGTCCGCCAGTTGGTCCACCAATGGGTGGGCCGCCTCCTGGTCCCTGGGGACCTCCGCCGAGAGCACCCCCGATGTTTAATGATAACATGCCACGAGGGCCACCGCCTCCGTCCATGGGAGGGCCAATGAGAGGCCCACCACCGCCCCCGAGAATGGGTGGTCCTCCTATGGGAGGGCCACCCCCACCTCCGATGATGGGAAATCGTGGAAACTGGGATTGAGAAGAGTACATTTTATTGAAACGGAGAATGGAAAGACAGGTTGTCAACTGAACAGGAGTTGCTGAATTTCTTAATTTACTTGATTGCCTTATCATGTTTTGCTGCTGTTCAGCGTCCAAAACGAATTATATCTTCTGCCATTTGATGAAATTGGTCATTTTCCAGTTTTGGACATTCGAGTACTGGTATAAGGAGCTGCTTTGTTGAAAATAAAATTGATTTTGTAACGGTGTCTCATGAAACCTGTCGGTAGTGGGGTCTGTATTTTTTGACCATCATGTGGATGTCAGAGAAACTAGTGGTAATAATAGGCCTCATGCTCAAATTGAGAGCGCTTATTGCACTATTAGGCTTTTGTACAGTTTTGGAAGTAGTTTGTGCACTTAAATTTTTCAGTCGCTTGTCTGATTTGAAGTTGATGCAACATAATCAATGTTCGCTCTGACCTTCACTCTCTCCCACCTCACGGTCTGGCGCTTTGGACAGACGGCTCTGTTTTTTCTTCTTTGGGTAAAGGAGGCTCTGGTGTACTTGCCAACTGCTTTCTCTGTGGTGGCACTGAGGCCCCTCTCTCCTATTCGGCAGGCCCAATATGTTCAAGTTTTTCCGCTGAAGCCTGCGCCTAATTGCACGCTCTTTGCTGGTCTCGGCAGCACCAACAAGTCTGCCATTTCTCTTCTCCTCGCTCTAACCTCGTCACCCTGTCTTCTCCGTCTTTCCTTTTACCCCAATCTCTCTGGCAGATGTGGCAGGAACATTCTTCTCTCTCCTGTTCTATCAGGCTATACAATGGGTTCTCGAACACTCGTTTCTCCCGGGGAACGACGCGGCTGATGAGCTTGCCAGACAGGGAGCGCTACTTGTGTGCTCTACAATCCCTCGTAGTCTTTTTCATCTTGTCTCTTGTATCCACTCTTGTTTTTTCTCGGACTGGAGGTGTACTGTCTCATCAAAATTCTTCGTGCCCTCTTCAATTCTTTGCAGTCTCTCTCTTTTTATCTTTTGTATTCACTCTTATTTTTTCTCGGACTAAAGGCGTACTGTCTCATCTAGATCGTTCGACACACAGGTTCCGTCGATTTCCACTGAGGAACTTGTGGTCTCTCGTCTTCGCTGCCACGGACATAGCCTTCTGTTAAGCTTTTATCTTTCTAGGATTGGCAGAATCGAAAATCCTGGCAGCGCCTGCGGACGCTTTTCATCTCATTCTGTTCTGTCCGGCTACGGACTTTTTACGCCGCTCGCTCTTTGCAGACTCTCTGTTTCTCTACAACCTCTGGCTAGGCCCTGGAAAGTTGCCGTGCTTTTGGGGCTCCATAGTCTTCGGCCATGCCCCCATCCCTTGGAAAGGGTCGGGTAGCTACAACAACATGCTTTTGATTTCTTGTTGCTAACCGACCCCTTCCGAGGGATGGGAGTATGGTGGAAGGCCATGGCGTGGACCAAAGGTCGTATATAGAAAAAAAATCACCAAAGAGCGAGCGGTGCAAAGAGTTCGTGGCTGGACAATGCAGAATGAGATGAGAAGTACACGGAGTTGGATGACCGCAGGTGTTGCATAAAAGGATTTTCAGTTTTACCAATTCTTGAACAGATAAAGAGTTTAAACACAAGGCTGTGTATGTGGCAACAAAGACGAAAGAGGAAACTGCGAGCGTGACGAGGAAGCCAAAGTTCCTTTGTGGATACTGAGGAAACCTGTTTGTCGAAGAATTTACACGAGACAGTACGCTTCTAGTCTGAGGTAAGAGTGGATACGAAATGAGAGACTAGATGACTGAAGCAGCGCATGTCGTCTCGTCAACTCATCAGCCGTGTCTTGGTCCGGAAGAAATGAGTGACCGGGGATCCATTTTAGCCGGACGGAGAAGTTGGCAGATGTGCCAGAGAGCGTGGGATAGAAGGAAGGACGGAGGAGAGGAGACTGTAGCAATGATAGAACGAAAGTCTTTAAGAGAAGAAAAAGGAAAGAGAAGCGGCAGTCTTGTCGAGGCTAGCGGAGTAGTTGCAAAATGGCGCGGGCTTTAGCAGAAAAGCTTAAACACACTTGGCTTGCCGAATGAAAAGCGGTGACCCCAGCGTCACAAAGTAAGCAGTTGGCAACGACGCCGGAGGCTCCTTTACCAAATGGAAGAGCACATTGTCCAGTCCAAATCACGAGGTCAGAGACGGAAAAAAGCGAAGGTGGGCGAGACCCACACCTTGGCGAGAAAGAGGAAGTTCATAGCAAGGGGTAGAAAGAATGCTCTTCATACCAAAGGGAGGGCTAAAAACAACTTCCTAGACAAAAGCATAAGCGAGTGAGAAAAAAATGATTATTCAAAAAGACTTGAAAAGCTGTGATTTCACCTTCTGTCTACCCAATTTTAAAACAGGAAAAGGAAGAAAGTCGAAGGACTCGCTTATTAGATAACAAAGCAAGATGAGTCAGGGCGGCTCGTAGGGGAAACAAGAATGCCTCAGAAAAGGGAAGAAGAATAAGAGAAAAAAGAGGCAACCGGTGATGGAACGACTGGGCACTCGGTGAAGGCGTTCTAACTTGTTAATAATGAACAAAGGAAACAGTCCAGATAAACAGGTAAAAACGGGACAAAGAAAAACTTTGCAACGTACGGCCCTACGAGAGAGCAGAAATGCAACGTAAGCCCTCACGAGGAACCAGAGATGCAAGATAATGTCCCCCACGAGGAAGTAGAGATGCAACGAGGAACCAGAGATGCAACGCAAGGCCCAATGAGGAAGCAAGGATGCAGCGTAAGACCCCGAGAGGAAACAGATATGCAGCCTAAATCCTTGAGACGAGGGAAGAACTTGCCTTCAGTGACGATGCACGTGTAAAGCAGAAAAGAATTCAATCAAAGGTAGACCCCAAGAAAATTGGAGATACGATTAAAGCGGATGAGGGAGTTAAGCAGGGGCAAGCGTGTGGCTAAAGATTAGCTTCGTAATAATCAACCAAATAGGAGGCCTCACATTTTTCCGGGTCGAGAGGAAGACACCAGTGGTGAGACCAGCGCTCCATCCAAATCAAGGCATCTTGTTTAGCCTGGGGAGGGGGTCAATGAGATAAAGACTGCAGAAAAAGAGCACACGGGATTTGAAGGTGTGCTTAAAAAGCTTTGAGGCGCAAGAGATTGGAGAGATAGGCAGGAAAGAAGGATGTGAGTTGAGAGATTTTCTTATCTTACGGGGGGGAAATAGCAGAAGAGTTACAATCAGAAAAAAGGTATTCCGAGAATGATTGAAGATGTGAAAACGCTTTATTTTGGAGCAGGATAGGTACATCAACTAGAGGTCAACTACTCAGGAGCCGTGGTATTGTTAGAAAAGAGGTGGAAGCCCCCCAAAAAGTCCACTGGCTGTAAAATGAGAGCAAAAGGAGGATGAGAATTCAATGGAAGAAGCCCGGGAGAGCTTAGACAAGTAGCCTCTGGTACTGCTTCGCCGGAAGTTTGGCTGAGACGCAGAAAAGTAAAACCTCAGATGGGTGGCGTAAACCAATGCCGATTGCCTGGGAGAATAGCAATTTGGAAAGTTAGACGAAAAAGAAGAGGAAGATACAAAATTAGCTACAAATGGAAAGGAGTATAGGCTGATTAAGAAAAGAGGGAAGAGCATGTGTGATGCCGTGCCTTAGTTCTGGCTTTGACAGACAAAGCATGTTGAGAGACTGAGACATAAGCCTGACGCTTTTTATGACTTCTATAAGCAAAAGCTTGGAGTCTGTTACGTATTGCTTCTGCCACTTCGGAAGACCATCCTGCTTGAGTTGGCTTTTGATGCGGCAGAATAGAGCAAAAGACTAATAGCGTTCAGTACGAAAAAGGTAAAGAGTGCTGCTGCAGAATGGAGAAAGAGGGCTATTTTTTTGCAAAAGAAGAGTGAGAGTCAAAGTAAAAAGCAAATTGATTCCTGATGCGTATCCCAGAAGGACAAGAAAGAGCAAAAGATTTCCAAGTCTGGCCAAACCTGAAATAGAAAAGAAGGTTGGGAGACGAAGAACCCGCTTATAATATAAAAGAGTGAAATGAGTCAGGGTGACTTGTAGGTGAGGTAAAAAACCTCGGAGAGAAGAAGTGGGATAGGGGAGGACGAGAGGCAGCCGGTGATGGCGCGACTGGCCGCTCGGTGGAGGCGTTCCAATTTGGTGGAATTGGTAGCGCTTAGAAAAGGAAACCATCCGGGTGAAGCGTAAGTGAAAACGGGCCAAAGAAAAGATTTATGCGACGGAAGAGAGAGGGGCCACAAGAGGAAGCAGAGATACATAGTAAGGCCTTGAGACGTTGGAAAAACTTGGCCGTCAGCGAAGATACAGTTTTAGAAAAGGAAAGAGTGCGGTCGAAGGTGACCCCAAGAAAAGTTGGAGTGGGATTGAAACGGAGGCGGAAGCCGAGTAGGAGGAAGTTTGGCTGGAGTTTAGCCTGATGGGGATCCACTGAAAAGAAGCAGGCCTCACATTTGCTCGGATTGAGAGGAAGACACCTGTACTCAGCAGGGATGTGGAAGCGGTTATTTTTCAAACGCTTCCGCTTCCACACCTATCGCTTCCGCTTCCACCAACAAAAAACCAAAAAACGACCGTTGACAATTTTTTTTGCCTTTTGTGGGTCTGTAGCCTGCCTTCTCCTACACTTTATCATTTTGAGAAGACAAAAACCTTCATTTATTGCTATTACTTTACCTACTTCGCTTGAGCTTATTATTTCGAACTACTCTGTGTTTGTTTTTCCAAGATATCAGAACTCGTGTTGAATGTAGAACAGTGCTTTTCAATCTTTTTGTCATCGCGGAGCCCATAATGTACTTTCGCGTTTGTCACGGAACTCCCACTAACCAAAATTTACAAATCACGAATTGCTTGCAAGAAAATCAAATGTTTTGTTACTACAATTCAAAAAATAATTAAACACTTCAACAAATAGACAGTTATTACAAGTTCGTTCACTACTTACAACTACTTTTACAACAGTTAACCTAATGCTTCTCAGATCTAAACCGTATGATTACATATCACAGCTCTCGACAATAACATGTCGTCACAACAACAAATTACACCGTCAAGCGTTGATTTTCCCTCTCTATTCTTAACTAACTCTGACTTTGAGTTAACTTTAACTCTAATCATCACTACCTTCTGTCCATCCTCAAAACACGTATTGACTCCGATCTTTTTGGATAGTGAAGTGCGAAATTTCTGTCGTATATATAGTATGTACATGTAAAGCGAGCAAAATTGAACTGCACCAATCAACAGCCGCCTCAACGTGGTAGTGCGGTCCCCGACCCGTTTGGGTTGGGTCAAAATGGCTGTTGGCCTTCCCGAGGGTTCTAGTTACCCCGGGCACTCCCCTCACACAAACCACTTTTTCGCCGTGCAGCCCCCAAAACGACCGCAGAAGGGTAGTACGCAGTCTCTTTAAAATTGGCCTGTCTTCTCTCTACTCCTGCCTTTCTCTTGACTGTCTTCTCATTCTTCTCCTTCTCCTGATGGGTGGCAACGTTCATCCAAACCCTTGTCCCGTCTTTCCTTGTTTATTGTTCGCTGGAAATGTGACCTGGCGGGGTAGGTCAGTGCAATGCTGCACATGCTCTAATTGGGTTCATTTAAAGTGTTCACTACTCTCCTTTTCTAGATTCAGAACTCTTGGCAGCTCTCATTTCTATAGCTTCCCTCCCTGCTTTTTGGAGATTCTACACCTACCAGCACTGTGACTTCTTCGTCGAACTCCTCCAGCTGGTATACCTCCACTGCTCAATCTGGCCCCCATCTGCTAATGCAGCACTCGCACCCCACCCTCACTTTCAGACTTCTTAACCTTTTTCCGCTCACTTTGTATCTTCTCCCTCTGCACCCTCACCACCGCCTCATGCTCCTGGCTGTTTCTCTTTACCTCCTGCTTTCTCTTTCCCTCCATAACTCTATCAGGGTTCTTCAATGGAATACTGGGGGTCTCCGAGCCAGGATAACTAAACTAATACACTTTATTTCGTCTCATCCCGTTGACCTTATTTATATCCAGGAATCTGACCTCAATTTATCTTCCTTTTTCCGGATCCCTGGATTCTCTGCTCTGCAATCCCATGGTGGCACCCACTCCCTATCTGGTATTTTTTCTACTGATATCGCAGACGCTAGCGGCGGCGTCATCATTTTCGTCAAGCAGTGCTCATTCTTCTCTGAGCTTTCTAGCTCCTCTCTTTCTTCGCTTGGCCCCTACTTTGATTATGTAGAGGTCAACATCTCTCTAAACGGCTCCTCCTTGTTCTCATTTCTTAATGCTTATGCTCCCTCCATTCGTTCTTCCACGAAGGATAGCAGAATCAATTTTTTTCTCTCTCCATTTTTCCCTCCTATGTGGAAGCGGAAGCGGTGGATTTTTCGCACTTCCCCAGAAAAAGTACCGCTTCCACCGCTTCCGCATCCCTGGTACTCAGACCAGCGCTCCAATCGAAACAGAGCTTCTTGTGTGGCCTCCACCGCAGTAGGGACCGAGGGGTAGGAGGACCAAATGGCTAGATCGTCAGCGTAAAGAGAACAGCTGACGGAAGAAGGCAGAGAAGCCGGAAGATCATTAATGAAGAGAGAGAAAAGTACAGGGCCAAGAACGGATCCTTGCGGAACACCTCGACGGACTCGAAAGGAACGACTTTTGTGATTTTAATAGACCACAGAAGCGCGCCTATCAGAAAGGAAAGATTGAGTCCAACGAGCAAAGCAAGGAGGGAGGCCAGCCGAAATCAGTTTGTGGAAAAGGGAAGAATGTCAGACAGAGTCAAAAGCTTTCGAGAAATCGATAGTAGAGAGAATCGTCCGAGAGCCCGGCCTGGGTTTGTTGAACCCATTTGAAATAGACTGAGAAAGGAGCAGAATTTGATCGAGTGTAGACCGTCCAGGGCGGAAACCGGCCTGGCGAGGTGAAAGAATGGAATTAGATTTCAGAAAGAAGAGTAGACGAAGTAGAATAATGCGTTCAAAAAGCTTTGATATGCAGGAAGTGAGAGAGATAGGCCGGAAGGAAGTAGGAGAGTCGAGAGGCTTTCCCATCTTGTGTATGGGAATAATAGAAGATGTCTTCCAGATAGAAGGAATGTGAAGACCAGGAAAGATTGAAGATGTGAAGAAGAAAGTCCATGCCAGAGTGAGGAAGGTGCTTTAGCATGGGATAAGCAACTTTGTCTGGGCCAGTGGCAGTGGAGAGGTTGGAGGCAGCCGCATGAAATTCAGCGGGAGTGAAAGGAGAGCAAAAAGGCAAATGAGACTCCTCAGGGCACGTGGCTCGGCGGAGCTCAGAGAGATAGCCTCTGGCTCTGCTACGCAGAGTCTTTGGCTGAGAAACGAAGAAGTGAGATCTCAGGTAAGCGGCATAGACCGAAGCCGATTCCCTGGGAGAAGAACAGTTAGGAAAGTTGGGAGAAGAGGAAGACGAAGAAGAAGAGCCAGCGATAGAGCGAAGGAGATAGTGTACAGATTTCAGTGAAAGAAAAGAGCAAGTCATCTGTCATGCCTCTGCCTTGGCAATGACTGACGAGGCGCGTCGAGAAGCGAAGATGTAAGCCTGGCGATCTTCATAACTTCTGTGAGCGGCAGCAAAAGCCTTACTTCTTTCACTAACCGCTTCTTCCACCTCAGCAGACCACCAGGCTTTAGGATGGCATTTGATGCGGCCGAAAGGAAAGAAAGATTTGGCCGCATTCAGTGCCAGAGAGGTAAAGAGAGCAGCAGCAGAGGAAAGAGAGAGAGACCGGTATTCTTCTGCAGATGAACAGTGAAAGTCAATGTAGGAGGCAAAGTCATTCCAGCGAGCTTTCTGAAAATTGAAGGAAGGGGGATGCTCGTTGGGGCGATAGGCCAGAGAGAGAGGGACGGATAGAAGAATTGGTAGATGGTCAAAACCCAGGTCCTGTAGCACCTCCAAGGATCAGAAAAAGGCAAGAGAAGTAGAAAGTTCAGAAAAGGATAGGCCCTGCCTGACGAAAGTGACAACGCCGCCGCTAGCGCGCGTGTTATTAGGAGAGAGAATGCCAGACCGGGAGTAGGTACGATCAGAAGACAGAGAATCTAGAAATCAGGAAAAAGGAAGATGAGTTAAGATTGGATTCCTGGATGGAGATAAGGTTGACAGAATGGGACGAGAGAAAGTGAAGTAGTTTAGTGCTCCTGGCTCGAAGACCTCCAGAATTCCATTGAAGAACCCTGAGAGAGTCAGGGGGGAGAGGAGGCGTCGAATGACAGCCAGGAGCAAGGGACGGTGGTGAGGGGGAGATATAAAATGGGCAGATGGGGGATAAGAGGTTTGGCGACAAGGATGGGGCGAGAGTGCATCAATAGCAGAGGAGGGGTTAAATTGTACAATGGAGGTATACATGTCGGAGAAATCCGAAGAGGTAATCACAATGTTACGGCAGGCGGGACAGCTCCAAGAGTGAGAGCTGCCAAGAGCTCTGAATTTGGAGAGGAAAAGTTGTGAGCACCTTAAATGGACCCATTTGGAGTAAGTGCAGCATTGCACTCACCTGCCTCGCCAGGTTGCATTTTCAGCGCACACAGAACAAGGAAAGATGGGGTTAGGGTTGGGACGAACGTTACTGCTCATCAAGAGGAGAAGAATGAGGAGACAAAGAAAGGCAAGAAAAAAGAAAACAGACGACCGATTTTGAAGAAGCTGTGAGCTGCCCTTCTGCGGTCGTTTAGGGGGCAGCATAGCGAAAAAATGAAGGGGAGTACCTGGGACCCTCGGAAAGGCCAACAGCCATTTCGACCCAACCCAAACGGGGTCGGGAACCGCAATACCACATTGAGGCGGCTGTTGATTGGTGTAAACTTAACCGCTTGCCCTTTAAACTTAACTTAACCGCCATCGCGCCTGTCATCATAAGATAAGAGCCAGACCAAGAGTGAGTGCTTTCGGATTGCAAAGCTTAGTACCCAAGGATCGTGAAAGATGAAAAAGGGTTTAAATTGATATTCTGAATACAGATAAGATCGGCAGAAAAGAGTGAGATATATCAAAGAAGTTCTACACTTCTGGCACGAGGAATCCTTGCATTCCAATGGAAAACCTTGAGCGTTTCAGATGAGGTAAAACTAAAGAAAAAGCACGATAAGTGGGAAAAGATTAGAAGGGAGGATTTAGGGAAAAAGCAATAGGAAGATAAATTGTCAAAAGACCGAGATGAGGAAATAGAGCTACGTTGATAGAGGAGGGTTGCAGCCTACAGAGGTTTAGGCTTGCATGCTGGAGAGTCCTCAAAACGAAGAAGCAGTGTCGGTAGACTGGGTACCTCCAAGAGAGACCAAGATGCAGCAAGGAGGACAACTTTGCGAGTGAGAAGTGGAAAAAGAGTTAAACTCTGAAGAAAGGAAAATGCACTTTAAATACACCCATTGGAGCAGATCCAGACTGCATTAACCTGCCCCACCAAGTTACGTTGCAAACCCCTACAGTAAAAGGAAAAATAGCCCAAAGGTTGTGATAATCCCTGCCGCTCATCAGAAACAGAATGAGGGTGAGGAAAAAAAGCAAAATGGGAAAGACAGACGACCGACTTCAAAAAAAGTAAAGAATGATCTTCTGCTGCGTAGAGAAAAAATATTTGGTGTTGAGAATGCCCGAGGTATCTATAACCCTCGGGGAAGCCAGGAGCCATTTTGATGCGGCCAAACCGCGTCGGTGACTACACCACCAGAGGGAGACGGATGTGAACTGGTGCATGATTTGATTTCTTCGATTTATTATATGAATCAGTTTAGATCAGGACACTTTGCTTAATGATAAAAGAATAACGCGGCCCATGAAGCTGCAGTGATTTTAACTAGTTTGAATCTTGCCTTAGCTTTGGCGTTTCATAGTGAAGTTTTGATAAAAAAAAGCTTTTAAAATAACGAACGGCAGAAATTTTTTGTTCATCAGAACAAAACCCTGGATTGCGAATCTAGCCTCTCTAAAAGCCATTATTTTTTAATTTTTTGTCGTTTAAGTCTCAAAAAAAGATCTTTAAAAAAGTATCTAATCGTATACTTGACTCAAGAAATTGTAGCTAACTCAACAAATTTGCATTGATCTGTGAAGCTGATTCGTCAGCAGCTATGTATAGTTTCCAGTCGAAACCTCAACATTTAATATCTTTCTTAAAGAAAGGTTTAAGTGTGACGCAAACGCAGAAATGTAAATCAAAACCAGAGACTTGGCCTTTCTCATAACTTTGGCATTAAAATCGAGAACGGATTGACAAGTGTCATCATGCAAGCTTATTTCGGCTGGCTTCTCACCTTGATTTGTTACAACTTCCTTTCTGACAGGAGCGGTTTTGAGGTTTTTCAAAATCACAAAAATTGCTCCTTGTAACCCCAACGAGATGTTCATCTTTGGCTATGTTTTTTTCATTAACGATCTCCGGCTACAATGGATCCCCGGTCACTCGTTTCTTCCGGACCAAGACACGGCTGATGAGTTGGTCAGACGACATGCGCTGCTTCAGCCATCTAGTCTCTCCTTTCTACTCTCGGACCGGAAGTGTACTGTCTCATCTAAATTCTTCAAAATATAGGTTTCCTCAGTATCCACAAAGGAACTTTGGCATCCTCGTCACGCTCGCAGTTTCCTCTTTCGTCTTTGTTGCAACATACACAGCCTTGTGTTAAACTCTTCATCTCTTCAAGAATTGGTAAAACTGAAAATCCTTTTATGTAACACCTGCGGTCATCCAACTCCGTATACTTCTCATCTCATTCTGCATTGTCCAGCCACGAACTCTTTGCACCGCTCGCTCTTTGGTGATTTTTTTTCTATATACGACCTTTGGTTCATACCTTGGAGGGTTGTTCAGCTTTTGGGGTTCCATAGTCTCCCGCCGTGCTCCCATCCCTCGGAAGGGGTCGGATAAGACGAATTGAAAAAATAGAGGCCTAACCACTGCATGTTAACATAATTTACACGACACGTTTAGCAGAATAATAAAACAAACGCACAAGTGGGATTAATATTTTAATAATATTGGTCTCAACAAGTACAGTGACATACGTTACCACAGATGTAATTTACTTCGCACGAAATTCGAACTCACTGTCTAGCTGTTTCGACTAGTAATGTACGGAACTGGTCATGGTAGGTGAATTTCAAAGAAAAAAACTGGTAACAAAATGCAACCGTGCCAATGCAGAAAACGCAATTATCAGAACTGCGAAAAGAAACCAATTGTACCATCAGGTGGAGTCAGTTTTAAATTGCTCTAACAATTTATCTGCATTCAAAAGAAAGCCAGTAAACAATTACTTAAGTAGGGGCAGCATTGTACAAAGAGCTTGTTAGATTTAGTTGTTATTTTGAACCTTTGACACCTAAAGACAGCAATTACACGTCTGCCAGTTCTACAGGGTGGTCGCTAGAAAAGCGGGAAATTTGAAAATCAGATTAGATCATGAATAAAATGCGTGATTGACGTTTTCTGATTGGTTCTTTTGTGATCGAAGGGGTGTGTATTATTCATTTCATTAGTTCTGGCTTAATCATTTCTTCAATTTCTATTTTGATACCCACATCATGGACGGGAGCAGCAGGAAACAGATTTCAGAATTTCAAAAGCAGGTGATAATTCTTTTCAAAACTGAAAATCCGACTTGGGGACTGACAAAATGTCTAGCTGTGTTACCAAATTTTTTTCAACGATTACAAAGCATCAGTTTGATAGTGTTGTAGCAACTTTGAAACGAAAAGGTCCTGAAGCAGCTGGTGCTGCTTTGAAGCTGTGACGTGACATAGACTCCATTGATGATCTGAAAACGTGCTTGGCAAGAGCTTGGAGTGATATCTCACAAGTTACCCTTCAAAACGCCACACGAGCTTGGATTTCTAGATTAAGACGTTGCAATGAAGTGCACGGACGACATTTTGAATATCTTTGAGTATAATATAACATTTGTCTTTGAAAAACTTTGAAAAAATTATTCTTTGTAAAAATAAATCGTTGATGACAAATTTCCCGCTTTTCTAGCGACCACCCTAAATGAGTTTCTGTGGTAAAAGCATTGCTACAAGCAAATAATCTGATACATAAAACAAGTGATACTATCCGTTACGTGTCACGGGTTTGGCCGTATTTGGGGGAAGGAAGTCGCCTTTCACCAACTAATAGACAACAAAGAAAAGTAATTCAAAGTAGGACTGTTGCCTTCAAATCATTAATGTTTTGTGAATAGATCATTCTTTATTGCAACCATTAAGATTCAGTTCAATAAAAGAAATATGAAGATCGAAAGTTATTGCGTTCCATTCCACGCAGCAGAGCCAGCGCACATTTCATTACAAATCGGGATAATAATCTCGAACACAACAAAGCACCAGGCGTTAAGTTGAAAAAAAACAGTGACACTAATACAACAAGCAAGACATTATTTACAAAAATTTATACATTAATATTTGTAATTACAGATTTCTAAAACAATGTAGTTCTTCAGTGAAACATTATTATGCTCACTTCTTGTGTTTGGTTCAAACACTTTATAATTTTGGTCTGGAATACATTTGGTTTTAAGAAATCACTTGCAGCAATCGTGACTGAAAGCATCACTACTGGTTTAACTTGTAACACGCTGCAAAGCATGAGGTCAGCACCTTGACTGCTATATCTCGTTCTCAATAATAAAACTAAAGATCGTGTCACACAGTGTACGTTTTTGTCCGATTTTGTACGCTTTTCGCTCTCATGCATTTTTGTATAAAAATTTTCATCTGCTTGAATATTAACATGATATTTTACAGTAAATGTTATTGTTTGAATACTCCATTTTTCCCTTAAAGTACATACCAAAAGCATATATATTCTTGCCGACAAAAGATTTTTGTTGACGAAACCCGATGTTGACACAAGATATACTGTATAACACCATATAAATATTCAAGCGGATGAAATTTTGGTACATAAACGTTTGAAAGCAAATGACGTTGAAAAGAGATCAAAAAACGTACAAAAACGAGTGCTGTGTATAGGCAGTCAGCCACCTTAAGTAAAAAGTAGTTAGAACCAAACAAAAGGCACAGTTACTGGTGACCTTGGACTGAATGCTCTTTGAAGTATCAAAACCGCAATGTAAGGTAACAAACGTCCTGACAGGTAACAGTAATTTACAGATTTGTAGCTAAACGTGATGAGAACTAGTTAATACATGCTCGTTGATCTTGCTCTCAAAAAATGTTTACAGCAATTTAGAGCGAATAAAAGTATATTAAGTTTGGCTTGATAAGCAAAGGTAATCTTGAGACACCTTGTAAAGCAATAAATGTTCACAGATTCAATCCACAGCTCAGTATTTTCACTTTCCATAAACGCTCTCATCACTGTAAGCAACGTAGAGAAAAGCATCTTCTTCATGATGATCCTACAACGAAGTGATTTTCAAAAATGAGCAAAACACAGATTGGCATTGAGACTGATGGTGAGCGTGCTTTTCAACTGATAATTAGGGTGATTAAAGGTCAATAAAGTTGCTCATATAGAATAGTAAAACAAGTGTCGAAACAAAATTTCACCGTCGTAGGGTCAATATTAATGAAGTTATACCTACTTTTCTGATTTTACGTTAGTTTTTGTTTGCATATACTTTTAGCATAATTCTCCAACAGATTTATCAGTTTACTCCAAAAAAGTGATTAAATTATTAAAGGTGTTCTATGTTCCCAAGGCCTTTAGTACAACTTTCAATACTGGTGATGGTGCAAACCAACCAACATTAGCTTCCGTGGAGCGTAGTTTTTCAATGCTGTCTAAGCTACCAGCTAAAAACCGAAATTTCTTTTCAGAAAACATGTGCGTGCATAATAATTTAAGCACCAGTTGAACAAACTTTGAATTTTTTTAATGGATTTGCTCTATTTTTGTTTGTTTTTTCATTTTATTGAATCAAGTCAATAAAGTCACTTTAAAAAAAAGTGGTGAGTTTTATAAGTTTGTTAGGTAACGAAAAAATCGCGCTACTGATAACACAACGTCGAAGTATGCCTTTTTCCATGTTTAAAGAGCTCAATTCTTGATCAACAAGAAAAAGTAGAGCGAAAAAGAACTTGCGAGAACACAGGTTTTCTTACACTCAAGGATCATCAGGTACAGCTGCTAACTATAAGGGTTCAAAACCAAATCATAGTGCATAACTGCTCGACCATAACTAAAAGTAAACGAGAATGTCGTCACAGTAAGAGAAAAAGCAGCTGACCAACTGCCCATTGAAACAATGACGTAGCTGGTGTGTGAGCTTCTTAACAGAAGATATAACTAGTCTCTTTCTTTCAAAACACAATTGATGGGGACTGGAGGTTAAGGTCATCTGCCTTAAAGCAGATCTTTTCTAACATTATGCCATTCCATTTCGACTGGATGTTACGGTGTTGAGGAAAGATATTGAAGTAATTTCCCATTGTCTCCCTCATTTTTTTCTGTAGGGGTTGCCTCCCCACCACCTGTTTGCCACATAACGATGGAGGCAATCGCTAACTGTCTTAAACAAGGGCACAACAAGCAGAGTTGCCAGCTTTTTCTCAACGCAGCTCTTTTTGTGCTGATCGCCAAGCAAGAAAGTGACTACCGTTTTTTAAAGTCTTCAGTGTAACTTGATAACGGAATAGAACCAGAGTGAAACGAATGCAAAGCAAACATTCTAACGTAGTGATTCTTGAAGTCATAAACTCATGGATCCCTTTGGCATTTTTGAATAAATTAATGAAAAACCCTTATCATGGCGCATTTTCTCCTCGTTACATGGTAATAATTCTGTTATAAGTATCTGGTGGTGGAGGCATATTTGTTCCTGTTTTAAAAAAATAACCGTGCTTTTAAAAAATAATTTATACAGTAGTAGAGCAGTGCTCTTTAAACCTTTTTGACGTGGTGGGACCCTACTATACATTTACAAATATCATGAAACTCCATCACTCAAAATTCATTAGATCTGAATTGCCTTTGGTTGCTTGCAAAAAATAGTTCAGGTGTTTTCAAACTGGGGTATGCAAGAGAAATTCTGGGGGTACTCAAGCAGGTTTCTTGTTCAGGCACATCATAGATTTTTGAAAACAGCTTTTCTTTATTAGCTGTTTCACCTCAACTTTACAAAAGTGGCAATTTTGCTCGTTTTTGTCTCAAAAAAATATTTATTTCCTATTGCTTGCGCTATTTCGCAAATCATTTTCTGTCTGGTAATGTAGTTAGTAGTAGTAGTTGTTCAGTTTTTATCCTGTATTGTCCCTTAGCAGAGATAGTCGGGTTCATTCCATTTCTTCTGCAGTTGCTCGCACTCTGTCCCTCCACTTGCTTGACTCAGGGCATCCTCCTTCTTTAAACCAATCTTCTCTGTCTTCCCCTCCACTTGCTTCTTCCAGGTCTCTTCAGTCGTCCTCGCTTTCTCTTGCCAGTCACTTCAAGATTCAGAGCAACCCTCAAAACACTATTGCCATCCATCTTCAGCACATGCCCATACCATCTAACTCCATTTGCTATTGCTAACTGGTCTAGAGTTTCCTTCAAATCCAGCATGTCCATCTGCTCTTCAGTCATCTTTCTGTCAACAACTTTCTGACAGCACATGGCTCTCATTGCTGATCCCATGCAACAACCACAAACTTCACCCTTCATCCCCAGAGGAAACCCATTTCCAAGCAACAACTCTCCACACTTCCCAAAACCTACCCAACCAATTCTCATTCTTGCTGTGATTGCTGCCCCACAACCACCACCTCAGCCCAGTCTGTCTCCCAAATAGCAAAATCCATTCATTGCATCCACCTCATCACACAACTTCTCAATCGAATCCACTGCTCTCTCCATCACTCCTACACATCCCAAGCAAACAAAACGCATTGCCAACCCAGCGGCAACTCTCCTCATCCCTACACATCTGCCATAAACCCAGCCTCCACATTTCGTGTGCAGTACTGAATTGGCCATGACTCTCCTCCCACAAACTGCACATGAATCTGTCTTGCTTTTGAGCAGTTCTCCCTCCGACCCACCCACCACCACCCCTGCCTTTCTGGTGTTGACTTTTAAACCCCCACCCTCCAGTGCATCCCTTCAACTTCAAAATTCTTCCTCCATCCATGAGAACAAGGTCATCCACATACAGCAATCCACCAACCACACCCCTTCTTGCATTTTCTGTAATACATCCACAACTGTTGCAAACAATAGTGGCAACAGCACAGATCCTCAATGTACACCAACCCCTACATCAAACTCCTCTGAACATGCAGATACCAACCCCACTCCTGTCTTTGCACCATCATACAAGCTCACAACTGCCAAAATCACCACCTCTGACAAACCCCTCTTTCCCATGGCCCACCCCATTGCCCCTTTTGGCACTCTATCAATAGCTTTTTCCATGTTAACAAAACACATATACAACTTCCTGTCCTTCCCTTGACATTCGTCTCATATTCTCCCCACAATGAACATCGCGTTCATCATTCTTTATCCTGGCACAAATTCAAACTGCATTCTATTCAAATTGATGAGTGTTGGCGTTTGCCTCTCCAGCACCCTTTTAACAATTTTCATGTTATGTTCCAGCAACTTCACCCCTTTGCATAATCCACAGCCCACCACATCACTCCCCCTAAAGATAGGCACAATCAGTCAATCACACCAGTCCACCACTCATCAGGTATTTTCCCACCATCCAACACACGCCGACAAGTGAGGTAAGTGAACAGTGAACACTGTTGGGGCTGCCACGCTATCCTTATTTTGAAAGACCACGTCTTAGGAAATAATGTTGTTCTTATTTTTGACAATATGTCCTTATTTCATTTTGTCTTCAGCTAATGTAAACTTTAAGTCATTCTAAAGTAAACTTTTTTTCATCTCATCATAAATTGGGATTTACAATAAGAATTTACCTAACTAGTTTGGCTGGCTGCTCTGAGATTTTAGGCAAACTCTTCTGAAAACCCAATTCTAGTCCGATGTGTACTTAATAATCTTCATATTTGACAAGAAACTTTGTCTGACCTCAAACAATAGTAAAAAAAATATTTTTACCAGTTGTCTTTAGTTTTGATTAATGGTTGATAGAAGCCATATGTATTGTATTCTGCTCTCTTTTGGCAAAACCCAACTCTGTGAAAATCTACTTATAGCTTTGTTGGGCATTTGTGAAAAAATAGCTATTGAAATAAAATTGTTGCATTTAACAATGAACTGTTTTCCAAAAAAACAAATGAGGATAAAACCTCAAAGAACCACCATACATGTTTAGCAGAATACAAGGGCTCTGCAAAACCTCAGCAAAAGAGCACTGTAGTAGGAAGTATAAACAGAGTCTACAACTTCAAACCTCCAAGTGGTTACAAGCCACTTCAAAATTTTTGATACACCCTGAGGTTTAGAACTACTGCTCTAATACTACCCTGTCACATCAAAGCTGGAGGTTATAGGCATTTCTCGCCCATCATTCTAATAAGCAATGCAAAATCGAGAAATACTTAATTGTCATTAGTCTTTCTCCTGCACAGCAAACATAGTAAAGATCTCTATCCTATGCTTTTATGATGAAGCCTCTATAGTAAGTTGTCCCTACTTAACAGCAAGTTAAAGTATAAATTTTCAGACTGTTACATACTTGATATAATTGTCCCATGGTGGCGCTAGTGGGTGGTATCACATTGTTAACAAAGAAAAACAAAGCATCTTCCGATCGAAGGTCAATTCGCTTTCGTATAAGAAAGTAAAATTGTCCAACTGCATTGAACAATATCACATTAACATAGTCCATTATAAAATTGTTATTGCAAACAAAATGAAATTAAGAAGCAACATTTTTGGTTATCAACACAGGTTAAAGGAAAGTCTGAAAGAAAATAGTGCAGTAGTTTTCTAGTTAAAAATAGCAAAAATGTTGATTTTATCAAAAATTGCTTTAGCTACTGCAGTTATTAGTTTTTAACACATCACAGCAATATAGAAACATTGTGCAGGTAGTTCCACAAAACAACATAAAAAATACATCTACTTTTCAAACTATTACTTTCCAAAGCAGATTTGAAAATTGGCATTCCTATTTTCAAAAAAGTTATATTAAAGGTACAAAACCTAAAGATATTAATTACAAAATAGTAAAAGAATAGTGAAGCTGTTTACCCAGCATGTCGTAAGAGGCGACTATTGGGTACCTACCAATTGCAGTCTGACTGTTAATGGTGGGGTTGCCAGCTTAACTGCTTGGTTGGACCACTCATGTCAGAAAACTGAGGTTGGGGGTAAGCAAGGGCATGCTCCCTGTAGAAAAATTTTGCTCCAACAAATCCCCATGCATGGGGTAAATCCGGCCATCTCTGCTAAAGGGACAAAACCGGATGGAAACTGAATCACTACTAACGTAGCTAAAAGTGTCTGGTAAAGAACCTATTTTTGCAACAACTACAAACGATTGACTAACCTGTCAAATCTGCTGGTACCAAATATTTCTTTTTATCAAGATCTGCAATTCTGGCTTTCTCTGCTTTTTCAACAATGACCTAAATACATAAAAATTATTTTTTTGCTATTTACATGAAAAGTGCCTAAGATTACAGGTTAAGTGCACTTCAACTTCCCTTTATAGCCAAACGTTTTAAGCTAACACCAAGTTTTCAAAAAGTTAGAAGGAGCACTGCTTTGCAGAACTTGGATACAAATGCAATTAGGCTGATAGAGCAGATTCATGGGAAAATCCTAAATCATGAAGTTGGACACAAAAACACACCCAAGTATTTCCAGATCATCATTAAAGTGATGGCAAAGCTTTTGAGCTATGCTGCTGCAAAGCTTGGTCATCATAATAAAAGGTCTGGTCAATAACCTGAAGAAATAAACAAATCTGACCAAATGTTAACAGAAATGTTTTTGATTCTTGTTTACAGTTTGGTGCTAATTGTATCTATACAGTATTTTTAAGGCAGTGGCTATTTTGCTGTCGACGGCAATTTACCCTCAGAGACTATTTTGCCATGAGTTATTTGTGATTGGTTAATCTTAATGACGTACTAAACATGTGACTTTTGGTTGTTTCTGATTGGTCAATTTTAAAAAGCAATTAAAAAAATTTTGCACCTCAGGTCTCTATCCCCCACCCTGTATACTCCCTTCCAGTGTACACTGCCCTGTACATTTACATACTGGGCCTTCCCCTTCAGTGTACACTGCCTTTCTTGTAATGTCCTGCCAGCTGAGATTCGAACCCCCAACCATGGTATCTCAAGACCAGTGCACTATCCACTACACCACAGTGCCACCGGTGTAATTGTAGCAAATATGGCTATATAAACACACATGAATGATTACGGAAAAATAGATTCCAAGGGCAAATTGCTGTCGACGGCAACATAGCCACTGCCTATTTTGAACACTAAAAATTTCAAACTTTACGCATGATGTAGGCTATTCATTTTACTATTATATTTTTTTTCTCATCCCATGGCGATTGCTGTTGGGGTGCTGCAGATGATCAATTTGTTTTGGTTGTGTTCATCATGCTGTGAATCTTAGGCTGAGACTTCCTGGCAGAGCCCATCCCTCTCCAGGCCTGGCCACCTGTCTTCCACAAAAAGCAGAGGCGTCCTATTAATTGCCTTGCCCAAGGACACAACAAGCAAACTTGCCGGCTTGTTTTCCACAACCTCTCCTAAATGCCAAGCGCCAAGCAGAGAAGCAGTGGATACCATTTTTAAAGGGGATTGAACCCCAGGTCTACCGACTACAAAGCAGACGTTCTAACCACTATGCCATGGTATCAGTTACTGCTATATGACATGAGACAGTTTTATCAATCAGCAAAGGCTATTTGGCCATCAAATTTTTGTGATTGGTCAATTATAATGGCCTATTTAACATGTAACCTTTGATTGGTCAATTTCGATATTGAATTAAAATAATTTGCACCTCCAGTGAACACTTCATCCTACTGTACACTACCCCATGCATTCACATCCCCCTCCAGTGAATGCCACCTTTGTCAAAGTACCCAGGTACCCGCCAGCAAAGATTGCAACCTGTAACCACTGCCTTTCAAGGCAGCTGCACCATCCAAAACACCACAGCCAAAATTAGAGCAAATATGGCTATTCAAATACACATCAATGGTCAGAAAAATAGCCTCCAAGCATAAAATGTCATCAACAGCAAAATAGCTACTCCTTTATTGATACCACAAAAGCAAAAAGAAAATGAAAAAACATGGTAGGTATTGCTGATTAGAAACATAAGTAAATTTAGCTGTAATATTTTAGGTTACTCACTGGCACACGATCAGGGTACTTTCGTCGAATTTTTTCTGCTTCTTTCTTTCTACTGTCAAAGCCATGTTGTTCTTTGTAAACCCACTTCATTATATAGCCTATGAACTGATGAACCTAGTATAATTATTTAATATACTTTATATTAATTAACATTAAGTGTACAAATGAAAGCTAAACTTGAAAACTTCAGCTAAAAACGTGAAACAGTAAAAAATTACGATTAGGAATAAAAACATTGTCTAATGATATCTTCGATATATAAATGGCAAGTACCAAGGTAGGTTCCAAATTCAACAACCTATTACAGGGCACTTGTTCCAACTACCGTATTTATTAGGCAGTGGCTATTTTGCCGTCGACGGCAATTTACCCTCAGAGACTATTTTGCCGTGAGTTATTTGTGATTGGTCAATCTTAATGACGTACTAAACATGTGACTTTTGGTCGTCTCTGATTGGTCAATTTTAAAAACCAAAAAAAAAAAATTTTGCACCCCCAGGTCTCTATCCCCCTCCCTGTACACTCCCTTCCAGTGTACACTGCCCCGTAAATTTACATACCGGGCCTGCCCCTTCAGTGTACACTGCCTTTCTTTTAAAGCCCTGGCCAGCTGAGATTCGAACCTGCAACCATAGTATCTCAAGACCAGCGCTCTATCCACTACACCACAGTGCCACTAGTGTTATTGTAGCAAATTTGGCTATATAAACACACGTGAATGATCACGGCAAAATAGATTCCAAGGGCAAATTGCCGTCGACGGCAAAATAGCCACTGCCTATTTATTACTTCACACGATTATTTAAAAATTTGTTAACAAAATAGAAAAACAAATTTGTTGCATGACGAAATCACGGTGGAGAAAATCTCTTGCTTGATGCAATTCTCAATGCTGTGGAAATCACTTCATGCGTAAAAATTCGTTAACAACCACATGATACAATTTCTGCAATCAGCTAAGCTATATAAAATTATATTTGCCTAGGCGTAACTAACCGCCTAAAGCGAAGCAAATCCCGAGTTGCAGGGTAATTAATGACACTACCTTCACAACATTGGCACCTCACTCAATTCCACACTTTCCTACAATTGCAAAGCCTCTATTCTGTTCTGGTAAACACACTGTTTTCACACTGCATGGTTGATTGAGCACATAACGCAAGACAAAACAGGTCATATGACATTTAACTCATGACGTACAAAATTTTTAGCGCCACCACGTAGAAAAACAAATTACAAATTATAACTACTAGAAAGAGCTAACAATTCAAATATGATTCTGGAAACCTTAATTTGTTGGTGGATTTGGATAAGGCAAGTGAGGCACTTGCATCACTTTCACACCTCCCTTTTTGAGGGCCTCCTTTCTTGGTAGTACGAATTGTCACAAGACTTTATGAGTTTTCAGAAAAAAACATATTCTTACATTCTGTCACCTAGTACTAGGAGTATTTGAAACGAAAATAGTTCAAAAATTTCTCGAAATTCCTTTTTGTTTTGACGAAAAATTGCTATTTTTGGTTTGATTTCGTTTCAAATTAACTTCCTTAGAGAAAAATTTTGTTTCGTTCGGAAATCTAAGCAATTTCATTTTGTTATGAGCTTGAAACGAAACTGTGAACGGTTGGACTTTTCCCGTGGGACGAACATGCTTTACACGCGAGCCGCATTGAACACACCGAGCAGCCATTTACCATCTTCTTCTTCCTCTTCTTCTTCTTTTTCTTCTTTCGGCTTCTCCCCATTCGGGGTTGCCACAACGCGAAAGTATTTTCCACTTGAACCGATTGATTTCGTCTCCCTCCTTAGCTCCAATCCTTTCCAAGTCTTCTCTCGTCAAATCCATCCATCTTCTCAGCCATTTACCATCATCACATGAATTTTTGAAAAAAGACGATGACACAGATGAGTGACGATGAAAAAATTTTGAAGTATTTTGACCAGGGATGTGGAAGCGGTTATTTTTCAAACGCTTCCGCTTCCACACCTATCGCTTCCGCTTCCACCAACAAAAAACCAAAAAACGACCGTTGACAATTTTTTTTAACTTTTGTGGAGCTGTAGCCTTTCATCTCCTACACTTTATCATTTTTAGAAGACAAAAACCTTCATTTATTGCTATTACTTAACCTACTTCGCTTGAGCTTATTATTTCGAACTACTCTGTGTTTGTTTTTCTTAGAAATCAGAACTCGTGTTAAATGTAGAACAGTGCTTTTCAATGTTTTGTCATCGCGGAGCCCCTAATGTACTTTCGCGTTTGTCACGGAACTCCCACTAACCAAAATTTACAAATCACGAATTGCTTGCAAGAAAATCAAATATTTCGTTACTACAATTCAAAAAATAATTAAACACTTCAACAAATAGACAGTTATTACAAGTTCGTTCACTACTTACAACTACTTTTACAACAGTTAACCTAATGCTTCTCAGATCTAAATCGTATGACCACATATCACAGCTCTCGACAATAACCTGTCGTCACAACAACAAATTACACCGTCAAGCGTTGATTTTCCCTCTCTATTCTCAACTACATGTAACTCTGAATTTGAGTTAACTTTAACTCTAATCATCATTACAGACTTTCTGTCCGTCCTCAAAACACGTATTGACTCCGATCTTTTTGGATAGTGAAGTGCGAAATTTCTGTCGTATATATAGTATGTACATGTAAAGCGAGCAAAATTGAACTGCACCAATCAACAGCCGCCTCAACGTGGTAGTGCGGTCCCCGACCCGTTTGGGTTGGGTCAAAATGGCTGTTGGCCTTCCCGAGGGTTCCAGTTACCCCGGGCACTCCCCTCACACAAACCATTTTTTTGCCATGCAGCCCCCAGAACGACCGCAGAAGGGTAACACGCCGCCTCTTTAAAATTGGCCTGTCTTCTCTCTACTCCTGCCTTTCTCTTGACTGTCTTCTCATTCTTCTCCTTCTCCTGATGGGTGGCAACGTTCATCCAAACCCTTGTCCCGTCTTTCCTTGTTTAGTGTTCGCTGGAAATGTGACCTGGCGGGGTAGGTCAATGCAATGCTGCACGTGCTCTAATTGGGTTCATTTAAAGTGCTCACTACTCTCCTTTTCTAGATTCAGAACTCTTGGCAGCTCTCATTTCTATAGCTTCCCTCTCTGCTTTTTTGGAGATTCTACACCTACCAGCACTGTGACTTCCTCGTCGGACTCCTCCAGCTGGTATACCTCCACTGCTCAATCTGGCCCCCATCTGCTAATGCAGCACTCGCACCCCACCCTCACTTTCAAACTTCTTATCCTTTTTCCGCTCACTTTGTATCTTCTCCCTCTGCACCCTCACCACCGCCTCATGCTCCTGGCTGTTTCTCTTTACCTCCTGCTTTCTCTTTCCCTCCATAACTCTATCAGGGTTCTTCAATGGAATGCTGGGGGTCTCCGAGCCAGGAGAACTAAACTAATACACTTTATTTCGTCTCATCTCGTTGACCTTATTTATATCCAGGAATCTGACCTCAATTTATCTTCCTCTTTCCGGATCCCTGGATTCTCTGCTCTGCAATCCCATGGTACCCACTCCCTATCTGGTATTTTTCTACTGATGTCGCAGACGCTAGCGGCGGCGTCATCATTTTCGTCAAGCAGTGCTCATTCTTCTCTGAGCTTTCTAGCTCCTCTCTTTCTTCGCTTGGCCCCTACTCTGATTATGTAGAGGTCAACATCTCTCTAAACGGCTCCTCCTCGTTCTCATTTCTTAATGCTTATGCTCCCCCCATTTGTTCTTCTACGAAGGATAGCAGAGCCAATTTTTTTTCTCTCTCCATTTTTCCCTCCTATGTGGAAGCGGAAGCGGTGGATTTTTCGCGCGTCCGCTTCCGCTTCAGCATCCACAGAAAAAGTACCGCTTCCACCGCTTCCGCTTCCAGCTTCCGCTTCCGCCTCCACATCCCTGATTTTGACACAAAATTTCGTTTCATTTCGTTTCGTTTAGAAATTTTTTTTCCTACAGTAAAATTTCGTATCGCTTCGTTTCGCCCCTGCAAAATTTGTTATGAACACCCCTATTTTTTATATATGTCATCCTGAAACCTAAGCTTAAAATTGTGTATTTGAAATTTAATGTGGCCCATACTTAATGCTTTATTTATGCTTTTTGGGGCAGACATGTTTTATGTGCGCATTTGTTGAGAAAGTAAAATGAAGAAAACCAAGATTTCACCTCCAATAAAATCTGTTGGGGTTTTCGCCTCATGCACTACAGTCCAACTAGAGTAGTTTGCTGGAAAACCTTGGGCAGTGAGGAAGCCCTTATGAAAATTTGCGACAGGCGCTTATATTCCCAAATCCACCACTGCTTTTATTTTGCAATATCAAAGCATTTTAAGTAAAATTATGAAGAGAAATATTTTGAGTTAAGTGATACAGTTGCTCTGTATTGGTGAATCGAGGGTGATGAGTCAGATATTTTGGCAAGTAGGGGTAAACATTAGACACCTAACTTCCGAGGCTCTTGAAAATAGATAAAAAAGTTTTGCTGTTTTTTTGTTTGGTAATTTTTGAGACAAGGTAAGTTACGTCGTAAGCAGTAAGACTTTTGAAAAAAAATGGATCATAGGTCGGGGAGATTCGGGTGAGTTAAACCGCTAGGAGAGTTGTGCTACATTTTGTCTCTTTCACTACAACAAGAGAAAAAATTTCTATAACGCCCTCTATCGTTATGTTTTCACATTAAATTTCTTTTCATTTAATCAGATTTAGAGGTTTACAGGTGTAAGATGGAAAATTTGCAAGATAGTATTTTTGTTATTGAGAAGCGGAACATGGAGCTAAAGGTAAAATTGTTTTCTAGCTTAAATGAAATCATTTACATTTGTTCTTGCCATGTCAAAAGGAAGCCTAAACTTTTTGTTTCTATTGTAAAAACTTTACTGGAGTAAGTGACAACTTCGACCTTGAAAAGGATAGTACGTTTCAAAATATCTGACATAACGAGGGTTGAACCACTGAAGCCGTGTAGTGTTAAGCATCGGTTTAACTCTCTTATTTTCTTATCGGTTGTTAAACGTATTTTTTTTTCAGGACATCATGCCGCAAACATACAAGAGGAAAACAAATCGGAGAAATGATGGCGATATACTTCAATGTGCTAAGCGTTACATAGACAAGCAAAAAGATGGTTCTCCAGGCGTTTCTGGGCACAAAAACTGCAAACGGGTGAATATGATCTTTCCATTTCACATGGATACAAAACTGACAAGGCACGTCAAACAACTAGCAGCATGGCTTGTGAAAAGAAAAGTGTCGCATGCTGATATTTGAATGTACTGCACGAAAGGGAGTTGAAATTCCAGAAAAGTGGCAAGTTACAAAAAAAGCTGAAGAGGGATTCTGGCTAGTCTTAAAAATGCGCAATAATCTTGCCATTAGCCGTCCATAATCCCCTTCACTGGCAAGGGCAATGGCTTTTAATGGTCACAACGTGTGTCAATATTTTAACAACCTGTAGAACGTTGTGGATCAACGTAGTTTTCAAGCACAAATGATTTATAGTGCCGACGAAACTGAATGCACTACAGTCTAAAACCTGTAAGCATTGCCCCTCAAAAGAAAATTAAAGTAACAGAGTCTGTTACTTCAGGAGAAAGAGACGAGCTTGTGGCAATTATAAACGCCATCAATGCTTGTGGTACAGCGCAACCACCCACGTTAATTTTTCCGCGGGTGAATTACCGTGAACACTTCATAAGAGGGGCACCAGTGGGCTCAATCGGAGCAGCTATCCGATCCGAATGGGTAAATGAAGAAACGTTCCTACAATATTTAAAGCATTTTGCGCACCACACCGGCTGCATTGTTGACCGAAAAGCATTTTTCATCCATGATAACCTCGAGGCCGTTAAGAAACGATTATTTACGAAAACACCCAGCAAAATCGAAAAGCAAACCAATGTCCCTCTTTTCCTTGGCGTTTTCCAGCCAAACTGTTGAAAAGCAATGTATTAAAGCCACTCGGGTTTCGTGTAATTTCTGCAGCGAAGAGGAAAATTTTATTCCATCGCTGCGCTCAGACTTTCAGAGTTGCTACGATTCGGAAGAAGTGGAGAGTATTGTGGACGCTTTGTAGCAAATCTTAACATTGATGATTTTGCGATTGTTTAAGTTTTTTCAAAGCAACAGAAAGCAAAAATTTTATTGCTCAGATTTCTAGTGGACCAAATGAAGATGAAGATTACGAAGTTCGCTTTTTAAAGCATTCTCTCAAAATACAAATGGCTTTTATATCCAGAAGTTCTGTAAACCTTGTACATGTTATTTGTGTGTTGCCCAAATCTATGCCCATAGCAACCACCAAACGATTGGCAGGAATTTTCAACTTTGGCATATACTTTGATTTTTACGGTGTGTAATATAGGCCAAAATCACGTTATAATATTTGGTGGAATTTTTGATAAAAACGTTTTGAAGTTACCTCTGATGCAACCTGCACCAAGCTTTCGTTTTGTAATCCCCTTTTAATGTTTTAATAAATGTGACAGTGTGAACTTTAATCGTCTGTTTTGACCTACCGTTACCAATTAGTTAGGTTGTGCTTCAGTTTTTCTTTGGGTAATTGGAAATAAAAATGTAAAGTGGAATAAGATATCTTCACAATGATCGTTAATGTTAAAGTTAACTTCGAGAAAATGTTTACTTGTTTCAGCTGATTTAGAGCAGGCCTGTTAATATGTTGAAAAAGCGTGAAAATAATCCTTCAAGAATGTAACCAATTGCAAAGGCATTGCTTTCGCGTCTATATTTTTGTTTGATCGTGTGCATGCAAATGTCCTGACTACATAGGCTCAAATCTCCTTCAGACTGTGATCAACTCTCCTCTACCTGCAGGAGACTTGTGCCACTTTAAAACTATTTTGCTCTAATGCTACAACTTAGAAGAACAAACGATTTTGCAAAAGTAGCCGACTGCTTGTGGGATAACATAGATTTTTTACCCTATTGGAAAAATTATAAAATTATTCATTTTCATCCAAAACTAGATCAACTCTCCCGGTTTTCCCCAATATTGAAAAGTTTAGCGTTTGAAAACGTAAAGATTTTGCAGTAAAGTAAATAACATTTTGTCGTTTAGAAACTCGGTTAAGACTCTCACAAAGTGTAAGTCCCGCTAGAAGTATCTAGATCTCCTAGTGGCATTTTGTGGGCTTCTTTTTGTAGGCTACTACAAAATATTCAAACCTTTCAACATTGAAACTGTACAATCGGAAATATTTAGAGCAAGCAAAACCAAAGTCTTGGGGCTATGTCCCCAGATCTCCGTTTATGTTTGGGGCCTTTTTTCCTGCACCTGAATTGAAGCTGTTGCGCATGATCCGTGCTCTTGCAGTGTAGAGTATCGCTTTTGCAATCCGAGGGCCCCGATCATGCCATCTTGGTTCAACTCTCACCTATGCATCTAAGTTGCTTTTTTGTATCCTTGGATAAAATGTTTCACGATAATTGTATCTGCTTGGTGGATTTCGATCAGCAAATTGAAAAAGAAGCCAAAAAAGTCAATCGCTAAAAATGGTAACTTCTAAGACAGTAGGGTCTTATGGATTTGTCACATGCATTGCGGCTTGGACACTTTTTTGTTACTGGAGGATAGAGACAAAAAAACGAAAACAAAATTGTGAACAATAACTCAAAAATTATCTTCTCAAACCCACACTGTACACATTTAGTTTCTTCAGTACCGAAAAGTGATTCCCCTTATCTTTTATGATTTCTGCAGTTTTGGTCTTTACAGCTCCATACTTCCTGGCCAGTTCACTATCCGAAGACAAGTCGCTGCCTATTTTCGAAAATCCATGGTAGATGCAGAATGGATCGTTGTTTTTCACCACGAACTTTGCAAATATAGTCTCCGCATGAATAACTTTATGTATCTCAACTCGTCGTTTTGCAAAAGCTAGTAATTCTTTGAGTCCCACCGGGAGCTATAAAATCCTTCCTGTGATTCTCTGATATAATATGTTATGTTAGATTGTTTTTTCCACCTTGAACTACATTATAGTATCTACACCACAAGAACAGCATATAATAAACTCGTCACTTTTACGCAGTGATGGATTTAGGGTAGGCAAGTCAGGCAGCTGCCTCAGGTCATCCCTCATGGAGAACAAAGCCCATCTTCCAGACAATTTCTATAAACTGCTTTCTGGTGCAGCAAAATATTGCTATTCTTCAAAAAAAGGTATGCGCCTGTATTTTCTGGGCCGAAATCCTAATTTTGAACTAGAATGTGTATTTTAAGCCAACAAAGTAGAGATGATTTTCAGAAAGGAGAAAAGGTCATCCCTTGTAATTATAGGTCCGAAACCGTACTTTGCAACAAGTGTCCCTTATCCATACTTTCGAAACAATCTCCCAATAAATAAAAAACAAAGGTTTCCAATGAGTATTTGTTCAATATGTTTCTAAAATCCTCAATCCACCACTGCCTTTACTACTCTTAGAAATGAATGGATAAACATTCAGCCCCCATAGTTTAAAACTGCTGGTCTACTTTTTCTGATTTGCTACCGGTAACTGATTCACTGATGTTTCGTTAAGCTCATCCCATCAAACGCGCTTTTCTCTGAAAGAAGCCTTTTTAGAATACATCTACCACAATTTATTGAACAAAGTAGTGTAGCTGGGGCCGCAACTTATGGCTATTGTTGCGACTCAATGATTTGCAATGAATGCTTATTTGGTGAAAAACAAAGTCAATATTTTTGACAACACCGTGCACAAAGCCAAAAAGTATACAAAAAAGTCAAACAAGAATAATATAAAATAGCTTCAAAATTGTATAAGGTTTGTTTAGTGAAATGAAAAATGTTGAGCGAAATCGGAATCGGGAGAAGGTGTCTGAATCGGGAAACTCCCGACGAGATCAGAAAACTTGACGGGTCTGAACATTGGGAACTGGTTTAGCAATACAGAGTAGAAAAAGTTTTTGTAGAGCTAGTTAGGTTTATGTTTTTTGTCATCAAAACTCTGGGAAAAAATAAAAAGATTACTGAAGCAACTAGTGATTCTGGAAGGAACAAGATATATTAAAGTAGGTCTAGATCCAGGGGGGAGTAGAAATTGCCCCTTTTCCGCAACATAAGCAGCGCTGGAGAGCCTCGAATTTCAAAAACCAGCAATCAGAAAGATATTCATTGCTATCTAGTATTGTTTCTGAGTCTCATAAAACTGTCTTTCAATTAGAATGAGTTCACTTTTAGTCGAATGCTAACCTACTTTCGGAGCGAGCCCTGGCGTTCTCGGAATGAACAGACTAACTTTATGCTTTCTCCATGCAGTCAACACAGATTGTAACCTTTCAAAACGTTGACCTTGCAACTATTCGGCTGTAGTTGCGAGTCATTCCTTTACAGTTTATGCTAGCTTATGCAGTGCTTGGCTATTCTGGTTAAGCATTTGCACGAACCCACAGTATGATCAGTTTATATACAGGAATAGCCTTTATAAAATTTGTTTTGGAGGTGTATTCTAGAGAGTTCTAGTTCGGTGTACTGACAGAGTTGTAACTCATGTGCTTAGCCAGTAGGGTTTGTAGAAAAATTTTGAAGATGGGCAAAGGCATTAGTAAAATCAAAGACCTTTGTTTTGGAGATCAACTTTTTCAAAACAAAGTTTTGGCCTATCTGGTTCCCGAATGGACGTGAAGACCGTCTCTTTTTAATTTCAATCAGCGAATTTTGCCAAATTTGGTCTCGGAAAGACATAAAGCTTTTTTTCTTTTCACATTGTTTTTTACTGTCATGTCATATGAAGGGGTATCGCCTTTCATCTTCACTTGAAAGTAGCCACTATGCTTAACTAATATCACAGAAGCGTTTTCAAAAAAATAATTTAAAGTTACAGAAGGCCTCCTCAAGCGGAACAGGTTACATTTGCTCTCGTTGTTGGCTCGTTACTATGGCCCCCAGCAAACGTCCAAAAATCCACTCAGCCAAGTTCCTTATAAAATGTATCATAACCTATATGATGGAAACAATTTTTGAAGAGTTGACACTTTGAGAAGTGACGCAATTCCACCGAGCCTATTAATGGGTCTTCGCTTGCATCGCCTGCGGCTGAAGAGAAAACTCTGACTGAACGTAGCAAAAATCAATATCTGCTTATAAGTGCGCTATTTGCTCAAGCGGTTTTAGTAAGAACTTACTTGCTTTAATGCATATTCGCAGTGCGTTATTTTAGATGTTTTCAAGCAGAAAAGAAATACATTAAGCTATGTGTGGACAGCTGAACACGATGAATTGAATTAATATCGATTAATGCTGAATTGTAGTTTAGTAAGAGAGTAATTTGAACTTAAAAGATCTGTTAAATTTTAGATACTTTTTGCAGTAAGCCAAGCAGTGGTACAGGCCACATTTTTGTGGTGGAATCTAAAGAGTATCAAGCAGTGTAGGAGCCTGTTACTTATCTCTGTACTATCAAACCAATTTGATGAACAAGTTCAATTTATCACATCATTTTGTTTTAGCCTTTATGGCCTCATTAACTCAGCAATAATCAAAATATTAAGCTGCACCTCAGAAAATTAAGCTACTCTCACAGTGATATAGACTCGTAGCTTGCCACTTGCAACAATGAAATCTTGAAATCATTGCTATGTGAACATTTGCCTATGGCACAGGTTCCCAAACTTTTTGTCTAGTGGACCCCTTTTTTGCGAATCTGCTGCTTCGCGGACCCCTTTGTGCGAATCCGATTTTTGCTAACCCCAATGATATGTGACATTACTTTTGTAACCGGCTTACTTTCAATTACAATAATGAACATACGAATACAAAAGCCAATGGAACTATCCTCCAAAAAAAAGGCAACACGTGTATTACTACCGCGATTGTGTCACTCGCGGTCCGATACATCGTCAGCCTAGGGTTACTTTTCATAATTTCACTGAAGTGCATTTCCCTGTGCGGTCGTCAAGGATCCCAGTTTGGAAAACTTTGGCCTATGTAGTTAAAAAATGTTTACTTTTCTTAATTGTATTGTCGTAGCATTACCAAATTTTATAAGAAGTTTATGTTTATTTAGAAAGTCCAAAGGGTAGGCTGATCTCAAAATGGGCTCTACTTGGGCAATCTTTTATTCCAAGAATCCACGGTATTTAGAATAATTAGATTCGGTCCAGAAAGATTTTCCCAAAAATGGCTGGCAGATGCCAGAAAAACACAATTGCATAAAGGTAAGGTTTACATGTTTAGGAGAGTTTAAACCTTTACTCTATCTTTTTAAAATAGTTGCTCCTACATATCTTTTGTCTGTATTTGGGGCAATTTCGCCAAATCAACTTATTTACAAGTACATACAGACGTAAAATACTTATTTTTGTTGTTTTTATTTATGGCATTTTTATTCTTCAGGCTGACACCCCTTGAGCTATAGGTTACTGTTTTCTACGCTGCCGGCATATTTCTTTGAGTTGCAAACGGGGTTGTCCGCCATACGTGCTAGCAGCAATTAAAATAGATTAGATGAGAAAGACAGAAGAAAAAAAAGTAATGATTTTAACGTTAAAAAGTTAGAGTGTTGGAAGCTGGTAAGTACCCAAACATTTTTTCCTTCAACTACATGGTTAAAAGCAGTTTTCAATCTTTTTGTAGTTGTAGTCCACTTTCGTTTGGTAAAAATTTTGTTTCCACTTGACAAAGTTCTTTTCGTCGGTTTTAGCATTTTCGATGAAAATTGGAAGCAAAAATCTTTTTTCTTCTTTGAAACTCGACTTTTTTTAAAGTCTTTTTTTGTATTTTTGTTCACTTTGGGAGCCACTGTCCCATATAATCGAAATTCAAGCCGTGGCGTTCCCGATTTAGGTGCTGTGGCTCACGGATTGAGAACCGCTGCTTTAAAGAATCTGAGGCCGACAAATATATCTTGAAGGCCTCACAGCAAGAATAAACGGCTGCTGAAATTTATCAATTATTAATAAACTTGCAGTAGAGCAATTGAGGAAGTTGAATTTATGCAGAATAATTTGAACATCTTCATATTATCCAGAATTTATGCAAAATAATTTGAACATGTTCAAATTATTCTGCATAAATCTGTTTTGAGAATAATTTGAAAATCAAATTATGCAGAATAATTTGATTTTCAAATGATTCTCAAAAGAGCTACTCGCAAAAAACTTTGATTATTATATGCGAATAGCTATTTTGAAATCGTTTTTTCAGTGATTTCATTTCTTTATGCCAGAAACACTTTTGTTGCTGACTTCCACTTTGTAGTAAACAATAATTTGTGTCTACCTCTTGAATACATTGTTTCCTTTCATCTGCTCCTCTATATTGCTTTGATACTTCCTCTATCAACCAATTTAGAAAATGGCTTTTTTTAAGAAAAATTTCTCAATAACCCATTCAGAAAGACTGAAATTTTTAGAATTGGTTTTAACACCTTTAAGAAAAAGAGTGAAATCATCAAATTGAATTTTTGAAGGATTGAGTGAGAACACAATATCAGATTAACTTCTCGTCATGTGCTCATCTCAATCACGAGAACGATATTAATCCTAGGGCGATAGTGAAGCCTGGTGAGGGAGCGTTTAAGATTCGACGCAAATGGTTTAAGCATATTGACAACAAAGCTTAAAGATCAATTTGAGCAGTGGTTCTTAACCCGTGAGCCATGGCCCATTTAGTGGGCCACAGCACGTAAGTCGGGTCGGCCACGGACCTGTGTGTATTTTGAAAATGGGTCACATGCCCAAAAAGGTTGAAAATTTCTGGCTCATGTGAACGGTCAGTATCGGAATCTTGTGATAGCAAATAGCTGACGGCAACGTAACCCTGCTACCTGGAAAGAAAACGACTTTTTTTTAGAGATCAACTCCACAGTTACGTTACAAAGTTATTCTTGCCCTACAAATTTGTTATGTCATGTATTTCTTAGGCTCGTTCTAGTGGCATATTAATTATTACATTATAATCTTTTTTAAGTGGGCCGCAAAAATTTGTTGCTCTTTGAAATGGGCCACGGCACGAAAAACGTTGAGAAACACTGTCCTAGATAATGTACCCAAACTAATTGTAAATCCAGGCGTGAAGCCAGAAAAAATGGGATGGGGCTGTTCACTTGATATGCTTACTGCTAACGTCATCAATGTTTGGAGCTGGTGCGAATCCAAAATTTAAAAAAAAGGGTGGATGGCATTTTTTGCCGCCTCTAGCGAGTCACTAGGCTGCATGATATTTTTCTCCAACCATGAACGACATGATAGAATTACGGGTCAACACTTTTGCAATAATTTTTTGCAATGGCAATAAATTTCAAAGTAAAACTTTAAGCGTTTTATCTAGATTAAGGAAACGATTAAGCAGTTCTAGATTAAATATCGATTGAGAATTTTTGACCTTGCTTCTGCTTGAAAAGCATCAATGCATTATTTGTGGATTTGATGAAGGGAGAGAGTATAAATGGTTTTGCAAGGTCTACAAGTTTTAGGATTTAGCTTGGGCATTCTCGCATTGGCTGGAGTGATAACTACCTGCGCCTATCCAGAGTGGAAGAAGAACACTCAAGGACAACCAGTGATTCCAGGAACCAGTATAAGGTGAATATCCTACCTATAGGAAGAAAATAGAATGTGGCCAATAATAATATTAGGGATATGCTCTCGATTTTAGTGACTAAGGTCAACTTTGATGATTCTATTCATTTTAGGCACACGGTATAATTAAGAAAAAACTAATAACTTTATTCCAAAAATAACAGCCGACGAATGTAGCGGCTTTGGTCACTTGTAAATAAACAGTGCAAAAAGGATTTGGAGTCTAAATTTAAACTAGGTTTCCACAGCTAAATGCAAAGAGATTCCAGAATGAGAAGTTTGGATTTGTCGGGAGAACGGGTGAGAATTGTGGGTTGCTGAAGTCAACTCTATGGTTTAGCTTGGATTGCAAGTGTTTACACACTTTCAAGTTGAGTCTGGTCCGGTGCTCATCCAGGGATTTTAGTAGATTCCGGCAAGTTTGGCAAATATAAAAAAAAACCAGGTAAGATAATTTGAAAAAAAATATTTGAAGGCATTCTCTTGAACGAAGGGAGTCCGAGGAACAAACTTTTTGTTAAGAAATTGCCTGATCCACCTATCGAGGAATCCAGATGGATATTATATGAAAACACACTTATGCGCAACACACCTGTACGGAATGAACATTTATCTGGCTTCATTGATAGGTGCTTCAGGCAATTTCGAAACAAAAAGTTTGCTCCTCGGACTCCCTTGGTTCTAAAGAATCCGCCCAAATATTTTTTCTTCATGTTATCTTACCTAGAAAATATTTTCCACCACGTTGAGAGAGAATTAAAACAATTCTCTTGCAAGCCATTAACAGACACCACGTTTATATTTATCCATGTCATCAAAAATCTCAAGCAACAACTTCACTTTAGATACCTCCAAGGCCACTTATCGAGAAGCAGCTTATTATACCGGGTTAACTGTTGTTGTGGTTCTGTCTATATTGGCCAAACTCGCCAAACATGTTATAGCAATGGTTGTATTCTGAAAAACGTTGGTCTCACCGTCGCTTTAAGAAGTCACGTTGGGGTCTGAATTGAGACTAATTTGTTTTGTTTTGCTTTTAGTTATGAAGGATTATGGGTGCGATGTGCCGTTCATGTGGCAGGCCAAACGCAATGCGAAGGATTCAAGGTATTTTATGCTGGGCTGCAAGGTATGTTTACGTTGTCCATTGATACACTATTGATTGCTTTAAGCGCGGACTTTTTGTTTGTTTGAATTGCTTTTTAGTTTGTAATTGTAAGGTGCCAGAAGTCTAGTTCAACAATTCTATAGGAGTCTTCGCTCCTCTAACTCTGGAGCGAGCTTGATCACAAGTTCTGTTTGTTTCCAGTTTTTTCGGTTTGTGACTGAAAAATTTTTTCACAATTGAAAGACAAAAAACATGGCTAGTCTTTTTACATTTCAACTTGACTTGGTTCTGAAAAACTGCTTTTCAACAACAACCGCAGCTGTAATGGGTTTCTTTTTAATACAATCTAGGTTGTTCCCAAAGCGAGCTTTGGGAGTGGAGTTGGTTCCTGTGACAGCAATTTTTCGGATAAAAAGCAACCAAGGGCCAAAAATTGTAAATCTTTTTGAACTGTTTCGGGAAAGGAATGACTCCTCCTCCAGCCTTGGACACAGTATCTAAGAATTGAATGATTTCGAACCAGCAGTCTTTAATTTGGTATTTTAAATTATTTTGCTTTCTGGTATGGATTTAAAGCTTTTTTAAAATGGATTTATTATCATGATAATACTCAACTACAAAATCATTCAGCAATGTTCTAAAAATTTATTCCTGGCAGTTTTATGGTAGTCCAGTTACACCATTCGATTTGCCGCTTTATATGTTTCATTAAATTTCCTTACGTGCTGAAATATGCGTGTTGAAACTACTCTTCGTGGTCCGACAGACCAGTTTGAATTTACATTTAACTTTAATTTGTCTAACGGTTACATGAGAGCTCGATTTGTTCTCTAGCAAACATTTTTTATTTGTGGTACTTTAACAAGTAGCACAACGAAACTTATCATCTGGAAAGCACAAGCTATAAATTCAGCAAGTAGCACAAAGAAGCTTGTCATCTGGGAGGACAAGTTATAAATTCAGCTTATTTCTTTTTTTATTTTTAAGTTATAAATTCAGCTTGTTGAGAATCTGAAATTGAAAAAAGGAATTGAAAATTGGAAAGAACTACGAAACAAGCTGAATTTATAGCTTGTCCTTTCCAGCTGACAAGTTTCTCTAAAACTTGTCAGATGGAAAGGACAAGTTATAAATTCAGCTTATTTTGTAGTTCTTTTCAAAAATCCAATAACTTTTGGCATTTAATGCTTTCAGATTTAATCCAACGTACCGTTTTGGTAATGACTGCATTGTTTTAATATTGACGTTGACATTTTTTTGTGCATAAAATATCAACTCAACGGACATAATCATGGAAAGACTCTTACTAATGTCGCTTTTGGAAGAATAGTAGGCTAATGTGATTTTCAATAAATTCTGTATTTATAATCGTAAATAGTCTTTTTGATTTAATGCAGACAACAGAAGATAAGACTAGGCTTTTCTGCGGCTCACAATTTTCATGCACCTAGCTTACATTGTTGCCGAAGTTTTTGATTTCTTTTTCGTCAATATGCGAATAGAAAAAACTTAATGTCATAGCCGTATTTAAGGGGAGTGAGCCGATTCACACCCTTTTTTCCAAAGTGCAAAAAGCTTTTCTTCTTTTTTTGAGATCTGCATTACTTTAATGGAAAAGTTCCTTCACCTCGGTTCCATCCAGGCTATTAACGTTTGCTCACTACCTTGCTTACAACACCTCAAAAATGAGTAGATAAATGTTTCATTGCAGAGCTATTTCCGAATTACCTTTAGAGAGGCTTTTAATCTGAACGAAGTTCCATGTAACCGAGCCTTGAGACTGGGCGGCTAACTTTTTGATTGAAAGCGTGTGGGAAAGGCGAGCAGTAAGTAGGAGGCATGCGGCGTGGTCAAGCGGAAACGTCATTTGCTTTCTAGCTCACCCCTCGGTTTAAACCATGGCTTGCCCGGACCCCAACAACGTTTGTGGATGGCTGTTGAATCAAAGCCACCGCGCAGCCCCTCAAACTCTCCGCCCCTCTCATGTTAGGTGAGTTTAGTGAGTTCTCGTTGTTTGATTTTATTTGCAAAACGAGAACGGACAGATCTTTGAAATCTTTAACTTATTTTAGCAGAGGTGAAGTGTGGAGGTCGAGTAAAGTTGAGATCTCACGACCCAAATATCGATTTGATTTCATTTTCAGCATTTTACATTTCAGATGTTTTGCAAGTTTGCCGAGGCCTGGTCATCGCCGCTATTGTTTTTGGTTTTGTGGCCGTTTTCGTAACGGTCATGGGTTTAAAGTGCGTGACCATGGGCGGAAAGAACGCGATCCTGAAAGCTCGAGTGGCCATGATTGGTGGATTGATGTTTGGAGTCACAGGTTGATGTTTTTATCAGTATTAGTGTTAGTAGATGAAACCGCATGAATTGTTTGTTGTAGAAAAATGTTTTACTCTGATCTGTATTTTTCGCGATAGCTTTCTATGCACGAGCACTAGCAGCATGTTAGGTCAAAGGTTCACTTGTTGTCAATATGACAAAACATGGAAATGCATGTTGTTGTTGTTACGCCACAAGCTTTGTAAGCATTATGTTTATAAAATGTATCTATAAAGCAACTTTGGAACGTTTTGTAGGCTATCATGTAAGGACAAAGAAGTCGTTCGTTTTGGTCTTAGTGATACACAACACCCTGACGTTGTATTTTAGACTGATTTTATATACATTTGTTTGCTCTATTTCTTAAATGAGATCATTAATTCAAGCATTGAAGTTGGCGTAGAAAGATGCACTGGATTGAAAGTTGTTATAAATTGACGTTTTCGGATTGTTTTGTAAAAATGTTTGAGTCTGTGTCATCTGAGTCATGGGTTGTTGAAGCACATACGAGAATAATAGAATTTTAATTTCATATCTGAATCAGCGTTTAGGCAACTTGAAAGTTTCGATATTTTTTTCGGCATAGACTAAAAAATTTTGCATTAGAATGCAATTACCAGCTATTGTGATATGAAAATCAACTTTACTAAAAATATGAAAGCAGATTTCTAAATCAGCCGTGTTAGCATTTGTTGTATAAACGATTTCGTCTCAACAAGATTTTATCAGTAGCTTGCAGGACGCAATCTTATTGATAGATTAATATTCTATTTTCAGTAGTTTCTATTTTGATCACAAATCATGAAAAAAGATTTTGATCGTTTGCTGCTACAGTTGCTACAGCTTTCTTGAGTCGGGGCAGAGTTAGATTCTTGGGAGGTGCACGTCGTATTTTGTAACTTGTGGTGTTGAGAAATTAACTTGCTTAACGTAGCAATGAAGTTCATTTAAAACTGTCTTTTCGCATTAAGCCAGGTGCAAGAGTTCTAGGAAATCCATTATTCAAAAATTATGTGATCAATTGTCCAGTGCGATTGGACAGCGAAACAATGACCAGAAGTAGCTGATTACGTATTGGTCAAATTACATGGCAGTTCGTTTTTTCTTTTGTAGCCTCGGGGTTTGCTTTGCGGCATTTTCAAGCTAGTCTGGATCAGCAGTTTCTCTTTACTTAGCGTCTTATCTGCTAACCGTGTATGTTATCATCACATTGATTTAAACATGCAAACTACTCAATTGCTTAACTTCTAAAAAAAACAAGCTAATTACCTTGTTCAGCCCCAAGTGTAGTACATTGTTTAGCAGGAGATGTGAACGAGGAGTTGGGTCGCTCTCCTCCTTCAAGTTGGTTAAATTGCCTTCCAGTAAACCTAATAAGAAATGCGCCGACCTATGTGCTCTAAAACAAAACCGAAAATGAGTTGGAAAATCTCAAAAAACGTTGATGAAGTTAAGATCCACTTAATGAGACATGCAAATTACCAACAATATCCTTACAAATACAAGAGCGATTAGGCTATATGCTTTGCAATTATGAAATGCATAATCAAAACGAGGAAAACAGAGTAAAAAACAAAACAGCGCGTTTTCATAACAATTATGAAGGATAACACCATATCAATCGTCGTGGGCTTAATTTAAACAAACAAACAAACAAATAGCATAGTTATGAGAGGCAGAATTAGCCGGCTTTGTCGGCGTCGCCCGTAGGGCCCCATTAGTACCGTCAAGGTCAAGAATATTGGTTTAACCACTACGCCGGGTTTACCCAATGGATAGTAGTGAGAACAGTAATCAAAAGTTAATGTTTTTTCTGCACATCAAATTGTTGTTCCCGAAATCAAATATGCTATTAAAAGTGGCTTCGTCAAAAACGTTATAATCAGGATAGGCATAGTCGTTGCTCCTTTAAATAGGTAGACAACGAGGAAATGATTTTAGTTAATTTGGACAGGTGGATGTGTCAAAGGAGCAATTGTTTACAAAGACTGGGTAATGCGTTGTTCGCGCATTTCACGACTTGGATCGCTTCTTTTTGTAATTGAATTTATAAGTTAAAAGTTCCGGCTACGCCTTAAGCTACATGCTTTTCTTAGTTGTTTTCGCGCAGCCAAGGAGGCAAATGTGGCCTTCTGTTTCCACTAGTTTGGAAGTACGAAAGGCATTTCTGTCAACGAGTTATTTTCAAGCAAAATAGTAGAAATGTTATCCTTACGGTGCGACTGCATGTTGCTTCATTTTGATTGCCTCTTAAGCTTTCTCAAGTACCTGTTCACTACATCTTATATTTCCTATTCACTGCTTCGGCCTATCCAGAAGTGTTAAAAGAGACCTTGCTTTTTACAACAATTTTTAGCTTCGATCTCGATAACTCTATGAAGCCATTGTTTAAGAAAATATATTTTCCCAAACATGGTGCGATTTTACGCCGGCAGAACCAGCTGTCAGCTATGTCGAGTTAAAAAGTATTAATTGAGGCAACTGCGCTTGGTTCGCGCAAGAATACTTGTGAGAAGAGAAACGAAAAGTTATTGTAAATAAAGACCATAGCTCTCTACTCGTCATGGCGATCATCTTACTCTATTAATCAAGACTGGTAATACCCACGAGCAAAGTATGATTTCACAAACTATTATTCGTTTTTGTAAAAAGTTGGGTAGGGAAATAAAGTCAAAAATGATGGCAACGGTAAAATAGTGGTCGTTTTTACAATTTACTGAAATAAAGTATTTAGCGATAGGCTTATTTCTCAGCTTTGCGTATTTCCTTTGAAATTTATGTTAGTGATACCAAGTTCTTTGGCTGCCAATTTGCCCTGATTGCGACATTTCTGAGAAAAAAAAAACATGCCTTACCTCATGGTCATGCAGTACGCCTATTACGCTATTTTTAAGCAAAAACGTTCCCCTTAGGTCCAAATTTACAAAATGATAGTCTTATTGTTTTATTTTAACTTTTTCTTAAACTAAGGATTTTATTACATTGACTTATATACTTTTAAATCAAGATTAGTCCTACCTAAAAACAGCTGTCAATTACACACGCTTATCTATTTTTTTCTTCAAGTGAGGCGATGGAAACTTATTTAAAAATGTGGGAGGGTGCCAAAAGTGGCCTAAATGTCTACCTCCCTGCTCATAAATTGAAAGTGGTCCTATTGACCAGAAGAATATCATTCAACAGACAATCAATTGCAATGATAAATGATCAAAGAACTTCAATTTCACCAATAAGTAGCCCGGAATCTAGGTCTCTGATCAAAATAATCCACAAGTGAACAAGAGTTTTATTATGACCAATACTATTGATCCTAGACAGATCTTTAGCTAGATGATCTATCTAGTCCTTCCACAGATGCCTAACCCTTCCATGCGCCATTGCCAAAAAATCAACTATACAAGTAGGTCTGTTCACAAATATCTAGTTTGGCTCACAAAACATAGCTTTCTGGGACAGGTATTTGTTTGAAATCGATCTTCTTTTTATTGCTACTAAATCGCTTTACTTTTGGTGAATCATCGATTACAGTTAAATGCTGTTGACATGGAACATAATTTAAATTTTTAAACAAACCAAATAACCTTGTAGTTTAGGAACGCTTTCAATCATAAAATTCTGTTTTTATTTACGTAATAATCTTCAATCGGATTTTGAAGGATGTGCCTAAAGTTGCGGATGCACTGAATGTATTTGCAACTAAATAAACTAGAGAAATGAGAGAAAGTCTTAACCGAGGTGCACAACTGAATTTCAACATTCACATGGCACTCAACCAGGACTCTGAAAAAGAAAGGAGAGAGGCTGAAGGGGGGTGAAGGTGGAAGTAGATACATCAATTTTTTGAATGTTGAAATTGAGTTTTAACTCATCGATCGCAAGCGGTACTGGGTTGAATACAGTGTCATGACCTCCTTGGATCTTTAACTTAAATTTACTTAAAGCACCCAATTTCGAATCAATTCTGACTTACGCTTAAAAAAGAAAAAGTTCTTACTGGATAAGTAGTTTATGTCCTTTTCTTTTATGAAAACTCTTCCGTACACTTGTGACAGAGCAAATGATGAATTTCAACCCCTTGTAGTTTGAGCGATATATTAGCCTGGATAGATAAAAGAGGCTTAGCCTCTTCGTTTTCTAATAATTATTGCTTTGTTTTCCGCTTTGCTTTCTGCTAAAGCAAAGCAAGAAGTTTAGCATAAACTACATATTTAGAAAGCAGATTGTAGGTCTGGCTCAACTACCAGTGCATCTGTATTAAAATCATGATCTAAAATATTTTTTCCGAATTGTCTGGAAAGCAAAAGCCACTACTTTTCGATAGGAATGCCACAAAAATGCAGCTTTATGATTTACAACAACAAATTTATGGGGTATGTTTTTGCATTTTTTTGCTTTCAATCATTTTTTATAAAATTTTCATATGCTATTTATACAATGCTTTGCAGTATATGTTGTTGTTCGAACATTCGATTTGGTCTGCAAAGAACGTAACGAAAGCCTATATGTATTTGTAGACAAAAATGAAAAAAATTTTTTTGTACTTCCTGAACAAATGCGGATGATCCGCCAACAGGATATACTGTGTGACACCATATAAATACCCAAAAGGATGAAAATTTCCGCACAAAAATGCTTCAGAGCAAGCACTGTATCAAACCGGATAAAAATGTGAATAAACTTGTACTGTGTACATCCATTTTTACGTTAAGGAGACTTAGAACATGGTTTGTATAATTTCAAATTGTTTCATTTGTCCTTTGGAATTAAACTTGTAAAAGCTTATAGCGTGGTAGCAAAACATTGTTGTAGATTAAAGACAGCGAATTACTGACCCGCGGGACACAAAGTGACCCATATAACCAGCATTTCTGTGACCCATTTGTAGCTCTAAAAATTATAACAAAATGTGAACAAATACTTCAGTGACGAGTAGGGTACAGAATACTAGCAATAATGCCCAGACTTATTTTAATCTAGCAGTAACTAAATCGCAATGTAGCAGTCTGGCACTGCTAATATGACCGTAAATATGCGTTATCATTTCTAGTAACTAGGAGTTTGTGATCGATTGGCCCACTGATATTGACCCATGCTTAAATCTGTGACCCACTTTTGTTTTTTTCCAGATTAAGGTCTCAAGTATGACCCATCTAATTGAAAAATTCGTCATTGCTGTTGTAAATGGTTTTGACATTTTTAGGCCCTGTATGAACGTTCTTGTTATCTAAGTATTTAAGTCAGACGGTAATTGGGGAGATGGCTAAAGAATAGGGCAAATGGGCGATACAATCAGTTGTTGCTACGTATAAAGACTGGACGGCCAAAGGAATTAGAAGGTAAAAGCAGATCTTTCAAAACGTTTTAGTATTTTTGCTTTTTTTCTAGCTTTTTTGCCAAACGTTTAAAGGCATTGCACACATGTTTCTTATTTGTCCGTTTGTTCATACTCAAAGTCAACATTACCATTCTCCCTTGCATGGCACTGTTGCAAACAGTAGCTTGTCCGAAAGTCATGTTTAGGGGTTGTTTGTCCATTAGCGGCATTTAAAGCGATTCTGTTTCCATTAGCAGCTTTACAAATTATCTTCAACTTCAAAACTGGCCGTGTGCTTGCTCTTGAGTCAAAATCAATAACATCGAAATGTCAAGTTAGGAAATGCATTAAGGTGCACGATCGATAGATATTTGTAAAAACCTGGACGCTTTCCTCACTACATGATTGAAGTTTTAGAATATTGAAGTTGAAAACATGAAACTGACGAACATGATACACAAGCACGCTGGAAAATATTGATATGTTTTGTCAAAAATACGGCAATTCTTTACAGGAAAATTAAAAATAAATGTAGCTTGACTTTTTTGCAGAAAGAAAGCGAACACCAACATAAAACTGATGAAGAATTAACCGATACAAAATTTCTTAATTTATGTAAATAGTTGTTACTGTCAACTTTGGATATAAGGGATGCGAATAAGGGATTTTCGCTTATAAGGGATGGTTTCAAATGGTCCTAATGATTTTCAATTTGAATTAGCACAAAAAGTATTCGCTTATAAGGGATTCAGATATTTGGGATTTTCGCTTATAAGGGTCAGTTTCAAAGTTCCAATCATAATTTTCTATGATAATTTCAGTCGGTTATAAGGGATAGCCCATTCTGCCACAGGACATTTATCTGGGAGATGTCAAATTCAGCTTTTAAGGCTGATTGTACTACTGTAGCTGCCTTTCGGCTTTTAACTACGGTAGAAGTCTAATGCCCATTGCGACGTTTGTATGCCGGAAATGTATGAAAAGCTTCAAAAATGGTGTTTTGAGCATTTAAAACTTGCGATCTTACGGTATAGGATCAAACTGTGTATATTCGGTTATAAGGGATATCCGGATATAAGGGACTGATTGAGCTGGTCCCGACGTGTCTCTTATATCCGGAGTTGACAGTATTGAATCCGGTTTTGTTAAGAACAACAATTGGCGTAAATGTTTACCTTTTGTACCTGGTCTTAATTGAGTTAAAAACCGACTCATAAGATTATTGCTTGTGGTTGGTAAGCTACGGTTTTAAATATTCGTAATGAAAAAATTATTAGTGGCCGAGTTCAAGCTGGAAATGCTCTTGCAGTGCCCAGGCAGACGTTCGAATGTTGTCTTGTGCCAAGACGGAAAACACTAAACTATAGAAATTTGTGGAATTACGGAAATACGTAAGCTCTTACGGAAATATGGACAAAACACCAATTTAATTTCAGAAACCGCAGAAATACGGAAATGCTTAATTTAATTTAATTATATAATCTTACTCAATTGAGTGGTTATACATGTGCTTTCAGTTTTTATCGACCTCCGTAAATTTCCATGTTTCTAGAATTTCTGTACTTTTTTGGATGGTAGTTTTTTCATATTTCCGTAAGCCAACTATCCCTTTAATACATTAATACATGTAAATTTCTGCATTTCGGTGATTTCATGTTTAACCCTTTAGGTGCGTAGTTTTCTTTTTGCTGATCGACCGTACAGTGTGTAACTATTTTAAGCAATTTTGGGGGGATAGATTCAGTCGTCTCTCACGTTTTACCTGCTGGAGTTAGAACTAAATAATCTGTTAGTGATTTGTTCAGTATGATTTTCTTTTTCTAAAAATGCAAATATTAACTTGACGGCATGACTATAACGCCACTGATGACGTCATAGCTAATACTTTTTTATTTTAGCGGTTTTCTGCCACTTTTAAGCATGAGAACAATCTTCTTCTTTTTCTTTCGGCTTATTCCCGAATAGGGGCCGCCACAGCAGATACCTGCATTTTATGACATGGTAGATGCCTTTTCTGCCACCAACCCTCTCTCTAGAGCAGTGGTTTCCAATCTTTGTAATGGCTCGCACCCCTAAAATATCTTGATATTTTCTCGTACCCCTAAAATATTTTAACATGTGAGGAATTCATAACATGTCCCGGGCCAAGATGTGGGCCAATTTTGAAGTCTTGGCTGAAATTTCATGTGTTTTTTTTTTTAGATCAACACAAAAATCTAAATGACCATCTCGCACCCCTAGTTGGGAATCCCTGCTCTAACCACACTAACCACCACTCTATCGCGTCGGTAAAGCATGAGAACAATAGAAACGTGAAACAAATCACGACTACATCAACAAAAGTGTATTGCATTAAAAGTTTAAAATTGAAATTCAAGATAAACAAACAATCAGAAGTTATGAATGTTGAATATAGCTGATAAAAGTAGTGATTTCAAGTTTTCAGAAAAATGGAAGCTTAAGAAAAACATTGAATTATTTGATTAAAACCACAAAAGTACAGATTATCAAGATACAGAGATCGAGTACATGCATTTAACATGATAACTCGTCACTCCCATAATATCAAGATACCGCATTTATCAAGTACAACGTGGTGAAAACCTGCCATGGCGAGATACCTGGTCATACGCACTGTAAGAGGGAGTTTCCCATGACGAGGTATCTCGTCATGCGCACTTAACTGGTGAATATGAATTCCCGTGATTCAGTCACAACTCGATCTGAATTTCCGATTTTAACCTAACTTTGAAAAAGCTGTTTTAGCCCTAAGCTTTTCGTGACGCTCTCTTCCGTGGCGATACCGCTTTAAAAAGGGAAGAGCTACAGCCAGCAAATTGCTTTATTTCGTTCATTTGGACGTAGGCAATCAAGACAAGTCAATGATGGCGCCAGCATGGTAATGCGCGCCAAAAAAAAGGTTTCTCGATAGCATGATGCTAGCGCTGGGTTGTTCAAGGTTGCCTGTATCTGGGGCCAAATTATTATTTGCGCATTCTTCGCGGGCTTCACACAATACACAACATTTGAGCCAAGAAAACGTAAACAGTTTATTAAACAGTCTAACAAACAATTTTGAAACATAGCCAAGCAATTTCAAGCCAACTGATGTTTACTTTCCCTTATCATTGATTAATCTTTCTATATTGATATCGACTTCAGTAGCTGGCAGTCGCAAGCAGGCATTCAATGTTTCATCTGTCAACCTCTTCCTTGCATTAGATTTCAGTCTGTTCAGAACAAAAAACGTGCTTTCGCATATGTAGGTGTTCACAAACATTGAAAGCATTCTCAAAGCAAAATCCTTTAGAATTGAAAAGTGTTCTTTGCTTATAAGCTTCCGAAAAGCTTTGTGGTTTTTATTCTTTTTTGATCGGTGAAAAGGATCTGATTGCATATCGCATAATTCTAACTGAAATTCAGATGCCTGAGTTTTGATTCCTTCTTTCATAGGGTTGTTGAAGAATTCAATTTGTTTCTTCATTAAATCAAATTCAACAAATCTGCTATCAAATTCTTTGCTCACGTTATCAACCATCTCTGCCAAAGCGTAAAACTCTTCATTTTTCCCTCTTCGAGTAATATTTGATATGACGGAAAATAAGTACCGGTAATAACATTTTCTGTAAGTCAGCTCTAAACAGCTTTCTGCAAAAGGCTTCAATATGTCCAAATATTGACAAATTATTTTGACCCTTTTTGTTGCAGTTTTTGTTTCAAAATGTTAAGCTGACTTATAAAATCTGTTACAGGCGCAAGTGATGTGATAAACTTTTCATTGCCCAAAAGAATCTCATACTTTTCCATTACTTCAACTTCATCTCGCAGAGCAATATGATTTTTTTTCGCATAAAAAAGAAGCGCTGTAAAGTTTTCCCTGGACTCAACAATCGAATTTTTGAGTAGAGTGGCCCAAGTTCATATGTCGCATTCAAATCTTTCAAAAACTGCACAAATTTTCTATGCTTCTGGACTTTATTTCCAGCTCTGATGATGTTCACTATGGCAGGCACGGTACTCATGATATCTCTCATTTGCAAGGCTTTAGAGCACAACTTTTGCTGATGAATACTCCGTTGAAATGCTTGCTAGGTAATTCACACCATTAGTTTTTAACAGACCAACCAATCCTATTTCAAGGCCAGCCGTTGCCTATGTTACAGCATTGGTACATTTTTCAAAGCCACCAAATGCATTGGCAACAGATACAAGACTGTTGCAAATATTTGAACTCTTTGCTGTGCCATGAAGTGGAACTGCCAGAAGTAATTCTTTATGTATAATAAAATTTTTATTCATACTGGGGATAAAAATAAGAAGCTGATTAATATCACATACATATGTGCTTTCGTCTAAAGCCAAAGCAAAATATTAACGCTGCTAAGCAATACCTTTAATCTTTAAAGACACATGATCTTTTATTTCTATACCCTTCTTGCAGCAGTTTGGAGAGAAAAAGGCATAGTTTCATATTGTTTTGCCACTTTTTTATCAACAAACTCAAGGGCCGTCTTTATTGAGCACTTCTTCACAATTTCCCGGTACCTGAAAGCTCGTCCATTTTTAGCTAGTATCAAAGAAACTTCGTAAGATGTCTTCTGATCAGAAAGATCAGTTTTGGTGAAGTTAGTCATACGAATTAGCTGATCATATTTGCTTTTCAAGTCTTTCAAAACAGCTTCCCAAGAGTCCCCCTCGTATTGTTCATATTGATTCTAATGACAAGTTTCATAATGACGTTTTAAATTGTATTGTTTTGGCACCGACAAAACTTGCTAACATACTCTTGCTTTCTTCAAACAAGTAGTATTCCTTATATATTGAGTTAAAAAATGAGCTTGGGTTGGTGAAGTTTCTTTTCGCACTCATGTCAACAGAATTTTAATAAACCAATGCAGAACGAATTGCTTGTGCTTCGGGAAATGATAATTAAATATTAAATTGTTCAATGCTGCCTTTCACTGAAAAAATACATTCCGTTTTGCTAATTTGCAGTTTTGAGAAAAACATCTTTGAAATTGTAGCGTTTTTTCATGAAATGGCAGAATGTTCTGCGGGTTGCATATGGTCCGCTGGACTGTGTTTGGACCACCCTGTGCTAGAGGAAGCGCTGCAAGAGGTCAAATAAAAACGCCGTAATTATCGAAACAGTTTGAGAGTGTAAACAAACTCTTTCTGTCTGCGCTGAGTCTTGATATAAAAAGTCTCAAATAGATTAAGACGGAAAGAGCTGCATGCTGTGGCGAAAATTGAAAATGACTTGTAGCCACAGTTGTTCGTTTTCTAAAAGATGCTGACCAATGGCAGAGTCACAGTGCAGTTCAGTGTCATTTTGTTTGCACAATTTATCTGGTTGAGATCGGCGTGGATAAATCAATTGTTGTCTTACCCATTTCGGAACATGTTGCTTGATGCGATCCTGTATTCGTTGAGATGTTCGCTTACAGACCGACTACCACAGCGGCACTTGTATTCATATATGACAGAGCTTTTCTGAGTGGTAGGTAGAACATTCTTGCTAAAAAGGTATGGGATACCATCAGAGATGATGCAAGCAAGTTGGCCTATAAAACTGCAAGAAAACAAGCTAAGAGAGAAGTGGCAAAGGCAAGAAACAAGGCATACGAAGAACTGTACGAAAAACTGGAAACAAAGGAGGGGGAAAACGAGTTGTTTAAGATAGCAAAGCAGAGAAACAGACAAAGCAAGGATGTACAACAAGTAAGAGTAATCAAGAGTAACACTGGAGAGATACTGATGGAAGAAGAGAAAGTGAAACAGAGATGGAAGGAATATTTTGACGACCTACTCAACCAGGAAAACCCTAGAGAGAGAAGAGAAATGAAAACAGAAGAGACAAAAAGGGACGTGGAAGATATATCTGTAGAAGAAATCAGGACTGGGTTGAGGAAGATGAAGAAGGGAAAGGCGCAAGGACCTGATGACATACCAGTGGAAGTATGGATCGCTCTAGGGAATAAAGGTGTGGAGTTTATAGTGAACTTTTTTAATAGACTCCTACAAGGGGAGAAGATGCCAGATGAATGGAGGAAGAGCGTCCTTGTACCTTTGTACAAAGGCAAAGGAGACATCAAAGAATGTGGAAACTACCGAGGAATCAAGTTGATGAGTCACTCTATGAAACTGTGGGAGAGGGTAATAGAAGCAAGGATAAGAAAGGAGGTGATGATTGGTGAGCAACAATTTGGGTTCATGCCAGGAAGAAGTACCACCGATGCAATCTTCTGTTTGAGGATGCTGTTGGAAAAGTGGAATGAAGGGCAGAAGGCGGTGCACTGTGCCTTTATTGACTTGGAGAAGGCATACGACAGGGTACCCAGAGAGGAACTGTGGGAATGCTTGAGGTTAGCTGAAACATCAGAGTGCTATGTAACGATTATTAAGGACATGTATGACGGAGCGACAACAACTGTGAGAAGTGCAGCAGGGTTGACTGAGGAATTTAAGGTAGGTGTTGGACTTCACCAAGGCTCAGCACTCAGCCCATTCCTTTTTGCCATCATCATGGACAAGCTGAAGGAGGACATCAGGAAGGACGCACCATGGGATATGCTGTTTGCAGATGACATAGTGCTGTCTAGGCAAAATTGCAGGGAGCTAGAGGATGATCTGGAGATGTGGAGAAATGCGCTGGAGAGAAGAGGCCTAAAAGTGAGCCAAAGCAAGACCGAGTATTTGAAGGTTGGGGGTGTGGATGATGGAGAAGAGTTGAAGCTGCAAGGAGAAAAGCTAAAGAGAGCAAAAAATTTCAAATATCTGGGTTCAACAATTAGTAGCGATGGACGATGTGAGGAAGAAGTGAGGAGAAGGATCCAAGCAGGCTGGATAAATTGGAAGAAGGTGTCTGGAGTTCTGTGCGACAGGAAATTATCAGCAAGAGTTATGGGTAAAATGTACAAGAGTGTTGTCAGACCAGCCATGCTTTATGGAATGGAAACGGTGGCAATGACGGAAAGACAGGTAGGAAAAATGGAAGTTGCAGAGTTGAAAATGGTGAGATGGGCACTGGGAGTGACAAGAAAGGACAAAATAAGAAACGAATACGTGAGAGGGACTGCCAAGATCGCAAAGCTAGGAGACAAACTTCGTAATGCAAGGCTACGCTGGTATGGCCACGTGAAAAGGAGAGAAGAAGGCTACGTGGGAAAAACGATGATGGAGATGGCGGTGCCAGGTAGAAGGAAAAGAGGAAGGCCAAAGAGAAGGTGGATGGATTTGGCAAGAGAAGACATGGAAAGGGTTGGAGCTAAGGAAGGAGACGAAGTCGACCGGGAGAAGTGGAAAATACTTTCGCACTGTGGCGACCCCGAATAGGGAGAAGCCGAAAGAAGAAGAAGAAGGTAGAACATTCTTGCGAGCTACTGCAGCATGCGCTTTGACGTAAACATCAAGCGGGTGCTGACAGAACCGTAGCAGCTTTCCACAGCTGTTTCTACTGCTTTTACTAAGTTTGTGGAGGGCTTACCTGTCTTAAGAACTTTCAAGCACATAGGGCACTTTTCATGGCCAATTCGTTTAAAGGTGGAGAACTGTGTTATTTTTTTGGCGATCTGAGCGTTGACGACGTTTTCGGGATAGACACTTAAGGACCGTAGTAATATTTTTTGATCCGTTCTATTTCTCCATTAGTTAACGTTTGTTGCAAATCATTCGGGCTTGATGCACCAATGTAGATATTAGACCTTATTATGTTTGAGAGGACTAAAAGATTCCCAACGTAAATACTGGCCAGTGAAAGTGGGCTCCAGTAAACACTGGTCTCGAAACCATTTTCCGTACTTTCGACATAGATATCAAGGAACGGTAGAGATTAGTATTTTTCTTTTTCCAAAGTGAATATGAGAGATGGACGAAGGCAATTGAGTTTGGTCAGGAATTTATCTGCTTTAGCTTCGTGATCGAAGATGGTAAACATGTTGCCAACATATCTGAAATTCATTGGAGGCTTTCATGCTTCAGAAAATAACTTGTCTTCATAACATCCAATGGGATATCAGCCATAGCAGGACCAAGTGCGCTGTCATTGACTTGTCTTGATTGCCTACCGTCCAAATTAATGAGATAAAACAACTTACTCACTCTAAGTGTTCCCTTTTTGACGTGACACCACCACTGATGAGAACGTCACAAAAAGCTTATGACTAAAACAGTTTTTTTCAAAGCTACCGGTAAGTAAAATTCTGTTTCACTAAAAAGATTTTTATTTCCGATTTCCTTAGTTCCGTAAGAGCCGTATTTTAGTTTAGTCCGTCAAGAGAGCGCATTCGCTAAGCCAAGCAGTCACTTCTATCGTGATGGCTGCGTTGTTAATTGCTCTCGATATAATTCAAGGTGATGTTGATATTATTGAATTTGGACTTATGTATGCATTGCGCTCGAATGTCACCAAGAAGAAGCCTCCCCATTAGTGAGCTGTGGCCCCCTGTTGGGTGGGCTGCGAAGCATCTTACACAGTTATAGTTTTCCGGCATTTAACAAAAATATTTGTTGAATTTTACAAACTTTCTGTAACCTTTCATTGATTAGATCATGATTTTCATTAACAGCAAATTGTATGTGGTGCTGATGAATTATTTTTGTCTCAAATCTTAATTTTTTTCATGGTCACTTTGCCGCAAAACCTAATGGTAGATATCCAAAAACACTGTCAGTAAAAGTGGTTTGTGAGTTGAAAAAAGTTGGAAAGCACTGACTCGGGAGCTGGACCACGTCGCTGAGATAGCTGTGCATGATTGCATAAAAGGCATTGTGGTTGTAACCATTTTAAATTGATTGATTTGATTTGAATGATATTTTTATTTTCGTTCGTGATCTTTAAAGACGGTCAATGATGATTTTCACAAATAAATTGGAAATGATACGGCATGCCAATTTTAATCCCCAGATTAATCCCACACAATTGCTCTTGTTTTGACTTCGATAATCCGCTTCATTTATAGCATATGAGCTGCAACAGCGCTCTATTCATGATTCATCTTCATCTGTTGGTTACCACGACGATCCAATGGCTGTAGTTATAGCGTATTGCATCAATTTTGCCCCTTGCTTCCTTCCATGCAGTTGCCACCAACATTTTTAAACGGGGTGTCAAATTATTCTTGTTTACTTGACGGTGGTGTAGTGATTAGAACAGAGATAGGCAAACCGCGTCCCGCGGGCCGCATGCGGCTCCATAAAAGTATTTATGCGGTTCGCAAAAATTGTTCTATAAACCACTGGCGTTTTGTCTGAATATGTAAGTAAACAAAAAAATTAAAAAAGTAAAATAGATGACGCGCAAACTTGTTTAGATTATGTGTCAATTTAAAATTTCAAATAAAAAGACTTTTTTTGCAAGAGCAAAATCGTTTTCAGACTTGAGTTAAAGGGAGGAGGTTAAAATAAGAGACCGATAAAATTAACCCAGTCGTGATTAAAATATGTACAGGTTCTAAAACAGTGGTGTAGTTGAAAATCGCCAAATGCAGCAAAATCTTTCGTTTATTTCTGTAAAGATCAGTTACTGGAGCTTGCGTTACTAGAAAAATAAAAGAAACAACGTGCTTCAGCGTACCCTCGCAAAGCATTCCGACCGACCGAAGCGGATTTAAAACATTGGAGGTGAAGGTTACTTTCGCTCAGTGGGACCCCTCATATTGCATTAGAAAGTCTAGCACCTAAAAAGACGCCTTTTGCTTCTGGTTAGACACGGAGACTTCAGCAAAAATAAACTTCAAAATTTATTCTTGCGGTTCAGTAAACTAATTTTTGTTCAAAAAATGACGCTTGTTCAAAAAGATTACTCCTATTTCTCTCCTCTTTTTAAATGTGTCAACATAATCATGTTGAGCAGGATCCTGTCTCATACTTCTTTTTACATTGGTGACGCCCAAGCAATCTTTTTTCAGGCATTTTCACTGGGGCAGCGGTTTCTTACTACGCCCATAAAATAGTGCAGGAATACTACAACCCAGTATTGCCAATGGAAACGCCTCTTCAAATACGGTTCGAATACGGACATGCACTGTTTATTGGTAAGGAAATTTTTGTTTTAAAAGCTTTAATATTCAAATGTACAGTTTTGCAAGGAGAATGATAGAACTTCATTTTGTTTTTGACGAGGAAACTATAATTGCAGCTTGAGTTTTCATCCAAAAATATAAATAAATCTTTTAAAGATTTTTTGCAGCATGACTGAGTGGATTTTGGTTACGTTGAACAAAAGAATTAGTTGTATAATTGTGGGCTTAAACTTGACAGATATTACGTTGTCTTAGAAATATCCCGTCAATTTTCCAAGCTTGGTTGCTGTAGTAGAAAAGTGCTGTGTTAATCGTGCTGTGCCATTCCGAAACTGGTCTAAGCATAAGTGACTGTATTAATAGCAAAACATGATTTACCATTTTCTTTCGAGATATCGAAAAACCTAATAACTGCAAAAATCGTGTTTTTAAGAAAATTAATTTTGTTGCCTTTGTTATTGTAGTGGGAACAACTGAACCATTTTTTTTCAGTTTTGCTTTGGAGCTGTTAACAATGTGAACATTGATATTATTTCTTCGTGTTTTCTGATGAGCAGCTTCACATAAACGAAAAAAATTTTGTTTATAAAATCGGAAATGCAGTTGCTAGGTTTTGCAATATCACGGCAGCATTTAGAGGATGAAGTATATTGTAGGTCTATAGACCTTTCCATATTCCTAACTCAAACACCATTCCAACATGCGCACACTTTGCTAAAAATTTAATGTTTTGCAACTTGTTCTATAGTAGCTGTAGAGTAAAGTTGCGAGCGTTGTCAAAAAAATTGATTTTTTACTACAATTTCAGGCCGCGAAGAATTACAGCCCTGATGTATTGTTCTGTATTGATATTAAGTGTTTCAGGTCATAAACGTTGGTTGAACTGCAGGCGATACATTTTTGTTGCCATTATAGGGGTGTGCACATTTCAAAATGCTTTTAAGATATTTTGCAGTCATCACAGTGTTTAAAGAAGTGGTAAAAACATGCGTTAATCCGGCAGTTCCCAACCGTCAGCGGGTGCCTTTGTGGGGAGCTACAAAGCGTTCGCCGGCGAAGGGCCACAAGTATTTAATGTTTCGGTAGGGGTCACGAATTATGAAAAAATGAGAACCACTGCCATGCACTGCAAAAAAATTATTGCAATGCTCTTTATGGTCTAATTAACCCGGAGAACTTAATCGTCTAAAAACAACATCACAAGGTGGCTTTTGCTAAGTTTTGTGTAAATATGAATGGAGTCTTTCGTTTAAACTTTTGATTTCGAAAAAAACTACTCCAAAAGAAACATGCTGCCATATACCTTTACTCTTTGAGCGTCTTAGGGTGTGCCATAAAGTAGCCAATGCCAAGCATTGATGCATGTGTGGAGTGCTATAAATAAGTCCAATGACTTTCTATCAATTGAGCTCACTGGCAACCTGAAAGAATTGAAATTGTTTTTCAAAAAGTAAACTTTTACTATTGACTTGACAGTCCATGAAAAGTCGATCAGAATGACAAGAATATTAAAATAAAAGATGCCCGAATGCCAATGCCATTCTCAAAGCAATGCCGAAGGCTCAAATCTGAAAAATTCAATGTGCCAATTGCTCAGTAGTCTTTCGTAAGCTTATAAGCTTGAAAAACCTCATCATATTTCAACCTTGCGTCTGTGCGGGAGTTGGGGATAACGTCGCTATGTGACCGTTTGACTGCAAATCCACTTTCGCCCTAAAGCTGTTTTTGTATGCGTTCAACACTCTGCTTACTACTGGGTTTTTTGTTTTTTGATTTGTCTGTAAAGGCAATTTAAAAAAAATAGAACGATAGACTCGACAACGCACCTGGGATCTTAACAAGAACGCAGGAAATTAACTTGTGTCGGGAACTTTTTTGTCCATTTTTAAGTCATGATAAGGCCCATAGAGGATTACTGCCCAATAGCACGATGCTCATTTTTTAAATACGCTAGTTGGTAAGCTTGCAGGCCTAAAATGAATTGAAGTATCTTGTAGTTTTTTTGAACTTTTTAACTGCAACGTTTTTTTAGCCGAAATACAGCCTGTTTCAATCACGACTTAGTATGCTACTCAGTTTCATACTTCATTTTTTTACCACACACAGCAATCATTTCTGTGCGATAATTGAATTTACGAACACAAATTTTTTAAATGTTTGGTAAGCCCGTGACTTGGCAAGGAAATGAAGTCCAGGTACATTAATTCCAGATTGTACTCTTTAACCACCTTATTAATGTTTGAATTAAAACACTCAGCCTTTTCTTTCAGGTTGGGCTACCTTGGTTCTCGGTTTGCTAAGCGCCATCTTGCTGACAGCTATTAGCGTCTCCATCATCTCTGGGGCTCGAGAGCAAGAGCAAGATCAAGTCGCGACTGACTCGACAAACACTCAGGACCAGCATAATTACCGACCCGTGTCTGTATTACAGAGGGTAGAACAACAAAATGAGGTCATGCCAATGCGTGCCATTAACACAACGTCATTGCAGCCCATTCCTTCACAACGTCAAGTCCGCATTCACAGAATCGCCAAACAGGAAGAACTGAACGGTTCCAATCGCTACACGCTAAACTCTGCAGCGTCATCAAGCGATCGTCGAACTCGAGAATACGATCGTCGCCGACAGACAGGTCGTCGTCGTCTGGTCAGTGAACAGTCGTCAAAATCACGCCAACAGCACGACAGAGGTGGATCAGAGCAACCCAAAACTAGCAAACGGGATTCAAATTTACAAGAATTGCCACCTAGCGGCCTTGTGCGATCGGCGTCAGGCTCTCTCAAACAATACTTGTGAAGAATGCTTTCGAAGTGAGCCACAGATTTTTTTGTCAGGCCGGTTGGGTCAACCTCGTGAGACCTAGGCCATAATCAATGGTTGCATCCGGGAATCGAATTGAATGACCTTTTTTTTACCAGATTAAATGACGGGAAAAAAGTCATATGAAGCGCTCTAAAAAGGGTCATAGGATTCCAAAATTTTTTTACACCCAAAAAATGTTGACTTGCAACAGTCATCAAGGATCATTTTGATTTCTGAATCGAAGTATGTAGTCTTCAGGCCAGGGTGCAATTTGCCTGCAATCAATTTTTTTTTAAACCAGCGTAAAATGAGACCAAGCGCGGCAAAGAAATATTGGTGCAATAATCTCAAGCTAAACATGCTATTTAAATTCTTCATCACAACCAAAGACCATTTTAAAAAATATTTATTGGCCTTTTCATAATCTTCAATAAAAAAATATCTGCCTCCCGAAACAAGGGATCAATTTGTTTTCTTCCAGCGGCGTTACTTATGGAAAACGGCCTGCCGCCGATAGATTTCTGCTAGACTCGCTACGACACATGATCAACTTCAATTCTGTCTCTTTTGAGACGAATCAAACTCTCAATATTGATAAGAAAATTTACTTGACAAATGTGCCAAAAAAATCCATTTTTTCAATATAAATTAATGTTTTTGTAATCCTACACGGGAATTACTGACTCAGACTCTTGTGACAAAATTACTAGGTCATCTCAAAAGGTAGTTTTGGGTGAGTTATTCAGCCTTAAAGCGCAGTCTACTTTTCATAACCCTTTCCTGAAACAACATCGCCATACCGCCAAACTCTTATGTTTATTCTTTTAATTAAGTGTTGTTTGACGACGAAAAAATGTTAAGCTCTACATTCCGGTACTGTTGATTCTTGGTGTGTTTTATTGTTTTGTTTTTCAAATTATCGATGCAAGTAGTACGTAAACTGCTAGCAGGGATTTGCAACCTGCCCCCGCGACGTAAAATTTTGTGGTCAGAGGTAGATGTCAATGATCACTTTGCAAAACTGATTTCCTAAGAAAAACAAAACTAGATCTGAATTTTTAATTTTGATGTAAAATTACACAAATTGACGCTTTGACAATATCGATTTAATAAAAACTTTACCTTTTTTGAGATAAAAGATGGGTTTAGCTAGTGTGAAAATGTCCACATGCAATACGCAGTTTTACGCCAATGCTTGGTTTACAAACTCTGACCTTTCTGCGCAATTTCCATCTTGTTTGTAATCGGTCCGTCTTCAAAACAGGTTTGCACACACCATCTACAGTAGAGACTTAACGAAGTTTCAGTTAATGCATCTAATGACCCAAGTTTCATTGCGAATATTTGATGTCCTACAGCGCAAGCAAAATCTTTTTGAACAATACCGCAAATTTATCATTATATTTTCAGAAATTGTATCATTGCAGTTCTTGATGAAAAAAAACATAGCAGGTTTAATTGCAGTAAGACAATTCTGAGTTGGCAGTAGTTAAGAGCATCTTCGATCATTATTTTAAAAACAATAGCCAAATAACTAGTATAGAAGTTATACATTCAAGCAGTGTAGCAACATAATCATTTATAGTTACACCATTTTTCTTGATATTTCTCTCACTATAGTTATTTGTCATTTATCAAATTAAACACTTGTTAGAATGGGCGAAAATAATGAAATTATCGTAAAGTGCTCTCTCTCTCTCTCTAAGAGCAAAACAAAAAACGTGAGATGTTATCAAACGATCATTTGATCATTTTCTCCATATTCCGGTAATTTAACCCGCTCCGACTATGAGACGCCTCTTATTCACTGTCATATATGCACGTTTCAGGACATTTAAGGCAAAATCAAATCCATGTCATTTTGCTTACAAATAATGATAATGCATTTGTTAAAATTTACATGATTTAGTCGCAACATCCCACTCAACCTCATTACTTTTTTCAGGCAATATCCCGAAAATACCGCTTTTTTGGCCTATTTGGTTGTTGGAACCATCACGTGACACGTTTGCCATTGAATTGGGTGGCAGACGCGACCTATTAAAATTTTTGAAACATGTTTACCGGCGACAAATAGAACTATTGGCAGCCAGGCTCTGACTTCTACTATCGTAAAATAACTGCAAATAGTTAAAGTGCAACACAGGCTTTTGCGCTCGCGCTGACTTCACGAAGCAGCTCCGTCAGAAAACCATATAATTGGTTCTGTTCTGATTCCTGGTCCATATCACGCGGATTATGTTTATGTGTTTTGCTTTACATAATCGCGTTTTGTTGAGAAAAATTTGTCATAGCCTGTAAATGTACAGTAGCACTTAAAGCATTGCATAAGGCACGAATGAGCAGAACAGACATTTGCATTGTAACTGACCGTTTGACTCAAATTACAGCAAAACACATTTGCTGTAGTGTTGACTTGTAGGGTCAAGTTATATATGTCAAATGACCACGATTGCTTAGCCCACCTTGAACATCAGGTCCTTTACTAGTACCGTATGAGAATTTCTGCCAGAAACTGATAGACTGAATTCATAGGCTAATAGAATAAACCTTGGTAGCCTTGTGTTGAACTTTTACGACCGGCAGTTATCTTTCAGTGGTGAAACACAGAGCCTCGCTGCTTCAAGTTCAACTGGCCGTTGATAACCTTGTTTCAAAATTTTTAACAGGCTGCTTCTGGTGTCCATTTCAATCCAGTCAACCGTCAGCGCGTCGCGTGATAGTTCCAACAACCAAGTAAGTCAAAAAAGCAGTGTTTACTTGACTTTCCTCTCGTCGTCGTACGGCAAGGTATCTATAATCCTCGCCAGACGCAAGAAAAGGATGGCGACCGAGGGTTTATCCTTTTACCACCCCAGTCTGCTGTGTTGCCCAGATCAGATGCTGGCAGTGACGGAGTTGAATTAGCACCTTGTTTCGTCATCCAAAACTGTCAGACACATTATTCCTCGAGGTGCCCGATGTATGGGACATGTTAAAATAATGTGATCTGCAGTTTGTTTACTCGCGCCACACTCGCATTTCGCTGAAGAAGCGAGACCCCATTTGTGCATGGACGAACCGAAACGCCCAACGCCATTACGCAGATGATTGAGTTTGACCCATGCTGTCCTGGTTAAACTCATTCCAATAGGCCTTGCGCCGACCTTAGAAATGTAGAGAGCGCTGACGTACTCTGTGTCCTATGTCAAGTTCGTCCATTGATCAGCGCGGATGCCCAATTTAGATAAGTTGTGCAATAATTTCTGCGCAGCAAGAACAAACGAGTGCCTAGATTTCAGTCTCTCCTTGCTAGCAGCCTGCGGCTCAGTCAGCTGACCATGCAGAATATGGCCAGGGTTCAAAGAACTGCGATTAACCAAGGAGAGTATCGCTTCTTGGCGGCTAAACTCAGCTGGCTGGATGCCTCAAAGAACTGGAAGGTTGTCCGTCGGAGTGGGACGTAGACATCCAGTGACAATGCGCAAAGCGTCATTAAGAACGCTGTCAATGAAGAGAGTATGCGCGCTGCGACACCAAGCTGGTGCACAGTACTCAGCAGTTGAGTAGATCAGGGACAAGGCAGCTGTGCGCAATGTCTTGGCACCAGCGCCCCATTCTGAACACACAAGTCGCCTCAGCAGCTAAATGCGTGTGAATGTTTTTTTCCGCAGTGCTTCAAGGTGATGACGGTACGTGAGCGCTCTGTCCAGTTTTACACCAAGATAGGTCGGCACTGGGAAAAATGGAAAATTTAATTATTGTTCTAAACATTTAGCTCACGCTTAGCCTCTCAATTGTGGAGATGAAAGGCTGCCGTCGCCGTTTCAGCATGGCTGAGCTTTAGCCGCCAAGTCTGGAGATATGCAGAAAGTGTAGTCATGTCTTCGCTCAAAGTTCTTGTAGTCATGTCTTGTTCAAAATGTAGTCTTTCTGTGTATCTCCAGACTTGGCGGCTAAAGCTCAGCCATGCTGAAACGGCGACGGCAGCCTTTCATCTCCACAATTGAGAGGCTAAGCGTGAGCTAAATGTTTAGAACAATAATTAAATCTTCCATTTTTCCCAGTGCCGACCTATCTTGGTGTAAAACTGGACAGAGCGCTCACGTACCGTCATCACCTTGAAGCACTGCGGAAAAAAACATTCACACGCATTTAGCTGCTGAGGCGACTTGTGTGTTCAGAATGGGGCGCTGGTGCCAAGACATTGCGCACAGCTGCCTTGTCCCTGATCTACTCAACTGCTGAGTACTGTGCACCAGCTTGGTGTCGCAGCGCGCTTCTTAAAATCTTATTTTCCTCTGTAAGAGTGATATGTGCATATGCGGCCACATCAGATCAATTGATGAACTTCAACAGATGCATTTTAGATTTAAGACTCAATTAAGTCGATTTGATTTAGGCTATAAATGCTGTTCCAAAACATGCTTGATGTACACTAAACAAATGGCGCCCGACACCAGACCACGCGCCCGACACCAGACCACGCGCCCGACACCAGACCACGCGCCCTATCTACCACCAACAAATTGATTTTCATTAGATTACGAACAAAGATCTACTTAAAAATATTTGCTGACCGATTTGGCCACCAAGGAACAACGCGTTCTTACCCGTTTTTAGTTGGATCAAACTATTTTAACTAATTACTTCTATGGCTCAAGAAAATTTCAAAAAAGTTTATTACGTGTAAATGAATTCATAACGGACCAGAAAATAAATGTTTAATGTTGAAAACACGGCAGTGAAACAAAATAATACAGTAATAGCAAATATCATTACGCACCTCCAATTATTATTTTAAACCCCAAAAACTTTTCACCACAACTGCTGAACGCAATAAATCGCTTGTGTTGCTATCGAAAGGTTGCGAGTTCAATACTCAAATCGGTTGAGCTGTGCCTTTGGGATAGGTACATACGGTGATTTTTCCTGCTTGCTTGCTGAACAACGATGAAATAAATGCAAATGCATTTTCCAAGTTGATAGTGCAAACGTAAATAATAGATTAATGTAGAGCAGTTGTAGTCAGCACCTGAGCAATTAGTTACAAGTTCTTTTTCCATAATTTTCTTTTTCACAACTTGATGAGGGTAGATTTCGTTTAACTGAAGACGACATTGGAAGGTTCAATAAATGTTGTTCACTGGGCAGCTTCAATTTTAAACTAGGATTTTCACCAGACGAACTACCAGATCTTGCCTGCAACACATCAAAATACAGCTAAAAAATGCTTCGCTTGTATTGCTAGTCAAATTTTGTGGGAGATTTCAGAGTTTAATACTCTAGATACACACTAAAATACATCTGTACTTCTCAAAAACACATTAGGAATTAAAGGTTCGCTAGCGAACCAACGTCTAATGAAAAACCGGGCGATTAGCGGAGATGAACCACATCTGCTAGCTGAAGTTGTAAGAGGAAATAAGATACTTACAAGATTAGTAATCATCTTGGCCAGAGAAGAGCAAAATTATTATCTACTAATGGTGCTGCAGTTGTAGAAGACTAGCGACAGAGAGCGGTAGTTTGAACAACTTTTTTATATTCTTAGAATACATTTTTGAATTAGGGGATGATTTTTAAATGGGTAACGCTTTTTGGAACCACCCGGGTGTCACAATCTCTAGTGAGCGCCACCTTATAAGAAAATGCAGTTCACTGTGCAGAGGAGTGAAGAAGTCATTATAAGAGATGGGGGTAAGGAAAAAAAGAATTTTCAAATTGCCGTCTATTCCAAGGTAATGTTTATCGTTGTTGCGTAAGTTCAACAATACTGTTTAGAAACGAGACATGGTGTTGAAAAGAAAACGAAAAAGCAATTTTAAGGAGAATGAATAGAGAACTATGATGAGAGACATGTGCGGTCGGAAAGTAGTAGAAAGAAACACGTCGGAAAAATAGATGAGCTGGGCTTGAAGGAAACTGCAGATGGGTTAGCAACAGCGGATATCGTTAGATGGTATGAACATGTGCTGAGGTGGGATGATGACGGCGTTTTAAGAGTTGCTTTCAGATTTTGAAGTGAGTGGCAAGAAAAAGCGAGGACGACCAAATAAGACCTGGATGAAGCAAGTGAAAGAGGAAATAGAGAAGGTTGGTTTTAAGAACGAGGATGCCCGGAGTCGAGCAAGTGGAGAGATGAAGTGCAAACAATTGCGGAAGGAATGAGAGAATCAGGCCATCTCTGCTAAGGAAACAATAGCAGATAAATTACTACTACTCTAGTGAACGCATACCGCATTGTATTTTTTATCAGGAAACACTGTATATTCGTTATCAAAACTTATTCACTCAAACACAAGGTGAACGGAGAGTAAGAAACGCTGCAAGATGACTTCTCACCGTTTACTCGACAACCGCACATAGATGTCGTCATAGTTTTAAAACTCAAAGCGTGAGCTTGAAAGCAAAAACGGTTCTCTTGCCGCATGCAACTCCACACTTTAGAGTTTAGCAGCTCAACAAACTGGAGTCCGAAACCGAATTGACCAAATATAACCAGGCAAATGTTTTCAGCAATGTTTGACATTTTCATCTGAAAGTTTAATTGCCATAATAAAAATTCAATCAATATATTTTAGTTTTACAAGTTCATATAATTTTTGCTTTAAGTCGCAGTATATGGGTTTAAATGCATAACTGAACTTATATATACAAATCAATTGACTCTGCCTTTCAAAATAATACAAAAAAATTATTCGATAAAACATTTTACATAAAACAGAAACTTCGTGGTAAGACGAAATCAATCAACAGTTTAACAATTCAATGTAGTCACTATGCCTAAAATTGTTGTTTTCTGGTAACAATTTAAGCGATTCAGTTTTTAATTTTTTATTATTCAAAAGAGATAGTCCATGAGTCATTACTCTTTTTAGACCAAAGGCTACTTTTCGGAGTGATCATGGCGGGATTATCAGGTTTAAAACATTGGCATTTCTGTTCCAAAGCAACAGGGAAGACCTTTTTTGAGTGGAGGGTTGCATCGAATGAACAATTTCAGCTGTTCTAGCTCAAATTTACGGTTGTCCAATTCGAATAAGTAATGAAAACTTTTTTTGGAAAGCAAGAAGCTGATATCAACAATTTGAAACATTACTGGGCCTAAAATTTACGCTTCCCCATGAAAAATTGGGACTACTATCTATTTTTTTCTTCGGAGATCCACAATCGACTTTTGAAAAAATTTTTGGAAATTTTTAAAACGGGCTGGCTGGCGGGCAACTTTTTTTGTCTTCACGGGTGACCTAATGCCTACGGGCATACGGTTGGTGACCATGATCTAGTCAAACTTTTAAGACGCCTTTGATGAAGCTCAAAAAATTTGTTTAATTAAACTCAGGTAAGAAACACATCTAGTTTCAAAAAATTCAGTATTTTTCAATACAAGCTCGAGATTCAGTCTGTGGTGTCGTACTCTTGATAATTGGATCTTCAAAAGTTTTGACAATTGTTATTTCACTCAAAAAATAATCAACATGTTTTTAGATACTTTAATTTTTTCCGTCTCAACGCAATTTTAGATCATTAACTCCTCCAAAACACTTTTAAATAATCCACCGCGCTCATACCACAGTTTTGCTTTTCGCATGTTTTTCAGTCCATTCTTTGGCTCGTCTTGCATATACTTGCCGATTGAACTTGTATTCCATTGCCTGCAAAAACACCATGTATTATCAGGCGGTTTATTGTCAAAGTTTAAAATATAGTAATTGAATTTCTAAATTATATATGATGTAGCTGCTAAGACCCCATTATTGTAAAATTGGTACTCGCTAAAGAGAGACCGTACCGTGCTGGAGAAACTCAGCGTTTTTGCAGCTAAATGCTGCACGAAAAATAACGGTTATTCCACATAATTACATTAAAATTGAAATAAAACCCCATTTTCCATTCTTTGTATTTGTGGTGGTTTCTAAAAATGGAGTAATCAGATATAAATTACATGCTTTATGACATCAATGTCTGATATTTTGCCTTTTGTGACTAGAAAAACTAGCGAGTTTTTATACACAAAATAAGCAATACTTTAAGCAATGTGAAAAATTGATGTAAAAGCACAAGACTTACTATATCTGACATTAAAGGATCATCAGGATTAGGTTCGGACATGAGAAGCTGTATTGTAGTCAACAGTGAGCCGATGTTTAAAGATGGCTTCCATGCACCCTGCAATTGACAAATATTTTTACAAATCTTGTCGTACACACATAATACCTACACTATCTTACATCTTAAGACCTGCCAAGGATAGTTTTTACACAATCTATTGATGAACATTGCTTCCAGTAATAGATAATGGCACACCATCAACATTTCAAAGACCTCTCACCCACACATAAGATAGTAACATCTAGCTTTACCCACAGATAACTGTTGTATTTAGCTATTAAATAATTAAACGGAAATCCATTTTAAAACACCAAATGGTTAACAAGGTATCACTCTGTCGAATTATATATTAAAAGTCAAAAGAGACATGGCCTTAATTAATGAATTAAATATGTAAACTGATTACATCAGCAACTGCAATCAAAAGCTTACGTCTGCACCCCAGGGCAGCTGGTGCAGATCATAGTTTGAGTCCAACCAAAAGTCAGATTTTACAAGTGCTGTCGTTATGATGGTGACGTATTGCGATTTTTACTAAAACTTACATTATCATTGAGGCTTAGATCTCAATTTTCAATGGATTACTTTCCCACTACCCTTTAATACTACACCAATAAAGGGGTCAATTCGACTTGCATCAATTTATGCATTCAATTGAGGTTAAGGTTGTGATTGAAATAAAAATGACAATGCAGAGGGATGCCAATTACATAGCAGTACACTTTGAAATATCAACCAAACACAACATACTTGAGGAGGCATTTTCAAAGTGTCTAGACAAATTCTTCCAGCAGTGTCAATGTTCGGGTGATATATAGGAGTAACAAACTGTACTTTAGGTGGTTCAAATGGATATCGTTCAGATACAAATATATCAAGCTCAAATACACCTCCTGCATATGGAGTCCCATCACCTCCTAATATATCTGCCAAAAATAAAATTGCACTTTGAAATGATTGCTTACAGGAGTAATTCTTAAAACTTTTTTACCCATGGACCAAAGTAAGCACACTTTACCATCAAGAAAGCACTGTGCTATACGTTATGCAAATGTCAAAATTATTTTCTGTATGCCCTTCTATTTCTGATTTTTGAAAAAAATCAAAAACAAATGCTATTACATAAATCAAAATTTAGAACAAATTAAAATGTTTACAAAAAGTGACGGGCACTATAATTTGTAATCACATTAAATGGTTTCTGTTGTTCTACAAACCTTATCACATGAAACCAGTTTCTTATTTTGGTAAATCAGCATCATATTTGGTCACACAGCAACTTCATTTCAGGGTGTATGACTTCAAACACTGCATATGCACTTTCCTGTGATTCTTTCTGGAAAACTGGCAACGAGAAGCCTTGGCAACAAAGGGACAAAGGCAAAGCTAATAACAATTTTTCTTGGAAAACAGCAGAATTTAAAAATAAGCTCACTTTACCCTTGGAATACAGAATAATGAAAAAAAACAACTAAATTACAGAAATTTACAAAAATACATAGTTTAACTCTATTCAATTATTTGATAACACCCCCTTTGGATGGATATATTGTTCATGTATTTCGGCTTCCTTAAGTTCCTGTGTTTCTTAAGTTTGTAGTTTTTCCCTATTTCCATATTTTGGAATAAAGTTTCATGATTCCATGTTTTAGCAAGAACTTTCATATCTCCTTAGTTCAGTAATTCCATACATCAGTGTTAATTTCTGTACATTTGAATTTCCGTTTTTGGTGCTTTTCTTCGTCCTAATCATGATCAAGATTTTTGGACATTTGCCAAATAGTCATAATTTTGAAGGTTTACAGGATAAATTTTCTGTGAAATCAAGCATTAAAATAGTGCCTTAAGGCAGTGGATGTCATGCACCTTTGTCAAGGGCATCCAGTAACTCGAACAAAATAATGGTATTTTGTTTGGAGTGGCTCTTTTTTTGTCATTAATGGCATTTTACCCTTGAAGGCTATTTTATCGTCACCATTCATGTGGCTTATATAGCCATAATTGCTACAATTCTGGCAGTGACACTGTGGTACATGGATAGTGCAGCTGCCCTAAAATGCAATGATTACACGTTGGAATCCTTGCTGACAGGGTACCTGGACAAAGACAGTGTACACTGGAGGGGGGGCCAGTATATGAATGTATGGAGTAGTGCACACTGGGAGGGAAGGTATACTGGGGATGCAAGTTTTTTAAAATTGACCAATAAAAAACAACCAAAAACCACGTGTTCAATAAGTGACTAAATTGACCAATCACAAATGTCTCATGGCAAAATTGCCTCCAAGGGTTAAATAGCATTGATGGCAAAATAGCCACTGCCTTTACTTTAACACCAAAAAAAACAGTATATAAAAAGCCTAAACATCACGTTTGCACCAAACAAATGGTTTCATAGAGTTGATTTCCAAAAAAACAAGTCTTCAATCCCAATAGGACATATTCAACATCAAAAAATGGCTGAAGCCACAAGTTTTGGCAAATCCTGGATTTAATTAAGGCACAGCAAGTATCTATAAATTTTCAATGGCACCACAAAAAAAATTAGTGATTACGACAACAGTTCTCAAATTGAACTCCTCAGACTACTCAAGGTCTGTGAAAAATTTTTAATGCCATTGCAACTACTTTTAGGTAAGATTTTGAGTTATAAACTAACTTTAAAAGCTCCAAACAAATTTGCAAAAGAAAATGGTTATTATTGTAAAAAGAGACAATGGGGAGCCCACCACTTCTTAATCTTTGGAACAAAACAGTCCTTGATAACATAGCAAATTTTTTGGTTTCACTTTTTAAAATGCCTTACAGATGGGGTCTTCCATTACCTTAAACAAGTAAAAAGGGGCTTTAAAGTTAAAAAAAAAGTTAGAAGACCACTCACTTAAAGTAATAAATTGAATAGCTTTGCAATCAAAATAGCCTATATTTATTGTAAAATTATGTAAGGTTTTGAATGGCTAGATTATCAAGGAAAATCTATTGCAACAATTTTCTTTGCAAAAGTTTGTGGCATACTGATTAAAATTGAAGTCTTATTAAATTACTTCAATGAGTAAATAAATAGATATCGGTAATACAGGGAGCTGGGTTGGTGAATAAACATTGAAACCTTTTTCCACAACAAAATAACAAATCACAACCACTGGAAAACGACTTAATGTGTATTTCATACATTTTGACATATAAGAATGCATGCATATTTGAAAATTTATCACTGCTGATTACAGGCCCATCAAGATTAAGTTCTCATTTAAAATAATCATGGCATTAGCAAACTATACTTGTTAACACATTAACAACTGTATCAGGTTTTTCATTGTTAGTGGATAAAAATGTGTTACGAAAAAGCTGCATGCTTTGGAAAATGAGCTTACCAGCGCAGTAAGGTATTAATTAATCACACACTTACTTGCTTTTAATTGATCAATGCTATCATGCTCTTGCCAACATGTAATTCCAAAAGGAGGGTTTTGGGTCAACATCAGTAACTCCCTCTTTAAACGCAGCGTCTTCTGCATTAGTGCAACTCTGAACAGTGCTGTCAACAGTAAAACAAGTACAAAACAAGCTAATACCAATGCAACAACGCACACCACTGCACCTCAAGATTTCTTAGTTTCTTTTAAAATGTGATTAAAAGATGGAACGCACATGGAATAAAAAAAAACGTCAAAATAAAAAATTCAAAACCATACAAAATCATATATCAATAAATGCTGAACATCATTTCATAGGTTCCATTGAGATAGAAAATGATGGTTGCCATGAAACGTCTTGAAAATCATGAATAAAATAATTCAGAATTAACACCAATTAGTGGCTTTTAGTAATTCTATTGGCATTTTAGTCTTCTAAAACCGGATGAGACTCAAAACAAACATTCTTTAACAACCCTACATCATGCTACATGCATTCCCTTATCAGTCGCTCAAAGTTTCCAAGTGGCCAAAAGCCTATTGTTGCTACGACGACATAACGAAATTAATAAATACGGTATAGTTATGACTTATTAGCAAAACATAATCACCGCTTTTAATTCATGGCAGAAGTAGCTGGCATTAGGATTTCAGGAGTAGATTCGGCAAAATTTGCCGAAAATTTCGAATTTAAAAGGGGATCAAGTATCCAATTTTTCAAAAATAACGGGATCAGGTCTAGATCAGGATTGAAACATTTTGCTAAGCAGTTTAAACAGAAATACATTGAGGTAAATGAGCAATAGAAAAAATATTTATGTTAAACAGCTTTTGAGAGTCGGATGAAGGTTTAATTTTTTTGTGCAAAACAGGAGGTGGATTAATATTCAAGAGTGGTAATTTTGGATCAAGATTTGATTTGGATACTAAAGCTAATGAGACCGTCCACCTAGTAACATATTAAGTGACGGTCTCGCTTATTGTTTATAGCATGGGATTAAAGGTGGAGTTGCGTACTGAGTTTCAATGGCGGGATAATGAAATCGAAAGAAAAAAAGTTAAAAAAAAAGAATGCTTAAAATGACCACACACACAGAAAAACACTCACAGCTTCAGATAATTCGCAACTAGCTAGTTTTTCCTTCACGAGACTCATTTCGCGAATGAAAATTTTCATTTCAAGTTTCAACGTTAAGTTTCATATTAAATTTATTGACACGTTCGAGAAAATCCGGAGATATTGGAACTCCAGTTCAAACAAATCATTAAGCTATCTGCCTCAGGCCAGTAGCAATCACCACCTTGGCAACTGGCGATTGTACGTTCAAATGTTCATGTCCGATGGTTTGATTGCTTGTTTGATCCTCCATGTGGATAACTTAAAACAAACTCTTCAACAAAAAATGAATTCATTCATTAATTAAACCAAATTGGACAAATATCAACTGCTCCCAATTACGTTGCAGTGCACTCTACTCGGAGCTATTCGGAACTGAACCTAATCAAAGCTAAGTCAGCTAATTTAGCAAATGCGTGAAATGCTTCAAGCAACACCAGAAACGTGAACATAATTAACTGAAAAGTGCTAACCAAAGAAATCAAGTAAATAACTTAAGACACAGGCATAATGGGATAGAATGATTAACATAAATCAGTACTTCTTAACCTTTTTTTGTAAGCGACCCAAATATTAAGTGTAAATTAATAGCAAACCTTTGGCAACCCAGGTTTTTACAGAAATTTTTGCAAGCATAACGAGTATCAAACACAAGACAATTTAACACAAACATGGTCATAAAAGTTCGAATTTAATTAATGCAAGCCTTGACTTCGTGTTGTTTCAAATATTTTGACAAAATTTGTAGCAATCTTGTTCAGAGCCAATCTCATGTCATCTTCAGGCTCAAGATAGTTTCTCGTTTTAATCTGCGTAAGCGCAGAAAATCCATTCTCACACAGGCAGGTAGTAACAAATGGCAGAAAAGCTTTTGCTGGGTGCGTGCATGCCAACGTCATTCTCTTGATTCTTGATTTTTGTCCAAAAATGGCCAGGGGTTCCTTACTTCAAAGTATTCCTCAATAAACTGTTGCACTAAATGTCAATATCTTAAGATTTTACGCACTGTATCAACATCTATAACAAATATATTGCGCACCCATTCCAAATCTTTTGTTTTCTTAGGGAAAATCTAATCAAATTTTTGTATCAATGAAGCTAAATGCTTTTCTATAATAAGATGGACATCATCAAAACACACCTCCTCTATATCATTTAGAAGCTGATTGAAAACAAAAAATGATACTGCTTTCTGAGACAATATCTTCCTTTTCCACTTCAGCTTTTCCCTAAAAGCAAGCAGTTTTTCAGATATGTCAAAGAGCATTTTATTTGGTCCTTGCAAAGATTTATACAAGGCATTTGGCTGAGAAAGTATATTCAAAAGATATGCGACAAACCATTGCCAATTGTGATTAACTAACTTTTCTGCTACGTTATATTTCTTCTGTATCAAAAATTCCCTCACCAGCTTTCGCAGAGTGACAAATCTCTCCAGAACCTTGTCACGAGATAACCATCTCACATCAGAAAAGTATATCACATGTTTGTGCTCAGCATTCATATTTTGGCGTGGTTTTTAAACGGTCGTCAGTTTATAGTCTTGGCCTCTACGAAGGTGACGATATGGATTCATTCTGCATGACAACACCAAACTCTGTTGAAAGCCAGTGGGACGCTAAATTTTCTCGATGAACAAAGCAGTGGGTAATCATTACGTTAGAACTAATTTCTTTGACTCGAGCAGTAAAATCTCTGAAGGATCCAAGCGTGGCTGAAGCTTCATCACTGCAAACACTGGAGCATTTAGTGAACCCTAATTCCTCTGCTTTCATAAATAAATCGACCACAGCAAAAATATATTCCTCTCGGGTGGTTGTTTTTAAAGCTCTGCAAAATATAACCTTTTTCCAGATCGTTTTCACCAAAGTAGCAAACATAAACAAGTAACTGGGCATCATTACTTAAGTCAGTACTTTCATCAATTTGCAGGCTAAATTCTCCGCCATGATTTATAGAAGAAACTAACTGTTTTTTGACATTCGCTAACAATGCGCCTACGAATCGTATCATTAGATAGAGGGACTATATCCAAATTCTTGGCAATGTCATCGCCTAACATTATGTGCACCATGTCAACGGCTGCTGATTTTATCAAATTTTCTCCTACTAAATAAGGTTTCTTTGAACGTGCAATGTGTAAGCTGAAATATTCTTAGACGGAATATCTGCTGTTGGATTGCCCAGAAGCTAAAGTCGGAAATTGATCTTAGATCGCCTAGCCTCGAACTTCCTTGCTATCTCCCGCTAACAAAACAACTAAACCATACAATGTCAAACCAAAATATAATAATTCAACAGACCAAAATTTACTTGACCAAACCAAACAGTTACATCAAACGAAAGAACATAACGTCATTACACTTACCAATTCAAAAGAGTTCTAGCTAAGCAATTTTAGAAGAATTTTATCTCCTACCTTCGCGCCACGCAATCCAAAAAGGGAGTGAACAAACAAGGCGCACGCTATAGGTCACTCGCGAATGACCTCTAGTGATAACAAAAGAAAAGAAAAGGAAAATAAAATTAATTTATATAAAGGGATCGCATGGACAAAGTAAGTTCCTGTTCCTAACATACCCCACCCCAATAAGGCGACGCCCAGTCAAGCCTTATTCAAGCTAAGAAACAGGAACTTAAACACTTAAAGCGCACATCCAATTGTAACAAGCACAACTAAAAACACTACAAGAATAAACAAACATCAAGAAAAAACAATGGGGAAATTTTATCTTAGAATGTCCATTAATAGCTGATCACACTAGTCCAATCTTCCTTCAAGAAGGCACAACTTGCGAATGTCTCTGGTAAAAACAGATCCGTCCCCTGTTCGCACGCGTACTCTCCTAACAAGCCCAGATTTGTCCGGCATCACATCTACAACAACAGCCTTCGGCCACTGTCCTCTTGGCAAAGGTTGATCCATCATCAACACTAAATCTCCTGGCTTGTAGTTACTCACAGCCCCGAACCACTTCTGTTTGGGCTGCAGCAAAGGAAGGTACTGCTTGGTCCACTGAGACCAGAACTTGTCAGCCAGGTACTGCGTTTTTTTCCACGAGTGCCGATATCCATCAGCCTTCAAAAAGACTCCAAGCGGTGCGTCATCAGCCAGTGACCCCGTCAAAATGGCATTAGGTGTCAACGCCGCCCAGTCGTCCGGGTCCGACGGAAGGCTCGTAATTGGGCGGTTATTAATAATTCTCTCGATTTCGGCCACGTAGGTGAGCAAATCATACTCCCCCAACGTTGCCTCCGAAACCACTGCCCGAAAAATTTTTCGAAAGATCTTGAAGAATACTTCGTAAAATCCTCCTTGATGCGAAGCACGAGGCGGATTAAAGTGCCAAGCAACTGATCGTAGCTCCTTCTCCGCCGCGACAAAGGCACCTCCGTTATCACTGTACAGGTCCGTTGGCGTCACGTTTCTGCGATTACAAAATCTCCTGTACGCTTGTATAAAACTGTCACAGTCCACGGCCGGAAGAACCTCCAAGTGTACTGCCCGGGTCGCCAAACAGTTAAAAATGCAAATATAACGCTTGACCCGACTTCGCCCAATGCTAACAAGCACTGGGCCCATAAAGTCCGTCCCAATGACTCTAAACGGGGGAGTCTCTTTCACTCTGTGGGCAGGCAGGTCACCCATCTGCTGCTTGCCGCAACTTGCTTTCCAAAAACGACAAGACAAACAAGCATCCAACACTCTCTTAACTGCAGCTCTTCCTTTCTCGATCCACACAGTTTGATTAATGGCCGCCAACACATGGTTTACCCCCATGTGTCCTTCCTTATGATGATGATGGCGAATTACCAGGTCTGTCACCGGATGATTGCAAGGAAGAAGAACGGGATACCTGGCTTCATAAGGCAGAGCAGCGTTGCGGAGGCGTCCACCCACTCGTATTATTCCTCTGGCCACAAATGGGCTGAGGGCTTGCAATTTCCGCAGATCCTCACACCCTTTCAGATCTTCTTCGGACACCATCTCCCTCGAACCCGTAGGGTCTTCATGATTCGGCAACACGGAAAATATTTTGGGAAAAGTCTGCTGCTGTACACTCCGATAAATTGACAGGAGGGCGTAATCAAGCTCACACACGTTCAAAGGGCCTTTGGCAACTTGTTTTGATTTGCTTCCAGTCTTCATCTTCAGGTAGGTTTTAAAACGTAATATCCATGCCACAGCACGCTGCAGCTTGTTTAAAGAAGAGTATCGCGCGAACAGCTTAGACAGGCCAGTCTTTACCCCAACCTGCTGGCTACAACATCTCTTCGGATTTTTCTTCACCTCCGGGTCGTCTTCAGTGATCTCGGCTACGAACACTGGCTGTGCTGGCCACTCCGCGGTGTTGCGCAAAAAGGATGGTCCATCGAACCACACATTAGCACATTTAATATTATACGGAGATATGCCACGCGATGCAATGTCGGCTGGATTTAATTCTCCAGGCACATACCTCCACTGCTCGATCGCGGTAAGGGTGTGCAATAATTCCACACGACTAGCGACAAATGGGAGAAAGCGTTTAGCAGCATTACGAAGATATCGTAAAACAACCGAAGCATCGGTCCAAAAATACACTTTGCTAAATGCGATGTCCACTTCACGGGAAATCATGGTACTCATTTTTACTGCGAGTACGGCAGCAACTAACTCGAGACGAGGAATAGAAACACGTTTCAGAGGGGCTACCCTTGATTTACCCATGAGTAGACAGCACTTTGCAACGCCATCAGCAAACACAACACGAACATAAGCACAAGCGCCATAACCAACCGTGCTTGCATCAGAAAAGTTGTGTAGTTCAATTGCCACTGGTTTCGGATCTGTAGGAACAACGCACCTAGGTACTCGTATTTGTTTCAGTTCCGCTAATGACTTAATCCACTTATCCCATTCCAACTGCAAACCCGGAATTTCAGAAAGTCCCTGATCCCACCCTAACTGAGCCTCGCAAGCCTGCTGTAAGAGTTGTCTGGCCGGAAGGAGAAAGGGCTGGACAACCCCTAACGGATCATATGTTTGGCTGACCACTGAAAGAAGGCCACGACGAGTACAGGGTCTCCTTTCAGTGCCCACCCGTACCCGAAGTTCGTCCGACGAAGCATCCCAGTACACGCCCAAAGCCTTATGCACTGGAAGCCCTGAATTCAACTTCACCTCAGGAGCCAAATCTTTAGGCGGAACACTGTCCAAGACGGTTTTGCTGTTGGACAGAAACTTTGTCAGGTGGAAGCCCCCACCCTCAAGAAGCGAGCACAGCTGCTTAATCAAGTGGATAGCATCTCCTTCTGAAACACAAGACTTGCACAAGTCATCGACATAAATATCACTTACCACAGTCTGGATCGTTTCTTCATCTGCACCGGTATGGTTGTCTTCTGCCACTCTCTGCAAGGCAAAGGCTGCACAGCACGGAGACGACTTTGCCCCGAATACATGAGACCGCATTCGATACTCCTCGACTGGCTTCTCAAGATCGCTTTCTGCAAACCACAAGAAGCGTAGTGCATCCCGGTCCTCCTCCTCCACCAGAACCTGAGAGAACATTCCCTTTATGTCAGCTACCACTGCAATAGGATGTTGTCGAAAGCGGAGCAACACTCCAACCACGGTGTTCGTCAAGTTAGGACCCTGCAACAAAACGTCATTTAGAGATACACCACCACAGCGGGCACTGCAATCGAAAACAACTCTAAACTTTGTGCTTTCCGCTGTGCAATGATGTGGCAAGTAATTTGTTCTGTTTGATGATGAACCATCTTGCTTAATTCTTTCGGCGTAATTGGAAATATATTCCTCCATCTTTTTTGAATACTTCTTGAATAATTCTGGGTCGTTAAGAAATCGACGTTTCAGGCTGCCCAGTCGCTTCTCTGCTACAGAGCGATTGTTTGGGAGTCTTTGGTTACCATCTCGCCACAGTAGTCCAACAGAAATATGCCCATCCACTCTTTTGCAAGTATGATTGAGAATGCCGAGGGCCCGCCTTTCGTCTTGAGAAAGCACGGGAGCTGCAGCCACATCATCACACCCTTCAAAATCTCGGGCAAGCAATTTCAATAGATTGTCACAGGAATCATCACTATTGTCTTGAGCACCCATAAAATTCACCATCAGTTCTGGTGATTCAATTCCCTCTTGCTCTCCCTCATCTACACCATAGATAGTCCAGCCGAGTGCAGTATGGAGCCCACACGGGGATCCTGGATTTCCCACCAGTGTATCCTTAATCAAAAAGGCTCTATGCAGATCACATCCAAGAAGTAGATCAATCTGCCCTTCATCTAATGATGGAAAATTTAAACCACTTAGATGCGGGAAACGTTGTACGAGATCATTTGTAGGAATGCTTGACCGTACGTCAACAACTTCATCCACCACAAAGGCCTCCTTTACCTTGAACCTCTCCAACTCATCGATTCCCTGCACCATCAAACTATCAATCTTCCGATCTAAAACCGACTCAGCATTGCTAGTCAACAATTTCACATTGGTTGCTGAGATGGGTATCCCCAGTCGATCAGCCAATCGACTAGAACACATAGTGATATTGGATCCCTCATCAATGAACGCATACGTGCTGACACAATTACTTGAATTTGCCGACCATACCTTGACCGGCACAACTTTAAAGATCGCACCCATTGACTTTGCAGAAGCCCGATCATTCTCATAAGTAGCAGCACAGACTCTTGAACTCGCATCTGGATTTTCCCTTTCGTCAGCTCGCAGGGAAGTTGAAGACTGTTCATTTGAAATCTCATGAGACCTTGACTCCCAGTGTAACAAGGAGTTATGTCGCCTCCCACACTTCCTACATGTCATTTTTAGTCTGCATTGCACAACTCTATGTCCTGGAAGCAGGCAGTTAAAGCACAAGCCCTTTTCCTTTACCAGTGTCCTCCTATCCTCCACCGACTTCGACTCAAAGGTGGAGCATTTCCACAGCTTATGCAAACCTTCACAACACTCACAATTTTGCAGTGGGGGAGCAGGGTCAACGCCACTCTGAGCCACACAAATCCTTCGATTTCGACCAACACTCACTGCAGTCCTTGAGCCTGATGGCTGTGGCTTTGGTTTGTACAGTAATCTCCCATATTCACTTTCTGCTTTCGCTGCTGCCTGCTCTACCAAAGTCCTCAAATCTTTAAAAGAACCAAGATTCTCTCCAGTGCTCACCGATACAAACTGGATCTTTATTCTGTGGGGAAGTCGCTCAAATAAATCATGCATCAGGTCCTGCGAATCCAGCATCCACATCTTACCTAACCCCTGAAAGGTCACCTCGCACTGATACATTTTATCTGACAGCTTCATCAGCCCTTCGGCGTCACCCTCTTTAATGGCAGAACCCATGAGCAGTTCTCCTCGCAAATGTGCCATGAGCTTCTTGACATCTCCAAATCTTTTGTCAAGTCGTTTCCAGGCCTTGACATAAGCCGTACGACTATCGAGAAGACAGCCTATTCCTGCAATAACCTCCCTAGCCTTGCCTACGCATGAACTCTCTAAAAAGGCCATCCTGTCTTCAAAACTAGGGTAGACTTCCTCGACATGTCTCTTAAATCGCCGTTTAAAGTCCCAGTACTTAATCACCTCTCCATTAAAACTTTCAAGAGTCAACCTAGGGGCAGGTGGAAATGCTGGCCTTAAAGCATTCAACCCAGTGTGCTGACTTCCAAACTGTTCAGGGACAAAGGGGGCCACGTTAGGATTTAAAGAACCACGCGATCCAACCGTATTCCTATCTAGCCCCATGCCTAGCTTTAATTCCTGGGGAACAAACCCAGGTCTCAGATTAAAAGATTCCATTTCTAGAAGTGGAGGGGGACCGTCTTCTTCATGTCGCACCATACCATCATTATCTTTAGGACTAAGCCTATCTGGGTCGTCTACTGGTATGCGCAACTTATCACCACATTCTTTTCGGTCAGAAGAGGTCCTCTCGTTCGGCATACAAATATCCTTTTTTAAATCAAAAAGGATATCCTCCACCCTACAAGCCAGCTTCTCCAGTTCATCAGTGTCGGCACAACTTACCAAAACATCAGCATGTAGCAGTGATATCAACTCATAGCATTCTCCCCACTCATTGTTCAAACTTTCAAAATCGGGAGAAATTTTTTCAACAGACTTCCATTCTAGGCCCTTCTTCAGCTGCCGACTTAAGATCGCTGCTCTTACTTGTACAGCCACTAATTTCCTCTTTAACTCTGATCTGCGATTGGGTGGCAATATAACGTCTTGTTCTTTCAGACCACCCACATCGCCATCAAAACTGCTAGCACAAGACATGCTCCTACAGTCAACAACAACAACTACCAGTACTAGCAACACCAATATTCAAAAGGCCAACCAAAACCGAACTCCAATCTACTTAAGCAGTAACTCAACTTGAGAACAATCACTCACACAAAATTCTTCTAAAATGAATGAAATATTCTTAGACGGAATATCTGCTTTTGGATTGCCCAGAAGCTAAAGTCGGAAATTGATCTTAGATCGCCTAGCCTCGAACTTCCTTGCTATCTCCCGCTAACAAAACAACTAAACCATACAATGTCAAACCAAAATATAATAATTCAACAGACCAAAATTTACTTGACCAAACCAAACAGTTACATCAAACGAAAGAACATAACGTCATTACACTTACCAATTCAAAAGAGTTCTAGCTAAGCAATTTTAGAAGAATTTTATCTCCTACCTTCGCGCCACGCAATCCAAAAAGGGAGTGAACAAACAAGGCGCACGCTATAGGTCACTCGCGAATGACCTCTAGTGATAACAAAAGAAAAGAAAAGGAAAATAAAATTAATTTATATAAAGGGATCGCATGGACAAAGTAAGTTCCTGTTGACAACACCAAACTCTGTTGAAAGCCAGTGGGACGCTAAATTTTCTCGATGAACAAAGCAGTGGGTAATCATTACGTTAGAACTAATTTCTTTGACTCGAGCAGTAAAATCTCTGAAGGATCCAAGCGTGGCTGAAGCTTCATCACTGCAAACACTGGAGCATTTAGTGAACCCTAATTCCTCTGCTTTCATAAATAAATCGACCACAGCAAAAATATATTCCTCTCGGGTGGTTGTTTTTAAAGCTCTGCAAAATATAACCTTTTTCCAGATCGTTTTCACCAAAGTAGCAAACATAAACAAGTAACTGGGCATCATTACTTAAGTCAGTACTTTCATCAATTTGCAGGCTAAATTCTCCGCCATGATTTATAGAAGAAACTAACTGTTTTTTGACATTCGCTAACAATGCGCCTACGAATCGTATCATTAGATAGAGGGACTATATCCAAATTCTTGGCAATGTCATCGCCTAACATTATGTGCACCATGTCAACGGCTGCTGACTTTATCAAATTTTCTCCTACTAAATAAGGTTTCTTTGAACGTGCAATGTGTAAGCAACTAAGCAAGACGCTAATGCAGCCTTCTTTAAAGTACTCATAAAACGGCGGCTAACAGCATTAACACTTTGTCTTTCCAAACTTAGTTCTTTTGTCTCAAAAAATCTCGGTTTTAATTGAAAAGTTTAAAGTGCTTAGTTTGCAAATAATGCTTCAGTACATTGTCTTTGATTAATTCAGTGCTTAGTACTTCACTGCAGATTACAAATTATGGCTTGACGATACCTTTGTCTACTAGATATGTAAATCCGTGATTTAAGTAATCTGCGTGCACTCTTTTGCGGTCGTTTAGGGGACTGCACGGCAAAAAAATGGTTTGTGTGAGGGGAGTGCCCGGGGTAACTGGGACGCTCGGGAAGGCCAAAAACCATTTTAACCCAACCCAAACGGGGTTGGGGACCCCACCACCACTTTGAGGCGGCTGTTGATTGGTGCAATTCAATTTTGCTCACTTTACATGTATATACTATATATACGACAGAAATTTCACACTTCACTATCCAATAAGATTAGAGTCATTACGTGTTTTGGGGACGGATAGAAAGTCCGTAATGATAATTAGAGTTAAAGTTAACTCAAAGTCGGAGTTAGTTAAGGATAGAAAGCGAAAAACCGGGCTTTATTTTGCAGTTTGTTGTTGTAACGACAGGTTATTGTCGAGAGCTGTAATATGTGATCATACGGTTTAGATCTGAGAAGCATTAAGTCAACTGTTGCAAAAGTGGTTACAAGTTGTGAAGGAACTTGTAATAACTATCTATCTTGTTGGAACCTTATAATTGCCGTTCGTGTTGCGTTCGGACCGCCTGAGTCAGCACCCGTAGTCTTTCATGCGTGTTTTATTGTTTTCGCTGTAACGTTTAGTTTTCCTCTTCTCGAACATAATCAGTTAGGTAAAAGACGTGTTGTGAGTCAATAGGCTTATCTTTTGTGATCGAGGTAAAACATGGCGCTGCGAGTTAGTTTTTTCACAGAGAAGAACCTATAGTATGCCGTTCACGTTTAGACGCAGTGATATTCCAAAATTGGATTTAGATGTGGACCGTGGGAGTAACTTCAAAGCCTGGCTTGAAGAATGGTCGGCTTATATTGCAGTGTCAGGATTAAGCGAAGAAAATGGCGATACGAAATATCACGTGTTGCGCCTGGCATTCTCTCGCGAAACGGCCAGCGTTGTTGATAACCTAGGCCTATCTGAGGAAGATAAGAAGAAAATCGATAAGATTATACAAGCACTAAAAGTCCATGTAGAAGGCGCTGTCAATGAAACAGTAGAAAGGCGAAATTTCCGAAAGCGACGTCAACATACCCAAGAATCGTTCGACGACTTTCTTGTTGCCTTGCGGAATTTAATTAAAACCTGTAATTACTGTGCAGCAAATGACTGCGTAAATAGAGCACTTCGAGACCAGATTATTGAAGGTTTACAAGATGGCGACACTATTGAAGAGCTCTTACGTCAGAAAGACCTGACGTTAGATAAAACTATCCAAATGTGCAGAGCACGGAAATCTGCAAAGCATCAGCGCGATCAGATTAAAGGCAGTAGCCTCACTGTCAGCGCAACATTCACATACAAGGCGAAACAGCATGAGCGTCATGGTCGTCCAAACCGGAGACAGACCCGCGAGAGCAAGCTCGATACTCGCACATGCACCAGGTGTGGCAAACAGCCTCACAAAAATCCCTCGCAATGTCCTGCTATTAATAAGTTTTGTAATAAATTGAACAAGCTTGGACATTTTGCATAGCAATGTCGCACAAAATCACCAGAATTAATGAGCTGCAACAACCGCAGAATGATGAATCTGAACAGTGACAATTGTTTTCAATCCTGCGAATGAAAGGTTTGGGCAGTGCGCCCACCGTTGAAGTATCTGTGCGAGGGTCAAATGGTGATGCGACATTGAATGTTCTGCCAGATTCTGGAGCAGATATTACAGCTGCCAAAGTGCACATTTTAGCGCAGTTGCGTGAGCACGTTGGAAATATATTGCCCTCAACGCACAAGACTGCCTATTCAGTAGATGGATCCACTCTTCAATCGCTTGGTCAAATGACTATACAGATCACTTTGGGAGAGATCACCGTTGCGGACACGCTTCAAGTGTTTCCTTCCATTTCTGGCAGCATGTTAATCTCGTGGAAAACCGCTAAAAAATTGAACATTTTACTAAAAGACTATCCAGCACAAATTCGTGTTACAACTACAGTAGAAGAGTTGACAGCTGAGGACTTTATCAGCGAATTTCCGTCGGTATTCAATGGACAAGTGCGAGTGATGACTGGAGAAACGTTCCGCATCCACCTGAAAGACAATGCCAAACCATTTTGCGTGAGCGCACCACGTATGATGCCTTACGCATACCGCGGCAAGGTACAGAAGGAGCTGCACTCTCTTCAAGCGCAGGGAATCATTGAACCTATAACTGAGCCCACGGAATGGTGCGCACCCATAGTCGCGACCCCAAAAAAGAACTCTGAGGACATTCGTATTTGTGTAGACTTTTCTAAGCTCAATAAGTATGTATAACGTGAGTTATATTCTGTATGTACACCTAGTGACGCTATTACTGACATAAGCAGCAAACATTCGAAGTATTTTACTATTTTTGATGCCCTTAAAGGCTATCATCAATGCCCACTTGAGGCTACAAGCTAGCTTTTGACTACGTTCATGACCCCTTTTGGTCGTTTTTAATTTTTACGGGCACCTTTCAACATTTGCTCGATATCGGAGCATTATAATAGACGCATGGATGAGGCTTTTCAAGGGTTGACAAATTATCGTAGAATTGTTGACAATGTCATCATTTTTGATGAAAATAAGCGTACCCACGCCACCCATGCGAGGCAATTTTTGCAAAGGTGCGCCGATAAAGGAATTTCTTTACATACAGAAAAATTTAAGTTTTGTGAAACTGCAGTAACTTTTGCTGGATACCAAATCTCGCAGGAGGGGTAGAAAATTGCTGATGAGCTTCTCACTGCTCTTCGTGATTTTTCCCTGCCTACTAATCTCACCAATTTGAGATCTTTTTTTGGCCTGGCGAATCAGCTTGCTTGCAACACCAAAAGAATTGCACACAGCTTGCAACCCCTATGACCTCTTTTGAGTCCAAAAAACGATTTTGTTTGGGGACCGGCACACACCATAGCTTTTGAATCAGCCAAGCAATTGCTTGTAGATTTACCAGCCTTGAAATTTTTTGACCCAACCAAATTGACCCGCCTGCTAACTGATGCGAGTAACAAAGGCTTTGGGTTTATTTTGCAGCAGCAATCGGGGGACAAATGGCATGTCGTGTAAGCTGGTTCTCGTTTTTTAAGTGGCCCCGAATCCCTGTACGCCAATATTGAAAAGGAAATGCTCGGAGTCACGTGGGCAGTAATTAAGTGTCATAAGTTTTTGGCAGGACTACAACATTTTGATATAATTACGGACCACAATCCGTTACTACCTATTTTGAACAACCGCCGACTCGATGAGATTGAAAATCCTAGATTACAGCGCTTGCGTACTAAATTAATGGCTTATCATTTTACTGCTCATTGGCAAAAAGGATCCTTACACAGTGCTCCTGATGCCTTATCTCGGAATCCCGTTAATGATCCTGTACCACCAGATCAATTAGCTGAAGAGCCAGTACGCTCCCCGTACTAAATTGCTGCCATACAAAAGCGAAGTGAATTAAGTGTTAATTTACAAGATGTATGTAATGCTGCTTTAAACGATACTATCTATAACAAAGTTAAGTCACTTGTGATTAATGGTTTCCCTGGTAGCAAAGCAGAGTTGCCACACGATTTAAAACCGTTTTGGAATGTACGCCACGATTTAGCTTTTGATGATGAACTTATTGTGTACGGTTGTCGGTTGTTTATTCCGTGTGCACTACGTAATCAAGTGTTATTGAACTTGCATGAGTCACACCAAGGTGTCACTCGCACTAAAGAGCGAGCCCGCCTTGCAGTGTATTGGCCGGAAATTGACCGAGATATAGAAACCATCATAATGGCCTGCAAAGAGTGCCAGGACGAGCAACCCTCATTGGCTAAAGAGCCGATGATTTCGCATGCCCTTCCTGATTGCCCCTTTCAGCACTTGGCCTTTCAGCACTACAGACTGGCCCTCAATACAGGTGATGCGGCAAAATACCACGACCCGTTCTCTAATAATTGCCTTGCGAGAGTACTTCTCACGCACAGCTGTTCCCGATGTTATTTGGTCCGATGGGGGGCCACAGTTTACGTCTCACGAATTCGCCACATTTTTACTGAAATGGGGGGTGAAGCATATCATGTCATCTCCTGGATATCCTCAATCAAATGGCAAAGCGGAGGCTGCCGTCAAGTCCATGAAAAAACTAATCAGAAGATCTACAAAACATTCGATACTTGATGAGAACAAACTTGCACATGCCCTCCTTCAATATCGCAATACTCCATCCAGAAAGGACAAGTTGTCATCAGCCCAAAAACTATATGGCCACCCCGTTCAGGATACGATTCCTGTCCACCGTCGTGCCTTCGCCCCAGAATGGCAAAGTAAAATGAGGGAGATGGATTTTAAAGATAAATATCTGGAGCAAACAGCAACCTATTATAATCGTGGAGCCGCCCCACTCTCAGACATTCAGATTGGAAACCACGTGGCTATCCAAAATAGAGAAACAGGCAATTTTGACATATATGACACTGTTGTAAATATTGATGCAAAGTTTAGGAGGTATACTATTAAAACCCAAAGTGGTCGAATGTTTGTAAGAAATCGAAGATTTATCCGTAAACGTGTACTTGCTTCTCTGGTCATAAATGACAGTGAAAATGTGGGCGATTTGATTACTTCCAGACATGCTACGGGAGTGATGAGACCAAAACGTAACGTTAACCGACCACAAAGATTAATCGAAGATACGAATTGGCCGTGAGATTGTATTTTGCGCTCTACTTTTCTTGCGTGTAACGTATGCTTTAATGTATGGTTGATAAGACGGATCCGAACTTGGTAGGGAGGTGTTGGAACCTTATAATTGCCGTTCGTGTTGCGTTCGGACCGCCTGAGTCAGCACCCGTAGTCTTTCATGCGTGTTTTATTGTTTTCGCTGTAACGTTTAGTTTTCCTCTTCTCGAACATAATCAGTTAGGTAAAAGACGTGTTGTGAGTCAATAGGCTTATCTTTTGTGATCGAGGTAAAACATGGCGCTGCGAGTTAGTTTTTTCACAGAGAAGAACCTATAGTATGCCGTTCACGTTTAGACGCAGTGATATTCCAAAATTGGATTTAGATGTGGACCGTGGGAGTAACTTCAAAGCCTGGCTTGAAGAATGGTCGGCTTATATTGCAGTGTCAGGATTAAGCGAAGAAAATGGCGATACGAAATATCACGTGTTGCGCCTGGCATTCTCTCGCGAAACGGCCAGCGTTGTTGATAACCTAGGCCTATCTGAGGAAGATAAGAAGAAAATCGATAAGATTATACAAGCACTAAAAGTCCATGTAGAAGGCGCTGTCAATGAAACAGTAGAAAGGCGAAATTTCCGAAAGCGACGTCAACATACCCAAGAATCGTTCGACGACTTTCTTGTTGCCTTGCGGAATTTAATTAAAACCTGTAATTACTGTGCAGCAAATGACTGCGTAAATAGAGCACTTCGAGACCAGATTATTGAAGGTTTACAAGATGGCGACACTATTGAAGAGCTCTTACGTCAGAAAGACCTGACGTTAGATAAAACTATCCAAATGTGCAGAGCACGGAAATCTGCAAAGCATCAGCGCGATCAGATTAAAGGCAGTAGCCTCACTGTCAGCGCAACATTCACATACAAGGCGAAACAGCATGAGCGTCATGGTCGTCCAAACCGGAGACAGACCCGCGAGAGCAAGCTCGATACTCGCACATGCACCAGGTGTGGCAAACAGCCTCACAAAAATCCCTCGCAATGTCCTGCTATTAATAAGTTTTGTAATAAATTGAACAAGCTTGGACATTTTGCATAGCAATGTCGCACAAAATCACCAGAATTAATGAGCTGCAACAACCGCAGAATGATGAATCTGAACAGTGACAATTGTTTTCAATCCTGCGAATGAAAGGTTTGGGCAGTGCGCCCACCGTTGAAGTATCTGTGCGAGGGTCAAATGGTGATGCGACATTGAATGTTCTGCCAGATTCTGGAGCAGATATTACAGCTGCCAAAGTGCACATTTTAGCGCAGTTGCGTGAGCACGTTGGAAATATATTGCCCTCAACGCACAAGACTGCCTATTCAGTAGATGGATCCACTCTTCAATCGCTTGGTCAAATGACTATACAGATCACTTTGGGAGAGATCACCGTTGCGGACACGCTTCAAGTGTTTCCTTCCATTTCTGGCAGCATGTTAATCTCGTGGAAAACCGCTAAAAAATTGAACATTTTACTAAAAGACTATCCAGCACAAATTCGTGTTACAACTACAGTAGAAGAGTTGACAGCTGAGGACTTTATCAGCGAATTTCCGTCGGTATTCAATGGACAAGTGCGAGTGATGACTGGAGAAACGTTCCGCATCCACCTGAAAGACAATGCCAAACCATTTTGCGTGAGCGCACCACGTATGATGCCTTACGCATACCGCGGCAAGGTACAGAAGGAGCTGCACTCTCTTCAAGCGCAGGGAATCATTGAACCTATAACTGAGCCCACGGAATGGTGCGCACCCATAGTCGCGACCCCAAAAAAGAACTCTGAGGACATTCGTATTTGTGTAGACTTTTCTAAGCTCAATAAGTATGTATAACGTGAGTTATATTCTGTATGTACACCTAGTGACGCTATTACTGACATAAGCAGCAAACATTCGAAGTATTTTACTATTTTTGATGCCCTTAAAGGCTATCATCAATGCCCACTTGAGGCTACAAGCTAGCTTTTGACTACGTTCATGACCCCTTTTGGTCGTTTTTAATTTTTACGGGCACCTTTCAACATTTGCTCGATATCGGAGCATTATAATAGACGCATGGATGAGGCTTTTCAAGGGTTGACAAATTATCGTAGAATTGTTGACAATGTCATCATTTTTGATGAAAATAAGCGTACCCACGCCACCCATGCGAGGCAATTTTTGCAAAGGTGCGCCGATAAAGGAATTTCTTTACATACAGAAAAATTTAAGTTTTGTGAAACTGCAGTAACTTTTGCTGGATACCAAATCTCGCAGGAGGGGTAGAAAATTGCTGATGAGCTTCTCACTGCTCTTCGTGATTTTTCCCTGCCTACTAATCTCACCAATTTGAGATCTTTTTTTGGCCTGGCGAATCAGCTTGCTTGCAACACCAAAAGAATTGCACACAGCTTGCAACCCCTATGACCTCTTTTGAGTCCAAAAAACGATTTTGTTTGGGGACCGGCACACACCATAGCTTTTGAATCAGCCAAGCAATTGCTTGTAGATTTACCAGCCTTGAAATTTTTTGACCCAACCAAATTGACCCGCCTGCTAACTGATGCGAGTAACAAAGGCTTTGGGTTTATTTTGCAGCAGCAATCGGGGGACAAATGGCATGTCGTGTAAGCTGGTTCTCGTTTTTTAAGTGGCCCCGAATCCCTGTACGCCAATATTGAAAAGGAAATGCTCGGAGTCACGTGGGCAGTAATTAAGTGTCATAAGTTTTTGGCAGGACTACAACATTTTGATATAATTACGGACCACAATCCGTTACTACCTATTTTGAACAACCGCCGACTCGATGAGATTGAAAATCCTAGATTACAGCGCTTGCGTACTAAATTAATGGCTTATCATTTTACTGCTCATTGGCAAAAAGGATCCTTACACAGTGCTCCTGATGCCTTATCTCGGAATCCCGTTAATGATCCTGTACCACCAGATCAATTAGCTGAAGAGCCAGTACGCTCCCCGTACTAAATTGCTGCCATACAAAAGCGAAGTGAATTAAGTGTTAATTTACAAGATGTATGTAATGCTGCTTTAAACGATACTATCTATAACAAAGTTAAGTCACTTGTGATTAATGGTTTCCCTGGTAGCAAAGCAGAGTTGCCACACGATTTAAAACCGTTTTGGAATGTACGCCACGATTTAGCTTTTGATGATGAACTTATTGTGTACGGTTGTCGGTTGTTTATTCCGTGTGCACTACGTAATCAAGTGTTATTGAACTTGCATGAGTCACACCAAGGTGTCACTCGCACTAAAGAGCGAGCCCGCCTTGCAGTGTATTGGCCGGAAATTGACCGAGATATAGAAACCATCATAATGGCCTGCAAAGAGTGCCAGGACGAGCAACCCTCATTGGCTAAAGAGCCGATGATTTCGCATGCCCTTCCTGATTGCCCCTTTCAGCACTTGGCCTTTCAGCACTACAGACTGGCCCTCAATACAGGTGATGCGGCAAAATACCACGACCCGTTCTCTAATAATTGCCTTGCGAGAGTACTTCTCACGCACAGCTGTTCCCGATGTTATTTGGTCCGATGGGGGGCCACAGTTTACGTCTCACGAATTCGCCACATTTTTACTGAAATGGGGGGTGAAGCATATCATGTCATCTCCTGGATATCCTCAATCAAATGGCAAAGCGGAGGCTGCCGTCAAGTCCATGAAAAAACTAATCAGAAGATCTACAAAACATTCGATACTTGATGAGAACAAACTTGCACATGCCCTCCTTCAATATCGCAATACTCCATCCAGAAAGGACAAGTTGTCATCAGCCCAAAAACTATATGGCCACCCCGTTCAGGATACGATTCCTGTCCACCGTCGTGCCTTCGCCCCAGAATGGCAAAGTAAAATGAGGGAGATGAATTTTAAAGATAAATATCTGGAGCAAACAGCAACCTATTATAATCGTGGAGCCGCCCCACTCTCAGACATTCAGATTGGAAACCACGTGGCTATCCAAAATAGAGAAACAGGCAATTTTGACATATATGACACTGTTGTAAATATTGATGCAAAGTTTAGGAGGTATACTATTAAAACCCAAAGTGGTCGAATGTTTGTAAGAAATCGAAGATTTATCCGTAAACGTGTACTTGCTTCTCTGGTCATAAATGACAGTGAAAATGTGGGCGATTTGATTACTTCCAGACATGCTACGGGAGTGATGAGACCAAAACGTAACGTTAACCGACCACAAAGATTAATCGAAGATACGAATTGGCCGTGAGATTGTATTTTGCGCTCTACTTTTCTTGCGTGTAACGTATGCTTTAATGTATGGTTGATAAGACGGATCCGAACTTGGTAGGGAGGTGTTGGAACCTTATAATTGCCGTTCGTGTTGCGTTCGGACCGCCTGAGTCAGCACCCGTAGTCTTTCATGCGTGTTTTATTGTTTTCGCTGTAACGTTTAGTTTTCCTCTTCTCGAAGATGATCAGTTAGGTAAAAGACGTGTTGTGAGTCAATAAGCTTATCTTTTGTGATCGAGGTAAAACATATCTGTTGAAATGTTTAATTATTTTTTGAATTGTAATAACGAAATAATTGATTTTCTTGTAAGCAATTCGTGATTTCTAAATTGTTGTTAGTGGGGTTTCCGTGACAAACGCGAAAGTACATTATGGGTTCCGTGATGACAAAAAGATTAAAAAACACTGTTCTACATTCAACACGAGTTCTAATATCTAAGAAAAAGAAACGCAACGTAGTTCGAAACAATAAGCTCAAGCGAAGTAGGTAAAGTAATAGCAATAAATGAAGGTTTTTGTTTTCTCACAATGATGAAGTTTAGCATCAGGCAGGCTACAGACCCACAAAAGTTAAAAAAATTGTCAACGGTCGTTTTCTTTTTTTTTTGTTAGTGGAAGCGGAAGCGGTTGAAAAATAACCGTTTCCACATCCCTGATTGTAACCCTAACAGGGGAGGCTATCAGGTGCTACGCCTTGACCAAAAGTGACCTGGGAACAACGACATCTAAGAGACAGCTCCTTTTCGTCTCAAGGGGCATAAACTCTGTCGCCGGTTGTATTTTTAAGTCATACACCTAGGACTACCTACCGCAAGATTTCCTTTTGATTTTTTTTAAAACCTTGGAACTCATTGACTTTCTCAAAATGTTTGTTTTAAAAAACATATGGTAATGGAATTATACATTGCCTAACAAAAGTTTAAGACCACCTTGTAATTTTGGCAAAAACTGAAGAATTTTCTTTTTCTTACATTTTAATCACAAACAATCAACATTGATTTTGAAATTAATGCACCAACACATTGAAAACAGTTTAAAAAAAAAGTTCATAAATGCTGTTGACTATTGGTACTTGGTATGTCTTCCTTTGTTCTTAATCACAGCCTGTAGCCGTCGTGGCATACTGTTTATCAGGGTTTAACAATACTCAGCCGCTCTTTCAATGAACCAAGCTTTTTTATCACATCCACAAGTTATTAGGCAGACGACGGTTGCTTTTCTTTAACTTTATCTTTAAGAATTTTTGATAGATTTTGGATAGAGTTTAAGTCGGGTCTGTTTCGAAGTCATTGCATAACTTCCACTTTCTGGTTTTTCAGAAAATCAGATACAATTCTTGGCCTGCAGCATGGGGCACCACGTATAAGATCCTGCACTAATGAATGTCCATATGAATTTTCACCTTATCTTTTAGCAGTTCCTAGTACTTTTTGCCTTTTATTGCTGTATCAGAATGCAAAAAGTACAAACCAGCTGACACATTGCATGACATGGCTCCCTCAGATCATTTGACTTGGTGGTGTTTCGTAGTTTAAATTGTGTACTTCTCACTGCATCTCTTTTTTGCTTGTTCTATAAACGTTTTACTTCCTTGCCGCAAACTGCTGAATGATTGATTCATCACTAAACAATGCTCTGTTCCAAAGTTCAGTGGTCCAATGTCGATGTGCTTTAGCAAATGCCAAACGCTTGGCTTTCATGGATTTGATTAGTAATGGTTTTCTAGCGGATTTTCGCGATTTTTATCCAAAATTGTATGTCAATCAGCGAGAAACAGTTATGTCACTCACCTTGACGCTCTTTGCCAACAATGGATACTGTACTTTCTTTATTAAACTAGTTGGAAATCGGACAATTATTCTTTTCATTAAATGATTATCTCTCACAGGGGTTTCCTTTGGTCTGTTACTTCTCTTTAAGTCTCTGTAACTCCACCGAAGTCTCCAATAGACTATTGCTTTGTGAGCTGCTGTTTTACTGACATTATATTTCACACAAATTTTGCATCCTGAATAGCCTTTTTTGTATAATGTTACAAGTTGAGCACGTTAAACTTGCCTGAGAGACGTTTTTTGCCCAATTTTGCAGCCAAATCTAATCATAAAAATAACTCAAACCATCTTCACAAGCAATAAAAAAGCAAATGAAATTTTATTAATTGATTTCAAAGGGCTCCAAGATGCCACAATCACACAAGAGAATACTAGAATAGGTATTAAGATGTAAAAATTGTATAAATGTGATGCAATCATAAAACACAGTTTTTTCAAAAGTGGTCTTAAACTTTTTTTAGGCACTGTGGGCCCCACTTAATCTTAGTAGCCTAATTTATTTGTATAAAATGGGTGCAAGATGCTGTCAAAGCCATTTCATTTAACTCTTTTGCTCCCGCGTGAAAAGCGAAAAAAAATGTCCATAAGGTGGCAGCGCGAAAAACTGTCATAATCAATCATAATTAATCATAATTATATACCTAAAGTTTGTTTGTAAATCATTACTCAGCTGTCTACTTCTACATTAAGTGTGATATATCGTTGAAATCTACATTTCTTGAGGATTTCAAATAGAAAAAAAAAATTTTGTTTTGAATATGCAAATTTTATGCAAATGAACCCCCCCAACTGGGGGGTAGTTGTCTTCAAAATTAAAGAGGTACCCTCACCTCAAAGATCACTACAGATTTAATTTTCAACCAATTTTTTTAGAAATGGTCGCAAGATGATGCTAAGGAAATAAGCTTTCAAGGTGCATCAATCAAAACTTACCTAAATGCCTAGGTTTTCTACAATTTGCAATTTTCTGAGGCACATGACCTTTTTTTTGACCCGTACCGACCGGTACCAAATTTTGGTAGTTAAGTTCAGTACCTAAAATATGATCAGTTATTATCTGCTAGAGGTTAGCCTAAACCATGTAATATTGTGTATTTTTGAACAGGGAATTTCTTCAAGATTCAGAAAATATTAAGTTTAAATAGAATATGCTGTCACTGACAATGAAACAGCCGCTTGTTTACACCCTTCCCATTTCTTGAGAAACAAGGGGAATACAGCAAACTTTGATTTAGAGAAGACAAACTTCTGCTAGCTTTTAAACTTGTATTTTAGTCTTTGTCTCCTTGGAAATTTGATACAAAATGACAACTTTATTGGTGAAACATTTGCAATTTATTTTATCTTTTTATAGGGTGTAGTTTTTGTAAAAATTATAATTTAGTGAAGGTAAGTCAAAAAATTTTTGGGGTTTTTGAACTGACATGATGTACAGTACTCATTTTTGATCAGTAAATATCAGATACCACTTGGTCTAAACTATTTAAAGTTATATATTGCTGGAAAGCAAATTTCCTAAGCTTTCAAATGAGACCGGTATTTAGCAACATATCATATTTTACGCACTAAATATATTTTTATGTACTTACCATTCAAATTTGTTTGGGGGGTTTTGAGACCCCTAAAACATTTAGAAATTTAAAAACGTAAAATTTATTATTATCGCTTGAAATTTTGTCAAATGATGTCCCAAAAGAGTAGTTTTCAGACTGTGTTAATGATGAAGGGTTTGGTATTGTGGTAAAGATGTAATCTCAATTTGATTTTGGTGTAGTTGGCACGTGCTGAGAATTTGGCCGATTTTGTCGTCTGCAACTGGGTTCTTGGTGTTTTTAACCGTTTTTGGGTATAAAAATCCAAGAGTTAGGGCACAAATTATACATCTTCCGATGCGTGAGGAAATAAGCGTAATCTTTTGAAAATTTTATGAAAATCGGATGAAAAATAAAGTCACAAATCGATTTTTTATTAAACTAATTTTGTAACTCAATTTAACAAAGTTTGAGGTAAACACTGAAAACACGAGATCATCAATCGATGATCGGGGGAGCGAAAGAGTTAATTACAAGTAGAATGCGAAATTTACAAAAAAAAAAACTAATAAAATGTGAATTAAGCTAAAGTATTAATATTTTGTCAGGCTGCTTCGTTTCATCTTCTACTACATCAGGGTTGTGCATCCTTTTTGCAGGCGGGCCAATTTCCGACTTTATGAAAAATTTTCCGGCAACTTTGTGCCCGCAAACATTTTTCTTCTAGGCTGAATTAAGTGGTGGTAGCGTTTGTGTAATCTGGCTGAAAACTTTTTTGTGGATCACTATTTTCAAAGCTAAAACTTTGCCAAAATATTCGAATTTCATGTGTGACACCGCTTTTTTTGGGGTGTTAGTGATAGGTTTGCCATCAAAGATCGCCAAAATTTAGATTCTTTCCGGAGGAAACAAAATTTCGAAATGCTGGCTGCAGGCTTTCCACCCTTGAACTACACCAACAGTTGCCTTGAAAGAGGATTCATGATATCACCTTAAATTTGAGCCTGACATTTTTTGAATTTTTCTGATAAATTTCTCATTAAAATTTAACTTTCTGCTGTTTAAACTGATATTGTTCTTCGAAAGCTTGTAACAAGCTTCAGTCAGATTCACTACGATTCTACATACTATACTGTCTAAAATATCCCCTCACCTAGGGATACGACTGTATAAGCTGCCTCATAAATTATTGAGCTGTGTATATGCCACTGTCGGATATAAATTAAACCAGTTATATAAAATTTGAAACTATTATTAATTTTTTTGGCTGAATATTTGAAAACGGATTTTTTTATCCGCTATTTTTGTTATTAAACAGCTACTGATCACTGATAATTATTGCCACCGTATTCTGTTCGTTGAAACGTGCTTTAACCGTTAGGATTCGTAGTGAGTCCACAAAGTGTAACTTACGCGTTCAAATTTCTTGAAATTTGTAAAGTACATAAAAGATAAGCATTTTGTTGGTGTGACAAAATCACCTAAAAAATCTGAAATTTCCGTTGGCCTAAATGAAGTTATTTTTCGCGAAACAAATTATTTTTTTTTGACGAGATCACTGAGACTAAATCAATGTCTGTCGAGATGACTGGCAGGTTGACAACATTACTGGCAACCTTTCCAGACAAGACCTATCCCAAATATTAATATTGAGGAAGTAGCTGTTTTGCCATTGACCGCATTTTATCCTTAAAAACTATTTTGATGTTGAATGTTTGTGTGTCGTTAAATAGGATAAACTGGGGTAATTTAGGACAAATTACTAATTTTTAACTTTTATCCATTGCTTTAGTACTTGCAACTTGATCGTGCTACTTTCTTTGGTCATTTGCTTATTATTTGTCCCTTGGCAACACCGTATGTTTCAGTAATTTTTGGATGCAAAATCAGAGACTCCTAAATGGACTGAATCTGCTGTCATAAACTATCAGCAAACTTGGTTATTCAAAACAAGGTCAAAAAAGCTTTAAAATGTTCAGGGTGTAGCGGTTTACTTTCTTATGACTCCGTGCTTTTGATAACAATCACTGGAACCGTTAAAACAATTTATTTTTTTTAAACTCTTTTACCAACTGAACTTAAAAATTTAAATGTTTAATCTTCACTGACAAAATCTCGAATTGATTTAAAAAATGCAAAACTAAACTAAATCACCTACTAATTTGCCTACGGTGCACAAAAACTACGAATGTGATAAAAAGGCAAAATAATCAGCAAAGTAAATTAAAATGACCGACGCGATGGCGTAGTGGTTAGAGCGTCCGCTTCGCAGTCGGTAGACCTGGGGTTCATTCCCCTTGTCGAGTCATACCAAAAGACTTTTAAAAAAATGGCATCCGCAGCTTCCCTGCTTGGCGCTTGGCATTTATGGCCGGTTGTGGAGAACAAGCCGGCAAGTTTCTTTGTTGTGTCCTTGGGCAAGGCACTTAACGGGACGCCTCCGCCTTTATGTGGAAGACAGGTGGCCCAAAAACCTCAAAAAAGGCAACTCCCAAGCGAGTGCGGACTTCCCGTCCAAAGTATAGCGATACAATTCGCTTTCTCGTGAATGGAGGATAAATATGGCAAATAAAACAAAAACAAAACAAAACAAGGTGATGTTGTGCAACTTGAAGGTAAACTACAAAATTAACGCATGAATGAATTTAAACAAAACACCAATAAATTGATCAACAAAAAATCCAAGGAAGTAATTGCCACAAGGGTAATTGAGTAAATGTTGTCTCGTTGAAGATATTGGTTTGGTAACATTGTGGCTTGATTAGCAATTGTTCCAATCCAATTATCATCCATGGCTTAATTTACAGCCATTTTTATTGGTTATATTTCACTCATAGTGAAACATGTGAAAGCGTTGCTAGACTGGTTGCATGCCATTATGCTGCATCTACATGAGCCATGCATCACTGCACCTGTGATTAAGCAAAACAACCTACCGTAATTTGAGTTGCAAAAATTTCCAGAATTAAGCAGGGTTAAAGTCAACGTGTGTCTTTGAACGATGTAAAGCATTACTGGATTTATATTAACTTGCTCCAACTCACCCCATGTGCTAAATTACCTCAGTTTGCCCTATGCTTATTTGCTACAATGCATGGAGCGAAGCTGTGGCTTGGTGGTTGGTGCTGCTGCCTATGAATACAATCGTTTTTGGCTTAAGTTTTCACGGGCTGTTTTTTTTTGGCAGAGGCAACATACACTGGAGGGAAGTATGTAAATGTAGGGAGTAGTGTACACTGGGGATAACATTTTTATTTGGGCATGGTTTAGTACGCCATCAAAATAGACTGATTACAGGATTACAAAATGTTAAATGGCAAAATAAATTCCAAGGCTTAAATGCTGTTAACAGCAAAATAGTCATTGCTTAATGTTTGCTCTAACCTTATCCTTAGCTCTAACTGAACTGTGTCAGTGCAGGCCCAGACCATAAGCTTCCAGGTACAAGTTTGACTAGTTGATAGTCTTAGGGTGGTAAAAGAGCAATTTAGGTGCGTAAACTATTAAGCTCAAATGATCTGTCCAGGTTTGTTTGCCAGGTTCTGAATCTAAGATAGTAAATTATTTTATACCAGTACGTACTTTTGTTTTTGGTGGTTGTCACATCCCAAGATCTCTTCCAAGATCTCTTCCATCCCAAGATCCTATCTACATGAATTTGTTTTTAGAAATAGGCTTTGTGACAAGAACTTGTTTCTTGTGCTAAGGAATAAAACTGACAATTGTCCCCTATAAACAGATAAATGAGCTACAAACGCAAGTATTAACTTGTTGGCAGTGGCTATTTCACCATCGACGGCAATTTGCCCCTGGAATCTATTTTGCCGTGATCATTCACGTGTGTTTATATAGCCAAATTTGCTATAATTGCACCAGTGACTTTGTGGTGTAGTGGATAGAGCGCTGGTCTTGAGATACCATGGTATCGGGTTCGAATCTCAGCTGGCCAGGGCTGTAAAAGAAAGGCAGTGTACACTGAAGGGGCAGGCCCGGTATGTAAATTTACAGGGCAGTGTACACTGCAAGGGAGTGTACAGGGTGAGGGATAGAGACCTGGGGGTGCAAAATTTTTTAAATTGGTTTAAAATTGACCAATCAGAGACGACCAAAAGTCACATGTTTAGTACGCCATTTAGATTGACCAATCACAAATAACTCACGGCAAAATAGTCTCTGAGGGTAAATTGCTGTTGACGGCAAAATAGCCACTGCCTAACTTGTTATTGTTGTACATTGGGTGTAATAATGTGTGCTACAAAACAAGTCATAACATGTTATTTTTGTACATTGAATCTATAAATTTATGCAGCAAAATGCACTTTTACCAAAATGTTTACTGTAACTGTACCCCTAACCCTAACTGAAATGTGTCTGTGTAGGTCCAGATCATAAGCTTACACGTACAAGATTGACTAGTTGATAGCCTAGGGTATTATGAGTGATGACTGGGAAGTTCCATGCAGTGATGAAGATGATGATTCAAATTCATATATGCCTCCACCAAAAACAATAGTTGAATTGTACAATCGCTTAGACAAGGGGGAAGTAAGTAAAATTGCTTTATACTTCACAAAACAGGATAACAACAAAACATGGAAATTCTGGTTTTTGAAAACAAGGAAATACGTGTGGTGCTTTGGATATACTGAAACCCAGAAATAGTATGGAAAGTCTTGTACTTATGGAAATTTATTTTAGAAAAGAAATTGCTGACTTGCTGAAATATGGAAAAACTACCAACAAAAGAAATACACAAGTTGCAGAAATACGGAAAATTTACAAGAGCACAGAACACTAAAAGTATAACCACCACACTGGGTAAAATTAAATGATTGAATTGTATTAAATTAAGCATTTCCGTATTTCTTCAATTTCCATAACTTAGTTGGCAATTTTTCCATGATTTTGTGAAAAAGTTTTATAACTCTGTAAATTTTATGATTTTGTATTATCCACACTCCATACCATAAGTATTTCGGGTACCAGTAATTCTGTTAGTGCTGATTTGCTCCTGTTATAAATGTACATATTTTGACATGTTGGACTGATAAATTAATGTCATATCTGTTATTTCTACATTTTACGTAAGTTGGCACAGGTTAGTAGCTTATGTGCATCTTAAAAAAATTGTACCGATCAACAGCTTACAATATTGTGGTAAAAAGTTGAGGTTTAAATGGTAACCGACACGATGGCGTAGTGGTTAGAGCGTCCGCTTCGCAGTCGGTAGACCTGGGGTTCATTCCCCTTGTCGAGTCATACCAAAAGACTTTAAAAAATGGTATTCACAGCTTCCCTGCTTGGCGCTCGGCATTATGGGAGGTTGTGGAGAACAAGCCGGCAAGTTCGCTTGTAGTGTCTTTGGGCAAGGCACTTAACGGGATGCCCCCGCCTTTATGTGGAAGACAGGTGGCCCAAAAACCTCAAAAAAGGCAACTCCCAAGCGAGTGCGGACTTCCCGTCCAAAGTATAGCGATACAATTCGCTTTCTCGTGAATGGAGGATAAAAATGGCAAATAAAACAAAAAAACAGTGGTACTATCAGAAATAATCAAAGCAACAAATTACTCGAAAGCATTTTGATCCTGATTGAAGGCAAATATTCCCCCTTTTTGAAGATAGACAGTTTCAAAGTTTATTTGTCAAATCAAAGGGGAATGGCATGTCATATAAACATCCCCTAGTTGTACCTCTGGTAGTAACTTATGTCTAGATCTAATCTATTTTTAGAATTTCTCAGTTGGCTATCCTATACTGATTTTAAGGTTCAAGCATAAAGTTGTTGATCTACTGTAAATTTGATTCAATCTTAAACCTATAATAATAGTTAAAACTTTGTTTTGTAGATTTTTGATCTTGTTGTAACAATTGTTCCACGAAAGGATCCACAAAAAATAAAATTAGAGGATTCTGCAGTGAAAGAAAGTGAAGAAGAAAGTGAGAATCCTGTTGAAGAAATGGAAACTGAAAGTTTAGAACCAAATGAATTTGATTTTGACTCCCAAGCTCTTGCTCCTGTAAAAAAGTATGTATACTTGTTTTGTATTTCAGAGATTCATGTGGTGGACTGATATTCTTACATAATTGTTTAGTATGTTATATCGATAAGCATCACATGGCTCTCTATTTGCTGTTCCAGTATATTATTGTCAGATGGTAATAGTTACTATTAATTGACCCGGCCTATAAGTCGACCTAGTTTTTTATAGATGAAAATTTATGATTTAAGCCTAGACCTGCCATATAAGTCAACCCAACTTTTTCGTAACAAAAATCATTAGGCTAGCCTAGCTATTCTGTACCAAAAGTAGTAGCCTAGCTATATTTGTAACCTATTACATTTTTATTTAAAAGGGGTGGACAGTTGCAGACCAACAACTTTTTTGTAATGTTAACCCTAATGAATTGGTAACAATAAATGATAGCCTAGATGTTGGAGGTCTAAAAACTAATGATTTTCTGGACAATTTATTAGGCTTGAAATGCGGTCTTATAGGCTGGGATTTATGTTATTTGCTTATTCATGTTTGTGTGGGATGCATCTTATACAGTGTTTTTGAAAAGTTTGCTAATTATTTGAATATTTATTTGTTTTTATGGCCACAAATTGGTCCCGGTTTTGATGCTGACTAAACTGCAGTGTTGTTTTTATGTGTTAATTTTGTCTTAACGTTTCTTACTCTTAGTTTTAACTTGAAACTACAACTAGCTGTAGAGTTTTGATACAGTTATCTGTTGGTGCTCTGGGCAAGATGTAGAACCTGTTTCTTTTCCAAGTTATGATTACAATTTGATAGCATTTGGTGTCATAAATTGGCGTGTGCACTCTTTTTCTTTTATTGTTATGTTTTGTGGTGCTTTTATACCTAACACTTCAAAAAAAGACAGCTTACATATAAGAGTGACTTATCTAATAATGGTGATTGTTGTAGCCCTTTGTAAATCACTTATGATTGAAGACTTTGTGGGAAAGTGGGATACTGGCATTTGTGAATCATTCAATGTGTACTGTTTTTTTCCTATGTTACTGAAACATGTTAGTAGGTGATAATGCCATACTTTTTCGACCAAAAGAGTCACTACCTTAGCAATATATTGTAAGAATTTGATCGCATACATGCAGAGTAGAAAGCAAAAATGTGCAGAAACTAGATGCATGATTTCACAATTTAAGAATTTTGGTTTTTAAACAAATTTGTCCAGTTTATTAGAAGTTACAACTACTGAAAGTGCTTTGATAGTTACATTGTTGCTTGTGTGGCTTTTCTTGCTTCAGTCAAAAACTTAGTGACAGTAATATTTTTGCAATCTTTCACTTGCTTACAAAGTTGATTCAATTTTTGCTGTAGGCAACCTTGGATTCCTTTTTACTATCTCTCACGCATTGAAGCAGATGATTATGCCAGAAAAATTAATAGACTTAATAAACCAAAAAATGGGGCCAAAAACCACCAAACTTTTTTAATTGTTGATTTTGTAATAGTGAGTCTGCGGGACATGTTAATGCAAATTTGCTTTTTTTGTGATTTAAGATAACATAACAAAGCACTCGAATCTATGTCCAGCTTATACTGTATATCCAATAGTATGTAATACATATGGTGTGTTACTGATAAGCCACTCTTTAGCAAACACCACATTTTCTGCATAGGAAACATTGTTGATGACTTAGTCGGTTCTGCATGCAAAAAACTGCTGTTGTAGCTTTTGGAGATTTATGTAATGGCTATTTTATGTGCTTGATTGTGAGCTTGTCGTGATAATGAAACTTGATCTCACATTATGAATACTATGAGATTGTTATTTACAACATAATTTGAGATCTTTCAATTGCAGGATACAAAAAAGATTCACTCATTATTGTTATCGTTATGACTACAAAATAGGTTTATAATAATTTTCGTTTACTTGATAGATTTACTCCAAAAAGAACTCCCAGCCGTCCTCAAATTAAGAAAGTTGCTCGAATGGACAAAGTTTGTTCTAATATCATAAAGTATCAGAAGCTGGATGAAGCTCAGCTGGAGTTAGAAAAGCAGAAAAATTCTTCGTAAATTGGAAAGGCTCGATTTGCAAGTGTTAACATGCCTGGAGATGTGAAGCATTGGTCATGTTTGTAATAAGGAGTATTATTGTAAATGAGATGCAAAGAGGATTTAAAGGTTTTATGAATTATTGATGCTGCTTAGCATCGGACTTGCTATTACAAAAAGCACATTTTTGCAGAACCTACATACTCTATATATTGTGGCGTTAAAAGAAGTATGTTGTTCTAGATCAGGGGTGCCCAAAGTTTTTAAGATTTAGGCCACATTCCCCTAATGTAAAGTTTTGACAGGCTGCAGAAAAGCTATTTTTTGTGAGTTCATTTGGCCTAAGTTGGGGTTACCATTTTTGAAAAGCCAAAATCAGCATTCTGTACTCGAATTTTTTTGCAAAGTTGTCATGAAATTAGTTGCAGGCTACATAAAGTTATCGTGCATGATGCACTTTGTGCACCCCTGTTTTAGATATAATTTTCAATTAACCTAGCTTCTTGTCTACACAGCTAAAACTTTATTATTCCGCGTAACACTTTATTCTTGTATATTAGCTCATGTTCAGTTTGGTAGTGACATGTCCCCACCACCTGTATTCCCTATAAAAAAGAAGGAATCCTACAACTGCTTTTCCCAAGGGCACAGCAAGCACACTTGCCGTTTTTTCTCCATCCAATCCCTTTGTGCCGAGTGCAGGGTAACTGTAAATACCATTTTTAAAGACATCGGTATGACTCGTGAAGAGAAATGAATTCTGGTCTACTGACTGCAAAGTAGGTCTAATCACTATCACCAACTACTACTCCATCCAGTAACTACACTGCCATGCCAGTGACGTAACACTTGTTTTGAGAACGATTACAGCTTACATGCTGGTTTTATAGCTTATTTTTATGTTGTTTGCGGTTTCATTTCATTTCAGTTTTTCATCGTTTTTCTGCATGTTTGCTGGCTTAAGACATGTTGGTTCAGTGAATGTCTGCCATTCCACTTTCACTTTCAACGAGACTTTAGAATAGGAATTGAGGTTTAACTGTTGTTATATCAGAAACATAACAACAGTGAGATTGCCATGCTCTTTTAATTATGGTGCAATAAGTACACATGCATAATTGTATCTCCATATTTTGAGCACTGGTCTACTATCCCAGGTTTTGTAAGATGCACGAGGAATTTAATTTTAGGGTAGCAATTTTCAGACTTGTGTTTTTGAGTTGCATACTTTATATCTTTATGTGGTGTCAATCAAGGACAATGCAAAAATGATTAGAAAACGATAAAATTCTATAGATTGATTGGTTGTCAAATTGTAATCTTTGTAAGCATCTCCTACCTTAATCCTAGTCTAAAGACAATGTGGTTGCAATCTGTATAACTTGCTAAATTTCCGGCTTTAGTTCCTTTTAGGAAGTGTATATTCAATGTAACATAACGCTTTTATAATTAATTTTTGTTTGATGCTGTCATATGGGATGAAATGGGAATGGGAAGATGTGAACCAATTTCTCTTCATTTCGGAGAAGTTTTGCTTTTCACTAGCTGAAATGTAGCCATTTTACTATTTTGTGTTGTTGCAAAAAGTTATTTAGTTGTGTGATTAGGATGTGTTGCTTTTTAATTTTTCAAAATTTTATTTAAAGTGAACGTAAATATTTTTCTTCTGCTTTTAGGCTTGCGCAGTAGACCAACTTACGTAGGCTAAACATTTTACCCATTATCTGGTAGCTTTTTAATGCATATTTTAAGGTAACGTGCCCAGCGCACACTGTACAATCATGTGCTTGATTATAGTTTTGTTAAGCTGAAAATTTGCTTACTGTAGTGTGTATTTTTTAAAATTAAAACAATGAACGTACTTTAACTTGCGGTTGTAGAGCATATAGTTGGAAGTAGCCATCGGTCTACTACCACAAGACCGTCGGCTCACTCACTGGTTCTTATACCGAGATCCGTGTGGAATTTTTAAAAGATCTGCCACACAGCACTGACTCACTGGTTTTGACACTGGGACCTGTGCACAGTTAGCTGTGAAGTTACAGACTATCAGAATTTTCATAAAAAAAAAGGTTATGTAAAAAAAGCGACGAGGTAGTCCTTTCAAAACTTAACCACGCCAGAAAAGAATAAATTTTGACCATTTGTCAGCAGTTGATTTCTTCTATCCTTTCAAAATTTCTTGGTATGCACCTGAAGGTGGGGGGGGGGGGGGGGTGTACTCCAACTTTTTGAACAACCTAAAGAGGTCTACCAGTTAGAAATTATGAGAACCACTGGGCTAACCGATGTAACTGCAGCAGCTGAGAGAAAAAGATATGACTGATGTTTTTTTTTAAACTACACTCAATTATGGTGTTTGCTTACCATTTGCAGCTTTTGGCTAGTTAATAATTGAAAAACAAAGATGAAGACTGGTTGAGATGATACAACAAACCAAGTTCATGAGACGAGGTTACAGTGGTATAAAAAGTACAGGTAAAGAAATTTATAAAATGTATCAGCTAATTGGAGGAGAGCCATCACCCTATACTGCCAAAGTACGGTTATATCTTCGTTACAAAAAGATTCCTTTTGAGCCAGTTCAAGCTACTGCAGAGGTAATATTTTGCTCAGCTCTGCGTTTTTTGTTCGTATTGCCTAGTTTATAAGTTAAGCAATGCCCTAATCGATTGTGTTGGAATGACATTTTATGACAACATGCATTTACGTTCAGATTTGCAATGACTTTTTTTATGCCCCTGGAAAAGGCACTTTGTATGCCACTGTTAAACTTCTAATTAAAATTAAATTTTTACCGTAGAATCGCAGAGACAAATTGAACTTTTCTGATGATGCCGAAATTGATAAACTTTTGTCAGCCTTCTCTAGATTCTTGCATACTTGTCAGGCTTAACAAAACTTGTATTGCAGCTGTTGATTCATATTATGTACTTTCAAACAAAAAGCCGATTAAATTTCATTTTGTTTTCCAAAAATTCTATTGTTGTGACTTTTTGTGTGCATTTAATTAGCTTTACTTTTAATCTTATGTATGTTTAGATTTATTCTCAGTTTATTAAACCAAAAGTTGGATGGAATGTCATACCTGTGCTGGTGACACCGCAGCAACAAGTGATTCAAGATTCAAGTGATATAATAGCATCACTGGAAAAATGGTGAGAAAAAGAAATATTTATGTTAAGGTCTGTGATTGCATATTTGTGATAATTCGATTTACGAAAGATAGAAAGTTCGTTTTTGGCATGGTTTTCGCTTCGTTGTTTTCGTGGAAAAGGTCTGCGAAGTAGATTTCCTCCTACGTGGTTTCACTGTCTTATTAGTACCGACTACTCTGAGACAAAAACAAAAGTAGTTCAAGTTCATCATTAAAAATGTGCTGTGACTGAAGCATGTTGCATTAACCTGCTGTATTCACTATTCGATTTTCATATTCTAAATGTTAGAAAATTAAATCTACAAGGAATAGTGAAATGATGCGAATTGAGAATTTTATGTTTGTAATTATTATCAATTAACATCGCTTGGTATTATTTTGGCTTTTTGATTGTTTGTCTTCACTGATCACTGGTATTGACATAAACTATATAGCAAAGTAAGGCTTGAATTTGGAATTATTTTTTCATAAAGTAGAAATTCAAGCCTCACTTTTCGATGGTTATTAGTCTCGCACAAATATATGCAACCTATAAACTGCGAACCGCAATATTTTGATTTGCAAAATCTGGTTTTCAAGTGCTGTAAAATCCATTCCATCAATTCAGTGACAGCGAGTGGTAAATCAACTGCAAATTTCTGTTAAAGCGACCTAAATTTTTTTTGCTTCAGACTCGAACTTTATATTTAAGCGACCTAAAAAAACTCTTTTTTTGTTGATTTATCTAATTTGCCATACAACTCGACTTGTTTTTTGTCGGCACAATGTACAAAGTTAGTTAAAGTGTGTAGCGCGTGATCTAAACCCGTGTGGTATGACTGGTTTGGCTGTGCTTGAGATTTCACATCCATGCTTTTTTTATTGATAATACTTGTAATTGATATGATAAACGAAAGTAGCAGTTTAATTCATCAAATCAATCGCCAATGCTCTCAGTTTTTCTTGTAGGCATCCGACTCCTTCAATACTCCCTAAGTCTCCAAAACAGCGTGCAACATCAATATTGCTGGAATTATTTTGTGATGAGTGGATGGTCATGCAAATTATGCATTATAGGTAAAATGTCAACTTAAATTAGATTTTAGTAAATATTTGAGTAAAATTAATATAGCCAATGTAATAGTGAGCTTTAATAACTTTCATTGTTTTTCTATTATATTTTGTATGAATGGGGTTTTGGTTGTTTGGATTAGCCTAGTTAGGTAACAACTTTGGGTGCCTGATATTGTTTTTGTTTCAAATTGTATTTTTAAGTTAATCACTGCGCTATATTGGTTATGATCTTTTACTAATAATTGGAAAGAATATTCGTTATATATTCTTACAATAATTATTTTTGCCTCTGCTGTTTGTTATTTGTAGAAATTTGAGTGCATTTTTGAGGTGTGTTTCATATTTTTGCAGTGGCTACATTTACTGTTACTTCTGTTTTATTATCGTATCATGTATCTTGATCAATGGTAAAGTAAGCCGAATCGCCGTTCCGATAAAGATTTATTGCCGGTATGAATTACCGATTTTTTGTGTAGAAAACGAGTTACTTCATGTAAAAAAAAGCAACAACTGCAATACAAGAATGATTCCTCTCTAATGTTATTGTCTATTAGTAAGTAATGCCGATTGTAAGTGACCCTTCCTTGCTATGAGCAATATCCAGTAGCCTTGACAGAAGGGTTCAAAGGTTACAGACCCGATGCAAAATTTTAAGAGGGCCGGAGGTTTGATGAGGCGCACCTTTCTGAAAGTAAAGGGCACAAACTATGATTTCATAAACCTAATGTTCAAAAAGAAAGCCGAATGACTTTTAGTTGAAAGAGAGGGCAAAAGTACCGATTTTAACAGATGGTTCGCAAAAACATTGAAAAATGTGCGATAAGCTGTTTGAGGTATAGTTTGGTACGCTCAGATTTGTACTGTGGATAGTGTAGATTGGGCTACAGTTCCGGTAAGAAAATTAATCTAGAAGCATGAAAAAGAGCTTTTTTTACTAATCTGAGTAGAAATATGAAAGCCAGTAAACTAGTAAACATTTTATTTCAAAACGTTTACCTTTATACTTGAAGCATCATCAGTTGTAATTAAAATGTTACCTACTAGGCCAACTAGGCTAAGTTGGTAACATTTTAATAACAATTAATGATGCTTGCAGTATAAAGCGAAACGTTTTGAAATAAAATGTTTACTAGTTTACTGGCTTTCATATTTCCATTTAGAATTAATCTACTTTCACCACTGGTCTTCATGTACTGTTTCCCAATGCTGTCTCTCCTAAACTGCGGTGTTTTTAGACGCTTGCAACTTTGTGAATTTAAAATGAACCTTTAATGATGATCTGTTATAACCAATTCGATGTGGGCTAAGGTTTGGCTATATACATCGGATTATTTTACGAAGCAAGTCTTGTTATGATAGCTTCTGGATGTTTGTCTGTCAAATACTTGTCTCGCTTGAGGGAGGTTTTCAACACCGTGCAATGTATTCTCAAGGCAGAAGTTCCACTGTCCCAGAGAAGTCTGAAAATTTTAATCACTACAGTTTTCGTTTGATTCTTCAGATGGTCGTTTCCTGAGAATGATTCATTTTTAAAAGAAGAATTTGGTCGGATTGGTTTTCCCCGAGAAAGCGTTCAAGGTCGGAGCGAAATTGGAGCTATCTTGTATCAAAAATTCAAAGGAATGCTGCCAATTTTAGGAATCACTGAGAAAACAATTCCAGGTGCCAAATATTTGAAAATGCTTCGAGCTGTTTGTTAACAGAAGGTTATTGGGTACTGACGTGCGCACGGGGAGATTGGGTGCTCAAAATTCCTCCCATAGAAATTCAGTAAAGTGTAGTATAACTTGATCACCCAAAGCAAACGGATAGAAATTTATTTAAAATAGATCATCGTTTAAAACAATTGAAAAATTTCAATTTAGTGGGATATGTGGTCTCCTTGCTGTTATCAACTTTCTTCACTTGTTTGCGCATGGAACTGATCAATTTGTGGTAACTTCAAGCAATTTTGATAGCACGGTACTACACTGATTCAATGGCCGACCCCAGCTCGCTGAGAGCTGTACAGTTTTCACTTCAGTGAATTTGTAGTGATACATCTCACATTTTCCATGGGGTTCAAGTCAGGCGAATTTCCTAGCCTTTCTAAAACTTAGATTCTATTTTTTGTAATACTTTTTAGCAGAATGATGACTGCCAAATAATGTTGAAAGATTCCTTCGCCATCGGAAAATGAAAGAGTCTCGTAAGCCTATAATGTTATGATTGATGACACCGATGTATTTGCTGCATTCATCATTCCCAAATAGGATTAGAGTTTGCCGCACCACTGAAGCTAAAAGAATTGCGAACATCTTTTTCTGGGGGTACTTAACTGTCTGATTAATGTGCGATTCTGTAGGTTGACTTTTTCCTTTTACTATCGCTTACACGACAGTATTGTTTCTGGATAATATGGCTCTTATCTGAAAACAGCTTTTTTCACTTATTTCCTGACCAATCGTTGAATTTCTTTAATCATACTGTTGTTTTTATATTATACTGGACAAAAGCTGCGTTTTGGAGCGTCTTTTAACTTTTCTAACAATTACAACCAATAGCTTTCTCACTACAGCCGCTCTAAATGTCACTCCTGCACCAGCCAGATCAATTTTATTCTCACCACTGATCTTTAATGAGCCTTGCATGCACTGTTTCAGAATGTAGAGGTTCGTCTTTTGCTGTGGCCCATTTCATGCAACCGAATTCCTTTTTCCGTTTTGGAATGATTAACCCTGCGCTTTCGTACTCCCGTAATGATTTAAGAACAGTGATATGTGGCACCCCAATCTCATTCGAAATTTCTTTTAATTAGGGGTGGCTACCTAGTCTATCTCGGTCGATCGCTAAGCCTATACTTATCGATCGCGTTTTATTAATGGTTGACTTGACAATATTTCTTAAAACAAGCGTTTTTTAATTAATTTTCCTAAACGCAGAGAAAAATTGTGCATTAACCACGGTAGATTAAAATGGCGCGTAAGTACAAGTAGGTGTGAAAGCAAAGTAACTGCCGTAAACGCCTGTTGAAGTATACTACGAAGTTGCATGTGCGAGCTTCTCCAGGTCGGAAAGTGCTCCGGTTCTTGAGGTTATAAGAAAGGCCATTTCGATCTGACCGAATGAGTTCTGGAATCGCAATGTCACGTTGAGACCTCTTGTAAATGCTGCAGAATCGAACGCGCAATCACGCTCTCACCGGTTGCGTTTCATTATTCCAATTTTTTCTTTTTGACACATCTCCGTTATCCCAGCCAATCGCTCTGACTCGTTTTACCTTGTCCTATGGACGGACTCTTTCTCTGTTTCAAAATTGGCTAGACTCTTGAGTAAAATCAAGGTTTGTCGAGAGTGTCTTGAGAGACTCTTTGTCTACCCACCACTTATTCTATCACCTTCCTGCATCTGGGAAGTTCTTGGTTGTCTACCTTCTCTTGAATTCCTTGTTTTTCAGCCTAGAACTCTTATTAACGTTATGCTATAGGTTTGCCCTTTCCCGTTTCTGAAGGAGATGCCGGTATTGCTCACCTAGACCCTCTTCCACATCGCGATGTTTTAATGTAGATTTCTATTCTTTTCAAATAAAAATGCTTCGGGGTCTTCGCTGATTGTGATTCGAGGGTCTTACCTCTTTTTTATTTATTAGCGTGCTCAGTCTTCTCCATTTTCACTGCTAATGCTTGGGCTATTTTTTTGCGAGCTCTTCGCTGGTTGGCAGCACCAATGAGTTTGCAAATTGTTATTTCATTCCCTTAAGGCTTTTGCTTTTTTTCCGGTTGTTGCATTTTACCTTTCATTTCCTCTCGCACTTTCTGTAATATCTCACTAGATCTAGCCATCCTCTCTTGTCTTCCACCATATGGGCTGCATCACCTCACTGGTCATACATTTCTTCGGAGCACCGACTCCGCAGATAAACTGGTCTGACGGAGTGCGCTACTTTGGCCATCCACAGCTCCTCGCAACATCTCTTCACGATTTTTATTACTCATCTCTCTGAGTGGGGCGTACTGTCTCAACATTTTTTGTTACAAATGCCTCCCTGTTCTCCACTGAAGCACTTGTTCTTCCTCGTTGTTCTTTCTGTGTTTCCTTACGTCTTCGCTGCAATGGTCATAGGTTTTTTTGACTGCTTATCTCGCCAAAATTGGCAGAATTAAAACTCTTCTTGCATGATCTGCAGTCGCCCGACTCGGGACACTTCTTAACTCATTTTGTCTTATCCGGTTACTGACGTTTTTCGCCGCGCTTTCTGGGGCAAGTTCTTTTTATACGACTTATGGTTCTGGCGGTGATAAGTTGCTTGGCTCCTTGGGCTCCATTGTCCTCATTCATTCCCCCTTTTTAAGGACGAGATTAAAGAGCAGAAAGACAGCTTCTTTTTAGTGGATTCGTCACCGACCCTCGGACACGGATTATTAAAAAAATTTTTAGTCGATTTTAATTATAGAAAAAGTGGCCACCCCTGCCCAAGATATGCCTGTTTACTTCGATGGAGTGCCAAACTATTTGAACACTTTCTAAGGGTGTGATCTACCGTTAAAATAGTTTTTAAAGATCTACACCACTTGTAAGTCCTCACAGGTAATTCACCAATCTCATCTGACTGGTTTATTCGAATTTTCATTCCAAAGTTTATTATGAGGTCATGGCTGTTACAAGTTACTATTCAAAAATGATTATTTATGCGATATATACTGTCACTGGTAAAAAAAATGATTAAAAAATGGGACTTAACCAAATTACTTAGCACACTAGGATTTTGAAGATATGATGTGGATCTGTACACTTACTATACTGTATATTCTTGCTTTTTGACAATTTTCAGCAACTTACCCGTCTGCGGTGTGTGTTTTCGCTTTCGCTGTATTTGATATTTGACTCTTGATAAGTAATAGAGGGAACGACTATTTAAAGTAGTCGTCTAGTCTAACAGCATGCACGGCTGATTTACAGTATATTGCTGCATTTCTCTAACGTAGAGTTTATAAGCCTTTGTATCGAACAATCCACGATGATTTACTGTGTAACGACAGTGCATGCAATCAAACAAAAACTTCGTGAACACTTCATTTATTGCAAACTTAGTGTAATTGGCAAAGCGGCTAAGTGGGCTGGAGTGTTTCATTGCTGCAATGACTGCGTGGTCGCTCGTTGAAACCTTATCATGATTGTATTTTGTCAGTGGGGAAGTCTTTATTGCAATTTTCCATCGTTAGTTGCCCTGCGTGTGATGGTTATCCGTTGTTGTAGCCGTAATGGTAACTGCAAAGCTGGTCTGAACACATAGATATTGTAATATAATCGATAAACAGTTTTTTTATATACATTTTGATCTCAAATAACACTGACTACTTCGTTCCACGAAGGCTCTTCAATTGTACTTGCTATTAAATTTCTTGATATATAACTCGAAGTATATAACTCGTTGCTGCATTTTCGAATGATCACTTCTTAAGATCAAGTCGTTACAAAATTACTTACTAAAAGCCTGACCTTCCGTTAACCACTGCTGAAACCTGATCAATACGTTTTGCGTTTACCTGCATGATCGGGTTGATGGTCCCACCGACACGTGGCTCATGTCACTCAGCCGAGGCCGGAGGGTCTCGACGATGAGGTTGCGTGTTCAAATCTCTGCTATGTTTTGTCTTATTTGATCAAGTTGTATTAGTGGAAACCTTTGGCAACTTGCTTTGCTCGGTTTCAGTATTTGAGTAGAATGCTCTATACAGGCTCTGTGTTGGCCACTCGATGAGTAAGGAAATAATATTGTTCTATATTCATGTCAGCATTCCGAGCTACAGCGCCTTTTGGAAATCTTAAACAAAGGTTTTTTTTACATGTTAAGTTATCGAAAAAAGCTGGGAAGAAATGCTTGTTGAATTGACCTCACATTTTGATAAGCATCCTTATCTGCTCGGTGGAAGACCTTGTATTGGTGATTTTTCACTTGCAGGGATGACGTATGCTCATTTATTTCGAGATCCAGCATCAGGTACGATCCTTTTTCGTTGGTAGGATGTAGCGACGTCATGTTTGTTATCATTCAATGTACATTTTGGATGAGAGCGAACTAATGAAAAATGATCTACACATCAAAGGCAGGGGTGTCAAACTCGCGCCCCGCGAGATAATTCGGAAATTGTTAATGAATTTCGGCAGTATTGTAACGTTACGTCTTCGAACAAATGTTTGACTCCCTAAACAGAGGCGACACAGTGTGGGCACGCCTGAGAGATACCGGCCTTTTTTTGTTTTTGTTTTGGAAATCAACTCCACTTCATGCTTAATTGCTCGATTTCTGGAGAACGATGCGCGAAGAAGTGGCAATGGCGCAGAAATACTTGAGAGGTAAAGACTTTTTTTTCTTTTTGGTGATCGACTTCACTGCGGGCTACATCACTGAAATCGTTGTGTTGATCTCCAAACCGAAAACTTATTGTGACCCTCGGCGCAACTCCCAACATACAATGTGGCCCCCAGAAGCCCACGAGTTTGACACCCCTGCTTTAAGGTATATTGAAAGTGAAAAGTGGGAAGATTTTTATGTACTTTTTATTGAACGTCTCCGACTACAAGTCGTTATGCCCAAATCTTATTATCAGTCAGGCTTATTTTTGTCTAAACAAACGATAAAGTCAACTCTAAACAAATGATAAATTCAGCTGTAAATCTGTAAAACAATAAATCTTACCATGCTTTTCTCAGAAATGGACGCTTTTTTGGCATTAATACACCTTTTTTTACTCAACATTCTTTTTTGTGGAATCAATTATTTTCCATGCGCTATCAGCTCCAGTACAAAGCTGAATTATCCAATCTTAAGGTTTCTTGATGAAGAAAAGCTCTCCCGTTGTATGTGCCTGGATTGAACATATGAACGGACATCTTCCTCATGCAAACAAGCAAGCATTGCATCACGTTGATGCTGATGGAAAGATTGTACGAGACGAACTGCCTGACCATGAATTTGATTTTTGTCAAAATGATGGTAAGTGTGATAAGCAGTACGTTTATAATGACTTCAACTTGCATTAATCAGAACAAAAAGTATTACTGGAAAAATAGTTAAAATGGTTGCTAAAATATTGATGCTATTGCGGTCGTTTTTTTGTTCAATTTCACGTCCTTTTTCCTGTTATTTTGCAAGCTTAGAGGTGTTGGTAATTCAACTTATGTCTACTATTTTCTATACACTGATTTTACACTCGATTGTAGAAAGTGTCAATTTTCAATCTTACCAATTTGCTCCTGATTAAAGCCTGTTTCCACTTATACGCTCTACAATTAACAGAAGGTTTTTAAATTGCTCAACAGTGAAATTCACTTAAGTTTACTTTCAACAAATCACGGAGCCAATTACAATCTGCTGTACCGTTTAATAAAGAGCTTAGAGCTAAAAATAATTCAAAAAAGTGCTGCAAGTGTTAGACTTCTGTGGCGTCAGCAACAAACTGAGGAAACAACCTAGAGCGATATTGTTAATCACTTTGCAAACCAGGGGTGTGGAGCAGTAGCCGGAGCTAAAGCTATATTTCGAATTGAGGGGGCAGAGTCGTGGGCCAGATTGTTTAAACCCGGCTCCAGCTCCAACCTTTTGTTGAGACTATTGCTATTTTGTCGAGGTCCACACGTTCAATCAAACAAACGTTACTGTTCGAACAAATCGTTTTTAAACATTTTTTGTGTAACGAAGCTGTATAGATGGAGCGAATTGATATTTTGATTGAGGTTATGCTCTCATCCAAACTTAGGAAAGTGAGAGGAAAAAATTTGCAAATTTAGGAACAAACCAACTAAGGCAATATAGCTGGAGCAGCTTTAAGTTTAGGACTGCTCCTAAAGTTCTGTTTTAACCCCTGGGCGAATCTTGGGGTTAGCGGTCTTAAGACCTAAGCCCCGTTTACAGCGTTTATATACGAATCGCATCCTTAGTATTATTATCGTTTTACCGTTACGATTCATTAAGCTCAATTACAAGTGTGCTTATAAATTTGAACGCGTCGTTACATGCGAGATTGACTACTTGTAAGTATCAAAAAGTTTAATGCTTATCTGATATAACATAAAATGTAAGCGCACTTGTAAGTGGACTAAACAAATTGTAGCGATGAACAGATAAACAAATCACGAACAAGATTTGTTAATTATCGCTGTAAACAGGGCTTTTATGTACCAACTTCAATTGGTGGCGTAGCCAGAATAATTTTTTGGGAAATAAAGGGGGTAATTTGATATTTGTTGGATGCTCTTTTTTTTAAAATCGATTTGTCCTGATCTCCAATTTTGTCCATTATTACCTCAAATTCGTTTGATAACCTTTTGTGGAAATCATCGTTTTCTAGCCATAATAACGGAGAACACTTCCTTGATCGGGTTAAAAAATTTTGCTACCAAAAATCTTGCGGCATCTATGTCTACAATTCTTAAATCTTCTAGCATGAATTATTCGGTGGCACTTGGCGTAGCTAGAATGCTTATGACAACTCTTGTCATTATTTTGCTAATTGCTAAACTCAAAATTCTTAGAGATACCTGAAACACTTCTTCCGATTTTACATCGATTTTTTACGCAATTCGGACCGATTCTATTGTCAGTGCGAGAGCACTTGATAGATTATATTCAAGTAAGTATAAAGAATTATTTTGTTGTATGTTTCTATCTATTCTACTGCATCTATTTCCGGACGAAATGATACTGTCCGAGTTTTGCTTAAAGTTCAATCCGGTTTGACTAGATTAAACAAGCAGTGGAAATTGTTAATGTAAAAATTCTCAAAAGCCATACAGTGTCTATGCCATCCAAAATTAAAACTAATCTCGCATGATGCATAATGACTTGAAGTATGCAATGGGTTTTCATTTAAGCGAGTTTGATTAGCATTCCCTTGAAAAAGCTTTTGCTTATTTGCAGAAGTTCCCTGGATCAAGTAAACTTCCTCGTCATCTTGGAGCTGACCAGTTTACAATTGATGGTGTGAGCGAAAAAAGAGGGGTATGTGTGTGGTAAAAGCAGGTCCAATTTAAAGATAGAAGCAAGACTTTACGAATAGGATTTAATTTTCAGGAAAGCAAAACTCTGATCATGTTGGTGGGTGGGTTTATTCTTTCTTTCAGATATTATGGTTTTGTGTTGACAATAGTGTGCCCAAAGTTTTCATAGGCATGTGCCGCATTTCACTGATCTGAAGCCTTGACGTTCCGCACGAAAAGGTAAACAACTTTTGGTCGAAAAATTCGTGATTACAAGTTTTTGCAGTATAATTTTATGGTTTTGTATAATCAAAAAAATGTCTTGATAAGTCAACGAAAAGTGTTTTCAGACTTATTTTTATTCAGCTGGTCCCAATAGTCGAACTAGATCTATATTTATTTCTACAGCACATATGAGTAACCTTTCGTTTTGTATGTATATCTTTTGTGTGTGTGTGTGTGTGTGTGTGAGGGAGGGAGAGGGCTACGACATATTTGTCTCAAGATAAAGATGAACACTTTTTTGGATATAAATTTTTTTATAGTAATTACCTATTTATGCAACGGTCAAGACCTGTTTTGGGAATTTTTGAGAGGCTGCTGCATTAAGTATTCCCGTTTTACCCTTATTCTATACTATATCAATATACTTGCTGCAGATCCAAAATACGCGGTGACTACACACCGCTAAGCTTTTCCTGCAGTTATTAGATTTTTTGTAGATTTAGTTGCTCAGCATCAACCTTTAATACGAGACTAATAGAGGGTCACAAAAACTTTGCGCAGGCATCTCTTAACACATCTCTGTGCTTGAGCATCAGTGTGTTCTGACCACCTTCGAAGGTACTGACAGTGCATTGCAATTAAGCAGATGCCATGTGTGTGTGCACAGCGAGTAGATTGTCAAGTTTAGAGGTACTGTACATGTGCAATCATTGTCATCATAATTTGCTGTCGAATTCACATTTGTTACCTTGCCAACAAATAAACAAAACTGCAAAAATAGTTAATTCGTTGCTTCACCATTGAATTTTAAGAACGCTTGACATTTTGAGATAGTTTTAAAAAAACTGTCTAAAACTGTCTTCAGCCAGGTAAATAAATTTATTCAAACGAAAATACTGATTACAGCCTTCAAGTATTTTTTAAAATTCACACTCGGCAACTAATGTTCCTTTCTACCAGTTTGTTCTCAACACAGCGATAACTATATAGAGACAGCAAAGACAGTTGCTCCTGAGCAAAGGCAATAAAAATTGCAAAAATAGTCAATTTATCGTTCAACCACTGAAATAAAAAAATACCTTCGCTCCACTGACGCACACACGGAAGTGCCGACACCCTGCTGCAAACACGACGCTGCTTCCTTTTTCAAAAACATCAGTGGGTCACTGCTTCGCTCCAAATGCAAACATGCCCCTAAGCATGTTTTGCTGTTCTACGTGCGAAGTTATCAGAGTCTATTAATGTCGGTCCGCTAAGAGCCCAGTTGAGCACAAGAAGAACGGTACTGGTGTCACCAAGTGAAAGTTGGTTGTCATTTCCGTACGCGCATCAATAAATCAATCTGCTTTGTGCTGTTGTTTACTGGAATGATAAAATCCTACAATTTCATAATTTAATTAAAGTAAACTTATTTTTAGGTTTTTCCCTTTTACATTTGGAAGTGGCAGAAGCTGACTGATTTTTACCTCGGTCTGCCATCTAGTGAGCGCATTGAAGTCGAACAATTCATGCAGCAATTTCCACACGGGCTCGAGTTACTTCGCACAGATTTGAGGAGGTGCAGAGTGGAAAGAAGAAACAACTTCTTACATATAGCTACAAAAATGAATTCAAGACTGTGAAATTGTGATGTGTTTTGTGTGTCCCGCGAGTGCTTTAATTTTGTTTTGTTTCAAAATGATCCGGTTGTTTTTATTCATCAATGCGTGATTTCCCTCGGAGTAAGGACACGGCAGTAATCCATAAAGTTGGCCTATTTGACATATGCTGGGTCAAAGGGCGAAAGTACTAGTAGATTTCATATTGAGATGTAGAACACTACCAAGTTTTGTAGGTTATAATGTTTTTGTTTCGGAGCGTTCTGCCCCGCCAACTCGTGCCAATGCACCTCAAAGAAAAGTAATGGCGATGGTTGACGTAACTCTTTAATGTGATGTGCGCTAATAAGCATTCCCAGACTCTTGGCTGTTGGGTGGGAGCTGGTATATTTTAAAAATATTTGATGTGCAATCCTTTGGGGGTAAATATAAATTTTGCTTTAAGACATGATTATGAGTTTTTTCTAAATATACATGTTACAGATTGGGAGACAGACTAAATGCTAATGGCGGTTGTGAAGCGGAAGTTACAGCAAGAGTAAGATCAAGGGAATGTGGAAAGTTATTGCTTGGAAATAGCTTTCCTCTGAGGACGAAAGGTAAAGTTTACGATTGTTGCGTAAGATCAGCAACACTGTATGGAAGCGAGGTGTGGTGTTTAAGACTGCAGGGATGTGGAAGCGGTTATTTTTCAAACGCTTCCGCTTCCACCAACAAAAAACGACCGTTGACAATTTTTTTTACTTTGTGGGTCTGTAGCCTGCCTTCTACACTTTATCATTTTGAGAAAACAAAAACCTTCATTTATTGCTATTACTTTACCTACTTCGCTTGAGCTTATTGTTTCGAACTACTCTGTGTTTGTTTTTCTTAGATATCAGAACTCTTGTTGAATGTATAGCAGTGCTTTTCAATCTTTTTGTTATCGCGGAGCCCCTAATGTACTTTCGCGTTTGTCACGGAACTCCCACTAACAATAATTTAGAAATCACGAATTGCTTGCAAGAAAATCAAATATTTCATTACTGCAATTCAAAAAATAATTAAACACTTCAACAAATAGACAGTTATCACTAGGGCCCGCTAAAGTCAATAAAGTCAAAAGTTTTTCAGAACCTTGTTACATGATCAAACGTGTACTGACGTTCGTCTCAGGTGTTCAGGTAGATTTTATAAGTCAAAATTTTGCATAAAGCCAAAACTTCTCAAAATTCTCTTCATCAAAAATTTCCTTACAAAAACGAACAAATTTAGATTTTTTTTATATTTTTTTCAATTTTTGAGCTGCTATTAAAATTTTATGCACAGTTTTATTTGATTTTAAACTTCTGAAATAGTTGCAATGGTAAAAATGCGTGCGGTAATTGAGAAGGAAACAGCATTTATTATGCATGAAATCGTCATTGGTGATGCATAAACACGTAATTGTTAGACAATTATCTATTCCTATAAAACCTTTGCGCTCTTTACACGTGGTCTTTTTAAGTCGTAGCTTGCAAAGCAAAGAATGCCTAAACAAGCCAAATCTTTTACAGCAGAAGTTAGGCAAATTTGCCACGAATATCTGGATGAGTTTTCGGCAACTCCTACCCGCGACCTGCGCTGCAACCTTTGCGACGTGTTAGTCAAATGCGACAAAAAGTTTTTTGTGGAAAGCCACCGCAAAAGTAACCAACACCAAAAAAAATTGGAGACGAAGAGCAAATCCCAAAGTAAGCAAACCTTTTTACAACTCGATCAAGTAAACTTCAAGGAACAGGTTGTCTCTTCATTCTTAGCTGCAAATATCCCACTTCATAAACTGAACCATCCTTCTTTAAAGTCTCTGTTTGCTACAATGGGAAAAGTATTGCCTTCGGAGACTGCAGCCCGGGCATGTGTTGCAAAATTAGCATCCCAAAAAGAAGAACAAATTCAAGAATTACTTCGTGACAAAAAATTTTTTTAGTTGTGGATGAAGCAGAGATTGCTAAACAAAAGTATATTAGTGTGCTTGTGGGCAGCTTAGATGCCCCAAATCAGACATTCCTCGTTGATTGCCATCCACTTGAACAGCGGTAGCAATGTTAATAGCAGTATTATTCTGCACACTGTGGATGACATTTTGCGACAACTTGAAATTAAACGCGAGAATTTTTCATTGTTCTTGACTGATGCTGCTCGGTACATGTCTTTGGCTGGAAAGACATTAAAGGAATTATACTCTTCTTTGATGCATGTCATCTGCGTTGCGAACTTACTACATAATTGCGCTATGCGTGTGCGTGCTCATTTTAAAAATATTGATGAAGTAATAGCAACGATCAAGGCAGCAACAATCAAAATCAAAGATCGCAAGAAAGATTTTCATGATGCTGGTCTGCCATCTCCTCCTGACCCTGTAATTACAAGATGAGCAACTTGGCTTGGAGCTGCCATATATTACAGTGAGAACCTTCCAGCTGTTCATACCATTGTCAACAATTGGACAAGTGCAGGCCTCTTAGTCAGCAGAGCAAAGGACGCTATCAATGTGGAAGATTTGGTGCTGGACTTGGTTAAAATAAATCAATACCGGACTCTAGCACCCAACGTAAAGTTCTTAGAAGGAAGTGCCTGCACGATAACCGAAGCATACGGACTGCTGAAGAATATGCAATTCGATGATGATCTGTGCGCAATTAAAAAACGACTATCCAACTCTGATTTAGAAACAATAACAAACTGTACCAACTTGACAATTGCCCAACAAGCTACGCATTATTGCAAAAAGCCCAGCCAACCTCTGCTGCTGTTGAGAGGTCGTTTTCTATGCTCAGTAAATTACTGAGAAAAGACAAAAATTTTGATGTTAAGAACGTAAAAAATATATAATGCTGTATTACAATAAAAAGTCCTGGTAATTATAATGTGTGGCTCTCGTTAAAAACATCATAGACAGACTGTTAATGTACAGTGCAGTTGCGATAACAACGCATTTTTTGTATTACACACTAATTGATACCGGTACACACAATGACTCGTTATCCTAGGTTTTGACGTCATGCGTCGCTTTGTTGCATTAGCTTCAAGACTGAGTGATTGAGAAAATGTTTAAAGTAGGCTACCTTCTTCTTTAAAAACTTATGTAAATTGCAGATTATAAAACATTTTTAATCAAAAAAGTGCAAAAAGACATAAATAATAGGCGAAAGCGGTTAGGTCAAAATAAAGTCAAAATTTTGCTAAAATAGTCAAAAATATATTTTTTAGGTCAAAAAAAATGGCCCTAGTTATTACAAGTTCCTTCACTACTTACAACAGTTAACCTAATGCTTCTCAGATCTAAATCGTATGACCACATATCACAGCTCTCGACAATAACCTGTCGTCACAACAACAAATTACACCGTATAGCGCTGATTTTCCTTTATTCTTAACTAACTCTGACTTTGAGTTAACTTTAACACTAATCATCATTACGGACTTTCTGTCCGTCCTCAAAACACGTACTGACTCTAATCTTTTTGGATAGTGAAGTGCGAAATTTCTTTCGTATGTATAGTATGTACATGTAAAGCGAGCAAAATTGAACTGCACCAATCAACAGCCGCCTCAACGTGGTGGTGCGGTCCCCGACCCGTCTGGATTGGGTCAAAATGGCTGTTGGCCTTCCCGAGGGTCCCAGTTACCCTGGGCACTCCCCTCACACAAACCATTTTTTCGCCGTGCAGCCCCCTGAACCACCGCAGAAGGGTACGACGCAGCATTTTAAAAATTGGCCTGTCTTTTCTCTACTCCTGCCTTTCTCTTGACTGTCTTCTTGTTCTTCTCCTTCTCCTTATGAGTGGCAACGTTCATCCAAACCCTTGTCCTGTCTTTCCCTGTTTAGTGTGCGCTTGAAAATATGACCTGGCGGGGTAGGTCAGTGCAATGCTGCACATGCTCTAATTAAGTTCATTTAAAGTGCTCACTACTCTCCTTTTCTAGATTCAGAACTCTTGGCAGCTCTCATTTCTGTAGCTGCCCTCCCTGCTTTTTTTAGAGATTCTGCACCTACCAGCAGTGTGACTTCCTCCTCGGACTCGTCCAGCTGGTATACCTCCACTGCTCAATCTGGCCCTCTTCTGCTAATGCAGCATTCGCACCCCACCCTTACTTTCAAACTTCTTATCCTTTTTCCGCCCACTTTGTATCTTCTCCCTCTGCACCCTCACCACCGCCTCATGCTCGTGGCTGTTTCTCTTTACCTCCTGCTTTCTCTTTCCCTCCATAACTCTCTTAGGGTTCTTCAATGGAATGCCGGGGGTCTCCGAGCCAGGAGCACTAAACTGCTACACTTAATTTGTATCATCCCGTTGATCTTATTTATAACCAGGAATCTAACCTTAATTTATCTTCCTCTTTCCGGATCCCTGGATTCTCTGCTTTATAATCTCATGGCACCCACTCCCGATCTGGTATTTTTTCTACTGATATCGCAGACGCTAGGGGCGGCGTCATCATTTTCGTCAAGCAGGGCTTATTCTTCTCTGAGCTTTCTACCTCCTCTCTTTTTTGCTTGGCCCCTACTCTGATTATGTAGAGGTCAACATCTCTCTAAACGACTCCTCCTCGCTCTCATTTCTTAATGTTTAAGCTCCCCCTATTCGTTCTTCAACGAAGGTTAGCAGAACCAATTTCTTTTCTCTCTCCATTCTTCCCTCCTATGTGGAAGCGGCAGCGGTGGATTTTTCGCGCGTCCGCTTCCACTTCCACAGAAAAAGTACCGCTTCCGCTTCCACATCCCTGTTTAAAAGAAAACGAAAAAGCAATTTTACGGAGAGAGCTATGATGTGTGGTTGGAAAGTTGTAGACAGAAGAACAGATGGACATGGTGGGATTGAAGGAAACTATACACCGGTTAGCAACAACAAATTGAGTTGGTGTGTACATTAGGGTGTTTCATAATTTTACCACTTTCGACTTTTCAAACGGCTACCAATTTTTCTGATTGGATTTTCGACGCTGATTACGAATTTGGCATTATTTTTGTGTTATGATCTAATCTTCATGGTGCCCCGTGCGATTTTTACGTCATTTTTTGCTGTTTTTTTTTGTTTTCTCGAGAATCATTTGCAATAGAAGCATGGGGTTTGTTTCAATTGACGCAGAGTGGTCGATTTCCTATCTGTCTTTAATAGATTATTTAGGCATATCTGCACGAGAAAAATAGTTATTAACGAAAACGTATTTTTGTGTGTTGGCACAAAAGATCAAATATTTGGTAATGGAATCTCTTCAAAACTAATTTTTACTATGAAGTAGATATTTCGTCACAAAGACAATCGTTTGATCGGCAAGTAAACGATAATTACGTGCATTCAAAAACATCATTTAGCCAGTTAGGCTAAAAAATTATTGGCAGCATCAGTTACACTTTCAACAAAAGTATGGCCTCTCTAAGATCTAGTGAGATCAAATCTTTGCTATTCAGGAAAAAGTTGGTGGGTTTTACATTATCCATGAATAAGGAGGTCATTGAGCACTTCTATCATTTTCGGCAGGTTTTGATGGATACAGAATCTAAATTCTCAGCTAAAGAACCAGGGTTCAATGACATAAAACAAGTACCGTAATTTGGGGTGACTCAGGCACTTTTCTGAACTATGAAAGTATTTATTTAAAAAAATGAAAGTGATATATACTATTCTTTGGACCCTTTATAGGGGGACGGATGATCAGGTTTGAATTAACCTTGATTTAGCAAAAGTACACATGCATGAAAGGAAACCTGTGGCTTATTTTGTGGTTGCCTGATTTACCCCGTCATGGGGTGATCGCGTTCTCTTACCATTCTAAGTACTTCTGCACGGATAAAGCCTATTTGCCAGTAAAAACAATCGTCTGGCCTAGTTTATGATGCGTTTAACGCCAGCACCGGTACAACGAAAAAGCATTTATTTGCCAAGGTTTGGCCCACAACACGATAAGACAGTGAGTGAATTCAAGATGGTGTTTGATTGATAAAAATATCAAACAGATTCCTGGCATGCTCATCATGCTCTTCTTCAATATCAGAGAGAAACTCCGACTCTGGGACTTCCTCATGCTGAAGAGCAAGGTCTGCATCAGTATTGGTTGCTGCGGTGGAGGACGTCGTGGCTCTCTCTTCTTGCGGCTCAACTATATCCTCTAGTCTGCTCACGCTCCTACCTGGAACCACATCCATCTTTGTGCGTCGTCTTCTTTTAGCAGCAGAGGCACCTCCAGTTCATGTTCGGAGGTCAACAAGATGTTGAGTAAAGGCCTCGGAAACCGAAGAATTCAACTGAGCAGATTGAGCAGGATTCGAAGGAAGACAACCTAAAACTTGCGTTTTGTCTAGTGGAAATATTCCACACTTCCGGAAACCTGCAATGAGATTTTCATTCTGGTTTGGCATTTTTATCAGCAATTTTAACAGCCTTGGAAACTGGTCTTTTGGCACTGTACCAGCATTCTTTCGATTTGACTGTTTGAAATCTGTCAAGATTTTTCGCCATTGCCTTTTCATAGGCGCGAAGTATGCTACATCGAGCGGTTGGTAGAGGTGAGTAGCATTCGGGGGCATGCAGATAAAATTGATGTTGTTCTTCTCGCATAGATCAAGCACTTCATTCGAAAAGTGTGACGAAAAATTGTCTCCGATTAGAACTTTCTTTCTGCCTGCTTCCAACCTTGTGCAATAGGGTAGAGCGATTGTCTTAAACCAGTCAACAAAAGTAACCTTTTCGAACCAGCCGGATTTGGTTCGGTTGTACCTTGCTCTTGGAGGACTCCTTCAGTCCAAATACTCCATAAATTGTCACTTTTATAGACTACATACACTGGCAGCACGTGCCCTGCTGCAGTACCAGCTAACATCAAGCTTGTAGAAGCCTCTGCACCGTTAATAATTCGCTCTGGATATCTCGCAGGCCGCTAAAAAATCAAACAACGTCGTCTCGGGTCATCATAGAGGTTTGTTTCGTCATAGTTTATAATGTTTTCCTGGAATACTCCTGCCAAACTCTTGTCAAGCTCTTGGAAATAATTGTTTATCACTTCAGAGTCCACAGCTGCACGTTTTTTTGTTATGTTTTGACAGAGCCTGTTTTTTATTTTGTCTTTATGCTTCTTCATGAAACCATTTGCCCAATCTTCGCCTGGTACGTTTTCTTTAAAATGAGAAACGACCCTTCCCTCTTGATCCAGAATTCGTTTGACAGTCATGCGCAAGTCTAACATGTCGAATGGAAAGCCCCTTCGGACACATGCATAAAATGGTCCACCAATGATTTTTTCATCTCGTGGGTCAGTACTGTCTTGCCGCCTGGGGTTCGCCTGCTCTCGCCCAATTGCTTATTGGTTAGATAGCGATGGAAGACTGAACGTGTAACATCGTGCTTCTTGCACACTTGATTTTGGGATGCACCTGCAATATGTTCAGCATAAGCTCTCTCCAATACATCACCTGGTATTCGTTTGTACACCTTTGATCCGACTTTTCTTTCATATTTTCGTGGCATTGGTCTTGGATTTACCTAAATAATATTTCAATATATCGTCTTGTTAATTATGGATAACAATATACTACATGATAAAGGTTATATCATTCTTTATGCATATAACACGAACGGAAAACTATCGTTTACTAGCATCGTCGAAGGTGGCTGAGTCACCCCATGTCAGCCGACTCACTCCGGGGTGAATGAGGCAACCCCCATAGAAGGCAACTAGATGAATTTTTTGACAAAAAAACACAATTGAGCATTGTTTAGGCATTTTATAAGTGTAACCAAACCCTTAAAAGTTTTGCTAGAGTATTACTTCTAAGATATACTTACCAAAGTATGCGGAGTTCAGATTCTGTTCAAAATCTTCTTCTGGGGGTTAGTCTTTATAAAATCCAAATATTTAGTGTGTATTTCCACTTAACCAAAAAGTTATTACGTAATTAGCAGTATAGTGAATGTACTTTCAGATCAAACAATAAATAACCTAAGAATTGTAAAAACAAATGTCAAAATTGCTAATTGACTTTTGGACAATCTTTTTTTTGAAAACCTGCCTAAGACACCCCGGGGTGCCTGAGTCACCCCATATTACGGTAGTAATTAGCGATGTTGTAGATTTATGGAGAAAAGCTAGTTTAGCCGTCATCGGCGCAAAGAGTGCCCAGAAAAAGCTAAAAAATGTAATCGAAAAGTTTCTTACCGAAAGAAAACGAGTTAAAAATTTAAGTGTTCCATTAATAAAGATTGGTTTGACAAACTTTTCGACTTGTCCAGATGCCGGGCGAGATTGTTGAAATCGTTGGTACGTGTCATAGCAAATTACAATGCACATGTAAATTTGATGACAGAATACCAGAAACTGAAAGATCAACGATCGTCTAGAAAAAAGATATTATCTGAATCAAAAGATATGGTATTCAACAAACATAGACCGCAAGTCCCTGCAAAAACACGCTGAAACTGATCAGGAACAACCCATTTGCAGCAAGAGAATAAAAATTACTGATACACCTAGTGTCATCTTTCCTACCGTTCTGAGACCACGTCAATCTGACACAAGCTCTGTTTTTGACGACAACGATAATAAAATAGTAGCAAATCGACGCAGCTTTGCTGAAATATTTGACTTGAATTACCGCCATCCGTCTAAGCAAATAACAGAAGGCAAATCATACAAAAAGCTTCGTAATTTTTTTGTAAGTGCCAGTGACTGAAAGAAGGCGGACCAGTGATTGATGTCGATACGCCAGAAATCAGAATGATAGCAATTAACGGTTAGGGAAAATTATATATATCTGCTTCACGTGCAACTGTATTTCGAAAGCGTGAGCATTTCCGGTTGGAAGCCTTGAAGAAGTGCGAGAAAGAGCTGGGTTGTGCTGCAGCTATTGAACTGTGCTATGATGGCAAAATCATAAATAAAATGAATCGATATATATTATTGGGTCAGTGCGCCAGAGATCTCTGGTTCGTCGATGCTTCCCTGCTTGGCGCTCGTCATTTAGGGGAGGTTGTGGAGAACAAGCCGGCAAGTTTGCTTGTTGTGTCCTTGGGCAAGGCACTTAACGGACGCCCCCGCCTTTATGTGGAAGACAGGTGTCCCAGTTTTCCCTTCGAATGGAGGGTTGGTGGCATCCTACCGTAAAAAACAAATGCCATGTAATAAAAATGCAGATATCTGCTGTGGCGACCCCTAATCGGGAATAAGCCGAAAGAAAAATAAGAAGATATATTATTGGGGCAATACGTAGATAAAGAAAAAAAGGTGTAAAAAAGTTAATGGAGTGAAAACGTTTGAAAAGGGAAGATTAGTAACTGCTGAGTCTGTCTTTACTGCCATCACAGAACATGTGGATCCAAGTATTTTAGATAAAGTTTATTCAGTAATGTCGGAATACGGCTTTAAACACATGTAAAATGTCAGGTGTAAATAAGCGGCTGGCTGACTTTATTGCTTGCTTTGCCCCGCCACATAAAGATGGAGGCTTTGCGTTAAGTGCCTTGCACAAGAACAAAAGCAAGCTTGCCGATTTGTTCTCCAACACTACCCTAATCTGCTGAGCGACAAGCAGTAAATATCATTTTTTAAACCTTTTTGGTATGACTCGACTAGAGGAATGAACCAAAGCCCGAGACAATTACTACTACACCGCAGTTATCAAAACTATTTAAAAAGCAACAAGCCAGAAATCGTGGTTTATTATGAAATCAATCTTAAGAACCAAAACAGTTTCACAACCAAGAAACAGTACAACATAAAAAATTAGGCAGTGATGACCAAATTTACATTATTCTAAAAAACATTAACAGTGTTCCCAGTTGGTTGAAAAGAATTTCTGGATGAACATTAAAAGAATTTAAAGCACACCAAATAAAAGCTAAAACACGAAAAAAGTCGTGTTTAAAATCGAAACTGCAATTTTGTTTTTAAAAAGCTGTTTTACTAACGTGTTTCTGAGTACTTACAACAAAGCTGGAACGAACCTGCATATGGAATCAAAACTAAAATCTAACCCTTTTGATATTCAAAAAAAAAGGCAGATACATAACAGCAAAATATAATATTGCATTTTATTCAGCAGCGACTGCTTCCTCCTTTTTCTCGCCATTTGTTTCCTCAGCTGACTGTTCCGCACCATCTCCTTCCGTTTTCTGCTTTTTGGGTTCTTCTACCTCCTGCACAAAAACAAAATTGTATGTAAACACAACATAAAAATAATAAAAGTAAAGTGAAGGCAATTAACATACATTTTGTTCTTCTGCATCATCTGCAGCTCGTTTAGTGGCAGCCTTTTCTTCTTCGCCATTTGTTGAACTGTTTAGTTCTGCTTCTTGTGAACGAGTTTTTGCTTCTTCATTGACACCTCCTTGCTTCTCCAAAAATTCTTTACCCTCCTATAACAATTTAAGCAAATTAAAAATGCCATACGTAAATCATATAAAAAGCAATAAAATGTGATAGCAATATATATTCTTGGCAAAAAAAAATTGTTAATGCTCAGCAGTGTTTTGAATTTACATAAACTCGGCAATGAGACAAGGTTAATGGCGGCCAACTTAAAAGTTTGGTACCTATAAGCTGACCCAATAATGTTTGCATAAGGGCAAAACTTAAGACCATTGAAACTAGGTGCATCAGAAAACGTAGTTGCATAGTTAAAAAATTAAGCCTGCTAACAACATGTGCCTTAACAAGCAAAGTTCTGTGTCCAAACATATTGCTTTATTTGCCAGAAGTTGGCCTAAACGGATACTGTTGCTTTGTGTCTTTACAGGTATACTAAAGGTATATGCAGATAATACAGGCAAAAAGTGTGTGCTAGCTAATTGCAACATAGTTGTGATTTCCAAGACTACAAAAACCACATGTCTAATACAATACAACCACAGTAGTGTAGAAGGATTATCAATTTATACGACTACAACATGGGTACCTGTGCTGTAGTGACCATTGTGTTGTCCCTAGCAAGCTTCACTGGAGATTTTCCATTTTTGGTAACTTCAGGAGCATCACCAGATCCATTTTGAACATTTTCTTTTGCAGCTGTCTTGCATTCCTGAGCTAAGTCGGGACTTGTCTTTTCAAGAAATTTAATTCCTTCCTGTGGAAGAGTTAAGTTTTGATTAAGATACCTTAATGCAGTTATTGCAAAATATACACCGATACACACAAGCATCATCACTCTTTGGCTACAAAGAGACACTGCAGTCTTCTAGTAAAAGCTTGCCACAATGTTCTGCTTATAAAACATTTTGAGCAAAGAAAGTACCAAACAAATAAGTTTTACCTTAGCAGTGGCTTCCATGGTGTTGTCACGTGATAACTTGGCTGGAGATTCCATTTATTTGTAGTGATTAAAATTTATAGGCAACCAAGTAAAAATAAAGTAGGCTACTAAACTACAGATATTGCAAGATCTGATCAGCTAACCACAACAATCCGCACCTAGAAAATGACCACATTAGATTTTTTTAACATCTGCTTTTGAAAAAGTGATGTTTGCCAAAAATTTGAAGTTTGATCTTAAAGTAAGACGAACAAAACACCATAAAAAAATTGTTGTTGTTTGAAAAGATATGACATATAGCACTGAATTCTATTTAAAATAGGGAAATCCCCAGCGCAGGTCAACGTTTGGGTTTGGGCAGTGAAGAGCTGGGGTTAGCGCTGGTATGGGTCATTTTTATGTCTTATCAGCACCTATAGAAATAGGTCTTCAACCAAGCAAGAATATACCCCGGAAGAATTCAACTTAAACCGCAGATTTGTAAAGAAAATAAACCGAATTTATCAAGTATATTTGCTTTTACTGCTAACATTGGCAACCTACACCAGATTTTAAGGTTTAAATGGCGTTATTGTTCTTAGGTCTAGTGTTTTTTGCTGGTATCAACAAGTTATTTGTTATCACGCGAATATAAATGAAGTTTATATTGAAAAACTTTTCTACATACTGCATGACCTTTTACTTATACAGCTTAAAAGTTTAAATTTTGAGATGTCTAGCTCTGAGCAGTAACATGTAGTGCTTTTACAGTAAATTTATTGTTTGCCTATTAACAGCTAACTGCACTTCTCTAATGAGCAATAACTGACATTTTTACTTTAAAGAAATAACCTAAAATTAGCCCTGTTCATGCTTTTACAATTCTGCAACACTAACGTTTTCAAAACAAATCAAATCGTAAAATATTTAACTTCCTCTTTCTTATCTTTACCGTCCACGCTTTTCTTGGTATCTGTTTTTTTCCATTGCCAAAAATTAAACAAAAGATATCAGGGTGAAGATGTTCATACGCCAATCATGTGACTAAAATTGACAAATCAGAATCAAAATATGATTTCGGATTCGCGCCGATAAGATTGTTAAAGAAACAAAAAGAGATTTGAAACGCATGAAACACGCGGGAAATTTTTTAAGGAAAGAATGAGGGACAATTTAAATATAGATCATTACGAAAAGCTTACACAGCTTTTTATCAATAGTTTGACTCAACAAATTGGTTCGTTTTTTTGTGTAGTAGTAAAACGAATTGCTTCGAGTAGAAGTAATACGAATTACTTGATAGTTTTTACCTTTCAGTCACAATAAAACCTTTTATCAGTAATACTAAAACAGTGATTGTGGTTTACTTGCTTTATAGTTTTTTGGCTTGTGAGGTTCTCGTTCATCCGACCAATCCGACTTTTTTCGATACTTAACAGTTTTTGAATGTAATCGATCAACTAAACAAGGAGTAAAAAAGGAAGGGACATGTCGTTCTTCTTCGCCAAAGATGTTTTTGAAACTACGCCCTCAAGTTTGAGATAAAATTTGCATCGTATTCAAAATTGTAGGCATAACTATAACTATAACTATAACTTTTTACCTACCTTTCTTGATAAAAAATTAACTTGGCCATACAAGATTTTATCCAAGGCCGTAATTAGAAAAAATGCCAGCATCAAAAATGTTCAACCAAAATAGAGATACTTTTCAGCCTACTTTTTTGTTTTTCGAGTAAGCTATCCAAATTTTTCTCCGTAATTTGGTTAAAATAGCTTTTACTGCAAATCAAAAGTGTATCCGAATTGCATTATGCAAATTGAATTCACTTTTCTATGAAATTCGAAATTTGAGGAAAAAGGGAAAGAAAGCAAAACACAACTTCTCTGCGATCGCACACAATAACAAGTCAAGACCTATCGTTTTTATTACTTTTTTGAAAAGAAATCCCAAATTTAAGAAAAAATCAACATAAAACCATAACCATAAGAGTTTGTAAAATTGAATTTAAAAAGAACATTTGTTTGAAAATAACTCGGCCTGATGTGCGCCTACTAAAATATGGTAAATGATTTTAGGGAAGCCATAGCCGCTTTTGTCGCTGAGCCGGAAACAAGACAAATTACGCAGCCAAAAGAATTTAATACCACAAATATAAATAGGAAAGGGGTAGCACCACACCGCAAAATAGGCTTACCACTAAATAGTTTATTTCTGTAATTGTAAAAGTAGCCACCATTTCGCCGCTACCTTGAGTTTTGATTGTGTTTCAATCCCTCCTCCCTCACAAGTTTTAACGATAATTTGTGGCAAGATTCAATGTAAGCATTCCCATTTATGATTAAAGATTATGATGATCATGATTTCGTGCGCAGGAATTGTGAAAATGCATAAAATTCATTAACCTTTCGCTACTTCGCACACAAGAGCCCGAAGGGTGAAGTCGAGGCAGCCGGTTGAAACGAAATACTAAACCCCGACATTACTGATGGAGGCGCTCTGCCGGGGGATGCCGACTAGCTGTTCATAAAAAGTTTGAGAAGAAAAAGACACGGCGTTTTTTGCGATGCTTTTCACGCCTATAGCCTGGTTTCGTTTACGCGTAACCTGCCGTCGTAGCGTAAATATTTTTTGTTTGTCTATTTGAAGTTATTTAACGGGCAAAAACGCTCCGCACATAAAATTGAATAGAAAAACAAAGAATTTTTACGCTATTTACGCGTAATGGAAGCAAGCCTTATGGTTTAAATCAGTGCAATGTAGTAAGCTACTAGAACGTTTACTTTGCAGTTGGTAGATTCAGTTTATTTCCCTTGAAATTTCTCTACCGTTACATGGAACATAGCCATAGGTCGTGGGCTATACAATCTTCTAGTTTTTGATGAGTCACTCCGATCGACTTCTTGCAAATGGAATGCAAAATCAAATGCCTAAGCGTACTGGTGAGATTCAAACGTAGAAGTATTGCAGTCATGGGCGGTGGAACAACCTAATCTGACACAAAGGCGACGAAAAAACGCATGAAACGACAATAACCTCTGCTTATGGTAAAAAATGCACTGAGCCAGCGCTACCGACAACTCCGATATGGATCTAAACAGTTGTTCTATGCGTAACCACCAGATTTTTCGAGACCAGAAAACAAAAATAAATGACAAAATCTTTCGAAGAAGAAGGTATAGGCGTAGCTAGGAAAGCATGCTTCACACTTTCACCCCAAAGTTTAAGCCTATGATACAAAATTTTTAGTTGATTGATTACCACTTCTTGCGCCTTTAACGCTAAATTAGGGTAATATCTTTAACAATTTTTATTTAACCCCCAGCAACAACTTTGGATTTTATTGAAATTTTGTACCAGCTCGAAGCTATTTCCAAAATTTACCTACATAAATGCGAAAACGTTAACTTGCCTACTCGGCAAAATACAATTTAGATCAGTGTTATGAAACCTTTTTGGCGGCGTACAACCCCTGTTGTACGTTTCTCAATGTCATGAAATTCCCATCACTGAAAACTGACTAGGACTCCATCGGCTCTGGTTTCTTGTACAAGGGGTTCTCAAACTGGGGCGTGCAAGAGAAATTTTGGGAGCACCCAAGTAAGATTTTCGTACAGGCACATCAAGACTTTGGAAAAAAAGCACATGCTTATTCGTTGCTTCCGTCTATTTTCTACTTGAAGACCTTTTTTGTGTTTGAAGATCAACTTTATAAAAGCTACAATTTTGCTCTTTTTTTGTCAGGAAAAAACATGTATTTTCAATGTTTCGTTGCTTGCGTTTTTTCTCAGCTTAAAGACCTCTTTTAAGTAATCAACTATACGAAATCGAATTTTGCCTCTGTCATCATATTCTTTTTTATAGATTCACCACTCATTTAGATTCAGCTAACATTTACAGTAGAATCACCTATATCGACTCCTCAAATATCGATGTAAACGAATCAATATAATTTGTTTCAAAATTCCGGTTTTCGTGCAATGTAAGATTTACATTTAAATGTGTATTCTAATCAACATTGCTGCAATATCGTGTTTTTCGCATGCACTAGGCTAAGAGCAACGCTAACAACATCGTGAAAAGTAATAGCAGTTGTACACTTGTCCCTCATTTTTCCGGACTAATTGATGTAGGAACTGGTCCTAATAACACAAATATATGTAACCTATAATGCAAATATAAAAATAACCAGCCTGAAAAAGATAAAAGACAACAGAACTACAATTTTGCTTACTTTCACAATATGTACAATGTAGTTTTAGGACCAAGAAAACTTTGTTTTGTTTTGTTTTATTTGCCATATTTATCCTCCATTCACGAGAAAGCGAATTGTATCGCTATACTTTGGACGGTAAGTCCGCACTCGCTTGGGAGTTGCCTTTTTCGAGGTTTATGGGTCACCTGTCTTCCACATAAAGGTGGGGCGTCCCGTTAAGTGCCTTGCCCAAGGACACAACAAGCGAACTTGCCGGCTTGTTCTCCACAACCTTCCATAAATGCCGAGCGCCAAGCAGGGAAGCTGTGAATACCATTTTTTATAGTCTTTTGGTATGACTCGACAAGGGGAATGAACCCCAGGTCTACCGACTGCGAAGCGGACGCTCTAACCACTACGCCATCGCGTCGGTCTTGTTACTCCTGGTCCATGTTTGAGGCTGAGAACGTAGGAAAGCGAACAGCAAAGAAGTTGGTTACCATTGTTTGACGCCCACCCTCCGGATAAACTGAAATCCGGAATAGTGAGGTCCGGATGAACAAGCGTCGAATGTATTTACTCGCAATAGGCACGCAGAGGGCACTGATGCGAAACAATACTACACTGTGAGGTACAGCATTTCACCATTAAGGCTACTTCCTAGCAAAACAATTGTCATTTCTTTTTGTTTCTGTGACAGCTTTATTCAACACGTGTTGCTGAATTTTTGTGAGCCAATGTAGTGTAACACTTCTTGGTTGTCGTCGCTGCTTCTGAGTTTGCGGTCTGGTTTCCTGATTGCTGCCAGCCTTTCTATTGGAGATAGGAGAGCAGCACATTAAACCTCTTCTACAGAATTTTCTTTTATTATATTTACCATATTTATCCTCCATTCACAAGAAAGCGAATGGTATCGCTATGTTTTGGATGGGACGTCCGCACTCGCTTGGGAGTTACTTTTTCCAAGGTACCTGGGTCACCTGCTTTCCACGATCTGATCAATTTTCATCAATAGGTAGCTCACTTAAAATGCTGCTATCAGTGATTGTTTTGAGAGTTACGAGTTCCTTGCCACTTGTAAAATAACCGGTAAAATCTCACGTTTCTGGAATTAACTCTCCAGCTTGAATTCTTTCCCATATCCCTAAAATTTCTCTATCGCTAGTATCTTTGGTTTCTTGTTTTAGTACCTTATTTCCTGCTTGGGTAAAGTACGGCATACTTTTTTGTTTTTTATTGTTGCTTCTTAGACAGAATTCCAGGCATTGGTGAAAGGCCTCATTCCTATTAAAACCTAGATCTTGAAGTGCTTTTTCCCTTCAAATGCCGATAAACGCATTTTTGCTAGGTTTTTTGAAAATGTAATTTTAAGCAGCTAATAACCCTAGCATTTATAGGCCGTTTTTCGGCAGTGATGTTAGAAGGCAAAAACATAAACTTAACATTAGTCAGTCCAATTTAAAATATTCTTTACCTTGAAATGCTTTAAAGGAGTAGGAAACGCTATTTTTTCTATCATCCACGCCAGAATGGTTTACAGATTTGGTTCACAATGTAATATTTTTTGCACAAAATTTCTTCTGCCTTTCATTGATTTATCCACTTCATGCATGACTTCTCAATATTTTCGCAGCCAAAAGATTGTGCATACTCTTGGATCCTCAACAGTTACATTTCTCCACTAACTGGGAATTTTGTCTTTTGCGCAGCAGAACCATTTTAACAATGACTCATTCACAGCATCAGTTATGCTTCTGTTTTGTTCCGCGATGGCTTCCTGCCTCAAACTTGAAAATTACTTTGTCCTTATTCTTCAAAATCATAACCTAAGTCGTTCTTGAGATTTCAAAATTTTTACCACTATCATACGATTAACGATATCGTGCTTTTTCGGTAATGGTTGATCGTTTTGTTTGCTTGACTTTTTTCTGATACATATGTTTCGTTTTACTTTTTAAGAATCATAAGATTCCAATTCACAAAATTTGAAACAATTTAGTTTAGTAATTCTTTGATGACAACCGAAATACTACAGAAAATTGGTAATTACAAAATACTGTAGTGACATAGCTATTAACAATATTGTAACATGAATTCGTAAAGGGTTCCTTATTCTGTAATTGACTAGTTAATGACCAGTTTTAAATCGAAAATTAATATGCAGCTAGTTTTCGTCTCTTCATACGACAATCGCACGTCGTGGGCCAGTCTCATTGTTTTAACTGCAGACTCTTTCCTTTTCAGCGAAATTTTTCTCTCAGATGGAAACGACCCTCTTTAACAGTAGGCTACTGCGCATTAAATCGTAAGTGGGACTACGTCGCGGAGTAAAAAGATGAGCTAATACTGTCACACTTGACGATCAAAATGCTTTGAGGTATGAAAAAGTGTCGATTTAGCCAAACTCAAATGTACGTAAAGACAGGAATTTGAAAGATAAGTCTTAGAAATGTCGGTTTCTACGAAAAGTTGTTTCTGACAATATTTAATTTAGAACAATATGCTACTATTTGCGTCTACTTTAATGTACAATTTTTTCACCTCATTCCAAACTTGGATTTACTTTCAAAACTTACCAAACCAGTTTGGCTGTCTGTCCTCAGATTTTAAGCAAACTATATTGACCCCACTAAGCAAAGCGTATTTTACCAAATACACACAATAAATGCTCACATTTGGAAAAAATTTTGATTAATCTTAAAAATACTGAAAAAAAATCCTAGTTATCTTAAACTTTCGTTCCAAATTTATGGAAGCCCTGAGTACTGCATTCTGCCGCTATTAGGCAAAACCAAACTAATGTTTTCTAAATTTTTCGAGAAAATCATTATTTTATTACGCAGTGTATTTGAAAGGCAATAACAAATGACATGACATAGTTTACGCTAAATTATGGTAATGGTTAGGCCTACGTCAAGCGTTTACACTAGAGTTTGTCCAGTTTTGCCGAATAATACACGAAAGAATTTTTGAAAACATGTTTGGCCAAATAAAAACAAAGGAGGCAACCCCTGCGGAACCTCCAAAGCTCACAGAATCCCTCTAATTGTTACACCGAACACTAGGGTTCCTGATTTAGATCAAGCGTTGTCCCATTTTAAGAACTAATGCCTGGTTTACACTGAGCATAGACCAGGCTTAAACCAGAGTTCGAGGGTGCTGATAAAAACAGTTTATATTTATCATACAAAATATTGCTCATGCCAATGACAGAAATCTTGAACTTGCTTTGAACGTTCGGTGCAGCAATTTTCTTCAAATGCTTAACGACCACATCGAAGAGCAACTTTGATATTTCTTCATTGTTCGCCTTGACAAAATCTACCATCTCGATACGTATTTATTTCTTATACAGTTGCTTCCTTGCTCCACATTCCCGTCAAAATCCAACAGACGAAAAAGCTCGCTCAGTTGTCAAACTCCTTTAACTGCCTTGTATTCGAGTGACTTGGATGGATCAGTTGGATAGAGACGCTGGCAAACTGTCATGATTCGTTTGAGTCCCTGGATAAACTTTCGCTGCGTTTCATCATTCAAAACGTGTGCGATCTGCTGCGAAAAAATCTTCTCTCGTCCCGTACGTGCGTGGATACCAACCATAGTTACACCGATCGGCCACGGAGCATTGCCAATTGCCATCTGAAGGTAAATTGCGCTCGCCTAAACAATAAACTACCAATGAATTTATTGTAGTGAGGAGTGAAACCGAAACTTAATAACAGATGGAGGGGCCAGAGGTAAAGCACAGCTCATTTGTTAGTGCAATTAAATTCAACTAAAGAAGCTTTGTTTCTTTATAAAAGCACGTAACCTATTTTTGAAAATCACAATCTCTTGGAATTGCAAGAGGTTTTGTTACCAAGCCCGTTTTACAGGACGGAAGCCGGACAACTCTTCACGGCCAACTACAGATCGTACAAAGAGAACAAAAGACCAAACCAAAAAGCGGCGTAAAGAGTTGGCAACAAGACAGCACGAAAAAAATGGTGTCAGAGTAGGGTGAACACGAAGTCTTCTCTCGATCCTACTCGTTCGAAAAAAATAATCCGAGCGCGTTGCGGCAAAGACGAGGAAGCAAAGGTTTTTTGGTGAAAATTGAAAAAACCTGTGTGTCAAACAACTGTGAGGAGGAAGTACACCTCCACCTCAAAGGAGAACTCAGTGCATACAACAAGGAATTAAAGAGCCTGCAAGGAACTGTGAATGACCGAAGAAGCTCACCTCATTTGGCCAGCTCATCTGCCATGTCGTCACGAGGAAACCAGTGGCTGGGAACACATTGTCACCAGAGATGGGAGGAAGAGTAAAAAATGGAAAGTTTCTGCCATAAACGCCGGACAGTGTGAAAGAGAAGAAATGACGTACGAGAAAACACGTTGAGTGAGGTCGGCGATGTGGTATCAAAGTGAGACATGATGTTTGAGGGAAAACGAGATGACGACTTTGAGAAGGACTGAAAGGGCAATGTGTGGTAAGCCTATCAAATTAAACACCAAACGGAATAGCCAAGAATTGCTAGATAAGCTGAGTTTACAAAAAATGTGAACAGACTGGTAAAAGCAAAAAGCATGGGCATAGTAAGAACTAAAGATGGATGATGACTGAAGCATTAAGATCAACATTAGAGTTTGAACTAGATGATAGAGGGCATCCCAAAATGACTACTCCTCTAATCTCTTTTCCCTCAACAATCCTGACACCCCTGTTTTTCATTGTTCCTCCAGCATTTGGTCCTCTTCTGACATCTTATTCGCTCCCTTCTTTCTTGCCCGCTTCAGTTCTCGTAGAAACTAAAAGACTTAAATTCAGATAATTTCTCAATTCTTCTTACCGTCCCACTTTCCCGCTCCAATGAGCGTCCTCCTTCTACAATTTCTAGGAAGCTCGATGGGATGACTTTGCTCTAAAAAAAGATTCACACTGTCCTTATGCAAAGGAATACTACTCTATTATCTTTGCAACTGCATTTTTTACCTCTTTAACATTGAATGCGGCCAAATTTTCCATTCTTTTTTTTTTCACAACGCCATCTACCTAAGGTTTTCTTTTTTCTGTTTCTCAGCCAAAGATTTTGCGTAGCAGAGCCAAAGGCTATTTGTCTGAGCTTCACCGGGTCTTCCGCTTTGAGAAGTCTCTTCATCTTTTTTTTTTCTCACCTTCTATGGCAGCCGGCCCAGAAAGTTTCCTATCCCATGCTGAAGCACCTGACTCGCTCTGGGACGGATTTTCTTCAAATACGCAATCTTTTCTAATCTTTGCATCTCTTTCCTTCGATCTAGAGTCACTACCTATTATTTTCATCTACAAGTTGAAAAATTTCTTGACTCACTTACTTCCTTCCGACCTAACTTTCTCCCCTCCTGCGTTTTGACTCTGTTTCAGTGCATTATTCTATTCAGTCTACTCCTCTTGCTGGAGTCAACTCCATTCTCCTTCCCCGCCGGGTCAGTTACTGCCCTGATCTATTTTTGATTGAATTCTTTAGCTTTCTCAGTCCATTTTGATTTGGTTCTAACAAACCCCAGCCGGAGTATCAGACGATCCTTGCTATTATCGACTTCTCTGAAGCTTTTGCCTCTGTCCAGCATCACGCTTTTTTCAAAAGCTCATTTCGGCTGTTCTCCCTCCTTGCTTTGTTCAATGGACCCAATCTTTCCTTCTAACAGGCGCGCTTGCGCGGCTCAAAAATCACCAAAGTCGCTCCTTTTGAGGTGCTCCGCAAGAATCCGTTCCTAGCCTTGTTTTTTCATCAATGATCTCCATGCGTCTCAATATTCTTCCGTCAGCTGCTCTCTTTATGCTGACGACCTTGCCATCTGGTGCTGATACCGCTCGGTACCTACTGCTGCAGAGGCCATACAAGGAGCTAATTCGACTGGAGCGCTGGTGTAAAGACTGGTGTCTTCCTCTCTACCCGACCAAATGCGAGTCCTCCTTCATTTTGGCTGATGCTCATCAAGCCAATCTCCAGCCCCACCATACCTTATTCAACTTCCTTCTACGCTTCAATCATACTCCCACTTTTCTTGGGGTTACCATTGACGGCATTCTTTCTTTTTTTCTTCATATATCTTAGTTGAAACCCAAGTTTTCCCTCAAGACCCTGCACTGTAACTTTGCTTTCTCTAGAGGGCCCTCTTGATATTCTGGACAAGGCTTTTGTGCGGTCCGTTATCACTTATGCTTCACCTGGACAGTTCCTTTTCTCAGAGAACGGCCAGTCGTGCCGTCACCAGCTGCCTCTCATACTCCCCTATTCTTGTTCTTTTTGAGGCGTCCTTTTCTCACCTACGAATCATCCTGACTTATTTCGCCCTGTCATCTTATGAGCAAACCTTTCGTCTTCCAACAACCTTTCCCTTTTTAGGTTTAACACGACAATAAATGAAACCAAAGCTCTTCAGGTTCTCCTAGTGAGTCTTTGAGGCTCTCGCCCACCTTGACTCCTCCCCATCTCACGATCTCGTGGTTTGGACTGATGACTCAGTCCCTTTTCTTTTTTGACGAAGGAGGCTACGGCGTTTTGCCAAGAGTTCTCTTTGTGGCACTGAGGCCACTCTTTCCTATTCGGCAGGCCCAGTGCGTTCAACCTCTTCCGCTGAGGCCTACGCTATTCTGCAGGCTCTCCGCTGGTCTCGGCAGCACCAACAAGTCTGCCACTTCTCTTCGCTTCTCCTCCTCTTAGACACTTGAGGACACTGGCCAACTCATTCTGGATCTTCGCACCGCTAACTCGGTGGCGATTTTCAGGCCTTGGGAAGTTGCCCGGATTCTGAGGCTCCATGGTCATACGCCATGTCCCCAACCCTCGGAAGGGGTTGGTAACAACAAAACGATGTGAAATAGTGCGGCGAAAAAAATGTTATTGATTTAAAAGGAAGATGTTATAAACAGAACGAAATGGCACTATGCTGTTTTCTATGACTGCACAAACAGACGAACTTCGCCAAGTCCGTTAAAGAGGACAAACTACAATTAAAAACAATAATTTTTCTCACTGTTGATACTCAAAACAGACAAAACGAATGATGAATTTAGCCTCTTTTAATTTCAGTTAAAACATCTTTCTAAAAATTGGGACCGGGTTCCATTTTCTTTCCTTAATTGCGCGACTGATCGCAGGAGGAAAGTGCTCATTGGTTACGTTACCAGTTCAATTCAGTGATCAATTTCAAAAAACTTTCATTTGATATGATACAGCATTAGCTATAATCTAATGTTGTATGATATCAAATGAAATAGTTTTTTTGAGATTGAGCACTGAATTGAACTAGTAACGTAGGTGGTGAGACGGGCACCTGGCACTAACCACCTGCTTTGGCATCGGACCAGAACAAACAAGCTGGTTCTTAGTAGCGGATGCCCTGCCTGGCGGTTACCAAATGCACGTGCGGTGCTTACATAAAATTTCCATATTCAAAATACATTGACGGCAATACTTAACACAGTACTGCACAGGTCCTTTCTATTAGTATGAGGCTCGAGCGCAATCGAAAGCATTATTTGTTTGTGGCAAATACTTGGTTTAAAAAGACAGACAAAAGGAAAATCAATTATAGTGCCGGTGGATGTGGAACAGAAATTGATTTTGTGCTTGTTGGGGAAAAATACAGAAAGTATATAAGGGATGTAAAAGTGATTCCATGGGAACTTCAGCACAGACTGGTGGTCGTAGATCTAGATAATAAGGTTCTAAAAAAGGTTGTGAGAAAGGAACGGATCATAAGAAAGATTTGGAATTTTAATGAAAACCGAACAAAAGTGAGATTTGAAAAAAGAGTAAAAGAACTTGTGAGCACAGATGCGCCGGTTTTGTTTAAAACTTAGGGATGGTGTTCTAAAGGCATGTGACGAACTGTGTGGGAACAAGAAGTCTAGGAGAGATCAAGGAGACAGGTGGTGGTGGAATGAAGAAGTCAAGGATACCATACCAAGAAAGAAGGCGGCATTTAAAGAGCTGTGCAGATTTCCATCAGAACAAAATAAAACTCAATACAAACGTATAAGAAATCAAACGAGAAAAATTGTTGCTAGGGCTATGAGAATGGAAGCTAATCAGGAATCGAACAATTTATATCAGAATTCTAATAGTGTTTTCTACTTCCTTAGAAGGACGAAAAAGGAAGGAAAGGATGTGGAAGGAGGAAGATGCTTGAGAGGAGGAGACGGACGATTGGGTTTTATTGAAGATAGGGCAAAAATTTGGAAGGAACACATGGAAAAGATCATGAATGAAGAGAACGAATGGGACCGCATGGTGGAAACTGATTTAGTAGAAGGACCAGTGGAAAAAGTGGTTCGTGATAAAATTGTGGAAGCAATTCAAAGTATGAAATCAGGAAAGGCAACTGGAATATCTGAAGTAAGTGTGGAGATGATAGTTGCAAGTGGTGAAATCGGGGTTAAAGTGATGATGGAACTATGCCAGCGTGTATTGGATGGTAGAGGAATGCCTGACGAGTGGAAAACAAGTGTGATTGTACCTATCTTTAAAGGAAAGGGCGATGTGATGAGCTGTGGATCATACAGAGGAGTGAAACTGCTAGAACATGCTATGAAAATTGTTGAAAGGGTGCTAGAGAGGCGAATACGAACACTAGTCAATTTGAATGAAATGCAGTTTGGATTTATGCCAGGAAAAGGAACACTGGATGCGATATTCATTGTGAGAAGAATGCAGGAGGAATATCAAAAGCTTTTGATAGAGTGCCAAGAAAAGTGATGGATTGAGCCATGAGAAAGAAGGGTCTATCAGAAGTAATAGTTTGGGTAGTTATGAGCCTGTATGATGGTGCAAAGACAAGAGTGAGGGTGGGATCTGCATATTCAGAGGAATTCGAAGTAAAAGTTGGTGTACATCAAGGATCTGTGCTGTCGCCACTATTGTTTGCAATAGTGGCGGACGTTATTACAGAAAATGCAAGAAGGGGTGTGGTTAATGAATTGCTATATGCAGATAACCTTGTTATCATGAGCGAAGACATGGAAGACTTGAAGGAAAGGTTTTGAAATTGGAAGGATGCACTGGAAAGTAATGGTTTGAAGGTCAACACCAGAAAAACAAAATTGATGGTGAGCGGGTCAGAAAGCGAACTATACAAAAGCAAGATAGATCCATGTGGAGTTTGTGGGAGGAGGGTCATGGCCAATTCAGTGTGCACAAAATGTGGAAGCTGGGTTCATGGCAAATGTGCAAAAATAAAGAGTTACCGCTAGGTTGGCAATGCATTTTGTTTGCTCGAAATGTTAAGGAATAATGGAAGGGACGATGAATTCGATCGAGAAGTTGTGCGATGAAGTGGAGACAGTGAATGGATTTTGTTATTTGGGAGACAAACTAAATGCTAGTGGTGGTTGTGAAGCGGCAGTTACAGCAAGAGTAAGAATCGGCTGGGTAAGATTCAGGGAATGTGGAGAATTGTTGCTTGGAAATAGGTTTCCTCTGAAGATAAAAGGTAAAGTGTATCGTTGTTGTGTAAGATCAGCAATACTGTATGGAAGTGAGACATGGTGTATAAAAGAAAATGAAAAAGCAATTTTGAAGAGAAAGGAGAGAGCTATGGTGAGAGCCATGTGCGGTCAGAAAGTGTGGTAGACAGGAAGACGACTGAAGAACAGATGGATATGTTGGGGTTGAAGGAAGCTATAGACCGGTTAGCAACAGCGAATGGAGTTAGATGGTATGGACATGTGCTGAGGAGGGATGACGATAGTGTTTTGAGAGTTGCTCTGGATCTTGAAGTGAGTGGCAAGAGAAAGCGAGGACGACCGAAGAAGATCTGGAAAAAGCAAGTAGAAGAGGAGACAAAAAAGATTGGTTTGAAGAAGGAGGATGCCCTGATACGAGACAAGTGGAGGGACGGAGTGCGAACAATTGCAGAAAGAATGGGGGTAAATCCAGCCATCTCTGTCAAAGGGACAACACCGGATAAAAACTGAATCACTACTTACGTCGAAAAAGTGCAGACACACAAAAGCACCAAGCACGCGCTTTGATATAAAAACATTGAGCGTGCTTCCGATTACAAACCACCTTTATGCTATTGGAGGGGTGGTGCACAGCAAGAAGTTCCTACGAAGCTACTCACTTTGACGTAATCTCGGTTTAGCATATGTCCAATGATTCCGGCTAAATACTCCAGAATGTCTTGTGCTACAGTGCGCTTTTTCAACTTCGTAAATAAAGGCGCAAGATAAGTTTCTGTCTGTCGATGAATAGCAGATTGTGTCTTCCATTGAACAGACTTCTTTTTTTCTTCTTCCATTTCACTCAACTCCTTCGCCCAACATCGCAACAAAAACTGAAGAAAAAAATAGACTTGTTAAAACAACCTCACACCAAATCTAGACTAGTTGTTAAAACGACTACTTGTTCCAAATCTGGCTGCTATTAAAACGACTACTTGTTCCAAATCTGACCGCTTAAGAATCAAGAAAATAGATCTAAAGAAATACTTGCAACAAACACAATAGTTAAGGTCCTAAAAGTTTCGTCACATTATAACCGCGTAGTCGGGATTCCGCAAATCATCAACCTGCCGAAATTGTACCACCTAATTAAGTGACCGAAAAACAAATGCTAACCGTTAAAACGTTATCTATTATATCGTTATTTTTAGTTATGCACAATATTTCGATTATTGGCTCATCTTAAACACTTGCTTTTTGTATAAAAAATTTAGCAGTGGTAGCAGGTCCAGGAGTTTTCTATTTCCAAACATTTCACGATCTCTAGTCTTATTTCACATTTGTTATTGACCATATATAATGATCAATCTCACTTAGCAAAACAGCGATTGTTTCGGGTCAAAATTAGTAATTAGCTTGCAGCTGGCCTTCAGAACAATAGCTGTTCGAAGCAGTTTGCTTGAAACGGCAAGACAACATTCAACTTTACGAATTCAAGATGAAGGATAAATTTGGAAACTGCGAAGTTACCTTACAGACAAACATATGATTAGGTCAGTGCAAGCCAAAGATTGAACTCGAAAAATGGCCTTGAAGGCGAACTAATGTTTGTTCGGCCATCCCGCATGTAGTGTGGCGCTCTGCGCGATGAAGTCGAAAATTTACATAGTCAACTTGGTCACATAAGTGCTTCAACCCACGCAGCCGGCATATATTATTTCACAAGGTAATTCTCACTTGCATCGTCTTTAATATCAAATCACAATCGTGCTCCTCGTTTCCTCTGTTCAGACCTGAAGCTTTTTTCTGAAAAAGAATTAAACATCTCAATTCACAATAATTGAAAGTTCATATTTTCTTGGTGAAGCGATAATGGTCAAAACTTTTAAACACGTTTGTTTTGTAAAACTGGGCATGAAAACTATTCCAAGTACAGAGTACCACGATAACTTAGTGCTGTAATAATTAGAGCAAGTTCTTTTTGATCAGTTTAAAATAGAAATCAAGATACGCGGTTTGAAACATGAGGTATACACCAAGTTAACCACTACTGTCGTCATCCTAGTCTAGAAAAATATACAAACAAAACCAGAGAATGAACGTGCACGTTCACATTAGGCAAATTCGTGAAGAAAATAAAAGGATATTCAGTGCAAAGCGCTAACCAAACTAAGTTGTTCGATGACCACAAAGATGTTAAATGCAATTTACAGCAAGTTCACCGGCTTGCTTACAAAACCTCTCGATACATGAACTAAACCGTCACTACAGACAACTGCAAGAAAGAATCGCATTAGAGTCGCCAACAACACTCTGAAGTAGGTTTGAAAACAAGATGGGTTAAAGGGGGGCAAGTTTTTCAATAAAGTCAATTTTTTGAAAATAAACTCAAACGGCGTATTTTTTTGTAAGAGTTTAGGATACAAAAAGCACTTTTGTAAGTTTCATATGCATAATTTGATAGGCCAATAAAAAATCATTTTTTTATAATTAACGCTGTTAGTCAAATTGTTTCTTTTGTAGTGGTGAGAAAAACTGATGATTAGGATAAGTGAGATAAAACTTACCGTACTTAATTTTTTTGTTTTAGCTAGCAATGTTTGCCAATTTTTCGTATGGTAGTACAGATCGCTACTTCTTGTCACAATTAAAGGATTGTGATGCAATAATCAATGCCAGACGACTGTGTTGCAATTGACTGGTTGCGACAATTAAGACGTGCGACAACATACATTTGTTAGATAAAAACGTTTGCAATATAGCGAAGAGATCTACAATGCTAATTTTGACTATCTTTTCATTATTCAATGTAAATCAAGAAAGCGTGAATGGTTTATTTACGCAGGTGCAATGTGCAAGCTCACTATCAGATGGTATTTTACTATTCTACAGTGGAATCATCAGTCAAAAGGGTAACGTGACATATTTATTTAGATTTTGCTTTAGTTTGTGATTTAGGTTTTTAAATGATGCCAAAAGTTCAAGCTACCAAAACATCTAAAATTCAATCCGTACTTCAAGGCTTCCCTGAAGAGTTTACGAAAAGTCCCAACAACAAATTATGTATTGCTATTTGTGCAGCTGTACGGCTTCTCGCAAAAAACGCTTTCTTGTTGATAGTAATCAAAACACGTCCAAACACCAAAAAGCGTAAAGCAGCAGATCTCAACTACTAACCCCACACACTTTGCACACGTTTTCGAAGAGCACTGCCACCGATTTTGTGGAAAAGGTAACTAAGGCATTTTTGTCTGTTAATATTTCCTTTGTAGGAGCTAAACAATAAGTATAGAGTGAGTCAGAAGTAACCGGGCAGATTTTCATAACTAACGTAGTTTTGATTGCCAGGTCACTTCTGATTCACTCTGTATATCAAAAACCTATTTCATGACATTGGTCACAGTTGGCCAACGAAAACTACTAGTAGAAAAACAGTGTTGCAATTAAGCGCAATGAGTTACAGCAGATAAGAAATGGCGTACATGGCAAAGAAATCTTTCTGCTTGTTTATGAGAGCACTCTATCCGGCATACAGTATTTAAATATTCTAGTTGGAAGCGTAGAAACACCTCACGCCAGTTATTTGTACGACTGCCAATCTTTACCATGTGCGCCAAATAGCAACAGAATTGCTCAAGCAGTTGACGATGCTGTTAGATATCTTGGAATCAACAGAAAATCGTTTGTCTCTTATTGTTTGATGCTGCAAAATATGTGATGGCAGCAGGTGTACTACTAAAATCTCTGTATCCCAAGTTGTTTCATACCTGTGTAACACAGTCATTGCACCATAGTGCTATCAAAGTCAAATTTCACTTTGAAGATCTCGATCAGCTAATTACAAAAGCCAAATCAGCAACATGTAAAAACAAAACCAGACAAGCCAAATTCGCTACTATTGGTTGCCCGCTTTGGCCTGTTGTTACAAGATGGGAAAGCTTGTTAAATGCTACATGGTATTATACAAAAAATTTACTTGAAGTGAAAGGGATTGTGGAGAGCTTTGAAGGGTCTGATATGTTAGAAACTCAAGCAAAAGTACGCTTGCAAACAATTGGTTTAGCTACCCAACTTCTCAAAATCAAAGATCAATATGAATGTCTAATTAAGCTTATTGAAACGGAAAGTGCCAAATACACCATCAAAGAAGCGAACCAAGCAATCAAAAAACTTAAATTCGGAGAAAACACTTGCAGCATTAAAGAATGACATTTCTAGAACAATGCACATAGAAAGACCAGATATTTCACTCGCTGTTGCAGAATACTTCAACATTCTCAGCCCACAACTTCTTCTGTATAAAGTTTTTCCTTGCTGCAAAAACTTTCAGCCAAAGAAAGAAATTTTACGGTCGAAAATGTAAAAACAGTACATGATTTCAGATGTCAGTTCTGCGCCTGGTGATTGCAAAGATGGGTGTTTTTATAAGGCGTGCGTATCGCAAGTTTGGTTGAGGATTTGTGTATTTTCGTTAATTAATTTTCGTTTTAATAAAAAAACTCAAGAAACATTCATTTATTTTGTGAAAATTTTGTTAGATCAATAACGTCAATTTTTTTGCATTTCGAAGTCAATTTTTTTAGTTTTTCGCTCAACAACAACTTGCCCTAGTTATAAGCAACCCAACATTTTTTCTTTCACCAGAAAAATATAGATGTAGAAAACCTAAAAAATGAAAGCAAGACCAGAATAGAAAAAAATATAACCTGCAAGGAGTCCAACGTTGTATCATCTTCTTCAACAGAGATCTTCAGTTTGTCAGATGCACCGTCTCCGGTTTGACGTTTAATCAATTCATCAATATTTTCTTGCTCTAGTTTGTCCATAGCAGCCTGCGAAAAAGAAGTGAATACCAATACACAATGGAAGAGTTTTGAGCATCAGAGTAATGACTTTAGAATTTGCAACATCAATCTTATTCAGAGATATAATCCAGATGGTACGATTGGCTGTCAATCAAAAATTGATGCAGCACAAGTGGTTGACTGTAGTTTTTCAGTGCATCAACAACATCAGTTCAATAAAGCTATACGTAGCTAACCTTCACGTCTGTTGTGAAGGAGAACTAAGACTAGGAGGCATTGTAACTTACACTTCAGAATCACGCTGGCTACGACTGTTGGCTTATATTGAACCCCAGTTTACAATTTGCTGACTCAGCTAAATTCAAAGCCCGTGATCTGAAACAATTGTTCAGAGATGATACTTAGTTGGGACAATTTATTCTTTTGCTGGAAATGAAAACTCTCCCTTAAAACAGAGAGAAAAATAGTACTAAAACAACTGGAATAGCAAAGACAAGAATAAACCAAGCTCTGCAACTCGAAATCATTGGTATCTTTTAAGAAAATGGGTTTTAAACTCTTGTGATCCTGTCTATGTTCAGAATTCTATCACCTCCAATCATAGCTTCACGTAAGACATATCACTGAAGTTTTACATATTTGACTTATCGCTTAAATACCTTAAAGTCATTCCGCAATCCTTTATTGATGTCTGGGGCCATAATTTCAAGTTTGCGTAGTCGTTGGAAAGCTTCATAATCAGATTCACCAAATAACCTGATTGGTTCACTTCGATCTCGTAGACGACGAATTACCTGAATCAAACAGAAAATACATGCCATATTATAAAGAACATATGACTCTATTTGAATAACTACACTGATTGTGAAATTGATTTGTTTTCAGATAGTGTGAGCAGATATTATTGGTTGATTAAAGCAACAGCTTTGTTCCGAAGTTTTAGGTCAGTTGATATACAGTCGTTTGCATAAGTATAGGACCACCCTAACGACAGCGATATATTGCAGCAAAGTTCAACTGCCTTCATCCATCCCTCAAAGGCAGACAAATTTTGAAAAACAGACAGACAAATGTCTAGTTTCTTAATGACTACGTTCAAAGAACAGATATTGGCTTTGAAACCAGCGTATACCGAAAACCCACTTTCACTGGCCAGTATTTACGTTGGGAGTCCTTAGTCCTCTCAAACGTAAAATAAGTCTAATATCTACAGTACATTGGTGCATCGGACCATAATGATTTGCACCAAACATAGACTCAATGGAGAAATAGAAAGGATCAAGAAAATATTACTGGACAATGGCCATCCTAAAAACGTCATCAACGCTCAAATCGCCATGAAAATCTTTCAGTTCTCCACCTTTAAGCGATTTGGCCCAGAAAAGTGCCCTGTGTACTTGAGGGTTCCTTGGATAGGTAAGAAAAAAAATCAAAACCGTCATAAAAAGCTGCTATGGTTCCGTCAGCACCCGCTTGGTTTTTACGTCAATGCGCATGCTGCCAGTAGACCGCAAGGATGTTCTACCAACCATTCAGAAAAGCTTTGTCATACATGAAAACAAGTGCCAATGTGATAGTCAGTGGGTTGGGTGAATATCTCAACTACAGGGTCGTATCAAGCAACATGTTTCGCAATGGTTAAGACAACAATTGACCCGTCCACGCCGATCTCAACCACACAGGTCGTGCAAACGAAACGACACCAAACTGAACTGTGACTCTCATTGGTCACCGTCGTCTAGAAAATGAACAATGTGCAGTAAACTATGATAACAAGCGGTTTTCAATCCTCGCCACAGCACGCAGCTCTTTCCACCTTAATCTCTTAGTGGTTGCAAGTAACAAGACTCAGCGTCGGGTTTATGCAGACAGCAAGAGTTTGTTTACACTCTCGAACTCTTTCGATAATTGCGGCGTTCCTATTTGGCCTCTTGCTGCGCTTTCTTTAACATTTTACTATTGCGAAATGTCTTTCTTTGGCGCGCTTTACGATACTAGCCCTACCATTGGCTTGTGTTGATTAATCACATAAAAAAACTTACTCACACTAGCACAGGGGTGGCCAGCCCGCGGCTCTTTTGACTCAACTCTGTGTAAGTGATTGAGAGCAGTGATGTGTAAAGTGAAGGGGAGCCTGTTAAATTCCTAGGCCGGCGAAGTTCACACAAGGTTAATACTTTAATCTGTCTTAGAAATTGATCTCCAAAAAAGAAGCTGGTCATTCCTCTACCTTTAGGATAAAAATATAGCATTTGCAGTGTTGTGTAGATCGATTTCTAAAAAAAAAGGTCAGCACCCTTAGCTAGCGCGAAAAGTGCGGAAGTTCAGAGTTAAAAGCCGTGTTGCGGTTCTTTCAGTGATGGTCTCTATCGAATTTGGCTCTTCGTACAGCACCGGTTGGCCACCCCTGCACTAGCACTTCCCTTTTGACGCAGTACTGCCACTGATGAGAGCGTCACGAAAAGCTTATGGCTCAAACAGCTTTTTTTAAAGCTATTACCCATTTTGAAAGTAAAGAAAAATGGGCAAAAAACCCTTACTAATGACTGTTGAGCGCGCACAGATAGTGGCTTTGCATGAAGAAAGATTCTCAGAAAGCACATTGCGAAAAGACCACAATTTAGCAAAGGTTCAATTCACCGCGACATAGAAAAGTTTAGGAAGCATGAAACTTATGGCGACGTGAAAAAACCGGCAGACCCCGGAAAACTTCACAAAGAGATGACCACACCATCAGACACGCTGTCATGCGATCCCCTACTAGTTCTTGTCATAAACTACTCGCCAATTTGCCAAAAAAGGTATAGGTATTAGTATTAGTATGGTTTCACGTCGTCTGAACAAGCAGTTGGGTTTAAAATCTTATAAACCAGCTGCAAAGCAACGTCAAACGTCAGTTATAAAAAAGAGATTTGTCTTTCGCCAATAAACATTTTCATTTGACTGTGAAAAATGAGAAAAAAGTATCGTTTTCTGACGAATTCACTGTTCAGCAATTCGCAGTGTGCAAGTGACATGTCAAAATGTCATAGATTTAACGCAAATACACCTTTAGTACAGTAAAAATACTCCTAAGCCAGATGGTTTGGGAGGCAATGAGCAAGCACGGACTCCTGGGTTGCATTTTCTTCCCTCAGGTACCGCCGCAAATGGTCTAAAATATGTTTAATTATTTCAAGAAAAGCTGAGTACAACACCTCCATACGTAAGCATAATGGTGCACCATGTCAAAGATTGAAAGTGGTTTTTGAATATTTACCGAACAGCAAGATGGCAGTTCTTTAAAGGCCAGGAAACAGCCCACATTTGAACTCAATCAAAAACTTGTGGAGTTACATGACGAATAAAGTGTTTGAAAAGCAACCATCCAGTGCTACAGAACTTGTATGTGCAATAAAAGAAGTTCGGCTTGAAGAAATCCGCCCAGAGTACTGGGCATCGCTAGTAAAAAGTAAGCCCAGTCGTCTTGCTGCAGTAGTGCGAGAGAAGGGTGAACACACAAGATACAAAAAGTAGCCTCATTGTAGATAAAAAGTGATAGTGAAGTTCTTCGAATATTTGCTATTAGATAGGGTGACCATACGTCCTCTTTTTGGAAGGCATGTCCTCCTTTTAGATAAACAGTAATTGGTCCTCCGAGGATGTTTAAAAATTCCTTTTTTGTCCTCCTTTTTCATAAAAAACTAATTTGTTTATCCAAAGTCGTTCAAAAATTTCCTTTTTACGTTTACTCTGTGATTAAAAAATTATATCATTGCATATTAGTTTAAAGTGATAATAAGTTTAACTGGTAAGGAATGATAAAAGAGAGTTTCCTAACGGTCCACCTCAGACTGACTGTTGCTTTAGATTTGAAAGAGTAAGAATTAGTTTGAAAAATAAACTGCTGTATTTGCACTAATTATCAAAAGCGGTCAGTGTCCAACAAATGTCTAGAGAAATTTTCCCAGCCTTGCAGAACAACTTGTAGGGCTGATAATAACTATTATCTAAAAATGTCCTCCTTTTTGGTAATGAAAATATGGTCACCCTACTGTTAGATATTATTATGTTTCACTGCCAATAAACATCTTTTTTTGGACGTAAGACTGATTTATGTTATCACAGTTTGAAAAAATTAGAAAATTTCAGGGTGGTTTTACATTTTTGGAAGTCACTGTATACATAAAGGGCGTTCAGACACTAGTGAAACTGACTAAAAGTTCTTGCATTATTTGTTCAACCAACATCTGATTCTTTTACAGATTATAGATTGGTAACTAATCTTTAAATATTTTTTTGCAAAAAGTAAAGTTTGAATAACAGCAATTCAAAGTTTAAGCAACCCGTCTGTGTCTTCTTTGTTAGAAGGTAAAACCGGCATGATTACCGGCGCGATGGCGTAGTACAGAGGTTCCCAACCAGGGGTGCGAGGCAGCATCTTAGGGGGTGCGAGATGGTCATTCAGATTTTTGTGTTGCACTGTTGTCCTGTCATGCTCAGTTCATCACGTGCTATGAGTTCTGCACAATCAGCGTCTAATTGTTACAGCATGCCTAATTCGCAGCCTTCAATTCAGCTCGACAGGATGCGAGATCGGTGATCACCTTTTATTTTTTTTTTTGGAGATCATCTCTGCAATAACGGTGAGAAAACTGCAGAGGTTGCCTGCTTGGACACTGCGGAATTAGACTCCAATTAAAGCATGCTTAGTGCATGGCCGTATTCTTCTTAAAACACTATAGGGGTGTGTGAACATATTAAGATATTTTAGGGGTGTGAGAACATATTATAACAATTTAGGGGTGCAGGCCATTAAAAAGGTTGGGAACCACTGACGTAGTGGTTAGAGCGTCCACTCCGCAATCGGTAGACCAGGGGTTCATTCCCCAAGTCGAGTCATACCAAAAGACTTTAATAAATGGTATTCACAGCTTTCCTGCTTGGCGCTCAGCACATAGGGATTGTGTGGAGAACAAGCCGGCAAGCTTGCTTGTGTCCTTGGGCAAGGCCCTTAACGGGATGCCTCCATCTTCATGTGGCAGACAGGTGGTGGGGCCAAGTAGTCTACCCGATGTGGTGGCCCAGTCTGACGAAAGACATGCAAACCGAGCATGAGCTCATACGCATGAATGAATTAACGCAAAGCAGAGTTGTCATTAAATATCTACTGTCGAAGGGAGAAACAGCGCTAACAGATGTCGAAGGCTAAAGCAAATGTAAGGTGACGATGCTGTAGACTACAACACAGTGACAAGGTGGGTCAAGCAAATCAATGACGGACAGGAGGAACCTAGTCAAAATGGTCTTGGTGGAAAATGTAGTCTGTAGAATTTTACAATGAGGGAATATGTGCATCTGCTAAAAGGTGAGAAAGGTAGTTGAGAAAGTTAAATTTATACATAACTAACACCTACAGCAAATATTACTCTAAAAATGAAATACTGCTACCTCCAAAAAAACCAACCTCTTGTCGAGATAGAGTCATCGGGAGTTTATCTTCATCAAGGCCAATTGCATTTAATGATTCTGTTTCGCTTGCAGATGTTGATGGTTTTTCTTCTTCCACAACCTTTTTGATGTTGTGTTTTTCTTCATATTCCTTCCGCTCGATTTCAGCAAGATCACCGCGCTTGAAATATTTTTTTTTACCCTGCAAATGATTATGATATATATATAATTTAAATATTAGAAGCCGTTAAATCATATAACAACTAAACTTATTTGTCACACACGGTTACAATTATATTGTCATTAGTAAAAATTTGGAAATGAGTTGTGTATTTTGTAGACTGTAATTTAAGATCGTGCTAGCAGGTGATTAGGCATTTCCTAATCACTAACACAGGTAACTCTAATTTATTGAATTTGGAATTGTCAGAATAGACATTAAAATGAGGAACCACCGGGATCGTCGAAATAACGCTTTTCCTAACCAGAGGAACGCCGGAACAGTCGCAGTTGTCGGAATGGTTGAAAAATTTAACATAAAAACTGGTTTGAATTCTTACACCAACGTTGTCCAAGCAGAACGTGATTGGTCAAAACACTACATATATCAAACAACACACATTCAGTGACTTTAAAATATTTGCCGAGATCTGACAGCAAAATGATACACACATTGCCAGACACACAGTTAATTTAATGAACTCCAAATTATTTGAATTCAATATAGTACACACATGCCTAGGCGCTCAGTTAATTTAATGAATTCGGAATGATCGCAATTCAAATTGTTACGCATATCACCAGGCCCTCAATTAATTTAATAATTTTGGAATTGTAGAAATGATCTGATGCCAAAATGGTGCACCCATTCCTAGGCGTTCAGTTAATTTAATGAATTTGGAATGATCTGATTGCAAAATGCTATGTATATTGCCAGGCAATGAGTTAATTCAGTGAAATCGGAATGGTCGGAAAGATGCGATAGTACAATGGATTGCATAATGCTATGTGCTGAGCTAATTTAATGAATTCAAAATGGTCGGAATCATAGGACTTCAAAATGCTAATGCATATTGCTAAATGCCCAGTTAATTTAATAAATTTAAAATGGTCGAAATAATCTGGATTAAAATGCTACGCATATTGCTATGCACTAATTTAATTTAATGAATTCGAAATGGTTGGAATGATCTGTTGGCAAAATACTTCCCACATCGCTAGACACTGTTAATTTAATGAATTCGGAATGATCTGTTTGCAAAATGATACGCACATTGCTAGATGCTTAGTTAATTTAATGAATTCGGAATGATTGGAATGACCTGATGTCAATATGCTACACATACTGCTAGGTGTATGAGGTGGTTTTTGGAAAAAAATTACTTATTTTGTGCAAGTGTTTTTTGCGTAATTATCATAAACTAGTCAACAAAATCAGCTGCAAAATATATCAGAAAAAAAATAGTTGCAACGTATATCGGAAATTTCCAATATAAATATCGAACAAAATCCACCTGAAATACGACAAAAATCATCCAAAAACTAAGTGGAAAACTTCGGATTTACATGCCAAACGCGATTATTGGAAATTTTGATTATCCATAAGAAAATCTTGTCCCCCAAATTTTTTTGCAATTTTTCGTAAAATTTTCCATAAAATTGTTTATATGACTGATAAAAACTGTTGAAACTATTACAATTATGTATGGTGGTTCAGTCAAATATGACCCCAGTAATTGCGTTTCCACATGATAATACTGGCATTAAATTTTGGCAGCATACCTTGGGTACCATTAATTGTAAAAGTCGATTATCCAAAAACTTAATTATCCAAACAAATTTTGTGCCTCCCAAACATTACAGATGATTGGGTTTGACCTGTATATATCGGATAAAGCCCCCCCTTGATTAAGACAAAAAAAAACAGGAGCAAAATAAATCAAAAATTTTCAATATACTGTACATCGCATGAGCTATATCGGGAATCTAAAAGTAATTTCACGTGGTTTCGTGAGCTGAGGGCATGGGCATGTGTGTACCATTTTTCAGTCACTCTATGAAACTGTGGGAGAGGGTAATAGAAGCAAGGATAAGGAAGAAGGTGACGATTGGTGAGCAACAATTTGGGTTCATGCCAGGAAGGAGTACAACCGACGCAATCTTCTGTTTGAGAATGCTGTTGGAAAAGTGGACTGAAGGGCAGAAGGCGGTGCACTGTGCCTTTATTGACTTGGAGAAGGCATACGACAGGGTACCCAGAGAGGAACTGTGGGAATGCTTGCGGTTAGCTGAAACATCAGAGTGCTATGTAACGATTATTAAGGACATGTATGACGGAGCGACAACAACTGTGAGAAGTGCAGCAGGGTTGACTGAAGAGTTCAAGGTAGGTGTTGGACTTCACCAAGGCTCAGCACTCAGCCCATTCCTTTTTGCCATCATCATGGACAAGCTGACGGAGGACATCAGGAAGGACACACCATGGGATATGCTGTTTGCAGATGACATAGTGCTGTCTAGGCAAAATTGCAGGGAGCTAGAGGATGATCTGGAGATGTGGAGAAATGCACTGGATAGAAGAGGCCTCAAAGTGAGCCGGAGCAAGACCAAGTATTTGAAGCTGCTGATGTGGATGATGGAGAAGAGTTGAAGCTGCAAGGAGAAAAGCTAGAGAGCAAAAAATTTCAAATATCTGGGTTCGACAGTTAGTAGTGATGGAAGATGTGAGGATGAGTTGGAAGAAGGTGTCTGGAGTTCTGTGCGACAGGAAGTTATCAGCAAGGGTTAAGGGTAAAATGTACAAGAGTGTTGTCAGACCAGCCATGCTTTATGGAATGGAAACGGTGGCAGTGACGGAAAGACGGGTTGGAAAAATGGAAGTTGCAGAGTTGAAAATGGTGAGATGGGTACTGGGAGTGACAAGAAAGGACAAGATAAGAAAAGAATACGTGAGAGGGACTGCGAAAATCACTAAGCTAGGAGACAAACTTCGGAATGCAAGGCTAGGCTGGTATGGCCACGTAAAAAGGAGAGAAGAAGGCTACGTGGGAAAAATGATGATGGAGATGGCATGCCAGGTAGAAGGAAAAGAGGAAGGCCAAGGAGAAGGTGGATGGATTTGGCAAGAGAAGACATGGAAAGGGTTGGTGCTAAGGAAGGAGACGAAGTCGACCAGGAGAAGTGGAAAATACTTTCACGCTGTGGTGACCCCGAAAAAGGAGAAGCCAAAAGAAGAAGATCATTCCAACCACCAGCCATAGAAAATTGATTAAACTAACTGAGTGTCTACCAACATGAACAGCATTTTGTTATTAGATCAATTCTGACTATTCCGAATTCACTAAATCAACTGAGTGCCGAGGAATACGTGTATCATTTTGCTGAGAGATTATTCCGACTGTTTTGAAGTCATTCAATATGTGATCTTTAATTTATGTACTGCAATGTTTTGACAAATCATTTTCTGCCTGGCTATTAAGAAATTGGTGATTGAACTTGCTTAAATACCAAATCTGTAAAGAAAGCAATAGGTGTAAATATTGAAATAAGTTTATTTAAAATGTTCCTGCTTGAAATCAGTGTTGCTTGACCAGTTCTGAAAGCGAAACTGTTAGTGTCGCACCTTGTGACACCAACACAACATTTGTCTGTGAATTCAAACCAGTTTGCATTTTGATTTTTTTAACCATTCCGACATTTTCTTTTTACGAAAAGCGTCATTCTGACAGTTCCTCGTTTCAGTGCCTATTCCGACAATTCCAAATTCATTAAATTAATGTGATACCACTAACACAGATCCACGGATTTTTCTTCTGAGTTTTTGACAACTTGGCATGTTTCTCCACAATTTTTTGCAATGCGACAGAAATTAAGTGCAGTTAACTTTAAAATCTTGTTTACTGTATTTTTTTGGACCATAAGGCACAATTATAATCCTTTAACTTTTTCCAAAAATGGAACGTGCGCCTTATAGTCCGGTGCGTCTAATGTGGATCAGGTTGCGCTTTGTCACCAAGCTCTGAACATATTTTATGCTGCTATGAGCGCTACTAACGCAATTGTACCAACCTCAACTCGTTCTTTCTTTCTTGCGATCACATGACCTACTCTCATTCCCTTTATGAGTGTGTTTCTTCTCTTTATCTACTCTCCTTTCCTTCACGAGATTATTTTTCTCTTCACTTCACGTGCATAAACACTCCCATGCGTCGCGCATGTATTGCAACATGTACCTAGCAACTAGCCGTACACTTTTCGCACTACCGATAAAATGCTTTGAGTTTTTGTTACATTACATGCGCCTTATGTGTGAAAATAAACGCGTTATAAGACGTATTGATACTGCGCCTTCTAGTTCGGTGCGCCCTATGGTCCGAAAAATAGGGTACATTCTCTACAAACCGTCTTCACTTCTGCCAAAATGCAAGTGTATGTTTTTTTCAAATCAATCAAAAACTTTCAACTAAATGTATATGTTGCTGCATGTATGAAATGTATTGCTAATTTGCTAAAAATATCAGCCTTAAGTAACTATGCAATACCATCCATATTGCTCTATAACAAAATACAAACACACATAGTTCTACAGACCGTTTTTTCTCACGAAATCGCAGATAAAACAGAGTACATGCCAACCAGTGGCGACTTCAGCTTTTAATGGCTACTCGGGCTCGTCACTGACAGTGTCGCAAAATATTGCAGAAGCAGTAAATAAAGCGCTAAAACTAGCAAGACAAAAAGATCCAGCAATTAACTATTGTAAAACTCCTTTATTTATATATAAATTTTAGTCTTCTTGGTTTGGTGGCAAATTCGTGCAAAATTCTGTTGTACAGCTCTTTCTTATTGTCTAGTTTGTTCAATATACTTTTCTCGATAGATATTCGAGCTCTATTCAACGTTGAGAAACTTCTCTCGTTTGCCACTGATGTTAGAGGGATTGTCAGCAATAGTTAAATTAATTTAGTAGCTTCCGGCAAAGCTGAAGTAAACTCCAGTTTATAAACCAGTTCTAAAATGGAGTACACGGACTTGCACTTCCTAAAATCACTATCAATGTACATATATTTTAGCTCGTTTACCAAGCTTTTGCAGTCAAAAATGTTTGAATATTTGTTTTGTAAGGCGTCCACACGTTGCATCGGATCCAGAAACTGTTCCAACTTCTCAACATCCAACAATTCAAAATATGTATACTCTTGCATATCAGCAAATCTCTCTCGCAAAGACATTAAAATATGATCAATTATTTCAAAATAGGTTCGTTTGTAATCAATTTGTACACCCCTGGCCCTTTTTGCAGGAGGAGCAATAATATTTTCTTGTTCAGTGGCAACAGCGGTTTCGCAAAGAATGTTTTGATAATGTTCGTCATTACGATATCCTTCGACATTGCTAATAAAGCCATTTATTTTGGTCTGACCTCGCTTTAAGCCCAGCTGCTTGCATTGCAAAATATCAAACAGCTTTCCAGCTTGAGAAAGAACGTCTTGGAAGCAATTGATGAAGAACATGAACGTAAAATCATTCGGCTTGGCTGACAGATTCTGCTTGAATAAGAGTGTCTTCATCCCCTTTTCACTGTTGTCTAAAATACTTCGTAAAGCATTTTTTAGGTTGCCATGTGACATTTTCAGGATGACACTGTTCTAGTTCTGTAACACCATCTTGTTTCGCACAATGATGGAATGCTGATATCAAATTTCCTGAAAACACTTTTTCGTTTGGTACTCGAGGATGCAAATTTACTAAATGACTGTAAATGCGAAAAAAACATTTTAACTCCAGTAACTTTTTCCGCACTTTTGCTTAACACCAAATTCAGCTTATGAGCGTAGCAGTAAATGAAATGAGCATGTGTAAAACCTTTACTTTTTAGCCTGCTTTGGACCTCGCTTAAAAGTCCCGGCCATTACAGTAGTTCCATCATGCGTCTGACTCACAATTTATCGATAGCGTTGTCTAAGCAGTTCAGCGTCGTTGCAATAACATCAGTTATTCTTTCAGCACTTTTATCATAACTCACTTCATAGAATCCAACAAATCTTTCACATGTTCTGGTTTCATAGACATACCTTATTATGATCGACAGTTTGAGTATGCGTTGCGCAATCTGTAGTTTCGTCACTTTGCACGGTTATAAATGTTGCTTCATTAACTTCATTTTTAATTTCATCAGATATCACTTTTCTGATAGCTTGTATTAAATGATTTTGAAATTGAACTAGAGACTCCTGAAAACTGTTTCGAACCCTCCTTGTTATGGAGTCTCGACGCAAACACGTTGTCGATTTCAGCAAAACAGTGCAATAGTTTACGATAATTTCCTATGTTAATGCTATCAGTTTCTTCGTCATACCCGCGCAAAGAGAACTCTTGTTTGCACAAGTATAACACAGCATTCTACTGTATTTGCAGTTTCTAGTTCTCCGCAATACAATGATGTAGTGGTAGAACAGGTTACACTTATTTTATGTCATTTTTTTGTAAATTATTTATTCAAGCACACGCCAAGTTTCTGCCAACGTACACAAATGATGAGAACTTTTCCGGGTCATCAAACATAAGATCAACAAAGAGTTTGTGAGACTGTAAAAAAGACCTCATGGTCTTCAGATTAGCAGTCATCTTGATGTCCTTGCAACTGGTGCCAGAAATAATTCGAGTGGAGACATGGGCTTGAATGCAAACGATGATTCTTACGATCATGCCTCATGCAACTAAACACTCTTGAATGCTTAACACGCAGTCATTTAAGCAAAAGTCTGACACTCAGGCCACCACGCTTTTCTGCTGACATGCTTTCAAAGCAGCACTTCCACAATGCAGACAAGGCAACGTTTTGTGATGCACCTGCTACAAAACGAACTAAATTTTTCCTGCTGGCAAAAACCACAACCTTTTGCATTAAAAAATGAGTTAATTTAAAAATTAAGCCAATCTAATTAACTCATAGCCAAGATTGTTGGACGGTTGGATTGATGCCAAATTGTAAAAAAAATTAGCTGCATATACAAAAGTATTTAGTTAAATGTATATTGACTGGTAGTTCTAATCAGTACATGCCTGTGATGTCCTGCAATAATCGCTCTAGACGAGGTTAGGGTTTGAATAAGGGTTAAGTTTTGGGTTAGGGCTAGAGCTAGCTGACGTTGCAAGATATTGTTATTGGCATTGCATGCATGGTGCACCTCACAGACATGAACTCTTCAGTAGGCCACAATACATAATGGGCTAAATGCAAGGCTTGAACGAGAGCAGCATAATTGTTGCACCAACAACCTGTCCCCGGCTTCTCATCTATTTCAGCTGCTAAAATAAATTGCAACACCTAACCACAAACTATAGCATTTGGCAGTGCTAAGTATAATATAACTTACATTTAATACATTTTTGTCTTCGACCTGTTTGCGTTTGCGATCAACCTCTGCTTTAAGAATTGCAGCAAAATCCATAAATCTTTATAGTTTAGCCACTCTTTTAAGTTTTAGAAAAGCCAAATCAAATAAAGCTAAGAATCTAAGTTTAAAAATAACACCTTCAAAGCAAAGCCTAAACCAGGGGTAAGCAAAATACAGACCAGGGGCCAAATCTGGCCCTCCCAACAATTCTACAAAACTTTGTTCTGTCTCTTCAATTTGAACTGTTTTACTGACTGTATTACCGTGCTTCACCAGGTTTTAAAGAATAGTGAAGCTGTTTACCCAGTAGGTTGTAAGAGGTGACTATTGGGTACCTACCAATTGCAGTCTGACTGTTAATGGTGGGGTTGCCAGCATAACTGCTTGGTTGGAGCTCTCGCATCAGAAAACTGAGGTTTGGGGTAAGCAAGGGTATGCTCCCTGTAGAATTTTGCTCCAACAAATCCCCATGATAATAAAAAATAAAATGGCTCCCAGGAGCTCTTAAATGGGCAGGGGGTGCAAAAATCTCTCGGTTTAAACCTGATTGCTGTGGAATAAAATTTGGGTACTTTAAAATAGTGGGAAGTCTTTGTGGAAGGAAAACAGAAGTGTGCAAAAAGTTGATGTGTGCTGCATGCAGGAAGCAAGATGGAAAGGCCAAGAAGATGGTTTTGTGAGTACTTTGAGATGAAGGTATAAACTGTGCTGGTCAAAAAATGATGTAGGATCTGGAGGGGTGGGAATCTTCATAAAAGAGGAAATATCTGGAAGTGTGGAAATTAGAAGAAAAAGTGGTAGAGTAATGGCAATTTTGCTAACTTTAGGTAGAAAAGTGATACAAATAATATGTGCATATGGGCCACAAAGCAATGACCAGACACACAAGATAGTTTGTTTTTATGATGAAATGGTGAGTGAATGGGACTTACAACGTTCTAGTGAAATCATAGTTTCTTTGGGGGATTTCAAAGGACATGTGTGGAAATATGCTGAAAGTTTGAAGGTGTACATGGGGGGGAATGGTATTGGGAAAAATATTGCTAGAGTTCTATGATGAAAAAGAGCTGTGTGTGGCAAACACATGGTTTTTCAGGAACATAAAATCAATTATAGGGTGGGCAGATGCAAAACAGAAATTGATTTTGTGCTTGTGGGAGAAAATACAGAAAGTACGTCAGGAATGTTAAAGTGGTTCCAACTTTAGCATAGGCTGGTGGTCATAGATCTGGACACAAAGGTTCTACAAAGGATTGTGAGAAAGGAACGAAACATTAGAAGATTTTGAAGCTGAATGAAAACCAAACAAGAGTAAGATTTGAAAGAAGAGTTAAAGATCAGTAAGCACAGATGCACCTGATTTGTGGGAAACTTTCAAGGATGGTGATCCAAAGGCATTGATGAAGAAGTGTGTGGAAAGAAGAAGTCTAGGAGAGATCGAGGAAACATGTGGTGGTGGAACGAGGAGGTCAAGGATACCATTGCAAGAAAGAAAGCATTATATCAAGAGCTGCGCAGGTTCCCATCAGAAGAAAATAAGACCCAATATAAACGTTTAAGAAATCAAACAAAAAAAATTATAGCTAGAGCTATGAGAAAGAAAGCTGAACAGGAGTTGAATCATTTATAACAGAATGTTTTTCTGCTTCCTCAGAAGAATGAAAAAGGAAGGGAAGGATCTGGAAGGAGGAAGATGCTTAAGAGGAAGAGACGAATGATTAAGTTTTATTGATGAAAACAGGGCAAAAATTTGGAAGGAACACATCAAAAAGATCATGAACAAATAGGACTAGATGGTGGAAACTGATGTAGTAAAAGGACCATGGAAAAAGTGACTCACAATGAAATTATAAAAGTAATGCAAAAGAAGAAGTCAGAAAAGGCAACTGGACCATCTGAGGTAAGTGTGGAAACGATAGTTGCAAGTTGCAAAATTGGGGTTGAACTGTGTCAACATGTCTTGTGACTGTGCCTATCTTTGAAGGAAAGGGTGATGTGATGAGCTATGAATCATAGATGCATGAAGCTGCTAGAAAATGCCATGAAACTTGTTAAAAGAGTGCTAGAGAGGTGAATACGAACACTAATCAATTTGAATAAAATGCAGTTCAGATTTATGGCAGGAAAAGAAACAGTGGATGCGATATGCATTGCAATAGGAATGCAGGAAGAATATCAAAAGAAAGACAGGAAGTTGTATGCGTATTTTGTTGACATGGAAAAAGCTTTTGATAAGAGTGCCTAGAAAAGTGATGGAGTAGGCCATAAGAAAGAAGGGTTTATCAGAAGTAATGGTTTGGGCAGTTATGAGCTTGTGTGATAGTGGCAAAGACAAGAGTGAAGGTGGGATCTGCATATTTAGAGGAATTTGAAGTAAAAGTTGGTGTACATCAAGGATTTGTTGTTTGAAACTAGTTTGCAATAGTTGTGGATGTTACTACAAAAAAATGCAAGAAAAGGTTTGATTAATGAATTACTGTATGCAGATGACCTTGTTATCATGAGCAAAACCATGGAAGACTTTAGGAAAGATTTTGGGATTGGAAGGATGCACTGGCAAGTAAGGATTTAAAGGTCAACACTTGAAAAGCAAAAGTGATAGTGCACGGGTCAAAAAAAGTACTGTTCAAAAGCAAGATAGATCCATGTGGAGTTTGTCAGAGGAGAGCAATGGCCAATTCAGTGTTGTGCAGAAAATGTGGAAACTGGGTTCATTGCAAATGTGCAAAAATAGAGAGCTACTGCTAGGTTGGCAATGCGTTTTGTTTACTCTAGTAATCTAGTGGAATAATGGCAGAAACAATGAATTTGATCAACAAGTTGTGCAATGAAGTGAAGGCAGTGAATGGATTGTTATTAGGGAGATAGACTAAATGCTAGTGGTAGTTGTGAAGCAGCAGTCAGAGCAAGAGTAAGAATTGGTTGGCTAAGATGTAGGGAATGTGAAGTTATTGTGTGGAAATAGGTTACTTCCGAGGATAGAAGGTAAAATTTATTGTTGTTGCATAAGATCAGCAATACTGTATGAAAGTGAAGCATGGTGTTTGAAAAAAAATGAAAAAGCAATATTAAGGAGAACAGAGAGAGCTATGATGAGAGCCATGTGCAGTCAAAAAGTTGTAGACAGAAAGATAATTGAAGAACACATGAACATGCTGGGGTTAAAGGAAACTATAGACCGGTTGCAGATGGAGTTAAATGGTATGGACATATGCTGAAGAGTGATGACAATAGTGTTGTGAAGATTGCTCTGGATTTTGAAGTGAGTGGCAGGAAAAGGCAAGCACGACTACAAAAAACCTGTAGGAGGAAACAGAGAAGATTGAAGGAGGATGCCCTGAATCACGCAAGGTGGAGAGATGGAGTGCAAGCAATTGCAGAAGAAATGGGACAAATCTGGCCATCTCTGCAAAGGGGACAATACTGGATAAAAAACTACTAATCCATTAAAATGTTTGCAAGATCATTATGTGATCTCAGTTTGATCCCCTGCTCTTGAATGGTCTCAATGGCTAATCTGGAAAATTGTCACCTAAAAATTGCACACTACTTTAAAAGAGCAATTGATCCCAGTCATAAGGTCTCAGTGTTCATTGACTGAAATTTGCACAGCCAATTGGTGAGCTTTAATGGTTTAAAGGTTAAGATGGAGGAGAATAATTAGAATGTTTTTTGCTGAATACCTGCATTAACACCCCAGGGTAGCTGGTGCCACTTGTGGATATGAATCCTACATGAACTCAATTTTTACTGATGCTGCCTTATGACCCTGACCTATCAACTGATTTTTCTTGAACACAACTCTTGAGAGTTTCATTCAAGTTCATGATAGTAACGTGGGTATGCCTGATGTTGAAAAAATGTTTTGAACCACTACATTGCATGGCGAAGTTAAACTACATTTTAAAAATTGTGAAAGATGGCACAAAGAATGCTTGGATTCACATACATATTTAAGCAAACATTCAGTGCAATAAACATCAATAAAGCTTGGCACAGGTCCCAGTTAACAAACATATTTTTTTCTCTGTGAACTGCCACAACACTAAAATTCAAGTAAGATGAATTAGTAAAAGAAACTACCACAATTGTCTCTTCTTCACATTGAAACAAGCATAAATTACAAGTGTCATTTCACTTGTTTTGCTTTTATACCACATACCTGATTAATGCTAAAACATTGTTAAAACAAATTGCATTTTTACATTCAACTGACTGGCCAGTTGAATAAAAAATTTTTGCTTTGCACTCTAAAAAGTTTGCCTCCCTTGACCTAAACTGCCCTAGTCCTAGTTGATACTAATGCAAAAACAAGGTACTGCTGGAGTCAGCATTTCTATAAATTTCATAGTGTTTATTGCTAAATTTCACTCAAAAAAACCTTAGTATTTTGAAAACCTATCTCCTAGCCAATTTGAAACATACACAGAAACACTTACATTCCAAAAGATAATACCCTAAACTCTAGAAAAACAATTCGAAGACATAAAAACTTTGTACTGTAATTAGTACATCTGCCAGTGACTTTGTCAAATATGCAGAGTGGAGATCAATGTTTAGAACTGGTCATACTTAGGGTTAGGGTCAGGTTTAGCTTTAGAGTTAAAACTACAATTACCATGTGAAGAACGCACTGCCAACTGTTAACACGGAACTAACGAAATCGCGGACTCAAATAGTCCGCGGACTGTCCGCGAACTGTTTCGAGTCCGCGGAAAAAAGGCCTCAATCAATAGCATAAACAAAATGAAGTTAACCCGATCAAATGAAGATAAACAAATAAAAAATTTATTGAAAAAGCAAACAAATGTTCAAATAAAACAACCTACATGTATGACACCTTGGACAAACTGTTGCTATGACAACAGAGAATGCTAAATCAATACTGTATCAAATATTGCTAAGTTAGACAAAAAAATTTGAATTAAAATCATGTGATGGCTTGTGCACGCATAACTAACGTCACATGTCATAGCACAGTCAATGGAGTATCGGAAATCAGCGTTCAAGATTGTGCACAAGCCGTCGCTATGGCAACAAAACACCCTGAATTATAGTTTGTTTGTAAAGGAAATCCCTGTTTGGATGCACACTCCTCCTGATTTCGATCTCGGTGACGGCTTGTGCACGCATGATCAACGTGGCATCTCATAGCACAGTCAATGGTGTATTGGAAAACAGCGTTCAAGTACGTGCACAAGCCGTCGCTATGGCAACAAAACACCCTGAATTATAGTTTGTTTGTAAAGGAAATCCCTGTTTGGATGCACACTCCTCCTGATTTCGATCTCGGTGACGGCTTGTGCACGCACAATCAACGTCACATGTCATAGCACAGTCAATGGTGTATTGGAAAACAGCGTTCAAGTACGTGCACAAGCCGTTGCTATGGCAACAAAACACCCTGAATTATAAGTTGTTTGTAAAGGAAATCTGTATTTGGATGCACACTCCTCCTGATTTCGATCTCGGTGACGGCTTGTGCACGCATAATCAATGTCACATGTCATAATACAGTTAATGGAGTATCCGACAACAGCGTTCAAGTACGTGCACAAGCCGTCGCTATGGCAACAAAACACCCTCGTATATAGTTCGTTGGTCAAAGATATCCCTATTTGGATGCACACTCCTCCTGATTTCGATCTTGGTGACGGCTTGTGCACGCATGATCAACATCACATGTCATAGCACACTCGATGGAGTATCGGAAATCAGCGTTCAAGTACGTGCACAAGCCGTCGCTGTGGCAACAAAACACCCTGAATTATAGTTTGTTTGTAAAGGAAATCCCTGTTTGGATGCACACTCCTCCTGATTTCGATCTCGGTGACGGCTTGTGCACGCACAATCAATGTCACATGTCATAGTACAGTCATTGGAGTATCGGACAACAGCGTTCAAGTACGTGCACAAGCCGTCGCTATGGCAACAAAACACCCTGAATTATAGTTTGTTTGTAAAGGAAATCTGTATTTGGATGCACACTCCTCCTGATTTCGATCTCGGTGACGGCTTGTGCACGCATAATCAATGTCACATGTCATAGCACACTCGATGGAGTATCGGAAAACAGCGTTCAAGTACGTGCACAAGCCGTTGCTATGGCAACAAAACACCCCAAATTATATGTTGTTTGTGAAGGAAATCCCTATTTGAATGCACACTCCTCCTGATTTCGATCTCGGTGACGGCTTGTGCACGCACAATCAATGTCACATGTCATAGCACAGTCCATGGAGTATCCGACAACAGCGTTCAAGTACGCGCACAAGCCGTTGCTATGGCAACAAAACACTCTCATATATTGTTCGTTCGTCAAAAAAATCCCTATTTGGATGCATACTCCTCCTGATTTCGATCTCGGTGACGGCTTGTGCACACACAATGAATGTCACATGTTATAGCACACTCGATGGAGTATCGGAAAACAGCGTTCAAGTACGTGCACAAGCCGTCGCTATGGCAACAAAACACCCTGAATTATAGTTTGTTTGTAAAGGAAATCTGTATTTGGATGCACACTCCTCCTGATTTCGATCTCGGTGACGGCTTGTGCACGCACAATCAATGTCACATGTCATAATACAGTCGTTGGAGTATCCGACAACAGCGTTCAAGTACGTGCACAAGCCGTCGCTATGGCAACAAAACACCCTGAATTACAAGTTCAAATTTTGTTATGTTAATTTGTTTACTAACCTTCATTTCTTGAAAGTTATAGGATTACAATTTTTCTAGCTTGTAGCAAAAACTAGAAAGCTTTTTTTTTGTCTTAGCCTCCGTGATGTTCCGAGTTATCGGAAGCGGTTGGCTAATTAGTTATCACAAAAGCAGAAAATATACACGTGGATTTATTGCAACGTGGACAAGTATGTGAAGTAGATGAATCGAATGTTTCATGGGATGATGATATAGACAAACGTTCTTTGTGGTACCAGTCTCTGCAGTCTCCGTTGCAAAAAATCATTTCTTTATTACTTGGTTTCTTGCAGCTACTTTGAAGTGCACATTAAGAATATCTTCCAATAAACAAAGAGGAAGAGACAGCTTTTACAAAGTTTTATACGATATAAATCCTCTCGGACTTTTGCGATTTACCACAAAATTCTCGCTCCATTTTGTCGTCGGGAAACTTGAACTCCGTTGCTTGGAATCAAGTTTTTCATGTTTTAATTTTTCCTCCGGTTCAGATATTATATTAGTTGCAATCCAATTTCTTGCATATTTAGAATCCAAATTGTTGCAATCAAAGAAGCAACCGTTGCATACCATGAAACTGTACATGCAAACATGCACTCCACAATCATAGCTATTCCTCTGAAGGTTCAGGTCTGTAGGTGCACTGATGTCCCAATCTTTTTCCTCAAACATTGACGTGGAATAAGAAACGTGCTGCGACTTGACATAATTTAAAATAGTTCTCAAGAGATTGCGGTTTATTCCGTGGAGAGAATCCAAATATACAATCAATTTTAGTTTTAAAACAACAATGGCCACCACCCAGTGCGAATTGTTTACGTTTAAAGGTATAATCCAAATATCATGATTCATAGGTTTTTGTTGATAAATCCAACTCCAAAACATAGATGGGCTGGTACATCCGCTTTTCAACCATTCCACAAAATGAGTGCTGTAACTCAAAACTTTTACATAGTTTGAAGTTAAGTACTCGGAATAACTGCATTTTAGCAAAAATGAGTCAATTATTACATCATTTACCCATTTCTGGGGCAGCAGAGTAAACAGATCGTTGTTTTTCACAGCATATCCACCAACCATGCATATTGGTTTACTGCTATCGGTTATATTTATTGGAAATTGAAATCCTGTCCAGGGGGAGACTACAAAAGTTAATTCATCAGTATTTTCAATAGCGCTAGATGATGGCTTGTTTACTGAAGTGATTACTGGTGACTGATTTTTCTTAGGCGTTGAAGAAAATAAAGGAAATGAATGTTTACTTTCTGACGCACTGTGAGAATCAGCAGCAGGGGTGTATTGAAATTCGAAGTTACTTCTCGGAAACTTTCTACCTGCTTTGTTTTTTCCTTGAGCATTTCGTTTCAAAACGCTCAAATTAAACATTTTTTTTGCTTGTTAGTGGGCTTTCCTACAGCGATATTACAGGCTTCAATGTGCCTACATGACTTTGAAGAGCCGCAGGAGCATTTTTCTGGATACAGTTGGACTGTATACAGTCGATTGTTTAGTCCTCGTACAAGAAAGCAATGCATAGCTGTATCCAGACTGACTCGCTGCTGCGAGTAAAAGTATTTTTCCATTCCTTCCACAGAGTACGATTCCTCTTTTACTTCAGAAGGCAACTTTTTCTTCTCATTTTTAACATACTCAGCAATTGATCTGGAGCAACAGCATCCGATGGAAATTCAACATCTTCGATATTACGTGCAAGTTTGGGATCCACCACATGCCAGTCGCCCATGCCACAGTATCCACGTAACATTTCCCGGAGTTCAAAGTTTTGCAAAAAATAAACAGTGAGCATAAAATCATGCAACTTCGTTTCTGAATGTCCAATCGCTCTTTTCAATTGAGCATTAAAACTTTCTGCTGGGTTTGTGGTTGCTCCGCTACTTTTACTGTAAATATTTGCCTTTTCAAGCAGCCATCGACCGGATCGTTTGATTATTGAGAATTTTAAGTGACTTTCATAGTAATCGTAAAATGCTCTGGTCCATGTATCTTTAAGTTGTCTTTCTAAATCATTGAATTTTTCGTATGAAGCGCAGTTAAGAAGTGACCAAATGTGATTTCGATAGATTAAAAGATCGTCACTTTTAGCCTTGTGACGATGTAGCCAAAATTTTACGTCATTTAAAAGATGATTCCAACAGTTAAAATGTTTCCAATAGGAACAAATTTTTGCAATAGTATTTTCAATTGAAGCTTCGCGGTCCGTAATCAATGTGGCAGTAGAAAACTGAAAATATTTTCTCACTGTTGAAAAAAACACTTCGTGCACCACTTGTCGCTTGCTATCGTGAACCATTATCAAGAGTGGTATGATAGGCTTTTCTATAAATTCGATTTGACGATATAATAAAGTACTGACAAAAAAGTCACCACAATTGAATGTCGTGTCATAACAAAAGTAAAATCCTTCACTCCGGTATAGCTTTTTTGCCTGCTGCATTAGTTGTGGTATGCCAAATATTATGTAGAAGTTTGGAAAAAGTTGAAAATCCAGTACAAAATCGGTTAGTGTATGCGTTATTTCATACGCTCCGTAAAGATCATCATGGCTTACGCTACGTTTTTCGCCTTCATAGCGTTTCTTATCAGCAACTTGTTTTGTTGATTTGGGATGTTTCATTGGCATAACCGCGGATGGACAAGATTTTGCAACAAGGCTCTTGTAAATTTGCTTGGGTTGTTCGGAAGATTTTCCTATTAATTTTAAAGTTGACGGCATAGTTCTTACGTGAGTCCGTTCTAAAAATTGCTTGCGATTCCCATGCGGTTTATGTTGTATTGCAGAGGTATCTCCTCGATAATGTACAACCACAAGAAGACTTTTCTAACGGGCAAACAAAAATGCTTGCTTATTGAAAGACCCATTTCCATTGGCAAGTCGGTAGTATCGCTTTTTCACCACATCTTTTTTTGCTTTAAATGTTTTGCTACCGGTACAGCGCCATGAAATGCGGTCACAACACCAATCTTCGTGGTGATCATCCGGTGAAATTGGGTATTGAAATAAATATATTTCTCCGGATTGTGGTTTTACTGGTGGATCTTTTGAAAAATCTTCATCCTTGGCTGTTCTGAGCAATGTAGGAGCATCATAACTCGTAAGAACGTTATCAAAGTGTTTTTTATAGATTTTGTTTACGCTAACCAAGGACGTTAAATTTCGATGATGGCAAAGTTTATTATTTGTCTCAGTTTGAACAAGCTTATGCGTTTCCTTAAATTCTTGAGGCACGACATTTACATTCTCACTGTTTTCATTTCGAAGTTTGATTTTCTTTGTTTTACTCATGTCCGGCAGGTTGTCTTCAAACAAGTACTTTGGATCAGAAAGCGCAGAATGAAATGGACTACTGGGCAAACGAACATTTGTTGGGGCGACCTAAAGAAAACAGTAAAATGTTACCAAAACATAAACTACAGCATGATTAATACCTACTGTAGACCAGAAATTGATACCATTTTATCATTCGAGTAAATTGAAGACCTAAGAGAAAGCGCTACGGACTACGGCTTTGTCGCTCAGCAATGTAATTTACAAATTGACACTTATGTTACTGCGAGTGATTTCCTGACGCATAAACTGACAAATGCAATGAAATCCGTGTTTACAAATTGATTGCTTCGGTTTCAGGTAAGATCGTCAGATGGGAGAAATAGTTCTCCAAAGGAAAACAATTAGGTGCAAACTACAAAATGAAGCTTTGTACTCTTTTGGATCTTAACTGCCTTACCTGCAGTTACGATCAAAAGTCGAAAAGGAGGTTTTCTAATTTCATTTGGAAATATCATCGGCATATTTTACCAATTCCAGTAGTAAATAATGTGCCCTAAATGATATTGCAATCGCTGACAGTCTTCATTGTTTAAAGTATTGCTGCTGTTTATACTGCATTTATATAAAAATTAAAACAAAGATTCGTTTTGAGCAGACAACAAGGCCAATTTTTATACAAGTAATCAATCGCGACACTTTGCAACTGATTTCTGAGGAAGTGCTTTGCTTTTTAAGATGTTTGTTTTTCACTTTTCTCAAGAGCATCCAACAGCAAGTTGCTTTTTAAATATCTTTTTTGCTAAGCGGCCACATCGGTTTGAAATTACATGGTGAGCAAAAAGTTTAAATGCCTTAAAAATTAAAGAATACAATAACGAAGCTCGCTCTAAACCTTTTTGGTACTTGTAGCAGAAATTTTGTAATCATTGTGGAGAGTTTTTGAATTTTCTTTCCTTTGGATAGACTCTTCATCACATTTGGTTAATTGAAATGGCGGAAGTTCTTCATCATCACTGGACAGTAAAAAAATTGTTGGAGAATTATTTACCATTGCGTGCTTTTCACCGATGGATTTCTAAAAATAGAGATTTGCGACAACAATCTCATCCATTTTTATTTTTAAGATAATAGTTTTGAGTGATGTATATTTGTAAGTCGTTCTCTTACCTCGACTGCAACCTCCACGCTTTGTTTTTTTTTGGCTTGTTGAGGCAGAAAATTGACATCACACTCATTTGTAACATTGCTCTTCTTTCTTCCGCTTACCTCTGGCAGGTCGTCATCAAACAAATACCCCGGATTAGAAAACTCATTGTTATTTTCATGACATAATTGTGATTGAAATGAAGCAAGCTCTTCATCATCACTTAACAGCACAGGGATTTTGGAAAATTTTTTGTTTATTATGTGATTTTGGCCGATCAATTTCTGAAAATATATTGAACCTATAATTGCATCTAATATTATCTTTGAAATATGTCAAAGCTTCTGCTTAACAACAAGAACGATATGTAGCTGCACTCAAACAGCAGTCTGCCTCGTCGGCGGTAAGCTACCAATCTCAAATTTTCCAGGCAAGCTCTCTCAATGGTATCAATGCAACTTTGTATCTATTGTCACTTATTAAAGAAATAGTTTACCCAGACTCTCAGGACAATCGACAGTGGCGATAATCATTAACTCTTTTAAAATTTGGAGTTTTATCTAAATTGGAGTTGCTTAAAATAAAGTTTGGAGACCAAAGGCCTCAAAAGTTCGCCGTACCTGACACTCCAAATGTACAGCACGTTTGCAATTTTCAAAGTCCCTTTTCACGCGAAAATACCATTTTTTTCGGTTGCGAGAGCAGTTTTTTTCAGAGTTTGCTTTGCATATTTCTGCCCATATTCCCAATTCATCGGCAGCGTAGGAGTTTTGAAGAATATCATCAACTTGTACGCTTCGACGCGCTATTATTTTTGCGATACTTTTTACCACCACTTCATTCATTGTGGAAAAATGGTAAGACCTTTTTTAGGTTATTCGAAGGTTCTTAAATTTTCACAAACTCTAAAAACGTGATTTACACGCTGCAACTAAATTCACTAAAAAACAGAATACAGCAGAGCATCTGTTTGGCAGTTTTGAGCCACCCGTGAGGAATAGCTCCTGTCACATCCCAACTAAGTCCATTATGTCATCAAATAATACAAAATGACAGCCTAACGCGTCCAATTGTAATGTAATTTTGAACGAACGACAATACAGCAATGGTTAACGCGACTTCGGGACGCCGACCAAAACTACAATCGTCTTTTTTGTGCAAAATTGCTCGCTTTCTCGAATGTGAAAAATTTTTTTATTTTTTCGGGCAAAGTAGCTCCGCTAAGAAGACTAGAAGCGTTTCAACCTTTCTGGTTATATCCTTGCGGCTAACTACATATAATCTGATAGCTCAAAACTAACTTGGTCTAAAAATCTACTGCCTAATAATTTATACCCTTTGACTTGCACGTTTTTTCTCTCAATGATAATCTCTTTTAAAAACTATTTTTGTCGAAATTGATCCACCCATACCGATAGATTTCTTAATAAAGATTGATGATTGTAATTGGGAAACTTAGAAATTTACTCAACGGGTGGGAGTATAAAATATTTACGACTTATTTTCTATGCAAAGGGCTATTTGTGCCGTTACCATTTTATGGATCTTTTTTAATAATGAAACACGCAATATGAGTGGAGAATACTTTCAGCCATGCTGTGGCTTTTGTTTTGGTATGCAACTATCATGCGTGTATGTGCGCAAGCATAAATCATTCGTAACAATGGACATTGGATATCATGTTAATAAAAATCATGGCTAGGCCTATTCTAGTATTTCTTCGTAAGATGCGCTTAAATGAAATTTTTTGGTTCACTTGTAGCACATCCGGGGAAAAATTTTTGTAGGAAAGAGGTCAGTTGTTCCACTAGCCTGTACAATTTTACTACAAAAACACAACTACGGTGGCTTCATAGCGTTTGGGTAAAAGACACATTACCGAAATCGTTCGAAGAAGAAAAATTTTCTAAAAAGTTTTGTCAAATAAATTTTGTTAAAAATTACATTCGCAATATAAAAAGCGCAGTTTATTCATTTTATTATCCTATCAGTGACGTCATAGTAGAGAATACAAGTTCGGCCCGTTGTGCCAGCTTCAATCATACCAGTAGCAGTGCTGAGATTAATAATGAAAAATTAATGGTTCTTCGATATAACTAATTACTGTTCCAAAATCAAGTGTACTTTAAAAGGGGAATCAGTAACATTTTGATAGATAGATATATTCCCTGTTTTCCTCATTCATATTCTTTTACGGTTCCTTCCATCATCAAACAACTCAATTCTTAATTTATTTGTGTAAAATTCTCATTTTGGTCCATCGATCCATTCATTTGCAACGGAATAAATGAAAACTTTATATGTAAATTCAATGACTAATATAGAAAATAAATCATATGATGCTTTAGTTACATGTAGACTTAAAAGCAATTTTCTAGATTTTTATTTCGATTTTCTCTAAAACTTTGAATTCTATAATCTGTCATCGTCAAAACAATTTAATTCTTAATTCATTTGAGTAAAGTCAGTTAGTCTGTAAGTTATCATAATTTTGTTCCATCAAACCATTCATCACCTGTTGGGTAAATGAAAACTTTGTACACGAATCCAATGATTAACGGAGAAAAAAATCATGTGAGACTTCAGTTAAATTTAGGCTTATCAGCAGGATTCAACCACAGCGAAGTTTGCTTGTTGAACAAAAAAATTATAAAACAACAACTTCAAGTTAGAACAACACAGTACGGTACATTGTACAGTATAAACAAGCAAGTTGGGACAATTATTGCAATATTTCCCAAATACTATCGGTAAAAAGTACAGAAGGACAAAAAGTTCAAAATTGATCCGCATTTCATTGACAGAAAAATTGATTTGAAGCTTGTTGATGTTCTCATTGCTTTGATCGCAAGATGATCCAAAGTAGAAGACACTCGAAGTCAAAACGTTTACACAACCTGTATCCAAAAATAGGCAGTATCAAGATGTATGCATGAGCCATCATAATTAAAGAAAAAGGATTTGAGCGATCAAGCATCGCAATCAGGAGGAGTGTGCATCCAAATAGAGGACTTTTTGTAAAACAAACTACAAATCAGGGTGTTTTGTTGCCATAGCAACGGCTTGTGCACGTACTTGAACGCTGTTTTCCGGTGCACCATGGACTGTATTATGATATGTGACATTGATTATGCGTGCACAAGCCGTCACCGAGATCGAAATCAGGAGGAGTGTGCATCCAAATACAGATTTCCTTTACAAACAAACTATAATTCAGGGTGTTTTGTTGCCATAGCGACGGCTTGTGCACGTACTTGAACGCTGATTTCCGATACTCAATCGACTGTGCTATGAGATGCGACGTTGATTATGCGTGCACAAGCCGTCACCGAGATCGAAATCAGGAGGAGTGTGCATCCAAATACAGATTTCCTTTACAAACAAACTATAATTCAGGGTGTTTTGTTGCCATAGCGACGGCTTGTGCACGTACTTGAACGCTGATTTCCGAGACTCCAATAATCGTGCTATGACATGTGACATTGATTGTGCGTGCACAAGCCGTCACCGAGATCGAAATCAGGAGGAGTGTGCATCCAAACAGGGATTTCCTTTACAAACAACTTATAATTCAGGGTGTTTTGTTGCCATAGCGACGGCTTGTGCACGTACTTGAACGCTGATTTCCGGTACTCCATCGAGTGTGCTATGAGATGCGACGTTGATTATGCGTGCACAAGCCGTCACCGAGATCGAAATCAGGAGGAGTGTGCACCTAAACAGAGATTTCCTTTACAAACAACTTATAATTCAGGGTGTTTTGTTGCCATAGCGACGGCTTGTGCACGTACTTGAACGCTGATTTCCGATACACCATCGACTGTGCTATGAGATGCGACGTTGATTATGCGTGCACAAGCCGTCACCGAGATCGAAATCAGGAGGAGTGTGCACCTAAACAGAGATTTCCTTTACAAACAACTTATAATTCAGGGTGTTTTGTTGCCATAGCGACGGCTTGTGCACGTACTTGAACGCTGATTTCCGGTACTCCATCGAGTGTGCTATGAGATGCGACGTTGATTATGCGTGCACAAGCCGTCACCGAGATCGAAATCAGGAGGAGTGTGCATCCAAATACAGATTTCCTTTACAAACAAACTATAATTTAGGGTGTTTTGTTGCCATAGCGACGGCTTGTGCACGTACTTGAACGCTGTTTTTCGGTACACCATCGAGTGTGCTATGAGATGCGACGTTGATTGTGCGTGCACAAGCCGTCACCGAGATCGAAATCAGGAGGAGTGTGCATCCAAATACAGATTTCCTTTACAAACAAACTATAATTCAGGGTGTTTTGTTGCCATAGCAACGGCTTGTGCACGTACTTGAACGCTGTTTTCCGGTACACCATCGACTGTGCTATGAGATGCGACGTTGATTATGCGTGCACAAGCCGACACCGAGATCGAAATCAGGAGGAGTGTGCATCCAAACAGGGATTTCCTTTAAAAACAAACTATAATTCAGGGTGTTTTGTTGCCATAGCGACGGCTTGTGCACGTACTTGAACGTTGATTTCCGATACTCCAATAATCGTGCTATGGCATGTGACGTTGATTATGCGTGCACAAGCCGTCACCGAGATCGAAATCAGGAGGAGTGTGCATCCAAATACAGATTTCCTTTACAAACAAACTATAATTCAGGGTGTTTTGTTGCCATAGCAACGGCTTGTGCACGTACTTGAACGCTGTTGTCCGAGACTCCAATAATCGTGCTATGGCATGTGATGTTGATTATGCGTGCACAAGCCGACAACGAGTTCGAAATCAGGAGGAGTGTGCATCCAAATACAGATTTCCTTTACAAACAAACTATAATTTAGGGTGTTTTGTTGCCATAGCGACGGCTTGTGCACGTACTTGAACGCTGTTTTCCGGTACACCATCGAGTGTGCTATGAGATGCGAGGTTGATTATGCGTGCACAAGCCGACACCGAGATCGAAATCAGGAGGAGTGTGCATCCAAACAGGGATTTCCTTTACAAACAAACTATAATTCAGGGTGTTTTGTTGCCATAGCGATGGCTTGTGCACGTACTTGAACGCTGTTTTCCGATACTCCATCGAGTGTGCTATGACATGTGACATTGATTATGCGTGCACAAGCCGTCACCGAGATCGAAATCAGGAGGAGTGTGCATCCAAATACAGATTTCCTTTACAAACAAACTATAATTCAGGGTGTTTTGTTGCCATAGCGACGGCTTGTGCACAATCTTAAACGCTGTTTTTCGGTACACCATCGAGTGTGCTATGAGATGCGACGTTGATTGTGCGTGCACAAGCCGTCACCGAGATCGAAATCAGGAGGAGTGTGCATCCAAATACAGATTTCCTTTACAAACAAACTATAATTCAGGGTGTTTTGTTGCCATAGCAACGGCTTGTGCACGTACTTGAACGCTGTTTTCCGGTACTCCATCGACTGTGCTATGAGATGCGACGTTGATTATGCGTGCACAAGCCGACACCGAGATCGAAATCAGGAGGAGTGTGCATCCAAACAGGGATTTCCTTTACAAACAAACTATAATTCAGGGTGTTTTGTTGCCATAGCAACGGCTTGTGCACGTACTTGAACGTTGATTTCCGATACTCCAATAATCGTGCTATGGCATGTGACGTTGATTATGCGTGCACAAGCCGTCACCGAGATCGAAATCAGGAGGAGTGTGCATCCAAATACAGATTTCCTTTACAAACAAACTATAATTCAGGGTGTTTTGTTGCCATAGCAACGGCTTGTGCACAATCTTGAACGCAGATTTCCGATACTCCAATAATCGTGCTATGGCATGTGACGTTGATTATGCGTGCACAAGCCGACACCGAGTTCGAAATCAGGAGGAGTGTGCATCCAAACAGGGATTTCCTTTACAAACAAACTATAATTCAGGGTGTTTTGTTGCCACAGCGACGGCTTGTGCACGTACTTGAACGCTGATTTCCGGTACACCATCGACTGTGCTATGAGATGCGAGGTTGATTATGCGTGCACAAGCCGACACCGAGATCGAAATCAGGAGGAGTGTGCATCCAAACAGGGATTTCCTTTACAAACAAACTATAATTCAGGGTGTTTTGTTGCCATAGCGACGGCTTGTGCACGTACTTGAACGCTGTTGTCCGATACTCCATCGAGTGTGCTATGACATGTGACATTGATTGTGCGTGCACAAGCCGTCACCGAGATCGAAATCAGGAGGAGTGTGCATCCAAATACAGATTTCCTTTACAAACAAACTATAATTCAGGGTGTTTTGTTGCCATAGCGACGGCTTGTGCACGTACTTGAACGCTGTTGTCCGATACTCCAATAATCGTGCTATGACATGTGACGTTGATTATGCGTGCACAAGCCGTCACCGAGATCGAAATCAGGAGGAGTGTGCATCCAAATACAGATTTCCTTTACAAACAAACTATAATTCAGGGTGTTTTGTTGCCATAGCGACGGCTTGTGCACGTACTTAAACGCTGTTTTCCGATACTCCAATAATCGTGCTATGGCATGTGATGTTGATTATGCGTGCACAAGCCGTCACCGAGATCGAAATCAGGAGGAGTGTGAGTCCAAATACAGATTTCCTTTACAAACAAACTATAATTCAGGGTGTTTTGTTGCCATAGCAACGGCTTGTGCACGTACTTGAACGCTGTTGTCGAATACTCCATCGACTGTGCTATGACATGTGACATTGATTATGCGTGCACAAGCCGTCACCGAGATCGAAATCAGGAGGAGTGTGCGTCCAAATACAGATTTCCTTTACAAACAAACTATAATTTAAGGTGTTTTGTTGCCATAGCAACGGCTTGTGCACGTACTTGAACGCTGTTGTCGGATACTCAATCGAGTGTGCTATGACATGTGACATTGATTATGCGTGCACAAGCCGTCACCGAGATCGAAATCAGGAGGAGTGTGCATCCAAATACAGATTTCCTTTACAAACAAACTATAATTCAGGGTGTTTTGTTGCCATAGCGACGGCTTGTGCACGTACTTGAACGCTGATTTCCGATACTCCAATAATCGTGCTATGGCATGTGATGTTGATTATGCGTGCACAAGCCGTCACCGAGATCGAAATCAGGAGGAGTGTGCATCCAAATAGAGATTTCCTTTACAAACAAACTATAATTCAGGGTGTTTTGTTGCCATAGCGACGGCTTATGCACGTACTTGAACACTTTTTTCCGATACTCCAATAATCGTGCTATGACATGTGACATTGATTGTGCGTGCACAAGCCGTCACCGAGATCGAAATCAGGAGGAGTGTGCATCCAAATAGAGATTTCCTTTACAAACAAACTATAATTCAGGGTGTTTTGTTGCCATAGCAACGGCTTGTGCACGTACTTGAACGCTGTTTTCCGGTACACCATCGAGTGTGCTATGAGATGCGACGTTGATTATGCGTGCACAAGCCGTCACCGAGATCGAAATCAGGAGGAGTGTGCATCCAAATACAGATTTCCTTTACAAACAAACTATAATTCAGGGTGTTTTGTTGCCATAGCGACGGCTTGTGCACGTACTTGAACGCTGATTTCCGATACTCCAATAATCGTGCTATGGCATGTGACATTGATTGTGCGTGCACAAGCCGTCACCGAGATCGAAATCAGGAGGAGTGTGCATCCAAACAGGGATTTCCTTTACAAACAAACTATAATTCAGGGTGTTTTGTTGCCATAGCAACGGCTTGTGCATGTACTTGAACGCTGATTTCCGATACTCCAATAATCGTGCTATGGCATGTGACATTGATTATGCGTGCACAAGCCGTCACAGGGATCGAAATCAGGAGGAGTGTGCATCCAAATACAGATTTCCTTTACAAACAAACTATAATTTAAGGTGTTTTGTTGCCATAGCAACGGCTTGTGCATGTACTTGAACGCTGATTTCCGATACTCCAATAATCGTGCTATGGCATGTGACATTGATTATGCGTGCACAAGCCGTCACAGGGATCGAAATCAGGAGGAGTGTGCATCCAAATACAGATTTCCTTTACAAACAAACTATAATTCAGGGTGTTTTGTTGCCATAGCAACGGCTTGTGCACGTACTTGAACGCTGTTGTCGAATACTCCATCGACTGTGCTATGACATGTGACGTTGATTATGCGTGAACAAGCCGACACCGAGATCGAAATCAGGAGGAGTATGCATCCAAATACAGATTTCCTTTACAAACAAACTATAATTCAGGGTGTTTTGTTGCCATAGCGACGGCTTGTGCACGTACTTGAACGCTGTTGTCCAATACTCCAATGATCGTGCTATGGCATGTGATGTTGATTATGCGTGCACAAGTCGTCACCGAGATCGAAATCAGGAGGAGTGTGCATCCAAATACAGATTTCCTTTACAAACAAACTATAATTCAGGGTGTTTTGTTGCCATAGCGACGGCTTGTGCACGTACTTGAACGCTGATTTCCGATACTCCAATAATCGTGCTATGACATGTGACATTGATTGTGCGTGCACAAGCCGTCACCGAGATCGAAATCAGGAGGAGTGTACATCCAAACAGGGATTTCCTTTACAAACAAACTATAATTTAGGGTGTTTTGTTGCCATAGCAACGGCTTGTGCACGTACTTGAACGCTGATTTCCGGTACACCATCGACTGTGCTATGAGATGCGACGTTGATTATGCGTGCACAAGCCGTCACCGAGATCGAAATCAGGAGGAGTGTGCATCCAAACAGGGATTTCCTTTACAAACAAACTATAATTCAGGGTGTTTTGTTGCCATAGCGACGGCTTGTGCACGTACTTGAACGCTGATTTCCGATACTCCAATAATCGTGCTATGGCATGTGACATTGATTGTGCGTGCACAAGCCGTCACAGGAATCGAAATCAGGAGGAGTGTGCATCCAAATACAGATTTCCTTTACAAACAAACTATAATTCAGGGTGTTTTGTTGCCATAGCAACGACTTGTGCGCGTACTTGAACGCTGATTTCCGGTACTCCATCGACTGTGCTATGGCATGCGACGTTGATTATGCGTGCACAAGCCGACACCGAGTTCGAAATCAGGAGGAGTGTGCATCCAAACAGGGATTTCCTTTACAAACAAACTATAATTCAGGGTGTTTTGTTGCCATAGCAACGGCTTGTGCACGTACTTGAACGCTGTTTTCCGGTACACCATTGACTGTGCTATGACATGTGACATTGATTGTGCATGCACAAGCCGTCACCGAGATCGAAATCAGGGGGAATGTGCATCCAAACAGAGATTTCCTTTACAGACAACTTATAATTCAGGGTGTTTTGTTGCCATAGCGACGGCTTGTGCACGTACTTGAACGCTGATTTCCGATACTCCAATAATCGTGCTATGAGATGTGACATTGATTGTGCGTGCACAAGCCGTCACCGAGATCGAAATCAGGAGGAGTGTGCATCCAAATAGAGATTTCCTTTACAAACAAACTATAATTTAAGGTGTTTTGTTGCCATAGCAACGGCTTGTGCACGTACTTGAACGCTGATTTCCGATACTCCATCGACTGTGTTATGACATGTGACATTGATTATGCGTGCACAAGCCGTCACAGAGATCGAAATCAGGAGGAGTGTGCATCCAAATAGGGATTTCCTTTACAAACAAACTACACCTCAGGGTGTTTTGTTGCCATAGCAACGGCTTGTGCACGTACTTGAACGCTGTTTTCCGATACTCCAATAATCGTGCTATGGCATGTGATGTTGATTATGCGTGCACAAGCCGTCACAGATATCGAAATCAGAAGGAGTGTGCATTGAGACAGGGATGTTTTTGACAAACGGACGATATATCAGGGTGTTTTGTTGCCATAGCAACGGCTTGTGCGCATACTTTAACGCTGTTTTTCGATACTCCATTGACTGTGCTATGACATGTGACGTTGATTATGCATGCACAAGCCGTCACATGATTTTAATTCAGATTTTTTTGTTTAACTTTGCAATATTTGATACAGTATTGATTTAGCATTCTCTGTTGTCATAGCAACAGTTTGTCCAAGGTGTCATACATGTAGGTTGTTTCATTTGAACATTTGTTTGCTTTTTCAATAAATTTTTTTTTTGTTTGATTTCATTTGATCGGGTTAACTTTATTTTGTTTATGCTATTGATTGAGGCCGTTTTTCCGCGGACTCGAAACAGTCCGCGGACAGTCCGCGGACTATTTGAGTCCGCGATTTCGTTAGTTTCGTTAACACGGAACTACAAACTGCTACTCTATGTTCAAAACTGAACAATTTTCCAAGACACTAACAAGACTGACACATGATAGAATGCAAATTATTTGTCTTAAGCACAATTGGGTAATCCTGTACTTTAGCGCGGTAAATTATTTAAGCTGAAAGGGCAGTGTACACTGTAGGGCCAGGCCCGGAGTGTAAATGTATGGGGCAGTGTACAGGGTGGGGGAGTATACACTGGGGGTGCAAAATTACACTCCCTTCCAGTGTACACTGCCCCGTACATTTACATACCAGGCCTGGCCCTACAGTGTACACTGCTGTTTCAGCTTAAATAATTTCTGTCCATAAACAATAGATGGAGCATAGTTGACAAACGCCATTTCATTGTTACATTGATCGCAATGGCAGTTATTTCAAATAAGTCCCATTCGAGCACAAAATAACACCCACTCACGCTTTTCACGAAGCTCAAACAAAGTCTGGCGCTTTTAATTTATCGTGCTAAAGTACAGGATTACCCACAATTGGTAGTTATTTAAATGTATATGATACAATCCATTTCAGAATGGCAAATTCAACACTAACGTGCTAGTCATCAACTTCTCCAAGAGTTGAATAGTTATGTCTTAGCCTACACAATGTTACAAATTGAAAAAGAAAACTTATACCCAACTCTCATATAACCAAACTTACATCTAAGTAAAAAACTGCAAAATAGTGCAATATTTTAAACACAATAATTGGTTTATTGACCAACCATCTAAAGATGTCACGAGCTAGGCCTTTCATCACTCAGCCAGCATAGAAACAACAGGCTATATACTAACAAGAGCCATACACTTTTAAAAAACTACACCCTTAGTAGGTTAGCTGCTCATTAGCCTATAAAAGATAAACCAATGCTACACCAAGGCCCATAAGCAAATTATTCATGCTTTGCCTTATCAGGGCACTGTCGAAAATTTGAGATGGAGTGCTATTGGCATCACGGACGAGTCAGAAACATAGTGTCTACCATCCTGATCACAGTCATGAATACAGAAATGTTAAGCTGCCAATGCGGCCTAATACCTTTGTCCACAAAAAACAAGTTTCAAGGTGTTTCAAAATTTTTTCTTAAAGCTGAAATCACCAGGGTATTACAGTATTAACTGTTTTTTATCCTGAAACTAGATTTTCATTTCTACTTAAACACTGAGAAACGCCCTTGACTTAAACGTTGCGGCTACTCGTGCTTTCAGTTTACTGCTCATGCAAGAGACCACGCTGGAGCTCTGTTGGGCACTCTCCCCTACCTCTTGCTTAATTCTTGTTCAACCTCAAAGTCTGTGCAGGCATTGCAGCCCTAATGAATTAGTAACTCAAATGTTATTTATTTATTTTTTCAAAGGAAATTTCAATGAAAGGATATTGGAGATAGTGGTTGTAGCGCAGCGGCAGGCATCCCGCTGTATTCCGGGTTAAAATGAATGCACTCCGATGGCGACTAGTCACTTCTATTATGATAGCTACTGAACGTAGGTGGTGTTGGATATATGAACCCAAGTGTTGTTGGTGACTTTCTGTTTGTGGTTTGTAGCCGAAGTTGCTTAGGTTGTTGCTACACAATTCCTCTCCTCAAGCACTCGCAGCTAGCGGAGACGTGCGTAAGAACGGAGGATGTTGCTGAGATTGCAACATGCCTTCCTGGCCAACGTTGAGAGAGTGAGGCTTGCCGACCGAAGTAAGTGAGATTTTCGCCAAGACTTCAATTGGAAGGCTGTCTTGGCGTTTGGGCTCGGCGACTTGACGATGGCTTCTGTTGCTTGACTAAAGACGCTGCCGTTCAATTACATCGCAGAAGATGTAACTTCAACACGTCGGGGTCACCATTGTAGGGCACCGGCAGGCATCCGACTGCAATCCAAGTTAAAATGAGTGCACTCCAAGTGGCGTCTACTCACATCTATTATGATAACTACTGAATGTAGATGGTGTTCCACATATAAACCCAAGTGTTGTTGGTGACATTCTGTTTGTGGTTTGTAGTTGAAGTTGTTTAGGTTGCTACGTGGTCTTGGGCGGTGTTGATGATCTTTTAGTGGTGCACGGGCACAAAAAGATTGGGAATTACTGGTCTACATGCTTATTTAAATCAACATTAAAACATAAATACAATAAAACCGATAGGTCGAATTACCGAAATCCGCTGATACCAACCAAAACCGAGGAAAAATATTTACAATAAAAAAATAGTAGTCCATTTTCTTTATGTCATGAATATTGATGAAATATAGTAAACCAAATAATTTATGCCAAACTAACAGTCAAACAACTTGTTATACGGTGTGCCTAAATAATTTATAACCTAGCAAATGATCTTTTTTGGTAATTTTGAATGGGTTGCAGTAAATTGTCTAATTGCCCAAAGACGATTTGCAAAAGCTCCCCAATTACTCCGTAGCTGTTAAACTTTTTTAAACCAAATGTACATTTATTGGTTTGTGTGGATGCCAACAATAATTATAATATATTTTTTTGGTCCAGATTGTAACTATAGGGTTTGTTTTTATTTCGTCCCTGTCTGAAATTTTTGCACCGAGTTCAATTACGGTTGTTTTTAACTAGCGTATTGATTTTTTTCTGTTTATGAAACACAATTAATAAATTCCAAACGTTTGATATTGTTTTTAATTAAAAATACATTACAGGACGTTGAGTTTTCAAGGACGAGTTTGATCTATTACTCAATGTGGGGGCAATTTATTAAAGTAAAGTTAACGCCTGCAATAGATATTTACCCTCCGGTTGATAGAGTGCAATGTGAATGATAAGCAACGAAAATACCTCGAACAGGTGGATGTATATTTTATCACAAGAATTTTTTTCTCTATGGTGGTGTAGGCAGCAGCAGTAGGCTAATCGTCACAATTCATTCCAGGGCTCTTAAGGAATTTTGATATTTTTGTGTGGAGAAAGAATAAAAGGCATTTCCTTTGACTGAGTAAAAGTGAGGGATGGCTTCTTATCTTGTTGCTACAACCACAAAAGGTTTTTTTAAAAAAATTGGCAAAAAGCATTTTTGAGGTTGTAGGCTAGTACTGTTTTCGATGTTGTATTTGTTGAATGCAAAGTAGGCCTACTTTATTTACAGTTGAAATAGCAAAATTGGCTTCTAAGGAGCGTCGTTTTCTTCTTAAAGTTTTCTGTAAACTTCACTATGTCCAGTTTTATCCATAAACGCAAATGATTTAATTCTAAGTTTTGACCAAGTCAAGCCGTTTGATTACATCTTCCATCTAGTTCTTAGGCAGTCAATCCATCTTTTTTGCTGTTTTTGTGGCCAAAAAAATTGACGTGTAAGATTTTAGTGGGTTAGCTTATTCTCACTGTTGGGCAAGTTACTTTTTTTAAATACAGTAATTGAGTTACAGTTACAGTTATCTAGCGTAAAAAGTAACATGGTTACAGTTTCAGTGACAGATCTTATAACGTAAGTACGGTAATTACAGTTGCAATTATTATTTGCCATTACTTTCAATGGCTTAGATCAGTGTTTCCCAAACTATTTTTGTCTGTTGACACAGTAAAAAAGCTAAACAAATTTTGCCTCACAACAGCCACGTAAATCTATTCATGTTGATTGCGAGTAGCATTACAGGTGACAGCGAGAAAAGTGATGACCTTTTTTTTTGGAGATCATCACTTTTTTTGAGAAATAACACAATCTCCGAAGTTATTAACCATTACTTCGTGGCAGCATTTACGCAGTTTTGGTTGAAAACTTGTATAAATATAAAGTATCCATATTTTAAAAAAACCCGCAGCACACAGTTTGGGAAGCACTGGCCTAGATTTTGAACGCAAAATGCAAGAGCAACGAGCTACTTTTGGTGCAAGGTGAAACAGCAAAACCACCCATTGCCCGACGGTTTGATTTGCTTAGAAAGTGAAGCTTGAATCCGTAAATGCTGTTCTCCTTCAACATTCAAAAGCAATATGCACGAAAAAAACTTCCAATAGATACCATTTTACGATGGTCTTTGATCTTGCTGGAAATGTTTTAGAGATTTTTGAATAGAGGGGTCAATCCTCCCAAGCTCTAAAATTTCTGCTAGCGTTTATGGTTTATGTTAAATGCAAAAGCGTGAGGCTTTGAAAATCGGTCTCAAAGGATAGTGAGTAAAATTACGACGAATGGGATTCTAACCCATGCCCGTACCAACCAGTGACGTCGACTGGTTTCGAGTTTGCGGTAGCTCTTTATCTCAGGACAGACGTAAAATTATTCCACCAACATATTAGGCCACAGCGTTAAACTGTTGATGCAAGAACGTCGGGCTTTGGCATATGTAAACTAATTAAACAATGTGTTTGTACCGCCTTCATGCCATTCTCACATCTTTTCGCCAACATCACTTGGATTAAGACAACATATCAATTTGCGCTTAGACAAGTGAGACCAATTTTAACCCTGATGTAGTGGGTGGAGCGAATACGTACCACCCCGTGTCAGTCATTAATGGCTAAAGATTTTGCTTTCACGCTTCCTGACTCTGAATATCATTTATTCCTACATAATATCTGACAATTTCAAGTTAAGCGGTCAAGGTTAAAATGTCCAAAATTTCCTATTTGTTGAAGAACTCAATGAATATGGTTTTTGGCCAAAAACGTAAACTATTTTTCATTATTTAATGACAAGTATTGAATATCCATCAGTCTTTTACTGTGAAAGCAGAAAACGGACAGTAACTGTAACTTGTATGGTAACACTCACAATGCCTAATTGGTAACTACAGCAGTTACAAATTTTGATACTTCTGCAAAAAATAACAAGTTACAGTTACTAAAAAAGTAACCAAAATAAAAGTAACTAAAAAAGTTTCTAATTGCAATAGTGACCAGTTACTGCACACCACGCATTTTACTTACACAACCAAACCAACTCTACTGAAACATTTTAATGTTAAGCAGCCACTTGATGTGGAAAGTATTTTTTTGTTTCGCCCTTTATTCATTTGTGTTGCATCCAGAACTTGGGAGCCATCACAAAAAGGATAATCTCTGGCTTTAGTTCCAGCTCTGGAACTTTTTAGCATTTAGCCACTGGCTTCGGCTTCAGCTGCCGAGCTGTAATTCTTATCTGTTACCTGCTCCAGTTCCATTAAAAAATGTTTTGTATCATTTGCCATATGGTAGAGGTGGACGATTTATTCTGCTTTGTAAAATTAAAAATTCCACCAAAAAATGTAGAGGCTCACAAGTTTCACATAGGCCTAAGCTAAATAAAGAGCAAAAGAAAACACACTCTCATTTGCTTTTTGCCACGCTCTCCTTCATGATTTACGCACAAAAATAGCGATGTTTAGATTAGTTACTGTAAATAAGTGCTGGTAGTAGCGGTAATTTTGCTTAGCATGAAATCATGGTTGCTACCGACTGTCATTATTATCTTTATTTGTTAAGAGGTTCAAAATAGAATTCATTGCAAAATGTGTCATCTTATAACAAATTATAAGATGGATTATAGCAAGAGCCAGCAAAAATTTTTATAGCTCCAGCTCAACTTCAGGTAAATTTAATTATATTTTCTCCGGCTAGGTTAAATTTAACAAATTTTCTCACACTTCTTCAAAAACTTCTAGCTCTCCAGTCAAGGTTACACCTTCCTTTTTTCTTAAAAATTTAATTTCCGCAGCTACAATCAAGAGATAAAAACTAAGCAATGCAGGCATTAGAGCAGACTAATATGAAGTAGTCTAGTGGCAAAGAAATTCTACGAATAAACAAACCAGTTGAGGTCTTTGAATACGACCTGTTTGACAGAATAAATTTTTGCAAGCTTTCTCGTTTGCAAACGCTTTAATCATTTGGAGATAATCTAAGGACAGCACACATGAAATTTCAATTGATCCTATCGGCAAAGCAACAAAAAGCATCCATTGTTGTGAATAGGCCTACCGTTCTCAAAACTATGAATGCTTGTATTTTGTGTTGTGGGGTGATTAAAAATATAAATTTAAAGGAGAAACATAAAAAGTAAACCTTAAAGTATTGCTTTGTTTTGCGGCATTAAAAATTGCATAGCGTTGTTGAAGCGGAACTCCTAGACATGGATGGGATCTTCCAGCAGGGAAGTACAAGAAACGCCCGTTTGTTGCTCAACAGGAAAGAGATAATATGGACAAAAAGCCGACAAGTTCTCTAGTTGTGTCCTTGGGTAGAGTGGCTCACAGAATTTTCATCTTTACATGAAAGCCAGATGAGGGGACCGAACACTTTATCTGTCGCTCTGGATCAGTTTAACTGAAAAGTGGTAAACAGAGCATCAGTTCGTATACATGCACCTGAACTAAAAAGAACCACGCCATACAAAGACGTTGACCATGGATAAGAAGCAATGAAACCGATTTGAAAATTGAAAGCGTGGTGTTCTTAGACAACTTTGTTTTTTTGAAAACAAATGTTGCAGTTGACGCTTTGCTGTTCTTGCTCCATTTGACATGACGTTCTTGAGCACAACAAACCAAGACCACAGTAACAAAGAAGCAAAGCCGGTATTATCTCCCACACCCTAGGCACAGTTTTTTCTAATGAAGCTTGGCGTAACTGCCAAACAAAACGTCAACAAAAAGCATTTTTGTATTGCTTGCTCCATATCTTATATTACACAGAAAGAACAACAACATTCCTTACAGTTTCTACAATGCCTGATATACAAAAATATCTTCCTAATTATACAGTATTACACACTACTGCTATTGCTTTTTTCGATACCCTGCTGAAGCGCAAATTTTGATTACAGTGCCAGCTTAAATCCTAATTGTTGCGCTCTTAAAACGCTTTCTATCTTAGGCTCGAATAAGAAAGTGACCAAAGTCCCTTTTAAAAATCCTCCACTTTCAGTGGGTAAAGCAGAAGAAAAGAGTATTTTGCAATGATGGTCTTGAATTAAATTGGTAAAGTGTTGGTGTTACACTTTGTAAACAATTTTTAACTGATTATTGCAGCGTGCTTCATGCAAGCTAGCTTGAGATGGTTTATTGACTTCATGTATCTATAGGCGCTTTCTTCATCGCGCAAGATCACTGTCTTATTTAAACGTAATCAGAATTGCTACGCCTGCAGTTTCAGTTTGCAAAATTGGTTTAATTGACTGCAGACAGTGATACTATTTCAGCCTATCAGTGCAGTTGGTGACCGACAAGAAGCTAGAGGCTTTTAACAAAGCATAGCTTAGACCGCCACAATTAGGTCCACTGTGGTGGATGGTCTGTCAGTACTCTTCGAAGCTCTATTTTTTCCAAACCAAAAAGCCAGCCGTATCACTCGCGAATGAATGGCGGTTGTCGTAAGTGAGTGGCCGTTGGTTTAACTGAGTTCTCTCGTTTTGATAAAATTGCAGTTTTAAGATTAATAAAAAATTTTGGTTATGATTCAAATTTATCTGCTTCAATTGTGTTACAGTTTAAGTGTATAGTTGTTTTGCATCAGTAAAATTGAAGTTGCATTAGTATGGATCTTATGCATCACGACGGTTCGCGATAGCCTCGGAAGTTACATAGTGTATTCTTTAGTAGTCCTCATAGACTCGTGTACAGCTGTATGTTTATTCATATGAAATTTTTTATTTTTTGATTCACACGACCGTAGAGTAACGACCAACATCCATTTTCATACTTAAACACAAAATTACTGGAATTTTCCACTTAATCCACAGGATAGGTCTTATTAACAGGAAAATAACGAAATGTCAACCGAAATTCTTTCCAGGTTAACATACCTCGAAATTAACTGTAAACAAACACTGAAAATCTATTCTGACAAAATATATTTTTGATATGCATTTACATCAACACTCAGAATTCGAAAAGTTTTTTTTTATACTTTGTTTCATGTTATTTGTTATTCTTTTTGATAAGTCACCCAGGATTTACTGATAAAAAATAAAACTTTTTTGAAATTTACCTGAGTAATTGTCTGTCTACTAAGTTATGCGGAATACATAGTGGTGATAACAGATTATAATTTATTATTACTATAGTGGTGATAAAAATAGAGCTTCGAAGAGTACTGACAGACCATCCACCACAGTGGACCTAATTGTGGCGGTCTAAGCTATGCTTTGTTAAAAGCCTCTAGCTTCTTGTCGGTCACCAACTGCACTGATAGGCTGAAATAGTATCACTGTCTGCAGTCAATTAAACCAATTTTGCAAACTGAAACTGCAGGCGTAGCAATTCTGATTACGTTTAAATAAGACAGTGATCTTGCGCGATGAAGAAAGCGCCTATAGATACATGAAGTCAATAAACCATCTCAAGCTAGCTTGCATGAAGCACGCTGCAATAATCAGTTAAAAATTGTTTACAAAGTGTAACACCAACACTTTACCAATTTAATTCAAGACCATCATTGCAAAATACTCTTTTCTTCTGCTGTACTTTTTTTCTTATCCTAGTAATCCCCGGATCCCTATGATTATCGTATTTTTGGCACTTTCAAAGCGAAAATGTGTCTTCGGCGCATTTTTGCGCCCATTCAAAAAATTTGAGGGGGCGCACAATTTGAAGCAATACCCGCAACAGCAGTATTGCATCAAAATCTTGTTATCATTTTGTACAGCAGGCCTGAAAGATTTTTGTTTTATGAGATTTTGCATTTAACACGTGGTACATCAAGGCTCAGAAGTGCCTTCCCAACTTTTTTGGAATTCTACTAAAAAACCTTGAGCTCGATCTCATAGCCAGTTGCAGTTAGTAAAGCAGTAGAATTATTGTTACTGGTACCGCTATAGTATTAAAAGTGAGCTTTGAACTGCAGAGATCAAAGCTTAGATAGGCCTAGCTTAGGAGACCAAAATTTTATTTTGCCAAGCAATATTACACAAATCCATCTGTGTGTGCAGGGGGTGGGGCTTCTATGCGCGCGCTTCCTTAAGGAATATGTAAATATCTATTTCCGCGATCATTTGCCAAAAATTATTCTCGCGCTCTCCTCAGGAATTCGTGGAAAGAGATTGTTGGCTGCCTTGATTATAACTACAGCATGAATTTTTCCAAATTTAGTGCTGTGGACGTTCAATCTTCAAAAATCAAAAAATAGGTCAACACTGCCTATTCCCGCACAGTGTGGAGCACTGTGTTCATTGTTCGTCGATCTTCGAAAAGAAATGTACAAGTCGATTACAATTATTAAAAAATCACAGGAATCTACTAAACACTGGCAATGAAGTGTTGGAAAGGCAGAATCGAATCGAGTTGTGGTTAAAAAAAGAAACACTTGACTCCATTTGTTTGAACAACATGACTCGACTCGACATCAATGACTCGTGACTCGACTTGCGACCTGTTCCCAACACTAATTTTTTTTGCCTAGAAGTGGAGTTTTACGAGCACAGGCGAGGTACTAGTTAGTGTAACGTAACAACCAATAATCAGGATAAAGACCCAAGGTCTTTGTTGGTAATTGATAACCAAGAATGACAAGACAATATTTGTGACGAACAAGTTACCAGTTTAAATCTTGTGCGTTCTGAGTAGTTGTTTTTGAAAAAGACGCTTGAAGGCAATATTTCTTGCTTGGTGCAGTGCTTGTGATAGAAATAAACTTTTTTAACATCCCACGATTTCAGTAGCAATTAATAAAAAAATCACAGAAAATAAACGCTGACAATTTAGTGTTGGAAGCCTGTATGGACAAACGTAAACGATTTCCAATAATTTCACTAGAGGGTTTTTTGTTTAAGTGCCGTTATTACCACTTTTGTTACGTTTGAACTGAATATTTTTTAAAATGACATTTTAGTTTAATTAGTCTCAAAGCAGCCGAACCACAAATCTGTGGTCAGAGCACTTGTAAGCATAACAGCTATAGCCAGCTACCGATGGTGTTTGAACTACAGTTTACAAGCGTTGCAATTGCAGAATGATATCACTTTTGTTTTTATTTTTGTGAACGGATAGTAATCTGTATAATTTACATTCTATTTGAATAAGTTGCCACTTGATGAGCCGCTTGGCGAAACAGCTGTTGTGGTTTTATTATTCTATCCTGACGTGTAGTGTTTTAAATTATATAATTTTGTGTATAGAAAAAAATTTTTATTAGTTTTACTTAAGAGACCCAAGTCTAAACGTTATAGACTTGTTAACTTTATCCACCCCCTTCATGTCGAATAGCTTCTAAAATTTGTTTGTCGTCATCCCCTCCATGCCAATTGGCTATTTGAATCGGAAAGACTTTAGTTCTTACACGAATAAAAGATACAGTTAGAGTTTTCTTTGGTGATAAGAGTGAAAAAAAAATTGAATCAATTCCTATATCTACGACACGGTCACACGTAGAATCGATGAAATATCTCAATGGGTAGAAAATTGAGTTATGGATTGAGTTATTGAAAGTTCTTTTTTTCTTTACAACTCGATGAATCTACTGACGTACAAGGTCTGTGCCAACTACCTATTTTTGTACGTTATATATGGAACTCAGAACCTCATGAAGATGTGTTGTTGTGTGAACCAAACAGCAAAGAAATTTTTAATACTGTTGATGCTTATATCAGAACAAAAGGTCTTGATTGGCATAAATGTATAGGAATATGTGCGAACGGTGCACGTGCTATGTGCGGTAGAAACAGTAGTGTAGTGACCAGAATACTTGAACGTAATCCCAGCGAATCATGGACTCACTGCAACCTTAACTGGACAGCGTTAGTAACAAAACATATATCTATGACTTTGAAAATGTTTTAAAGACTTCCGTTAAAATAGTAAATTTCATCAAGTCAAAGCCTTTGCAGTCACGCTTATTTGAGAAGTTGTGTGAAGGGTTGGGAAGAAATCATAAATCCCTTTTTCTGCTTACAGAAATACGACGGCTCTCGAGGGGTAAAGTGCTAACGAGATTTGAAGATTAAGATTTTCAGAACTTCGCCAGGAAATGGTATTAAGATTTGCAGAACTTCGCGAGGAAGTTGCTATGTTTTAGGAAGGTAAATGCGATTTTGCGAAATACTTGTGCGACGAAGAATTTATTCTGAGGCTTACGTACGAGTATTTGGAGATATTTTTTCGAGATTAAATGAACTAAATATGCACTTACAAGGAACAGAAGGTATCAGTATACTCGCAGTTCATGACAAAATTCGAGGTTTTATGAAAAATCTTGTTCTGTGGAAAAACTGTACTGACAACCGAAATTATGATTGTTTTGAAACATTACAAACCTTTACAATAGAGATTGAACCAAAAGTTGGTGATGGTATAATCAGCGAGATATCAAAACACTTGAATAAGTTAAAAGAAAGTTTTGAATTTTATTTCCATGAAGAGATGAATGATATGCAACAGAAAAGATGGATTATAAACCCCTTTTAGCCTGCCATGACAACTGGGATATCAACAAAAGCTGATGAAAAACTTATCGATTCATCCGAAGACTCTTCCTTGGAAATGAATTTTGACACAAGAAAATTGGTTCAGTTTAGGGTGTCTCTTCAAACACCGTACCCTTCATTTTCACCGAGGCATTAAAAGTACTTATGCCATTCTCGTCATCTTGTAAGTGCGAAGCTGGATTTTCAGCAATGGTTGGGATTAAAAGCAATTTTGAAATGAACTGCAACTTTCAAATTCTTTACGTCTGAAACTTTCGCACATTGAAATTAATGTCAAGTTCGATATGGAAAGTAGCAAGAAACAAGCTCATCCTTGTCACAAGCCTCACTGTAAATGTAATTTAAAATAATAAAGTTGTTTCCTTCATCAATGTTTCGTTAACGTTATTTTATTTCATTTGTGTTGCATGTTCTTTAATAAATAGGCTCATCCCTCTTAAAGACCTCAACAAGCATTTAATTAAAAAAATTTTGTTTTTTCATTAATAATTCTACTCAATAAAGTTGAGTGGGTCGCCATAAGCTGTGGTCATAAATAGTGGGTTGCAACTCTTAAAATTGTAGAAAGTAGAGTATTTATTCTCGAAGCTTTTCGTCTGACACTTTTTAAGAGAAATATAGCAGGCATTCCTCGTATGTCAAGTGTAACGATATTTCAATCGGATCACTTCGTTCTTTTGACAATTTATTATCCAAATTTAACGTTTCGCTCCCCTTAGTTAGCGGGGAGCTTCTTCAAAAAACGGTAGATGTTAATAATGTAACATACAAACTGTACAACATAAAAATATAAAGACTACCTGTATTACTAAACACTAAAAATTATTTATCAACAGGGCAGGCAATCACGTAATAACAAAAACATTGTTACATCACAGATATAGGAGTGGCCACGTGAAAAGTGTTGTGAGAAACATAAGACATTATTTATTGGAGACAAACACATTATAAACAGTCGGAAAATTTGCACCATCATTGCGATTAATAACATTACATAAACAAGCCTTTTGATTTATCAAAAAACTTTCCGCAACGCGACGTCTGCATGCATGTGATCCAATGCAATGTGATTCATGCAACTTATAGCAGTTGTCGACCATTACTTCATGGCTATTTTCACGTAATTTCAACTAAAAAGAATTTTTTCTTTTGGAGAACAATTTTTCGAAGAATCACATGCATACAGACGTCGCGTTGCGGAAAGTTTTTTGATAAATCAAAAGGCTTGTTTATGTAATGTTATTAATCGCAATGATGGTGCAAATTTTCCGACTGTTTATAATGTGTTTGTCTCCAATAAATAATGTCTTATGTTTCTCACAACACTTTTCACGTGGCCACTCCTATATCTGTGATGTAACAATGTTTTTGTTATTACGTGATTGCCTGCCCTGTTGATAAATAATTTTTAGTGTTTAGTAATACAGGTAGTCTTTATATTTTTATGTTGTACAGTTTGTATGTTACATTATTAACATCTACCGTTTTTTGAAGAAGCTCCCCGCTAACTAAGGGGAGCGAAACGTTAAATTTGAATAATAAATTGTCAAAAGAACGAAGTGATCTGATTGAAATACTTTTTAAGAGAATTCGTCAGAAATAGAGTGAAAAGGTAAAGTGAGTCAGTTATATAGAGACACAGTTGACGAAAAAGAAAAAAAGGAAAAAGCTCTATCGTGATTGGTAAAAGAAGCGACTAATAAAAGGAGCGGAAACTAATGTGTGATTTATAGACCATAAACGAATTCCTTTTGCTTGCATAAATTTGGTTTGGACGTTTTGATGTACGTGGCTTCAAGGGTAGAAAGATGAAGAGAATCGCGTCGCTGAGAGCATATTTCTCAGGACCCAAACACATTGGCCCGCTCTTGCAAGCCAATCAGAAGCTTTAAAGCTGAAACTTCCTTTTCTGTCATAGGACAACATCTTGTGCAAAATCCTACATGCGCACGTGAATATAATGATAACAAATTTTCTATTCTTGCCCGTGGCCGTACTTCTTTTCATCTTTCCACAGTTGAAGCCACGTACATCAAAACGTCCAAACCAAATTTATGCAAACAAAAGGAATTCGTTTATGGTCTATAAATCACACATTAGTTTCCGCTCCTTTTATTGGTCGCTTCTTTTACCAATCACGATAGAGCTTTTTCCTTTTTTTCTTTTTCGTCAACAGTGTCTCTATGTAAGTGACTCACTTTACCTTTTCACTCTATTTCTGACGGATTCTCTTAAAAAGTGTCAGACGAAAAGCTTCGAGAATGAATACTCTACTTTCTGCAATTTTCAAATTCTGTAGCACCAATCAACTCTTCCACTCTTAAAAGTTTGGCAACCGCCCTATAGTGTAAAATTCAATTACTTGCTAGGAGTTTGACCTTGCTTGAGTTTATTGACCTAGAACTTTCTTCAACTCTGCATTTTTTGACGTAGCAGACATGCTTTCAAGTATGATAACTCTGTAGAATTTTATTGGAGACTTATTTTGTGATGTACAATTGTGTTTTGCAATAGTACATGTACCGTAATCATGTGATAGTCTTTGTTTGCTTTATTATAAATTCTGGAATAACCTTCTAGAACTTAACGTTTTGTATATATATATATATATATAGAGAGAGAGAGAGAAAGAGCTTTGTTACGATCATTAATTATTCTAAAATGTAGATTGCAGTCAGGCTGTGTTGCTCCAGGGGTAGTTGTATTATCTTAGAGTGTAGATTCTAGTTTTGAGTGAGATTCCGATGGGATACTGGGATAGTACTTAGAGGAATGGTTTTATTTGAGGGGATTTATCTACCCCAAGAGTGAGTGATTAACTATTGTTAGAACTCGGAAGTACTCAGTGCCGTATTTAGTCTCTCTACTAGCGTTGCCTTTCTACTTCTGCTGATATTTACCTCAGCACACATTTGCTGTTACGTAAGAACAAAAATTCAGCAAATAATTGGTGTAAAAAGGTACAGTATTACGGTTCAAAAAAATTCCGTACCGTAGTATTACTTAAGGTATTTTAGTAAAGCATGAAATTCCGTTATGATATGCTTGGAAGTACGAAATACAGGCAAATATTCCGTACCGTACTGTACCCAATTCCCTGCTTATTGTACAGTTGGAACAACTTAAAATAAAATATTAGTCTATGATTTTTTGACGTTTTTATGATTGCATCGTTATTTTTGGTGCCAGGACTTTTCCTGATGCTTATAGCGCCAGGCAAAAGATCTGTTAATACTTTTTCTACGATCTTTGACTTGCCTCCACCAAGGGAACTGAATTTTATCAGTTCCCTCAAACACTCAAATATGCACACACACACACACACACACACACACACACACACACACACACACACACACACACACACACACACACACACACTACACTACACATTCCAAGTTTTAACTTTGTGTTTTAAATAGCACCAAAAATGTCTAATAAACCTTGTTTAACTAATTCCGTCAATTTTTCCGCTGAAATAGCCCAAAAATAGCTAAAAAATCTACTCTCAACCAAAAGGCAAATTTATACCAATCACAAAATTGCCAAATTAGGTGGAAAAGCAGCCTTCCCATTAGAAATTTGGATGATGCATTTTTCACCATCTTGCTCGAGGGGCTGTGCTTCTTTTTCAAGTATTGTTTTACTGTTTACTTTACTGCTGCTGCGACTTGTGCATAATCTTGCTTTCCTAGTCTGCGCAGAACTACTTAGTTGCATGCACATATCACTCACGCTATTTTCTTTTTATAAGCTAGCAATATATTGCCATAATTCTGTCGGTTTTTCTCGGAACTTCCACAACCTTTTTGCTCAGTTTATCTTTCACTACGATTTTAACTTTTCTTACTCTATCAATATTTTTAGTCCACCACAGCTTACGCATCCCTACCTTGAACTCAAGCTTGTATGCCAGATTCTCAGCGCGATTATCACGTGATAACGACACCGCAAAGCCTCAAATGTTGTGTGAAAACCAACAGGAATAAAACTAATTATCAAAAGTGAGAATATTTTAAATTGTATCATATTTTTGTAAGTAAATACAATGTTGATACGTTTTCGTGAATTTATTAATATTTGTAGTTACTAGGTTGTGAGTCAAAAAATTGATTTTGCTAAACCACCAAACTATTTCAAAAATTCTTCATTGGCAGCAGCGCTCTTAGGGAATGTGAGGTTGAGGGAGCACTGCTTATGATGTACTCGTAGATAATGGTGATACACCCCTTCTTCCAGCACCTTTCATATTTTTGCTGAACTGCCGTGGTCTTATACAGCAGCAGTGCCCCCCAACCCCACACTCCCTAAAATTTGAAAAATTCTGCCAACTTTTTTAAACTGCAAAACATTTCGCAAGAAATTCTGTTACATTAAAAATTCTTCTTTAGCGGTGGCTGGAGGGGAAGGGGATGGATAGGGTTGCAGGGTTGGGGATGCTGGCGCCGGTATCCTCTAAGTCGATCTGAACATAAGTAGCTATCCTATGTAGAACATAAAATTTTTTTTATTATAAACCAAGGTATACAGTGCTCAACTCAATTTTATACAATGAAGTGGACATTACTGGTCTGACCAGTAGAAAAAATTTCTCGTCAGCAAAGTAGTAAAGTAGGTTAAAGCGCTCTTTAGCGTGATAATAATTTTGTGTTCAAACCTCACAATAAGTCGGCTACATTGTTTTGTTTTTGAAAAAGGCAATTTGCTGCGATTTTTCCCGCTTGGTTCCTTTGCTCGTAGTTAAAATACAAATAACTTCAAAGTGGGTCTGAAGATAAAGTTCGTCTAACAAAAGTCTTTTCCGTGATCGAAGAATAAAAACTACTGTATATAATTTACAATCATAACCACAGGTGTAAAAAGAGAAAAGGCGGGGTGGCTGAAGCTGAAGCCCTCAAAGAATATTGTCAGCTCTGCAAGAATTCGAAAAATAGGCAAATAATGTGGTAAAAAGTAACACATGAGCAAAAAGCCACACCGAAATACCTGGTCTCAAAAAAAATTTTTCTATTTCATTTGGAGCTAAAATTGGCAAAAAAGTCCCTCCAAATATCTTGATTTAACACGTTCGATGCGATGTGACCCACGGGTGGCTCATAGGTTACTTCCTGCTAGTGCAATATGACAATATTTATTGTATATTCATACATAGGAATAACTTGTAATAACAACAATGAAAAACAGGAAGGAAATCATAAAAATTTTGTTTCTAATTCATCTCAAAGTGACTAATAGTTTAATTCAGTATCATAGCTGTATGTTGAGGAAATTTTGTGTGCCTGACGCATTGCAACTAGCAACAATGCTAAATGCGATAAGATGTTGGTTAACAGTCGCAAGGAGTTTGTATGCAATCGTGACGTTATGAGGTTAATTTAATGGTGAGTTCAGATTTTCTTGGAAGCTTTGTCAAGCCAAGATCTTTATTGTGAGGGAAAACAAAAAACGTTTGAGAACTTTCCTTTTCATCCAATTATTCTTTCTTCCAACCTTAGAAAATCTTCTTCTAAACAGTGTTCCAAGTGCCACAACAAAATAACATACAGCTGCTTTTTTCACTCTAAAAAAGTAGTTTTGCAATATTATTCGAAAACAAAAGAAAAAATTGATTACCTCTATTTGTTTAATGCCATTAGTAGTACAGTTTTTAATGTCCAACTTGTGATACAACAAGCGATTTAAAGGGGGTTAGAATGAAAAATTGCAAAATAACGGCGAACATTGTAATTTTACATAAGACAAAAATTTTAACAGTTTTGTATTTTGGGACAGTATTTTGGCCTCACTTAAAAATAATAATTGAATCATTGTTGACTCCCATGCTTTGAATTAAAACTTGCAATTTGGTGTGCATCATGATGCAGCGTAATAGGCTAAACTCCAAGGGCACTAGTTAAGTATAAATAATCCGAACGTCGCTCTACAGCTTCGAAAACTTTCGTCTGTATTTATCTATCAGATACAAATCAAATACTGATGTTAGTTTGCTGCTATTCCTTTCTAAAATATAGAGCAACATCAAATAATAACGTGGTTTTCTGACGAAAATAGTCTCTTCTTAGAGTACGAAATTTTATAGGCATGAGTGATCAAAGATGGCGAAGGTAGGGCAGGTGGAAGAACAAATTGAACAGATTGGGTTGAAAAAAGGAAGCCATCAACAGAGTGAAATGACGCAATGATGCTCACGAAATAAAAAAAAAATATTTGGTGAATCAGACCACCTCAGAGACGAACCGGATAAACATTGGATCTCTCTCACATTTAAGCTAAATTTAGTGAAAGACTTTATACTTAAGTAGTAGATGCTCAATATATTAAAGCTTTTATGCTTTACAACATCATGGAAAAAACAAGAAATCATTTCACTAAAATTTTATATTTTTAGGCTTGTTTATTGAAATACTAATTTTTCTTGACTTCAATTTTGCAAAGAAGCTTTAAAGCACAAATTGAGAAATGAATCTATCGCAGCTGAACAGATCTCATAGTAAGTAAAGTGACTTTGAAATTTCAGCCAGGCAGCAAGTTGGTAAAGATTTAAAATAAAAAACTTTTTATTCTTTATTTGTTATAAGTTATCGTATACTAGCTGTCGCTGTCGGGGTCAACCTGTAGAGCTACTATTAAGTTATGTAGGGTTAAAAATATCGTTTCAGCTGGCTGCGCCAACCTCGCTCAAAAATCATTTCTTAGAGCAGTAACAAAAAGTTGGTAAAATAGGGCCATCGCTTTTTTGCCCCTAATCCCGAACACCGCATTTTTGAATTGAGACTGGTCTTACTTACAAACTCCCAATCATTTCACAAATTCTACCCGTTTTTTCCAATCAGTATAGAGGCACAAAGACAAAGTTGGGGGTGGGCGCCATCACAGTGGTCGTTTCATGATTACAGAAATAAGTTGTTCAGTTGTAAGTTTAATTCACCATGAAGTATGACCCCTCTCGCAATTGTGGTGTCAAGTTCCTTCGCTGCACCTGTAGGCCTTGGTTCAGAAATACAGGCAAAGGGACGATACCTTCTCCCAAAGGTGTTGTATCCAATCAACGGGTTTCAAAATGAAATAATCCATTTTCAAGAAGAAATTTCCCCATAGATGCGATTGCATATATGATGACTATAGTTGACCTCAGCTGAGTGGACCCACGGACCTAGATTTTATCATAAGCTTAGCACATATTGGGTTACAAAATAACAGGCGAATTTAAAAAACATATGGCCACAGCCAATTTGACGAAACCATCCTTCGACTCGTTTTGTCCTTTAGGACTCATCAGCTGTGTGTTTGCATAAATTCGCCTGTTATTTTGTAACCCATCATGTGCTAGATATTTGCTTTCCCTCGCGCCTATACTTCGGACCTAATTTTTGCTATCGATTTCCCCTTAAAACTTTTAATTTCACAAACTATGCCACTAATGCCGACCTACGTGCTATTCAATTATGATTGCGCTTATTTTAAGTCACCAAAAATTTCATAAACCTTGGATGCTTTCATTTGAATTTGTGCATAGGGGCATGCATTCAAAGTTGTAGAAGCACTTTGAAGTACGTAATTGAAACATTTGCAGGAATTAAGCTATTGGGCAGTAGGTCTATTACTTACATTTTTTCGTAATTGTAGGCCTAGTTACAACAACTTGAAACCCCAGTCTGCGCGTATGCCCCTTGCTGTTAACATTAACACGACCAGGGGAGAGCCCGTAGCCTTAAGTCCAGCATCTGTAGTTCAGGTACTCCAAGTAAATTATACAGCTTACTATCAGTAGTTAGTTGGCTTCACCATTCTGTCCCGCGATGATGGTCAAGCAGTAGTTTTTCGGGGTTGTTATCACGTTAGGCTCAGGGGTGTTTGCATTGGGAAAATTTTGTTTAGTTGACCTCTGTCGGACAGCAAGCATTAGAAAGAAGCTGAAGTTATATTAGAAATCTATTGGTAAAATGCTGTGCAATGCTGCCAAGTATAATAAAGCATGTAATTGCCACGTCATAAAGCTCAGGTTGTTGATTTGCCACAGGGATAAGTGACGACAAAATACCATTTTGTTTAAACTGGTTAGAAGCAAGTCTTTTTGAGAGCTTTTAGATATTCAAGCCTATTTAGCTTTTGGAAAGTAAAAATTAATTGCTGCAATGGAAAAATAAGGAAAATTCAATTTACTCAATTCAAGGCTCGTAGCTCTATCACTAACAACTCACTGCTCTCATCACTAAGGTAACAAATGATTAGGGATATCGTGAGGTGGGAACGGGTTCCAGTACTTTTTGAAAAGAAATTTTTTAAATTGTTTCAAATTAAGTCACAGCACTTCAATAGTTGCAATAATATCATGATTCACTTGTAGCCTACAATGTTGAGAGTAAACAAATTTATGTAGCTGAGATAGAGATCTACATGGCTGAGAGAAAAAAGATAAAACCTTTTTAAAATCAAGTAAAGATCAACACGCAATATTTAAAAAAGTGCGATTATTCTCATTCCTAACCATCATAGTCGTTTCAACAACTTTCTCAGGTTTTTGAGTAATTTTTCTTTTTTGACTAGTTTTTCAATGCAAGATAAACAATTTATTCTGAACTGGACATCCGCGTGAAGCAGTGCACGAAACATAAATGGAACGCGGACTACTTGAAGAGTACTTCAAGGGTCCGTGCTTTCATTCCCAGGGTCAGTTCAAGGCCACTTGAAATGAGTCTGCCCAGAACATCTTGGGTAAGGTTCAATCGCCTGCGGACTGGTGTAGAGCGTTTTCACTTGTCCATATACAAATCAGGTCTCGTCTGTCTGTGCGTCTGTTTTAACCACTTGACAGCGGATTTTTAAAAGCATTTCTATGTCCTTCTAGCGTTTTTTTTAAAAATTGCATAAAATTGAAAATTAAAAAAAACAACTAAAAATATGAATAAAACTATACAATATAATGATAAAAATAGATCATTTTATTATCAAAAAGAGTTAGCAAGAGGATTTTGTGTGATATGCCTTAAAATATGCCTTGTGTATATATACGTCATCCTCTGTCAAGTGATTAACTCTTCTGAAACTGCTATAGGTACAAACATCAAACTTGGCACGATTGATCACCATCCCATGGTGAGTGTCATAAGGGTATTTGTAACGTCATCATGACGTCATAACCCAAAATAACTTTTTTAGAATTTGCATTACTTGACAAAGGACAACCGCTTTTTGCTCAAACAAAAACCAGATTCCGACTTACCACATTTCACTAACTTTCATTTGTTTGGGATTTAAAATGACGTTACAATCAACGATTCATTGAACAATCTGTTTTTTGTTCTTTCTCAAAAAGTACTCATCGCACAAACGCGATCAAACGTTCTTTCAAGAGATATTAATAAGTTGCTTTTGATAAAAACAACCTTACAACAATTAACGCTTATTTGATTATGCTAAAAGCGCTTCTTTATTTAAGCACTTCAAGTCTTTTAAGCATTTTTTTCTCTATTTCGCTTGCACGCTTAAACTGGGTTTACGACGTCATTATATGTCTCGTACGATTAACACAAATATTCGCTACTGCAGATCATAATATCAAGATGTTTTCAAAAATTGCAACGTTTTTGCAAAATCAGTTTATTAAAAAACTGATTTGTGACCTCATTTCTCAACCGATTTTCAAACTTTATTCAACAAATTAAAGATTATTTCAAGGCAAGTCCGATAGTGTATAATATGTACAATTAATATTAGTTTTTATACTGAAAAAAATGAACTTTAAGACCTGTGGTGTAACTTTTTACCCTTTCCAAAAGTGGTGAGCTCAGTAAAAACAGGTGACTTTAATACAAAAACATTATAATAAAGTACTAACAATTACTATCCTTTGAAAGCTAAGAAAATATCTTTTCTCGCAATATGTCATTCCAATTACTTGAGGCTAAGGATTAGTTTATAATGGTTGATCAAAAATTGGTTGCCGTACATGATGTTTCATTTTTAGTTGATCAATTATCCTACCTGACCTAACAAATTGTTAAACAAAGTTAGTTCTTCGGTACATTTTAACTACTGTTCCTCACAAGCGTGGTTTTTTTGAATTATCTGTCGACGTTTTTAAATAGATCTATCAAAAACTGAAGTCTCCAAATGTTTATGAAATGTAGTCTACCGGTTAAAAACACACCAAATCATAGTGTCAACTGTTCACAAAATTACAATTTCGAGAAAAACTAAATCCTTCGGTGCATTTTGGCTATTCTTTCTCGATAGCATGAATCTTTCTCATTATCAATCACATTATTCAAAAGACTCAAAGTCTACAAATTTTAGTATGCAGCCTACTGCAAATAAAACACTTGATGATTACCCAAAAAAAAGAGGATGGGGTAAAGATGGTCCTTTTTTATCGTTTGCAACAAAATGTAAGTGTCGAGATACATATGATCTAAATGTTGAAGTAATTTTCTTTGCAATTGGGCGAAGCTGTCGCAGCCAGCTGATTTGATGTTGCTAACCTCGACATTATTGACGGGAGCCCCGGCCATTGTCATAACTTAACTGCGAGTGCTTCATTTCGGGTTAGTTTGCTCTTTACATGGCGGCGTTTATGCCAGGACCAAGGAATATGCACGCAGTTAGAGATCTTAGTTCATATTAATTCGCCTACAGTATCGAAAAAGTGGAATTAGTAGCAATCCTAATAATAATGGCTCAAAGCGCATTGTGGGGTCATAATGATAAATGCCATTGCAATTCTTGCCACTATTTACTGAAAACAGCAGCAGGCAGTAAATTATCCACTATCATTTTGAAAGCGAACGTAAATGGTAAAGCCCATTACTGATATTTGTAATTGCAAGGATATCGGTACAAAACACTAATTTTCATTGAACAGTGGGGAGGTCTGGATCAGGAACAAAGTTAAATGTAATAAAATCCCAAATTTAAGGAAAGATCAAAATTAAACAACAATAATATCAATCTGTAACACTGGATTAAGAGGAAAGGTTTTTGTTTGAAAAGAGCTTAATAGGCGCCTATTGGAATGGATTGTATGACTTAAAAAAAAGGCAGGACCCCTTTTCACGCTAAGACCGAATTAAAACAAACAGCGCAGGCAAAAACTTAATGCCACAAATATTAATTCGAAAGCGGGCCCACCAAATCGTCAAACATGCCTACCACCAAACAGCTCATTTTTTCATGAGTCAAAACGACCAGCATTTGGACTACGCCATCAATTTTGATTATGTTTCACCTCCCCCTCTTACTTTTTTAAAAATTACGAATGGTAGTTTGTGATGTCGTTCTTTTTTTGTTGAATACTTCCAGTCTTGATTAATAAACCAACATGATCACCATTACATGTACAGGAGTTATGGCTTATATTTAGTAAAAGATTTCGTTGTGGCTCTAACAAATGTTTGTACGGTGAAGCTGGCGCAGCTGCATTCATTGATACGTGTTAAATTGGCACGGGTGATAGTATGGCCTGCCGGGGTTAAATCGCACCATACTTATGAGAAACATTTTTTCTATTTTGCTTGATAATAGCTTTATAGAGCTACGACCGGAATCACACTGAAAATTGGGAAAAGCAAGAACTTACTAACTTTTATGAGCATACCTAAGCAAGGAAAAACAAATATAAATCATAATGCATAGCCAGCAGGGACTTGAGAAAGTTTGAGGCGAAATCAAAACTAACAACATCACTGTGTTAAATCGCACCGCATGCAACATATTATTGGTATTTTGCTTTATAATAGCTTTATAGAGCTACCGGGATCAAACCAAACATCTGAGGAAAAGCAATGACTCTTAAAACTCTCCAGGGCACGTCAAGCAGGGAGAAAAGAACATGCTATATAATGAGTAACCAGCGAGGACTTGAGAAAGTTTGAGGGAAAATCAAAAGAAAACAGCGTCACTGTGTGAAATCGCACGACACGAAAGACATTTTTACCCTTTTGCTTTAGAATAGCTTGATATTGGAAATGTAATTCCTACTTCCAAACTACGGGAAAAGCAAGGCTCCCTTGGGTTCGTTTCAGCAATGAACAGAGCACGTAGACCTAAGGCATAACCAGGATCTTGAAATGAGATATTCAATTAGGAAAAGGAGTATAAAAAGTCGTGAACATTTTATGTGCAGAAAACACATAAACGTTTGGTAACTCTCCATACCAGAACCTGATATGTGAAGCCGGCTTGGCTGGCTGAACCGACACTCTCAATCCCGACGTTTCTGACGGGGTTTCTGCGGGTGACGCCGTCATATAACTATCTATAAAGCAAGGATATTTTTCTTATGCTGACATGCTGCCTGTTATGATACTTATGTCCATACTTTACATCATTGCAATAAAATCCCAAGTTTAAGAAACAATCAACTTAAAACCAGAACCATAACACTTTGTAAAAATAAATATAGAGAGAACAATAGCCGCTTTTGTCGCTATGCCGAAAACAAAGTCAATAGCGCAGCCAAATTAGGAACTTACAGTAATACCACAAATATAAATAGGAAAGGGGCAGCACCAATTGGCAAAATAAGCTTACCATTAAATAGTTTTTTTTAATTGTGAAAGCAACCACCATTTTGCCGCTGTCATCAGTTTTGATTATGTACAATCCCCTGCTCCCTCTCAAGTATTAAGGACAATAATTTGTGGCAAGATTCTTTGTGAGCATTGCCAGTCATGATTAAGAGAACATGATGATCACAATTTTGTGTAGAAGAATTTTAGAAGTGCATAAAATTCATTAACTTTCCGCTACTGCTCACACAAGATCCGGATGGGTGAAGCCGACTTGGCCGGTTGAACCGAAATACTAAACCCAAACATTACTGATGAAGGGCCTCTGCCAGGGGTCGCTGGCAAATTCGGCTAGTAGACTATAACTCGGAGACAAACCGCTTTTTCAAGGAATAAATAAACCTTTTCCAAAACTTTTCCTTCAAACAATTTTTTGTTTTAGGTGGGATTCCACTCCCCCTTAAACAACCAGTAGTTATGCCTCTGTAATTTTTAACTTTATAAATAAAACAGGCGTGATGTCTTTACGGATTAGTCTGCTTAGATAATTTATATTTTGTAGAAAATAATGCATTTCATTACGTATTACCACCATGTTTTGAAAAGAGATAACGGCTACGTTGGAAAGGAAGCAGCAAAGTTAGTGGTAGGAAAAAAAGGGATGATAGTAGAAGAGGTGAGAGAGGGGTGCGCAACCAAATCTGGTAGAAGAGGTATTAACCAAAAAGAAAGAAGAGAGAGAAAGGTTTGGCAACAAGGAATTTGTACCATCAACATCTAACCCTTGTCCTGAAAGATAAGCACACAGAAGAATAATAATATATTTTCAAAACATTTTAAATAGGATTGATGATTACTGCATATGACTATAAGTATTGAGATACTGGAATCGGAAATACAAGCTTATTGTTGTGGTTACCCCTTCTCTTCCTCGGGATGGAGGTACAGCACGAACAGCAATCCAGGTTTATGCCTTCAGCTTAATTGAATTAGGCCAGGGGAAAGATGGCAACCCATTTTGAACCATTGATGAATGACTGGTAGGCCCACCACCAACAGGGCGGACCGCCATTGGTGGGTACCCAAGAGTCGCCTTTTGAGACATGCTGGGTGAGCAGTTTCACAATTTTAACCCGGTAAATTACGGGTACGCCATCTGTCTGCCACATGAAGATGGTGCTATCCCGTTAAGTGTCTTGCCCAAGGGCATAACAAGCAAGCTTGCAGGCTTGTTAACCACACTATCTCTTTCTTATGCTAAGCGCCAAGCAGGGAAGCTGTGAATACCATTTTTTAAAAGTCTTTTGGTATAATTCGACTTAGGGAATGAACCCCAAGTCTATCGATTGCAAAGTGGACGCTCTAACCACTACACCATTTTGTTGTTGTTGTTGTTGGTTACCCTACCCTTTCCGAGGGATGGGGCATGGTGGAAGACTATGGAGCCCCAGAAGCCGGAAAACTACCCAGGATCTGGACCAAAGGTCGTAAAAAGGCAGAGAATCGCCAAAGAGTGAGCGGCGCAAAGAGTCCGTAGCTGGACAGTGCAGAATGAGATGAGAGATGTCCTGGGACGAGTGTCCACAGGCGCTGCAGGAAGGATTCTCGATTCTGCCAATCCTAGAGAGATAAGAACCTAAAAGAAGGGTGTCTGTTGCAGCGTAGACGAGAGAGGACACAGCGAGCATGACGAGGGAGCACAAGTTCCTCAGTAGAAATCGAGGGAACCTGTGTGTCAAAATACTTCGATGAGACAGTACGCCTCCAGTCCAAGAAAAGACAAGAGTGGATACGAGAGATAAGAGTAGAGAGACTACAAGGGATTGCGGAGGGCGCAAGTAGCGCACCCCGTCTGGCCAGCTCATCAGCCGTGTCGTTCCCCGTGAGAAACGAGTGTCCGGGGACCCATTGTAGCCTGATAAAACAGGAGGAAAGAGAATACAGTTCCTGCCAGATCTGCCACAGAGTTTGAGATAAGAGGAAAGATGGAGGAGAGGACAGGGTAGCGAGGACAGAAAGAGAGTCAGACTGGAGGAGAAGAGAAGAGAAATGGCAGACTTGTTGGTGCTTCCGAGACCAGCAAAGAGCGTGCAGAATGACGCAGGCTTCAGCGGAAAAACTTGAACGTACTGGGCCTGCCAAAAAGGAAAGAGTGGCCTCAGTGCCACAGAGAGAGCAGTTGGCAAGAACACCGGAACCGTCCTTGCCAAATGGAAAAGGAACAAATCCGTCAGTCCAGAGTACTAGATCATGAAGGGGGAGAGAGCCAAGGTGGGCGAGAGCCGCACCTTGGCGAGTGAGAGGAGGATCAGAGCGAGAGCATGGAGACGAAAAGGTGGACTCCACAATGAACGAAGGCAGATTTCAAGAAGGAAAGGGAGGGAATGCAAGAAGAGCATCCCTAGGAGAGGTAGAAGGAAGCATGAGCGGGTGAGTGGGCGCAAAAGCTCTCCAGGAAGATCTGCAGAGTCTGGGTTTCACTCCAAGTCTGGCCAAACCTGAAATAGAAAAGGAGGTTGGGAGATGAAGGGCTCGCTCATAAGATAAAAGAATGAAATAAGTCAGAGTGACTCGTAGGGGAGGTAGAGAAGCCTCGGTGAGTAGTAGAGGGATAGGGGAGGACGAGAGCCAGCCGGTGATGGCGCGACTGGCCGCTCGGTGGAGGCGTTCCAATTTGGTGAAATTGGTAGCGCTTAGGAAAGGAAACCGTCCGGCTGAAGCATATGTGAAAAGGGGCCGAAGAAAAGATTTATACAGAAGAGAGAGGGACTCCTTAGAGGGGCCTCATGATGAAGCAGAAATACAGCTCAAGGCCTTGAGACGTGGGAAGAACTTGGCTTTCAGCAAAGATGCATGTTTAGAAAAGGAAAGAGTGCGGTCGAAGGTGACCCCAAGAAAAGTTGGAATGGGATTGAAATGGAGGCGGGAGCTGAGTAAGAGGAGGTTGGGCTGGAGGTTAGCTTGGTCGGGATCCACTGAGGAGAAGGAGACCTTACATTTGCTTGGATTGAGAGGAAGACACCAGTACTCAGACCAGCGCTCCAATCGAAACAGAGCTCCTTGTGTGGCCTCCGCCGCAGTGGGGACCGAGAGTGAGAAGAACCAAATGGCCAGATCGTCAGCATAAAGAGAGCAGCTGACGGAAGAAGGCAGAGAAGCCGGAAGATCATTAATGAAGAGAGAGAAAAGTACAGGGCCAAGAACGGATCCTTGCGGAACACCTCGACGGATTCGAAAGGAGCGGCTTTTGTGATTTTAAAAGACCACACATGCGCGCCTATCAGAAAGGAAAGACTGAGTCCAACGAGCAAAGCAAGGAGGGAGGCCAGCCGAAATAAGTTTGTGGAAAAGGGCGGGATGCCAGACAGAGTCAAAAGCTTTAGAGAAATCAATAGTAGAAAGGATCGTCCGAGAGCCCGGCCTGGATTTGTTGAACGCATCCAAAACGGACTAAGAAAGGTACAGAATTTGATTAAGTGTAGACCGTCCAGGGCGGAAACCGGCCTGGCGGGTAGAGAGAATGGAATTAGATTCAAGAAAGAAGAGAAGGCGAGATAGAACGATGCGTTCAAACAGCTTTGATACGCAGGAGGTGAGAGAGATAGACCGGAAGGAAGTAGGAGAGTCAAGAGGCTTTCCCATCTTGTCTATGGGAATAATAGAAGCTGTCTTCCAGATGGAAGGAAAGGAATGTGAAGACCAGTAGAGATTAAAGATGTGAAGAAGAAAATCCATGCCAGAGCGAGGAAGGTGCTTTAGCATGGAATAGGCAACTTTGTCTGGGCCAGTGGCAGTGGACAAGGAGAGGTTGGAGGCAGCCGCAAGAAATTCAGCGGGAGAAAAAGGAGAGCAAAAGGACGAGTGAGACTCCTCACGGCACGTGGCTTGGTGGAGCTCAGTGAGGTAGCCTCTAGCTCTGCTGCGCAAGGTCTTTGGCTGAGAAACGGAAAAGTGATATCGCAGGTAAGCGGCATAGACCGAAGCCGATTCCCTGGGAGAAGAACAGTTGGGGAAGATAGGAGAGGAAGAAGACGAGGAAGGAGAGCCAGCGATAGAGCGAAGAAGAGAGTGTACAGATTTAGGGTTAGACCTAGGTGAAAGAGAAGAGCAAGTCGTCTGCCATGCATCAGTCTTGGCCTGGGCGATGAATGACGAAGCGCGTCGAGAAGCGGAGATGTAAGCCTGTCGATCTTCATCACTTCTGTGAGCGGCAGCAAAAGCCTTGCGTCTTTCATTAATCGCTTCTTCCACCTCAGCAGACCACCAGGCTTTAGGATGACGTTTGATGTGGCCGAAAGGAATGGGAGATTTGGCCGCATTCAGTGCCAGAGAGGTAAAGAGGGCAGCAGCAGAGGAAAGAGGAAGAGACGAGTATTCCTCTGCAGAGGGACAGTGAGAGTCAAAGTAAGAGGCAAAGCCATCCCAGCGAGCTTTCTAAAAATTGAAGGAAGGGGACGCTTGTTGGGGCGAAAGACCGGAGAGAGAGGGACGGATAGAAGAATTGGTAGATGGTCAGAACCTAGGTCCTGAAGCACCTCCCAGGAGCAAGAAAGGGCGAGAGAGGAGGGAGCAAAGGAGATGTCAGGAAAGGAGCGACTGCCAGAGGAGCGATGGAGAAGGGTGGGTGTGTCAGGGACATTGAGGGGAAGGAGGTCAGACGAGATGACCCAATCAAATGCTTCCTCCCCACGGGGGTCGGAAGTGACTCTTGAGTCCCAGAGAAGATGATGGCAATTGAAGTCCCCAGAATGAAGAGATTTCTGGGGGAAAGAAGAATGGAGGAAGAGAAGGAATTGGTTCTGCTATCCGTTGGGGAGGAGCGAATAGGGGGGGCGTACACATTAAGAAATGAGAGCGAGGAGGAGTTGTTTAGAGAGATGTTGACTCCTACATAATCAGAGTAGGGATCGAGCGAAGAAAAAGAGGAGAGGTGAAAGTACAGAAAAGGATAGGTACTGCCTGACGAAAATGACAACGCCGCCACTAGCGTGGGTGGCATCAGGAGAGAGAATGCTAGACCGGGAGTGGGTGCGATCAGAACGCAGAGCAGAGAATCCAGGAATCCGGAAAGAGGAAGATGAGGTAAGATTGGATTCCTGAATGTAGATAAAGTCGACAGAATGGGAAGAGAGAAAGTGAAGTAGTTCAGTGCTCCTGGCTCCAAGACCTCCAGCATTCCATTGAATAACCCTGAGAGAGTCATGGGGAGGAGAGGAGGCAGGAGGCGTAGAAGGGCGGCCAGGAGCAAGGGACGGAGGTGAAGGGGCAGAGGAAGGAGATATAGAATGAGTGGATGGGGGATAAGAGGTTTGGAGACGAGGGTGAGAGTACTGCATCAGTAGAGAGGGGGTCAGGTTGTACAGTGGAGGTATACATGTCGGAGGAGTCCGAGGAGGAGTCGCAGTGTTACGGCAGGTCAGGGGGGGGGGCAACTGCAAGAGTGATAGCTGCCAAGAGCTATGAAGTTAGATAAAGAAAGTTGTGAGCACCTTAGATGGACCCATTTGGAGCAAGCGCAGCATTGCACTGACTTGCCCCGCCAGGTCACATTTCCAGCGCACACAGAGCAAGGAAAGATGAGCCAGGGTTGGGATAAACGTTACCGCTCATCAAGAGAAGGAGAAGAACGAGGAGACGAAGAAAGGCAAGAGAAGGGCAGGAGAAATGAAAAAGTGAAAACAGGCGACCGATTTTGAAGAAGCTGTGTGCTGCCCTTCTGCAGTCGTTCAGGGGGCAGCATAGCGAAAAAATTAAGGGGAGTGGCCGGGGTAACTGGGACCTTCGGGAAGGCCAACAGCCACTTCGACTCAACCCAAACGAGGTCGGGGACCGCGCCACTACGTTGAGGCGGCTGTTGATTGGTGCAGCACCACTACATCATCGCGCAGGTATGCGATACAAACTTCGGCATGGGCATTGGTCGAACATCTCCACAAAATATTGTGGATCGGTATCGATTTTATTTCATTTTTGTTTTGCTTTAACTATAGTGATATTGCTGAATTGAAAATTTGAGGATTGCCCTCAATTTTAATTGTACTGTTTAGGGCTGGAAGGGTACAGAAAAAATTGTTAAAAACGAAAAAACTTTTTTCTTTAACCACGTTAGTAGTTTAACTATGGACTATATTTTCACTTTTACTCCACTAAAAACGTGTGTTATTACTTTTTGCTATAGTATTACTTGAACATTTTTGTGTGTGGAACAATACTTAAACTGAATTAAATCCATAGGCTACTTTGACCACCTTTAAGCAATCCTTCTTACAAGCTGCCGTTCCATGTATAGCGAGAAAAGTTTGTATGACCTTAAACCAAGATATACAGCTCATCTCAAACTTTATACAAGGAAGTGGACGTTATTGATATCGTGACTGCTGCTAACCCAGTCACACCGTTTGGGGGAAAAGTCTTTTTCATGTCTTTTGATGTGCTCTTAATGTGCTTTTGATCATGGAATCAAATTTAGTTCAAACGCCAAAAAATCCGATTGATCATGTAGAATGGTATCGATACTGCGACAGGTTTTCTAGAATAATCAAACAATCATAAACAGATAGTCAAACCTTGCACTTAATTTAGATGCAAAATACAGTAGAGCAGAATGATTAAAGTAGCAAATAGCAATGACATTAAGCTTTAACAGTAAGACGATAAATAACAACAAATATGTGAGAGAATTGTAGTGAATCACTTTCCTTTTTTACAGTTAAGGTTATGGCTTTGAGATTTGCCACTATATATGTATGACACTATCACTGGTACTACTATTATGGTTCTGATTCTGTCACAAATTAATTTATAAGAATTCCATAATAAAGTAACAATAGGCACACGTTGTTAAAAAGAAATTCGGTAGCTTATAATACGTAAACTTACTGACTGTATGCAACTTCCCGAGACGATTCAAACTTTATAGCAGAGATTTACACTTCGACCACATTTTTGATTTTGAGAAAGACCTAAAATGACTTAGGTGCCGCAGTTTTATATGCTGCAAATCTATGAGATTCTCGCGCGAGCACGTGGAAGTAGGTAACGAAAACTTCACAGAATTGGTTACTCTAGATCAGGGGTCACTAACCTTTCTTGGACCACGGGCTACTTTTTGGATATTGATTAAAGTGGGGGCGCACTTATCCTAAAGTTTGCAACATCCCGGACTTGATATTCGATCTATTATGTATTGGCAGGTGGTGCCATTATATATCGGTTGCAATTACTTCGGTGGCCGATGTCTGGCAACCCTAGGGTATCTATTTTTTTCCTTTGGAGCCACCATTGACTTCTGAAAAAATTTTGAGAATATTTTAAAACAGGCTGGCGGGCACCTCATATTGCTTTCACGGGCGACATGGTGCCCGCGGGCACACGGTTGGTGACCGCTGCTCTGGATATTATTTTTTAGAATTGCTAACAGCACAAACACACGAATTATAAATGTAAGTCTCCAGCAGCTATATGTGGTTGATATACAAAGAGGCCTTGCAATTTTGATAGGGTGAAGATCAGTTTCAATCAAAATTTTCATTAGAAGATTTTGTCGGTAACAGATATGATATATTGAAAACCATTACAATTGCGAACGTGATGAACTAGGATTTAGCGGCTTTCAGTGTGGCAGTGATCTTGTGTTCAAACCTCATAATGATCTTGAGCTACGCTTTTGTATACTAAGAAGGGGGATTTTCTGCAATTTCCTTTTTTTGGTTGCACAACTTGTCCTAGAAATACTGTCAAGCTTGAAGCTTGTTTGGTGAAAAAATTGTTCTAGTGCAACTGATAAATGTTTTAGCTGTGACATAGGGTTAAAAACTAGACAATTTACTGTCATAACTCTTTCATTTCTTTGGTTTTTATAATATGATGTTACAGATATGAATGAATACTCATCCAGAACTGAAAATCAGGACGGAAATTATGAAATGGCTTTTCCTGTATCATCTCAGTGTGAGTAGTTGCTACAAGAGTACCACGGTTATGAGATGAAAAAGTCTTGACAACACAACTCATTACAACTATAATGCAATTAAGGTTCATGCCAATGATTCTCGACCTTTTTGAGCCAGTGAACCACTAAAACATATTCTACGCCGCTTTTGACCACTATCTCCAATCTTCCCACATATAAGCTCTAACACTGTAAAAAATCAAAGAGATTTGACTTACGTGTATCAATTTAGTTTATGCTGCAACGTCTACAAAGACTTTGATATTTAATAACAATTCTACGCTGTATGTATAATGCCAAAAAGCAATAGGTATTAGGATTCTAATTTAATTTATGTTAGTAACCAGTTACAAGTAGCATACTTCCTAGGCTCTAAGCCTAACTAGCAGCAAGCCTTTACTGAGCGACAGTGATGCACCAAAGCAAGCGCAGTAATACCTCTTGTTGAAAATGAAAAAAAATAATGCAGTAGAATCTTAAAAATAAGCATTTAATGATAATTATTTCGTTTTCTTGGAAAGGCCTCTTAGTGGATCACTCAAAAAGCCGCATGGACCACCGGCTGTGAATCACTGCTTTATGCAATAAGGAGCAGGATTTCAATCGAGAGATTGTGAATGCAATGCCCGTTTAGCTTTTGTGTTGTTGTGTTTTTAAGAATGCCACTTTACTACTTGCAACGATTGTGGAGAAATGGTTGTACAGCAGTACTGATATCTCCAAAGCATGTCTGTCTCTCCAAATCCAGCTGTTTTATGTTCTAACGTTTTCCTGTGACCAAAAGTGACTGTCTCCAAAAATATTTTTTTTATTTGCTATATTTATCGTCCATTCACGAAAAAGCGAATTGTATCGCTATGTTTTGGTCGGTATGTCAGCACTCGCTTGGGAGTTGCTATTTCCGAAGTGTCTGGGCCACCTGTCTTTTACACGAAGGTGGGGTGTCCCGTGAAGTGCCTTGCCCAAGGACACAACAAGCGAGCTTGTTGGCTTGCTCTCCACAACCTCCAGAAAATGCCGAGCGCCAAGCAGGGAAGCTATAGATACCATTTGGTATGACTCGACAAGGGAATTGAACCCCAAGTCTAGCGACTGCAAAGCGGAGGCTCTAACCACTATGCCATCGTGTCGGCTAGAGCGTCCGCTTTGCAAGTATCGCGCAAAGATACTCATATAGCCAGCCTTTTGTAAATTATCATGCTTTTAGGCAATTAAACGTTTGGCGCTCAACCAAATTGCGTAGCAGACCCCTCGTTTAAAGTCTTACACTTGCGATAGATTATTTTATTGGCGATTTTTGCCCGTGGCTCTAGTGGTTAGAGTATCCGCTTTCCAGTTGTTGGAATGAGCTTCAATTACTTTGTAACATTTAAAAATGCATTCACAGCGGCATACTTGAAGCCCAACACGAAAGAAATAGTATGGAGAAAAAAGTCGGCAAGCTCGACTTTTGTTTATAGGAAAGGCATTGAACCGGATATCATCTTTATGTTGCCGGTAAATGAAAGGGAGGCAATATTCGCATAAAACTAACAGAAAGCAACCAGAAGCCACCTCAGTATGTTTTCATAACTTCATGATCCTCCGCCACACCAAGTCAAAATAAATGACTGTAGCATGAGAAAGAAGGTTATAAGGAAAGATGATTGCACAAAAATTGTTGAAGTGCCCGCAGAAGAATTTCTAAATACATCATTTGGTTGTTTGTGCATTATATGCAATAGATTAGCCTACTTAAAAAACTGTGTAATTTAGGTGAATACAAGAACCACGGACAGAATGAAAACGAATACGTAAATGCGATTGCCGGAACAAGTATGGATTACACAGAATGTAGCGATGCTGTAAAAAAAGAGAGCACTAAAAGGCCAATTTAAAATAAGTCCAAAGCCTTTATGCTTTTGGAGAAACGTCCCTTTTGAGGAGTTAAAGATTTTTTCTAGTATTGCCAATTGCATTTGTTTAACAACTGCAATGTTAAAAGATATTTGGTTACTATAACAAGCAATTGACATACTAACTCTGATACAAGCTTTCATGCCCTTTGACTTTTACCTGAGCTCAAATAAATTTTTATCAATTACAATGTACTTTTGAAAAAAAGAAGACAAAAGAAATTGTCGCAAAAAGTCTTTCTAAAAATAACTGCTTGGAAATTTTCTGATTACCGATACGACTTTCAAAAAATGCGGCTGAGTTATTTTGTGAAAACAAGTGACATCTTAATTAAGCTTTCTTTGGCTCCAGGATTCAAAAGAAAAACTGAACCGACAAAAACTGAAAAAACAAAGTGGAAGAAGTTCAATAAACAACAAATAATTGTGCTGGTTGTCATCTCTGTTGTTGTTGCCACCTTAGCTGCATTTGTTGCTATAGTAAGTTTACGGTTGGTATTGACTGAACCAGAATCTTCTTTATCACAGGTTATAAACCTTATTTTTTCTGAAATTCCACAAAAGCTTCGTTTTACAAGGTAGGTAGACACTAATAGCTCAAACATCAGAAAACTGCTTTTTTGGAGCACTACTAAATTTAACATTTTTGGAAACTAAAATTGATTTGACCCCTTGTTATCAATCTTAAAGCAAAATACAGTCCCACCGCAGTTAAAAGCCATTGCATACATCCAATGAAACCCGATTGACATGGTAACAAATTGCATAGGCTCCGGCCCAAAACTTATTACAAGTGTTGGAGCTAAAAATTTTTTATTAAGTGTTTCTGAAAACTTGTAAGTGTACGAGCTAAAAATTTTTTTAGCTATTACTCCATATCAACTTTTCTAAAACCCAGCACTATTCCAATATTTCCACTAGTATTACGATCTGCTGATTCTTTAAATGATTTATGGTTATTTATAGCAAATTAATTTAGATTTCCAAGTTGAAGTTAACGCGCATTTTGCATGGCTTGGGTTTAATTTCTTCGTTTATTATTTTAAAAATTAAAAAAATGGCATTCACAGATGCCATAAAAGCTTTATGCAATTTGCCAATGCCATTTTTATAGGAAAGTAGTGTTAGTGTTACTCAGTAGTGTTACTGAGTTTGGTGCTTATTAGTCTGGAGTATGAACGTGAGACCAATCACAACCGGTTATGATTGAAAATTGTCCTGGTGCTGAAAGGAGTTGCAGCTTAAAAGTTCCAAAAACACCATGGTATTCTATATATATTCAAATTTTTTAATGACACTACAGCCGCACTATACATCCATCTACAATCGTACGCGTACTATGCATTTACTCGGTAATAAAAAGACAAGTTTCTTTGACACTAATTGCTGCTTTGTAATGTTATTCAAGAATGTGCATTACTATCCCACTGCGCCAGCTCCACCTAATGGCTAGTTGTGGGAACAGTAATGAAAAGCCGTTTTCTCTGCGATTGCAGTTGTCGCTCCTAAATCAAACGCAGAATGCTTCAAAAAGTGACTAAATCAAAAAAGCTGTGGGCACGATAGGCATAGCTTTTATTCTCTTGACAACGAGTTTCTATTTCTTTAAATAATTTAAATTAAGCTGGGGATGTCGACAACGAAGTGGCGAATGCTTTCAAAAATATCGAAATTGGGTATCATGTAGTAGGCGTATTTCACAACTTGGTACGTACCTTTTCGTGATTAAATTTATGATTTGAAAATATGGATACGCCACAGGTATATGCTTAACCTTTTTAGCCTTTATGTTTAGCCTTAGGTTTAGCCTTTTCATCAAATTTGTGATTTCAAGGCATAGCTACGTCAAAGTTTTAGATTTATGTGCTCTGTTCATTGCTTATGCGGAGCAGACGGAGCAAAGGAATCCCTATGATATTATGGCGTAACAGAGCTTTTTAAAAGGATTCAAGACAGAAGAAAAAACATGGTTGCAAACACTTAAATTAATAGTCGTCTGTTGCATCTTGACAAAGCGTAAGGTGTTAAGAAAATTACTTTTTGCGGAAGCACCTTTTTAATATCTTTCGAAAATGCTTTCAACCACGTTTCTACAGTGAGCATTATTTGAGAAAATGAAGAAAACAAATTTTAGAATCAATGTTTATGATGAGGTGATCTTAGTTTTAAATACATGAAATTAGTTGGAGTTGGCAAGTTAGGCGCTGGCTTATTTTTAAACCGAAAAGGGTTTTTTTCAATTGAAAAATGCAATTTTAACCTCTAAGGGGTATAAATCAAATATAGCAAAGTTTAACAAATTGACAATTTTTGATGTGAAATCTTACAGGAATCACATCAATTATCTCAATCTTTACCACAAAACCTGGTTAATGGATTATACATCCAAACCACCACCTAAGCAATAATAACTTAACTCTAAGTGCTTGACTTTGGACTAGGTTTTACTTCCTCTAGCTACGCTTATGCCAGGACTAAACAACACACACGCAGCCAGAGATATTAGGCGATACAAATAAGCCTACCATTACGAAAAGTTGCAAGCAATTATGTCCAATATTAAAAAGCTTATTCGTAAAATTTAGACAAAAGTTACTTTGGCGCCCTCCCTCAACTTCGGATTTATTCAATTGGTAAAACATGTTTTCATTCAATTGGTAAAACATGCTTCATTTAATTGGTAAAACATATTTCATTCAATTGGTAAAACATGTTTCATTCAATTTTTATCCAATTGAATGAAATAAATTACAATTGATACTCACAATTTATGTACAAAATATTTGCGACTGACATGTAAGTCGCGACCCATGGTTTAAAGAAACGTTAACTTAAACCAAAAATATGTTGAAGTAACTCTAGTGTAAGGGCTGAACTTTAGTTTAGACTACTTGCCAATGTCCTTACCCTGATGTAACTGTTTAGAGGAAAGACATGAGCTATTTTGCCTTCCTCTGTCAGCGTCTATGCCAGTATCAGGGAGCTTAAATGCAGCCAATGACTAATGAACACACATACCGTTGCAAAATGTTGCGATCAAGCCATTTTTGATGGCTATGGCTATGGCTATTTTTTGAACGTATCAATTATTTTGACCCATACCCAAACTTGGAATTTGTGCTCCCTCCCCCAGTAGTAAGCTGAAGGGTGAATAATTAGTGAGTAGAAGGGATAATATTTGTGTAAAGACACGATATTTGTGAGAAAGAATTGAGATCAAGGGGATCTGGATAAGAGGCACTATGGCGGCCTCTTACAACTTTGAATTAGTTTACTCCTACTTAACCTTTTACTTCTGGAAATAAAATAGATAAATTTTTGCAAAATGATAGGCTGTTTGTGAGTAAAACCAGTTTCGATTTGAAGAATGGAAATAAGGAGATTAGGGACATAGCTAATGAAATTCAAAGTTTTCAATCAATCACAAGAAAACATGAAACCTTTCGCCGGGTGAAATTGCAACTAAAGAAAATATTATTTACTTACAAATAGCTAAATAGGCGTAGGCCTTCTGGCATCGGCTGCTGAAGATTGGGAGGAAGGCATGAGTCTTTTCTCCATATATTGGTACCTATGAGGCGCAGGTGCAACCAATGAACTTGACGTCACAAATATACTGAATAAGGGGGTGAACCAAGTTGTGAGGTCATTAGGCCTACCACTAAGTAGTTTGTTTCTAATTCTGAAAACGGCCACTCGTTAGGCATTTATCCCCACTTTGACTTGCTACTTTTGCATATATTGAAAGGAACAGATAACAATTTTCGAAATGATAGGTTATTTGTGGGTTTTCTGGCTTAAATATTTGAGCTGGATGATTAGAATTAGTGGTAAAAAGGGCATGTCCGTCATTTGCAACAACTCTATGTTACTGTACCCTTGAATTTACTTATGCTGAAGCCCGCGCAGTTGGCTGAATCAACATTTTTCAACCCGACAAATCTGGCTTATAAAGGATTTATTAGACCTGCCTGGTGATGCCAGCTGCAAATAAAAACTAAGGTCTATAGAAAATATAGGAAGGCAAGCAATTTATAACGGCTTCGCACAATCTTTATTTTTTATAATACATTCATTCATTCACGCGTATGAGCTCATGCTCGGTTTGCATGTCTTTCGTCAGACTGGGCCACCACGACGGGTAGACTGCTTGGTCCCACCATCTGTCTGCCACATAAAGACGGAGGCATCCCGTCAAGTGCCTTGCCCAAGAACACAACAAGTAAGCTTGCCGGCTTGTTCTCCACACTATCCCTTATGTGCTGAGCGCCAAGCAGGGAAGCTGTGAATACCATTTTTAAAAGTCTTTTGGTATGACTCGACAAGGGAAATGAACCCCAGGTCTACCGACTGCGAAGCGGACGCTCTAACCACTACACCATCGCGCCGGTTATGGTTATAATACATAATATCTTTTAAATAGAGAAAGTATGAAATATGCGGGCAACCTAGGTTTTGCTTGGGTACGAAGTAGGGCTATTCCAAATTACACCGGAGGTGGTACTTTTGTTGCCAAAATAGCCTAGGTGCTGTAACAAATTGACTTAATTTTGTTTTGAGATAAAACGAAATGGGCAAGGATGAGCTTCAGCTCTTTGCTGCTGCCCTGTGTGGTTGTAGCTCTCTTTTACAACAAAAGTTAGCAATCTCAATAAAGAGTTCTTGAGGTTGAAAAGGCATAATAATTGCTAAACCTCATGAGTTGCCTAAAACTTTTTCACTTAAGGTTGCTTCTCTCAAAATTTAAACAATATTTTTTAGAAAAATTCTTCGTAAAATTATTATCAACAAAATTTAGTCTATTTACTCCAATACAATTTTTCAACAGAGTTTGCTTTTTAGACAACAGTGAATTCCATTAGCAATACCAAGAATCAAGAACAGCTTCTAGCACAACATAATCAAGTTCAACAAAACCGAAGTGTAATGTTGAAAGAGATCAATACAGAAATCAAAAAGCTTCAGAGTGGTAAACTTTTTAATTACTTCGCTTCTTCTGACATGAAGTTCATCCCTTTCTTTGTATCTTTTGCACATACGTAGATAGTTGGATCAAATGTTAGGTTGACATTGCGTTTGAAGAGATATTCAAATGTTTCATGTATTGTAATCAACAATAGAATAACAATGCAACTTGCTGCATGTAGTAAATGTTGGTACTACAACTATTCGCGTGCCTAATTTGCTAATGCGTAGTTTGCTTGTGCCTTCAAGTCTCCAATCAGTTGCATTATTATCTGCGTTGTGCAAGCAATTAGCTTGCTGCAGTAACCATGGCTGTAGTGCAATGACAGTCAGCTAATTAATTGTATTAACGAGTCTTTAGTTTGATAAGCTATATTTTGGTTTCCTTATAACTTTTTATTTTACAGCTATTTTTATACGTTTGCTAAACTGTGATAAGTGCTTTAGTAATTGAATAAGCCAGGCATGAACTTGTCGGCCTTGGTTCACAACACTGCAGCTTATATTACAGCGAGAAGTCGCTTAATGAGCCGATTAGCGATATCCTCCACCCAACCTCATTTTGGAAAGGTTTGAGTAATGATATTTGCAGTAGAATCAAATTATTTATTTCCTGATGGATCAAAATTGGAGTGCAGTGGGCCGAATTTACAAAGTGTATCAGAAAGAGTTTAGGGCGGTGTAGAAATTAGTAACGTTTTTCAAGCTTTGTCCGTAACTCCATTGATAGAGTTCCAAGATAAGTGCTGGAGTAAGCGATGAGGAACAACGGTTTCCCAGAAGTAATTGTGAAAGCGGTTATAAATTTCTATTCACCGGGCAAACACAAAAGTTAGAGTGAGATCAGAGTTATCTGAAGAATTTTGAATGCAAGTTGGTGTTTATCAAGAATCTGGGCAGTTGTCGCTGCTTTTTGTAATTTCGCTGGATGTAATCACCAAGTATGCAAAAAAGGGCTTGTTGAATGAAATTTCGCTTGCAGATGACTTGTTTCCAATAATTCTGAAAGTAAAAAGAATTTGATAGAGACGTTGTCAACTTGGAACGAGGCGTTCAAACGCATTGAGTTGAAGGTTAACCTCAGAAAGACCAAATGATTCGTTCAAAAGGAGAAATACTTCAGGAAAAAGTTAATTCATGACTTCAGCTGTAGCAAAATGTTTGTTTGTAAAGGATATGTCCACATAATAAAAGAAATTGTGACACCAGACGAAGAAATACGCTCGTATTATTTTATGACTAGGTAGAGTTTGTAAAAAGTTTTTGTTACTTGGGGGACAGGTTAAATGCCAGTGGTAAAAGTGAAGCGGCGGTGACAGCAAGAACAAAAATTAAATGGATTATATTTAGAAAAAGTGGCAAGTTGCTTTCACTGAAGAGAGTTTTTGTTGAAAACAAAAAGAAGGATTAATCAGAGAAGTGCGAAGTTGGCAATGTTGCATGGAAGAGATTGCTATTTTGAGAAAAGATGAAAAAGCGACAATATGAGCTATGTGTGGAATTAAATCGATTGAGGAAAGAAACCGCGAAGAACTTACGGATTTCTTGAGTTTGGAAGAGACTTTAGACGGACCAGCCAGGGAAAGCAGAGTGCTGTGGTATGGACATATTTTCAGGAGGGGTGGTAGTGATGCGGTGAGAAGAGCATTGGATGTTGAAATGGTTGGAAGAAAAGAGCGTGGAGGACCAGAGATGACGTGAAGACGGCAAATAGAAGAAAATGTTGGACTAAAAAAGGAAGATTCCACCGACAGAACGAAGAGGCGTAATACTTTGTATAAACTTTCAAAAAAGATGAGGTAAATTTAGCAAAATCCGTTAATGGCAACAAAACCAGATTTAAAAAATTGAATCTCTTTCTCTCTCTAACACACATGATTAATTGCATTTTCTCAAATGTGTTGTTAGGTCGCTGTAGTAGTCATTGACTTATTACTTTAGCAATTTGTCTAATTCTTGCTAAAATCAGTGAAAAGTAAATGAAGATTTACGCAGTGGGTTGTCAAATTTAAAACAAGAGAGTTGAGTTACAACCTAAAAAACGTAATTTTACAATAGAAGATGACAGATCTATAACAAAATCTCGCATGTATAACGACAGTTGTTTAAATTTTTGGTCATATTTATCTCGTAAAACGGCAAACGAAAACTCACGATGCGTCAAAAGTCCAGCAAGTTTTTTCCAAAGCATCGGATCAAGCAAGTTTCAGAATCAAAATAAGTTCGAAAATAAATTTGCTTGACGGTAATTTTACTTGTTTATTGCAATGGTTGTGATTGAGGCGCTATACATTAGCAGTGCTGGGTACTTCAAAGTGGGTCTGAACCAATGATAAGAGTCAAAATTTTAAGAACAGGTTTTCTTTTGTATCAAACTCACTAACAACATGTTCCCTTATTTTAGAAAGCCCATTTGCTGAGGTCGCCTAAGGTCTATAACAAAAAACAAGAACGGGTTTGCTGATTATCACAACACTCCAAGAACGGGTTCGCACCAACCCGTGCGAACCCCCTGAATCCCATCACTGGTCTGAACGCAAGTAGTTCTATGTAGCTTTCTAGGTCACTGGAAGATGAAAAAGGTATAACATGCATTGACTGCTGTTCCTGCACTGAATACAGCTCTATCTTTTTACTTTTGGCCTGAACATAAATAAATTTCGAACTCCCAAAATCTGACAATCAAACAAGAGAAACTTGCGGAAATGTAGTGTACCTAATAATACCAGATTGCTGATATCTGATTTATTGATTGCCGAAAGAGCTTGAATCAGTTATTGCACTATTACCTGTCATTAGTCAACATATTATTTTGTTTGATGTTGATCAGTAGACTTAAAAAGAGATACCGAATATCACTCCACTACGCAGCATGCAAGCAACATTCTGATCGTTAACTTATTATTGCTTAAAAACAAATGCAAGGTGCACACCAAGCTGATTGGGAAGAGATTCCTTTTAAGGTCAACATATTTTATAGTCGCTATCTCAACTTACCGGTTATGCAATTAGTACTTGTCAACTATAAACGTCGAAATTATTTTTACAGAAATCATGGAATTAAAAACGAAAGTCACCGGGCAATCAGTCCAATTGAATAATCTTAAAACAGGTTTGTTAATCAAAATTTTATTTTATGTCCAACAAAAACAACTGGTCACAGCCAGTTTGGTAATAACAATGTTTGCTTCCCAATTCCGCTAATTAAGGGACAATTTCTATTTTTACTTGTATAAATTTTAAAAATGTTATCTGTTTTCATTTGTTTGACAATCAGTCAAAGGAATTGAGGCAGAGGACGCAAACAAAACGGAATTAATGTGTAGAATAAATGTAAAACTAAACAAAATTTAGGAGCATAAAATGGGATTTATTCGCAATTCTTAGTACAAAGAATAAAGCCAAAATGCTGGTAAACATTTTATTAAAACGTTTCGCTTTTACACTAAAAGCATCATCAGTTAAATAAATGGTCACCTAAGGCTTGGCTAAAACAGATACTGCATTGATAGCTAACCGCTGTACAACTAAATTTAGTAAGGTTATCAAAATTATGACATCACCAACTGATAAAACAAACAACTGCCATTAATTAGCAAGGCAAAGCTAACTTAAGAAGCGAACTGCAGACATACTTTCTATAACTATTACGTATTAAACAAATAAATTAGTTGCGATGCTCTATCCAGGTTAATTTGCGGTTGAATTTTTTGAATAAGTGAAGTTTCTTTGATTCGTAGCTTTCTGCGGTTGTTGCTGTGACCAAGAATTTCGGGAGAATTGAAATTAATCTTGTGGTTAGGATTACGCACAAGGTGCTTTGCAACATCTGATTCTTTATTTTTTTCCGTTTGGTACATGTTCTTGAATTCGTGTGACTAGATTATGAGGAGTTTGGCCAATGTATGATTGTCCAAACGAGCAATTTAGTTTATATGCAACTCCTGCATTATGTAATAGGGCTTGACGATCTTTAAATTTAAAGCATTTGCCTATACTGTGAGTGTCGTGTACCAATCTGAATCGAAATTTTGTAGAAAGATTTTTAATTTAATTCTGCCGAATTTCTTTTTCAATTTGCAACGATATATTGCCAAGGTAAGGTAGTCGCAAAAAAGGGGAATTTCTTTGCTTTCTGTCGTTTTCAGACTTTCACAGTTGTTACTTGTATCATATTTCTACAGACCGAAATTAAGATTTCAACCGCTCAGGTTACTAAAAACCGTTCTAGTTAAATTATGAACAATACTAAATATTTTGTTTTTACTAATACTAATTTGACTTGCTTTTGTTTCTGAAACTGACTTACTACTACAGCATGATTGATGTCATTTGAAAGTAAGAAAATTTATTAAATAATTAAAATGACCAAGCAACGCAATTGCTTTCATCAAGTTAATATAAAATGTGGTCAATATGTTCTTCATTTTTCACCAAGTGGCAGTTTATCCTCCCAGCAAAATTTTGAAGTTTTGTGTTGAATGGTTGGGCGCAATATTTTTTATGTGGACTTAGTGAGGAGTTCATACTTTCTACAACCTACAATTTTTGTGGTAAACAAGTCCGTTTTGGTGAAAATATGTTTCATCACAAAACACATTTTCTATCCGTGATTTATCTTCTTATTGAAGACATTGCTTATGTTAATTCTTTTTTCTTTGTGTATCTCCAAAAGTTGTTGTTTGCTCTATTTTTGTAGGAAAGATTTTTTAGTTCTTTTTCATTATAAGGAAAAGAAAAATCCAAGATAGAAAGAGCGTTTTTGTAAAACTTTACGTAGGTTCTAAATCAAGGTTTTTTTGTTCTGTTTGATGTTTTAGTCAGATCAAACTGGTTTAATGATAATTGTCTTTCTTTTATCAAACGCTGTTCTACAGTTTTCCTAAAATTTTTTGCTCATCTGAAAATTTGTTGCTTGCTGGATACTTTGTGTGGGTTGCGTCTAAACACTCGTCTGTGATGTTGCTGGGCTTAACGAATGGTTTAATTGTTCCTGTAAAACACCATTAACTGCACTTTCTGTTTAATTAGTGTCAAATGTAGACTTCTATTTAAATAACTTTTTCCAATACACCTGAAGTAATTCACATTTTATAATATTTGTTCACCTCTTTCACATAAAGCGTTAATGCGTTTATTGGTTTAACTTATTGATATATAAAACGATAGTCAATGAAAACTGTATTTTTTGATATGAAACACCTTTTTTTTACCTTTTATGGAGAATTAAATATAAAAATTTTTACGACAAAGCATTACAATCAAGTGCCAGCCACTTCATTACAGTTGAAAATATTCTTTTTGCAGAGATTTTTTTCAAAATTGCCAATGATCGGTTCATACTAATTTTCGTGTGTTTTTCTGAAAAGATTAACTTTAAACAAGCTAAATTCTACTGATATCGAAATAAGTTTTTGACCGAAAATGCGCTAGTTTGCAATTGTGATTTCGCTATTCCAAAGGTTTCTGTGTGCTAGAAAACGACACTTTTGTTTAGCTACACTGCTTGTAGCAGAAATGCAACATATCAGATGCACTGACAACTCGGACGTGAGTCTCAATGCAAGTACTTATAAGTAATCCGTTACCGTATGGTTTTGCTCCGTCATTGGAGAACAAATAATACGAATCAAAACTAAATTGCCTTATCTTGCCTTTGACGCGGCTTTTTTCATTTTTTGTTTTGAATACAGTTCAATTTTAAAACATTTCAAACTGACAATCAAAATGAGATATGTTGTTAATATTGTTCCAATGACGTAAAAATGCCTGGTATCTTACTTGCTTATTGCCGACATAGGATAAATCAATCATTTCACACTACCTGTTATCAGTCAACATATTTTTTATTTGCATTTAAACAGTTACCTGAAAAGCAAAGAACAAATTTAGCTTAATCATACAAAAAGTAGAGCATTCATTCTCGAAGCTTTTCGTCTGACACTTTTCAAGAGAATTTGACTAATTTGATTTCAACTCCAGTCCACAGAGCTCTAGTTATTTGTTCGAAATCTACTCTTGAAAATGAACTTTCCAATATTCGATCAATCCTTATCGACAACGGTTACCCTGAAGCTATAATCCACACTGTTATGACCAAGAAAATGAATCAATATCGCAGACCAACGCAATTCGGTCCGAAGAAATGCCCAGTTTATCTTCACTTGCTATGGCTGGGCAATGTTTCGCTGAGGTACAAAATGCAAATTAAAACAGCCGTCAAACGCTGTTACTTTGCAGTTGAACCATGCATTGTCTACACCACCAGACAACTTCTGCCTGTAGTCAAGGATGTACTACCCGCTTTTCATCAAAGCAACATTGTTTACCAATTTCTGTGCTACTGCGATAGTCGGTACGTGGGTCGTACGTCTCAAAGGCTACAACAGAGGATTAAGCAGCACGTGCCGAAAACCATTCTCCAGAAGCATATTTCTCAGAACCGAAGCACATTGGCCCGCTCTTGCAAGCCAATCAGAAGCTTAAAACTGAAACTTCCTTTTCTGTCATAGGACAACATCTTTTACAAAACCCTACATGCGCACATGAATATAATGATAACAAATTTTCTATTCTTGCCCGTGGCCGTACTTCTTTTCACGTTTCCCCCCTTGAAGCCACGTACATCAAAACGTCCAAACCAAATTTATGCAAACAAAAGGAATTCGTTTATGGTCTATAAATCACACATAAGTTTCCGCTCCTTCTATTGGTCGCTTCTTTTACCAATCACGATAGAGCTTTTTCCTTTTTTTTCTTTTTCGTCAACTGTGTCTCTATGTAAGTGACTCACTTCACCTTTTCACTCTATTTCTGACGGATTCTCTTAAAACGTGTCAGACGAAAAGCTTCGAGAATGAATACTCTACTTTCTGCAATTTTCAAATTCTGTACCACAAATCAACTCTTTAATCAAACAACATGCAAATGGCGCTCAGTGCGTTGACGTTGCAACGTTTTAAGGTCCCGAACCATCAACAAAATTACTTTCTCATCAACACGTGTGCAATACAGACATTTTTCGCAAAGCGATTTGATGTATGTTGGGGTCTAAAAAATAATAGTCTCTTTAGCTAATTAAAGAACATTTTGTAAACATTTGGTGAATATCAAATTTGATGAAAATATATTATTCTTGCCTAATGGCATTAATTCATTCGATGGTTTCGTGTAGAGCATTAAACTTGAAAATATTTGTAGTTAAGTTCTTGTCCGGCTTCGTAGCACAAGTGTAAGTCCAAGTCCGATTCAAAATTTCAAATCAGTAGCGTCGATGTTAACAATATCGGGTCAGCTGGCCGAGCCTGCTTGACCCAATGGCTAATTGTGAAAACAGTAATAAAAAGTTTATATCTTTTCACATGGCAAAATCTTGTTCGAAAACAAAACTATCGTTTTTTGAAACGCAATTCATAAAAAAATAAAGCTAGGGGTTGTGCATAGCCACTACATATCTCCAAGTTTCTCGAGCGCCTGACAAGACTTATTTGCTCTGTTCTTAGCATAGGCGTCTTTTAACTAAACAAACTGTCAAATTGAGCAAGTGCTTGAATTGAAAGTTGTGGAAGAACGTCAAAGTAATGAATATGTATTTTGGGGATTAAGCTATTAAATATTAAGCCCATAACTTACCACTCTTTTGTAATTATAGGGGTATTTGTATTTATACAGGTAATTATTGGAGCCAACGACTCTAGCTAGGCGGATGTACCTTGGTCCTGGAATAAATGTACTCGAGCAAAGAACAAACTAACTCCAAATCAAACACTTGCGGTTAGATTATCACAATAGCAGCGCCCCTATTATTAATGTAAAGTTTTGGGGTATCGGCTCAACCTGCTTCGTTGAATTGAAATTAGTAAGAGCAGTAACATAAAGTTAATGTGTTTTTGACAGGCGCAATTGTCGTTAAAAAATCAAAAGTATCGTTGTTTCAAAGAAAAAATTATTAAAGGAAGTGGCGCATTGCTTTCATTTACTGTATTGCTTTCATATACTCGTAGATTGTAGTGCAGCTTTTGATGTGAATTTTCAACATCTGGAGTCGATGGTTGATCGAAACACATCGAATTGAAATATTAAAATAAAACAAATTGTTTTCAAAAAAATGAAAATAAGGCTTTTTTCATTGGTCCTACATCTCCCATATATTAAAAGTTTCTCAAGAATTTAATGAATTGGGTAGTGGGAGAGTAATCTATTGAGAACTAAGATCTAACTCTCGATTATGAAGTTAGTCTCGAAGACTAGTCAATAACCATCATGAGGCAACACTAGAAGAAAATGGAATTTGGTAGGCTTCAAACCGAGAGTCTGCATCTGCTACCTCGGTTGTGAGTCCAGATTTTTGGTTACTGGACGTTCTAATCATGAACTCCTCCGTAACCACTTGTCCACCAAAGCAAGCTGTTAGCTGCGCAAATTTCGATAGACGAATGTCAAAACTTGGATCAGTTGTACCCTCAATTATTATTGATAGTTTACCAAGATCCCTGATATAACTTGGTGTTTTTGCTGGCTGATTGCTAAATTATCATTTAGTTCTGTCGCAATGGTTAATGTCGTAGCATAAGATACATGTATTAGAAAGGAATTGCGAACCGCTTAGGCCATTTGTTCTTTTCTTTGTGTAAAAATGCTTGCTCTCTGTTGAACTTGATAGCTTACAATTCGAGCAAAAGTTTTATCATTTTGTTACAGCTTTTCGGAAAGTTTAGACATATTGCAACCCTAAAACTATTTGTCATTGCAGAATGCAAAATCTGACTCAGTCATTCGTAGCTCTTAAAGTTTTTCTAGTCTTCTCAATTGCAACTCTTCGTGGTCAAAAATCTTCGTCAAACCGTCAACATTACCCAAAAATTTGTCTAATATTTGCTGTAGTTGTCACTAATTTATGTAAATTTTGGCTAAGAATGCAAGATTTTAATCAGTGTTTTTAGTATAAGTGCTACATCTTTTGCACCTCAGAAAAGACATAACAAAATACTCAAACCCGAATTAGTTTTTGTGATACTAAGTCATATGCTGCTTTGCTTGCCAATGACTTTCACGTAACATCAAATGTAAAAAGTTTTTTTTTGTAAGCAAAGTATGTTTGATGAAACCATAATATCCCATATATTTGAAAATTTTTGTGGCAACTTTTCTTCTCAGCATTTCACCAAATTATAATTCAATTCAAATTACCGTAAAAATCTCGAAAAACAATCAAAATCTGAAACATTTATCAATTATACGAGTGAGCTCATGCTCTACTTGCTAGTGTTTTGTTTGTCCGGGCCACTGTAAAATATAGATTGCTTAATCCCACCACCTGTCTGCCTCATGAAGACATCCCGTTAAGCGCCCTACCCAATCAAACTTGCCTTTTTCTCCGCGATATGCTTTTTGTTCTGAGTGTCAAGCAGCGATAAGCGATCTTGGCAACTTTTTCTTCACACTACCTCTTTTTTGCTGAGCGTTGAGCAGGGAAGCTGAGAATAACGGTTTTATAGTTTTAAGTATGACTGGACAAGAGAAATCAAGCCACATCTGCCGACGTTGAAGCGGACGCTCAAACCACTATCGTGCCGGTGTAAAAATATTGATATCCGTACAAAACATTAGAGCCAGAGACAGGCAGTATCTATCGCTACAGGTATCGACGATAATATCGCCGGATGCTTTTGCATTGGTATCGGTATCAAATTATTGTCATTGCTAAAAAGTATCAAATATCGGTATCGATTTATTTTGTTTTCTTGTATCGCCTGTGGGTCTACAAATAATATTTGTGTCGGGGATACTTGCTGGCTACTTTGTTTAAAGTTTATTTAGGCGGGTATCAAGTAGGTGAATGTAATGAAAACAGTTAGTCTACACGCTTTACTCTCTCGCTATCACACCTTTTCGATTGTTGTTACTTCATGGTGGTTTTAATCTTTGATCAAACGTGCTGGATATATTTATTACTTTTTAGGTCGTCATCAGTTTAGCCGGCTTAGACATCACTTATTGCATTTCGTGAGGCATTTGGCTGCAAGGAAAACTGCCAAATACTTAATAAAGGTGTTTTGTGTTTCGAAGCTTTATCATTGAATGGTTATTTTTCTCGTTTAGCATTAAAATGCAGTTTAAGCTGCACTTCGGCTGAACTGACATCAGGAGCGTGGATGCCGGGCAGCATGCCTGCACTTTGGAAAAATATTATTTTATTATCATCACAGTAAGCGTTTTAGTTAGTAATAGCAATTAAAAGAAAGGATTAATTCATAATTGGCCTACGCAACCAGTTATAATTTAGGGTTGTCATACGTCTGGAAAATTCCGGACATGTCCGGAATTCAGGTGATCTGTCGGGAAATTTGCTCAAATGACCGGAATTTTTGTAATTAAGCAACAGAAAAGGCAGTTATCAAAAAATTGCAATATTAGAATAAAATAGTCACCATAAGTGGCCTTGTATACCTCAATCAGCGATAGCATACCGTTTGTTCAATCAGCGATAGCATGCCTTGTTCTATCAGCACAGCATACCGCCATAGCACACCAATCAACAAAACAAGGTATCTTTATTGCTTGGTATGGTATATTTTAAAACAAAGCTTGACACGTTCTACATGCAAGCGTACATTGCATTTTTTACTCACTGTTTTGGTATCTTTTTGCACATTCTACAACGCTCTAGAGAAGTTGGTCCTCGAAAGTGGTTCATGTCATCAAAAAATCACATGTCCAGTGGACGTTCAGCTTCACCGTCTGGTCTTTCTTGGGGTTCCTCCTCTGCTTTAAGCAAGCAAAGAGTCACCTGTCTCCAAAACTCTAGGTGAGATACCTTGTGCAGGCCAAGTCGGCAATATATCCTCCATGCTGCAACGACTGTAACGTTCGGAAAGTTTACGAACAGAGTCCAGTACCATTTTTCCACGTATTGTTGGGCTATATGATTCCAGCAAACGGTTTATCGGATCAACACCGCACATACCTTTGTTATACGAACCAATGAGATGCAACTGTGTAACTTTTTAACTTCTCCTTTTATCCTTCGCATCAGTTTCTGCACACGTTTATGTGTCCGGTCGATATAATGCAGTGGTTTTCAACCCGGGTTCCGCCAGTACAGTCCAGAGATTCTGCGACGTTACGAGCAAATTTTTACTGACTACCGTACTAGCTTTTTTTTTGAAAGATTTGAGAATTTTAAGTATTTAAATAAATTGTATCGAAATTTATCATGACAAGGCAAGGCCACCTGACCTTAATAAAGTTTTTTAGTTTTCTATGTCCGTACAGCCGATTTATGATGTCATAATACTTCGTCAAATTGTCAATTGGAAAAAATAAGTCTACTTTGCTGGTAAGCTACTACTTTAAGTTAAAAATTTAGCATGAAAACAGTAGGTTATTTGACGACAAATAATAATGCGAAAAAATGTTTTTATATTTCTATTGTAGGCTATTTTTGTTAAATGTAAAACTAACGAATTTGATTATTACATACTGTATCACCGTTACTAGTTGTAAAAGACAATTAAAATTGTGTTTAATGTGTATATTGGTAGGTTACTAGGCTACTTAAAATAAAGAGTTTTAGGTTTAATTTTTGCAATTCTGCACAGCCCTTTGAATTATGGAATGATTTTTGAAAAACGTAGATTAGAAACAGCTGAAGAGATGGAGGATTTGAGACAGCCTGCCGGAGCTGCAGCCAATAGTAGGGATGCTGCTTCGTCCAGACTACCAAAACATGATGAAATAAGCCTACAAGTAAAAGTTCGACAATATTGTGAAAATTACATAGCTCTAGGAATTACTTGGACTGGAAATCCAGACTGCCCTTTACCTAGGGTTGCCAACCGTCCTTTATTTCAAAGGACAGTCCTTTATTTGAACCTTCCGTCCTTGTCCTTTGTTAAAGTTAGAATTGTCCTTTATTTCTAGTGCCGAAAAAAATTTACTAAAATATTTACAAAAGTACTGTCCAATCGCGGTAGTGAAGCATAACCAATGGAAAACCGGGTGTTGACCCTTTTTTTTTTTTTTGGAGGCCACCATGTCCGCGAGCAGTATTTTTACATGGTGATCCCCCCCCCCCAAAAAAGGTCAACACCTGATTACCCACCCGGACAAGAACAGAGGGTCTCCAATTGAAGATTGTCCTTTAAAATGCAGGACGGTTGGCAACTCTAGTCACAGTGTCCTTTATTGAAATTTGTCAAAGTTGGCAACCCTACCTTTACCTTTGTATATTGTTTGTGGGGAGAAGCTAGCTAATAGTGCTATGGCACCAGCAAAACTAAAGAAGCATTTAACAACTAAATATCTAGAGTTGTCAGGCAAAAATGAATTATATTTTTAGAGAAAATTGGCATCAAATAAAATGCAAGTTTCTATGTTTACCAAAAATTCAAGTTGAGTGACAATGCACAAAAAGCAAGTTATGCTGTGTCGGAGATAGTTGCAAGCAAAATGAAATTCCATACCATTGCTGAAACTGTAATTTTACCTGCATGCCAGCAAATAGTGAGAATAATGTTTGCAGAGGAGACTGTATCAAAACTAAGTAAAATTCCACTTTCTGACAGCACGATAAGTAGGCGCATTCACGAGATGTCAGAAAATATTGAATGCAACATCAAGTCAAAAATACTAAAACATAAATTGTTTGCACTTCAAATTGATGAGACTACAGACATCACTGGTAAAGCACAGCTCGTTGTGTTTATTCGTTTTATTAATGATAAATCTATTGTATAAGATTTTCTGGCGGCAAAGAATTGCCTAAAACAACTGAAGGACAAGATATATTTGATGTTATAGTTTCGTATTTGGAGCATTGTGAATTGAAATGAAAAAATTGTGTTGGCATTTGCACTGATGATGCTCCTTCAATGATAGGGTGTCTCAAAGGTTTTGTCTTCATCGCATAAAAACAGAATTCAAATATTAAATATACTCACTGTTTTATTCATAGAGAAGCACTTGTTGCTAAAACTCTTCGAACTGCACTAAACTCTGTATTGGATATGGTTGTGAAAATAGTTAATTGCATCAACATGAGGCCATTAAAACGTTGACTATTTACAAAACTTTGTGTGAGTGTGGAAGTACAACATTACACTTTAATCCAGCACACACAAGTACGATGGTTGTCAAGAGGGAAAGTATTGTATCGTTTCTACGAACTAAGAGAAGAGCTATTGACCTTCTGTTTGCAAGAAAATTTGAAAGAATTTGCAAAATGTTTGAGTGATAACCATTGGTGTTCCAAATTAGCATATCTTGCTGATATATTTCATGAACTAAACCTCTTGAACAGTGGCATGCAGGGTAGGAACGAAAATATCATAAGAAGAAGAACTCGCCAGTATTTCAAGTGATAGAACATCAAAGCTGAAGCATTTTGAGTTAAACCTGGATGCATTTTGATTGTTGGTTGAAAAGGAATATCCTGCAATTTCACAGAAAGAGCTGCGACTTCTTTTGCTATTTTCAACCTCCTATCTGTGTGAGTTTGGATTTTCAGCTCTGACAACCATCAAACACATGAAGCGAGCGCAATTGCTGTCTGTGGAAGATGAGCTTTATGTGTGTCTATCAAAAAGGCGACCCGATCTTAAAGAGTTGTGTAAGAAACACCAGGCTCAAGTTTCTAATTGAACTTTTTATGAGAACAAATGTACTTTGTTTACAGTTTGTTTACAGTTTTGCAGCATGTTATGCTGCAAAATCACATTGAAAAAGAGTAAAGTTAAATTACAAGGGATGTAGAAGGGGTAATTTTTCAACCGCAACCGCTTCCACTAACAAAAATCGAGAAAACGACTGTTGACCTTAGCAGTACGAAATTTGTCATTTACTACAATCAAAAAGTGTAACCAAAAATACGAAAGTGGAAAAAACGACTAAAAGAAGGAAAAATAAAAGCAAACAATCAAAAAGACAGCGAAGATAAAATAATTTTGACTTCACGCAGATTTATTTTTCCGCAAAAACACAACGGCATCAGTTAATTCATTGCCCATTCGGACTCTGTTTTCACGAAGTATGAGCTTTAAGTGGGAGAACATACGTTCAACGGATACCTGCGTGCTGGGTAAACAGCTAAAGATTCGCGATGCTGGTTGTACAATGAAGGGGTATTTGGAAATAATGTCTTAAAACATTTGGCAGTTTCAATCTTCCGAGCCGCTTTACATCAACAAGCGCCTCAGCAAATGCAGTAAGATCAAATTTTGCAGACCCCGTAGCTGATGCCTCAGCAGCCGCTGCTAAATGTAAGGAGTTCAAATACGCATCAAAGTCAGGTACTGAAGCTGCTTCACTTCCGCTTGAGTCAGTTTCTGCATCAGCACTTGCTCTTTCGCTTGAAGTGCTTTGAATGCGCGAGAAAATTGACTGAAGAACGCTCTTTGCATGTAGTTGCTCCTGGTTGCTCGAGAGGATTCTCGATCGAGCATCAACCTATCAAGAAAGAAAATAAAACAATAATATGACGGTTATATAAGTCAGTCAATCCTAATATAACCAATACATTAGTTGTTATTCTCAACTCAAATAAAATCAAGTGCACTAACGCTTACAGTTTTGAGTTGAATATAATATCAACAAAAAATATTGGTAGGTTGTCACAACAACTAAGTCAACACACTACTTAACCGAACAACTGGCAAGAAAGCTTCTTTTCGCAATAAAAACTCTTGGCGTGATTGCAGGGCAGTGGCATGGGCAGAAGCCAAATTGTTATCCAGCTTCTCCAATTTAAAGATGACTTCTCTCCAATGAAGCAGGCATTCACCCGGAGTAAGATCTTGTTTTTGAAAATAAATTGTTGCTGTGTGACTCGTGAGGTATTTGTAATACTTCGACCATCATCTTGACCTCATTCCATTTACTTTCGGTAAGGTATGATTCATGTGAGCCAAGATCCTGAACAAAATATTTCAAATCCGTAATCGTTGAAGCATGAGGAAAGTACTCCCCCAACGGGTCGGCATGTCAATCAGCATTCCCTTGTTAGCACGATGCTTTAGAATTCTATCGATTCACTCTTCTCGTCTCACGATAATTGATGGCCCAACAATTAACGAGCAATTTATTTGTTTATCGCAGATTTCAAATACAACACATGTTTTATGGGCCATAAGACAAACAGAGGGGAGGGCTAAGCGCGAGATAGTGAATATGATGTTAAATTTGGCTTATCTTACTTCTACAAATGCAAGGAATTATACTCCTATTTCTGTATCTACACATTCGTACAGAGCAGCATTCAATAAACGTACCGTGCTTAATGCTTTATCAAAGCTGATGGATACTGCAGCATAGCTTTGTAAACAATGCTTTCTTCAATCTGCTGTAGTAGAATTCGGGGCTGTTATCTATAATGATATTTGAAGGTAGTTTCTCCGAATTGGAGAAAGTGGCTTGAATAATTTGTTTTCGGAGTACGAGCCGACTGTAGTCATAGGAGAAAGCAGTACCCATGAGTTGTTTTCCCGGTACAATTCCATCTTGTTCATAATAAATAAACTAAAAGTGGTATCGACCCCCTTCGGTTATGTTAAGTTGTTTTCCATTACAACTGCGTCTCACTAATATGGCTCATAGCATTGCAGCCACATAAAAACACAAATGTCAATAAGGCGTTTAGATCTATGTCAGTTATAAATGAATTGTAAACTGCCTCTATCGCTTGTTTATAATTCAGGATTTTCTCCTTCCTATGTTGTCGTTTGTCAGTTCACGTAACACCAGCATCGTTATACTTTTGTAAGCCTTTGCTCTGTTGGGGTAAATTGAAGACTGCATTTTATTTTAATAGCAATTTTCAAAAAATTAAAACAATTTTTTTGGGTCTGGAGCCTGCCATCTCCAACACTTTATCATTTTGAGGAGACAAAAACCTATCCATATATTGCTCTTACTTTACCTACTTTGTTTAAACGTATTGTTTCGAACTACTCTGTGTTTGTTTTTTCTTAGATATTTGAACTCGTGTTGAATGTAGAGTCTAACCCTTCTGAATAGCGAAGTGCGAAATTTCGGTCGTATTCATATAAGGCGAGCAAAATTAAAATTACAGACGCACTCTTACGTTACAAAGGGAGTTAGCAAATTCAGACGTTCTTAAAGTTGAAAATAGGATTACATCACAATTTGCAACTTGCTGTCACGAGATTTCATTACTAACTATTTATATACACGGAACACCACTACATAAAAGATATAAATATACTGAAATAAAAAATAAATGCTATTAATAAACAAAGAACCTTCGCGGGCTCCTCACGGAACCCTTTAAACAAACGGAACACAACTACACGTTTTGTTGAACCCCTATTGACGAGCACTGATGTAGAATGATGAAAGTGTTTTCGTCGCAATTGGCTTTTCAACGTTTTCACTCTTCCAACCAAGATCAGTTAACTATATTCAAACCATCATTTTATTGGCTACGTTTCATTATCCAAACTACCTTTTTCTTACCCGTAATCGATATTCAGTAAAATGTCATGCTAGTTTTTCTCGTTCTCTCACGCTACTGATATCGCACGTTCAGTCAGACTTATAGTGCAACTTCACCGTTTAATCCACTTCGCGAAACGGACAAAACTTTTTCGCTTAGTTACTCTTCAAGTCAAATAACCTATGTGGAAGCGGTAGATTTTTCGCGCTTCCACTTCCGCTTCCACAAAAAAAGGACCGCTTCCATAGAAAAAGGACCGCTTCCACCGTTTCTGCTTCCAGCTTCCGCTTCCTCTTCCTTTTCCACATCCTCGTAAATTACACTGTAACTGATCGTAATGTGTGACTTATGCAGCATATTAAGCTGTAAAATCACATTAAAAAAGCGTAAAGTTAAATTACACTGTAGCTGATTGTAATGTGTGACTTATCCACCATATTAAGCTGTAAAATCACATTGAAAATATGTAAAATTAAATTACAATGTAGCCTAGATGACAGGGCTGATTTCTGTGCAGTTTATCATATGTTGCATTTGATATTGATAAGCTAAATCAAGTCATTTGCATTTTTTATCTAATATGCTTGCAGGGCGGTTACAGTGATATATCATATGTAATTTTATGACCTTAACTATACCTTTAATAATTTTTAGAGATGTTACCTTGGCTGCTGACCAAGAAACGTGTAATTAAAAACTTACGACACTGGTCGTAACGATCAGATGATGGTGAAATTTGCTATCGTACCTAGGGGTATCTAAATGGTATGGTGTTATTTTTGAAAGAGCAGTAAATAGTATTTAGATGATACTTTTCTTAAGACCATTTTTTTGGCTAATAGACACAACGCACAAAGCTAGGAGTAGTAACTGAAATACTTAATCTTAAGAAAATCACTTTGGATTTATTATATTTGTTTCCGAGTCACAAACTAGCATTAATTCACTCCAATATTTGATTTACATTGGTTTTCAAAATAACTACAAAAGTTGATGTTTGCTCAATTTCTTTCCAGCATAGCTTACAAGTTTTGATCAGCCACTTTTTTGCGCCAAATGTATGACGTCAGTGCAACCTTTTTGTTGACACGGTAAAAAGTGTCGTGTATCAATATCGATTTAAAATGGATTTCAAGTATCGCACCCAGTACTGATTGGAGCCAGCATGGGAAATATCAAAAGAGCAAAACAATTACATTAGCCCAGGGGTGTCCAACTCAAACACGCTGACGTGCCAATTCTTTTTTTATGTAACTTCTTCGTGGGCCAAAACTTGGCAAACTATGTTTTGCTTTATCAATCGTTCAAAAAAACAGTGTTTTTTGACAAAAAACAGATTAGAAAATAATGTACATTTTAAAAGAAACATTTATTTCACCATAAAGAATTATCAACTTACAAAAAACATTTCGGGTCCGGAAAATTCGCCGTAAACAAGTTTGCCGTAGAAAAACTCGCCTCAGGAAATTTCTCTTAATAGGAAAAAGGCAGTGTACACCGAAGGGGCATGCCAGGTATGTAAATGTACGGGGCAGTGTACGATGGAGGCGAGTTTTCCAACGGCAAACTTGTTTACGGCGAATTTTCCTAGAACCAAAACATTTATTTCAATAATAAAATAATTAGTTAAATTTGCTTTTTTGTAATTGTTTGCTATGAGCCAAACTGGAAATATTGGCCTTCAACGGTGTAGTGGCAATGCGCATCCCTGCATCTAAGTGTCCGTTGGTGAGCTGACAGCGCAATTTAGATTAATTCAGCTTCATGATAGAGAATCCCTGTTTATAGTGGTATGTACTTTTGAACTGAGTAATCCAAAATCGAGCAATTTTCAACAGAATTGGATAGGTTTCTTCCTCCAACCGAGAGTAAAAATATAGTACTGGTTGTTCCTGGTAAAACATCTTTCAAAACTTCATTTGACTTCAGATTTAAAAATTCAAGCTGAAGCCTAGCATTTTAAGTGTTTTGCACATTTACAGTGAATGGTCGTTGAAACAATGACATGTGTTTTTCTCTGTTTTTTGGATGCTGAAAGCGCTTAGCAAAACTTTCACAAAGATTTTCGCAAATTGTAGCATATTTTGCGAAGTCTGAAACTAAATCAGTCTTTGTTCTAGCCGTGAATGAAGACATATTTTCGAATTGCATCATATTTCCAGTTGACAGTTGTAGTTGAAATAGATTTAACTTACTTTGGAAAGCTGTAACTCTATAAAACAAATCTGGGAGCAATTGTCCGTAGCCTTGCAACTTGATGCACGAAGTGTTCAAGTGCTGGGTTATATCCACTAAAAAAGCAAGGTCTAATAAACCAGGCATCATTCGATAATAGCATTAAAGCACTTTTAACCATTACCGGTTAATAGCTTTGGGTTCTCCTCCTGCAAAATTTTTTCATTTTTTCTGAAAGGGCGAAAAAACGTTTCAACACCTTCACGTGACTCAACCATTGCACCTCTGAGTGGTAAGCCAAGTCAGTATATTGCGTATTTACTTCTTCCAGAAACGATTAAAATTGCCGGTGTTCAACCCTTTTGCTCGTATTTCGTAGACACATTTCACTACCACTTCCATTACATGCGTCATTTTTAGAGTCTTAGCACAGAGGGCCTCCTGATGAATGAAGCAGTAAACCGTGAGAATATCCTGCTCAAACTTTGATTCCAGCAAGTGCTTTTTAGGAGCGCCACCGCACCATATTCCTTGCCAATCATGGAAGGCGCGACATTTGTCGTTAAACCAACTAATTTTGACAATGACAAGTCTGGTCCTGCATTGTGGAGCAGTTTTAGCAAAGCTTCTTTAATATCTACTCCACACGTCGTACCACGAAGAGAAACAAGTTTAAGAAAATCCTTGTGGACAGATAAATCTTTTGTTACCCCGCGAATAAGCACTAATATATGCGCAATGTCAGACACATCAGTGCTCTCATCAAATGCTCGAGAAAAACATTGAAATTTACCTGTTTTCGAAGACACTTGTCCAGATAAATCTTCACCGATAACTTCTATTCTTCTTGCAACAGTGTTTCTAGAGAGATTGATCTCTTCAAACAGGCGTGCTTTTTTTATAAGCAAAACCTTTGCAGCCTCTTGCATGCAATCTCCAGCAAATTCCCCATCTGTGAATGGTTTCGTCGAATTGGCAATTTTTTTCCGCAATCAGATATGATGCAATTACAGAACTTTTGTTTTTCTCGACAGCCTTTTTAAATGTATTTTGCTGTGCAGACAAAGAGCTTTGTAATTTATTTACCAAGTTCTCCCTCGATTTTCCAACAAATCCAGCATACTTTGCTTCATGCAAGGTTTTGTAATGTCTCTACACTGAAAAGTTTTGCAGCAGAAACATTTTTCCACAAATCAAACACAGCGGTTTCTCCTTCCATTCAATAAAAAGATAGTCCAACGTCCAAGAATCTTGAAACATTAGTGGTTGCTCTTCTTTTTTTCTTTCGCTCATTTATTTTTACGGACAGCCTACTTGATACAAACAAAAGTTCGAAAGACAGTGCATGTAGTTGACTATACACGCTTAATTTATGATTATTATTACGTATATAATTATTACTACACGCTTAGCATTGTCTTATAGTATTGTGAATAAATAATAAAACAATAACTGCATAGTCATAGTAGTGTATACTGTATTGCATAATAGCCTTTAAAAAGTTTAGAAGTAAATTATTAGATTGTAGCTCATAAATTTTTGCAAGAGCTCGCGTGTCATTTTCAAAGACGTCTCGTGCCAGTTTTGGCACGCGTGCCGCCTGTTGGACACCCCTGCATTAGCCATTTAGCCAGAATCTAAACTCCGCAATTATTAACCAGTGAACCATGAGAAAAAGATTTTAATAAAAACACAGCATTCCGCTGACCTCACATTTTTAACCCTTGCGCTAGCTCAACAAACAAAAACTGGAAAATCTAAAACATAAAAGATACTTGAAGAGTTCAGTTGTGGTTGTAGAAATTAAAGATAAACTATATCGTGGCTACCAACTTTTCAAAAATAGAAAAAAAACAGCACCAATGGAGGTTTCGTAATATCGTCTTTTCATCGGATAAATTATACCCACAACTAGCAGTATCAGAAGTTATGACCCGAAAAGTGTTTCGTATGTTGACAACAAACTCCCAGTTTGTAGTTTTTCTGCCTTAATAAAACTAATTTGTTACATGCAAACGTGAATTAACAGCAATTTACCCGTCTTATACTATGCAGAAAAAATTTCGAAATCATCTTGCAGCTACATTAATGGAACTGCCGATGACAATGGATTATATTTAATTAATCCGGATCCAAACAATTTGCTACCTTTTTACGTTTTCTGCAATTTTTCGGGAAACGTAACAGGTAAAACTTTGAATAGGCCTAAATTACTTTATTTGATCAGGCTTAGACTAACAATTATGATTTTTCGGTGAGTTTAAGTGGAGAGCTATTTCGTCACCTGAAAAAGAGGGTTTGAGTCAACTTACATTATATTGTATGTCAGTGCAGCAGCAATCATTAAATTCCAAATTTTATAGAGTTTTTCAGATCTTGTTAAAACTTTTTGGAATGTTTTTTTGTGACTACAAAACCTGAAAAGCAATTCTTCAAAATGTATTTAGGCCATAACCTTGGTAACAAGACACTTCCACAACAACGAAAGCTCATTTTCACGCCATAACCTTTTTCGATAATGTAGAACTATACACTAATCATACTAAGTTAAAGTTAAGATTTCAATGAGAAAAGGTCCTGAAAAGAGGTATGTTTAATTGCTTGTATTAACTTCAAGAAAATTTTTTGTTGCATTTTCATGAATTATGCTACACTGTGGCTTAAAAAGACATATTATGGAAGGCATGACTTGAAGCAAAGAAGTTAAAATTTTTTACTTCCTGTAATCTTTGTAGTAGTTTTTTTTTTTTGATGAAAGGATTTCACTAACAGGTCACGACTGCTGAGCAACAAACCATAAGTCAGAACGAACAAGAAGTGTGATTGTGCATAACTTCAGTGCAAAATTTATTAATATTGGTGTCTGAAGTGCGTAGAAAACTAAAAGAATTAACGATCGGTACAAAATAATACACGACCGATTTAATATCTCTACAAATGTAAATCTAAGCGGGATTTATGTTGAGCCCACATGGATCTGACTCAAATACGCAAGATCAAGTTTCTTACGCACTCCGTACTAACACTAGGATCACCAGAATTTTTTGTACTTAGAATTACCACGGAGTCTTATTGCACATTTTCAATAATGCAACGTTTTTTCTCTACAATTGCTTGCCCTTAAATTATTTTTGTTCCTTTTAAATGAAGGCAGTAGCCTATCCCAAAAAACGTGAAAAATAAACAAACTCATGCGCAGATGTTACCAGTCTATTTTCGCGCTGGAAGGTAAAATGTCTGGCCGCCTTTTCTTTTAAATAGGCCATGAGTGAACGCTTCTAAAAGTTAACATGAGAACAAAAGAGGTCTACGAGCTATTAATTGAAACTATCATTTCAAGAATTCCAGTTTGGCTTCACTTCACACCAGCTTTGTTTTAAATAAGAAGTAAAAATTTTGTTGCTTTTTCCTTGGCTTGTTTACCTAATTTGTATTTCACCTTTGCTTTGATCAGAAGTATAATTTTCATTTTTGACTAAAGTTGTAAATTATTGTGAAAACTGCACTGAAGGTTGTTTAAATCGGTCGAGCAAGGAATTTTATTGGCAATAAGCACTTTCATTATGGAGTAAACACGGTTGTACAGTAGAAGGATGTGAATACAAATACGAAAGTGCCACTGTGATAGTCGGTGCGTAGAGCAAACATCTCAACGACAAGATCGCATCAAGCAACATATTCCGCAATGGTTAAGACAGCAATTGACCCATCCACGTCGATCTCAACCACACAGATCGCGCAAACGTGACGACACCACACCGGATTGTGACTCTGCCATTGGTCATGATTTTTAAGATAATGATCAATGTGCATTAAACTATGATAATAAGTGTTTTTCGATCCTAGCCGCAGAACGCAGCTCTTTCTATTTTAATCTCTTAGAGACTGCTTATATCAAGACTCAGCGCCCGGTGTTATGCAGACAGAAAGAGTTTGTTTACACTCACAAACTTTTTTGATAATCGCGGCGTTCTTATTTGACCTCCTGGTGCACTTTCTTTAGCATTTCGCTATAGCGAAATCTTTCTTCAAGCGCGCTTTACAATACTAGCGCTATCAGTGGCTTGTTGTGATTGTCTAACGTCCAAATTATTCACATAAAACACTTATTCACTCTAGATAAGTGTTTCTTAACCCTTTTTGACGCGATACCTCCACTGATGAGAGCGTCACGAAAAGCTTATGTCTCAAACAGCTTTATTCAAAGCTATATTGCAATGCTTCTTCTATGGTTTAAACTTTGCTTCATGCCATGGAACGTAGAGAAACATCTTTGTTATCGAACGCTGCTCTTTTGGCTGCAATTCATGTTGATGTAAGGTATCAGGGACTTTTAAAATATTCTCAGAAAACAGTTGCACAAGCCGATTTGGTAATATTGTGGAGACGTTTGCAAATTGGAGAATGTGTAGTGTCATCCTCAGAATCTGAAGATGGATTTACTTCCGCATGGGAGGTTGATATTACTGATGAAATACTCGCCACTTCGGATGCGAATGCAAATGATCTGGAACTTCGAATGCCAGCCCATCACAATGACCACGGGATGAACAAAATGTAACTAAAATGATTACTAGAGCTGGAGTCTCGGCCAAAATCGTCAAGACCGAGATGAGACAAGATATTGACGTTGCGAGACCGAAACCAGGACGTGACACGTGACTTTTGAAACCAACCGTTCACAAAATGTCGCGAATACTTTTAGCACTAAATTTTTGACATTCCGATGAATTTCCTGACACGTTGCAATATACCAGTCTATGAGGTATTCAACAAAAAACAACCTATTTAATATGAAACAAGCGCAATCTTACTCTCTACCACCTTTATCTCCACGCTCACTTTATGTTCATTGATTTGAAAATCCCCATTTGATTCATTTGTTTTGTGATGAAAATGATTTTTGGTAGCAACTAGCAAGATTCAAACGTCAAGCCGCTTTTACCGATTGCCTGTTATTTTGTGTGTAAAATGTGAATGCGCACGGCGCAGCTTATCTCTGCCTTATATCTTTTTTTCAAAATTCATGTAAAAACATGAATTCCGCATTCTGCCGAATGCAGAATAAGACAAAGAGTAAAAACGGCTATTAGTAGTAGCCGTTTTATAGAAAAGCAGAAAAAATACAATTGTACCACTAGTACGAGACATGACCATTTTCCAAGACGTAACGGTACCGTGACAAGACCAAGACCGAGACTTCAGACTTTCGAGACGAGACCGAAACTTTGAAAAATAGTGTCTCGAGAAACTACAGCTTTGATGATTACGTGCTTCAACAACCAGGCCCATCTTCTTAGGATCAAGGAAGCAGAATTCCACCTTTAACGCGTTGCTAATGTCGCTCTTGCTTTACCAGTTTCTCAAGCCAGCGTTGAAAGAACTTTTTCGGGTTTGAGATACACTTTAAATAAGTTGAGACTTGAGTTTAGAGAAAGCATAATCAAAGCAATAATGTTTCAGCGTTACAACACTTGAACCCTTCGTTTACAGTATAATTGATCGGCTTTCAAAAACGTTTGAACAATTTTCTTTTTCAAATGCTTGTTCGTTATTATTTTCCTGTTTTGATGATGATAAGTTGATAACATCAATATCATAGCTGTTTTGATCGTAAAATGTAAGTTCAATTAGTTTATTATCAATCTGATGTTTATTCTTCTTCTTCTTTCGTTTGAGGGCTCATGGCAGGTTTTCGGCTAGATGTTGAAGCCAGTTCTTTGTATCATTGGTTACGTTAGTGAGGTTCTTTACGGTGTTGGTTGGACAAGGAGATTGCAATCAAACAAGATGTGCTCCGCATTTGAGGTGACAGCTCCATACACACAGGAAGCTGATATTCTGAGTCCCCATTTGTGGATTTCTGCATCAAACCGCCTTACTCCAGCTCTAAGACGATTTAGGGTTACCCATAGTTTCCTAGGTAAGTTGGATCCAGGTGGTGCAGTGGTATCCAAGGTTAGCGTCAGCTGTTTAGGGCGTTGATGTTTAGTCCACTCTTCGTTCCAAGCCTCGATAATATCGTAGTTGCAGTTATGGTGTTCTGCTGCGTAACGGTAGAAGGGGTGCCGTGACTTCAGACGTTGTAGGCGTAGGCTCTGTGGGTCAGGTACCAGACTGTGCAGTGGGTGTTCTATGTTGGCCCATGAATCGTAAAATACAAGTATTTTGTTGGTCACATAATTTCTTCTTAGCTTGGCTGGGGCAATTCCTGAGAGTAAAGAGAGGAGATGTGTGGGAGTGGGTTTTACGTAGCCACTTATGATCTTCATGGTATCATTCATGGATACGTCCACCTTTGGGTATGGGAGCTACGGCTCCATACTGGAGTGGCATACTCTGCACTGTTGTAAACAATTTCAAAGGCTGTTGTTCGGAGAGCTTTAGCATTCGTACTCCAAGTTGACCCAGACAGGCATCTGATAAAGTTGCTTCCTGCCACTTCATCCGATGCCTGTCTGGATCAACTTGGGATGCAAATGCTGTTCATTACTATTAAGTGAAGTAGTTGGTTGGAGGTTGGTTGAGTTACGCGATTTTCTTCAAAGAAAGTGGAATTAGCGTAGTCTCACTACTTCTGCTAATATTTATCTCCGTACACATTTGCTGTTATGCAAAAATGAGCCAGCAAAATAATTGGTATGGAAAAGTGCGGTATTGTGGTAGGAAAAAATTCCGTACCGTCCTATTAAATGAGAAATTTAGGCAAGTATGGAATTCTGGTAGGATATTTTTTTGCAAGTATGGAGTACAAAAAAACATTCTCTACCGTACTGTATCTAATCTCCTGCTAAAAAGATGAAGACTTTTTCAAAGATCCCCCAAAACTGTGCCACAAAAAGAACCCTTATGGTTTTGTTTAGCCTCATTCCAGAGATGATAAAAGAAACAACTTATTAAAAATTTAGATAAAAAAATAATTAACTTGTTTGTCTAAAGAATGTTCACAGTTTTTTATAATGACCTGGAGGAGTTTATTTTACTTATTTTACAGAGACAGTAATTCGGCATGACAGCATGGAGGAGCTTAGTTTTTCCGGATGTGAGCCTGCTTTCTGCTACAAAAAGAAAGTTGTTTATGATGCCAGCTTGCGACAAATATCAGCTGTCATTGAAAAATCGAGAAGCTGTCGACAGTTCATCAAGGTAAAAAGCCAACTTAAAATTTTTACTCAATACAATGTTTTTTCAAAAATTTGGGTGTTTACGAAACATCTTGTTAACCAAACAAACGTAGAATTAAATCCTGCCTCTTCTAATTTCTTCTGTTGGTAAAATTTTTTGAACTGTTGCCTTTATTTAGGCTAAAGTTTTGTCTGTCAGGACGATCAACGTCATGAGAGCTACAAAAATAGTAGCTATTTTACCAAAAACAGCATTATTAATTTACTTTCAAAATGGCTTTGCGCACAAGATTTACAAGATGCAATTACAGAACAATTAATCAATAACGACGTCACAAGTGGAATTAATATAACAATTGTGGTAAGCTAAACTGTATAAAAAATATATAGAGGCGATATGATGTTAAATATAAAACCTATAAAAAGCTAGTTAGTTCCACAAGTTTGATGGCAAAAAGGTTTTTTAAATTTTTAAATTTATATTGGTTACTCGGTTGTCAGTTATTTTTGTAATTTGCACTGTTTTCTCTTTCTTGGGTGCATAAACTCTGCTATGTGATTGTACTTCAAAAACTTTCATCTCCAATATCAAAATTATGCAACGTTAAAATATGGCTTTTAAGTGCAAAAAATATGGCAAAGAAATATTTATTTGACCTTTTGCAGTTAAATTCACTCACAAAAAACATTCTCAAATAATTTTTCGCACAGCAAAGTTAAAAAATGTGTGTGCATTTAACCGAGACCGATCGGTGGTGTAGTGCCAAAGCGTCCTAGGTTTAATTCCCTTGACAAGTTATACCAAAAGCCTTTGAAAAATGTTATTCACAGCTTCCCCTCTTGAGACTCAGCACAGAAGTGTTAGAGTAAAGGAAAATTCGCCAAGTTCATTTCTTAAATCTTTGATTGAGGCACATAACAAGATATCTCTCTTTATGTGGCAGACAGGTGGTATTTTGATGCGGTAAAAAAAAGCAATGCTTTTCGATCCTCATAGAACTTCTCATTTCAAGGTCCTAGCTATGCCTTAGATCTAAGTGCTGAGTTCATTGCTGACACCAACGCAAAAGAGCCTTGTGTTTCCCGTAGTTTGAAATACGGAACACATTTCTCATATTAGGTTATTTAGTGGTGTTGTTTTCTTTTGATTTCTCTTTACACTTTCTCAAGTTCTCGCTGGCTACGCGTTATGTTGCATGTTCTTTTCTACCAGTTTTACCAAATAGTCTTCGTTTAGACAATTAAAGAAATGAACTATTTAGTGGTAGGCCTATTTCACGATTTGGTTGCCCCGCTTTTGTACTTTTGTTTGTGACATTAACATCTTTGCCTGCGCTGTTTTCCTTTAATTCGGCCTTAGCATGAAAAGGAGCCATGCCTTTATCCTAAGCCATATAACCTATACGCCTATAACTTTCTTTTCAAACAAAAGCATTTCCTCTTAATCCAGTGTCACGAATGGATGCTATTATTGTTTAATTTTGATCTTTTCTTAAACTTGGACTTTTATTACATTTAACTTTGCCCCTAATCCAGACCTCTCTACTGTTAAATAAAGATTAGTGTTTTGCAGCGATATTCTTGCAATTACAAATATTAATAATGGGTTTTACCATTTATATTTGTTATCAAAATGATAGTGGATAATTTTGCTGCCTGCTGCTGTTCTCACTGTATTGTGGCAAGCTTTGTAGTGTGATGTCATTTAACATTATGACCTCACAGTGCATTTTAAGCAATTAAATATTAGGATCGCTACGTACCACTTTTTCGTTATGAAGGCGAATTAATATGAACTAACGTCTCTGAACTAAAGACCATGTTGCTTGGCCCTGGTATAAATGCCGCCATGCAAAGAGCAAACTAACTCGAAATGAAGCCATCACAGTTAAGTTACAGCAATAGCGGGGGCCCCAATTAATAATGTCGAGATCAAGAATATCAAATTAGCTGTCTGCTGGGGCAGCCTCGCCCAATTCCAAAGAAAATTACTTTAACATATAGATTATATGCAGCTTGACACATTTTGTTGCAAACAATAAGAACAGGCCATTTTTACCTCCTTCTCTTCTCCTTGAGTGATCACCAAGTCTTTTGCTTTACAAATTCAAATTTGTAGACTTCATTTTTCGATGAATCTTTTTGAATGTTTTGATGGATATTGCCAAAGATTCACGCTATTGAGAAAGAAGAGCCAAGATGTACTAAAAAACTTAGTTTTTCTAGAAATTGCAATTTTGTGAAATGTAGGAAACAAAATTTTGCGTTTTTTTAACTGGTAGACTACATTTAATAAACATTTACAGACTTCAGTTTTTGATGAATATTTTTGAAAACGTCAGCAGATAATGCAAAAGAACCATGCTTGTGACGAAAGTAGTCTAAATGTACCAAAGAACTAACTTTGGTTTAACAATTTTAAGTTTGTTTTCTCTAGTAGGATAATTGTTCAACTAAAAATGAAACATGGTGTATGGCAACCAATTTTTGATCACACATTATAAACTAATCCTTAACCCTAAGCAATTGGAGTCATATATTGCTGGAAAAGAAATTCCTAAGCTTTCAAAAGACAGAAATAGTTAGTACCTAACTATAACGTTGTTGTATTAAAGTTACCTGTTTTTACTGACCTAACCACTTTTTGGGAGGGGTAAAAAGTTACACCACTGATCTTAAAGTTAAGTTTTTTCAGTAAAACAACAAACAGTAATCGTCCATATTATGCACTATCGGCATCGCATTGAAATAATCATTAATTTGTTGAAGAAAGTTTGAAAATTGATTGAGAAATGAGGTCACAAATCAGTTGTTTAGTAAAGTGATTTTGCAAATAGGTTGCAATTTTCATAAACATCTTCATATTATGATCTGCAGTAGCCAAAAATTTGTGGTAATGGTATGGAACATATTATGACATTATAGAGCCAGCTTTAAGCGCACAAGCAAAAATAGGGAGAAAAAATGCTTATATGACTTAAAGTTCTTAAATAAAAAAGTGCTTGTAGCATTGTCAAATAAGCAATAATTGTCGTAGAATTGTTTTTGTCTAAAGCACCTTATTAATAGCTTCTGAAAAAACGTTTTATCGCGTTTCTGCCATGATTACTTTTTTAGAAAGAACAAAAACAGATTGTTCAATGAATCGTTGATTGTTTAGATCCCCCAAAAATGAAAGTTTTTGTAATGTGGTAAGTCGGAAGCTGGTTTTTGTTTGAGAAAAAAGCGGTTGTCCTCTGTCAAGTAATGCAATTTAAAAAAAATTATATTTGATTATGACGTCATCATGACATCATCAATAACCTTGTGACACTCACCACGGCGTGGTGATCAATCGTGCCAAGTTTGATGCTTGCATCTTAAGCAATTTCAGAGAAGTTAAAACAAACAGACAGGCAGACAGACAGACAAACACACAGACAGACAGACAGACAGAATTGCGCTTTATATATTAAACACATAACCATTTAAAAACCAAGAAATTAGCTATTAAGTTATTGTTTTTACCAGCCACTTTTAGAGATTTCATTAGCCACGTCCGCCTTGTCTGTCATGCCCTCATGCAAATTCAAACTTTGAATATATAATCAACGTTATTTAGTGAAACCTCAACCCATTACCTCGCATTGGAACTGTAGAAAATACGAGTTATAAAAAAATAAAACTTTGATTACAAACAAATAAAACTGTAGAAAATACGTGTCAAAAAAAAATTAAACTTTGGTTAAATTACATTGAAACTCATATGAACACCTGCATGAATGCATGAGAATTTTGCAAATGAAACGCAACCGCTTTAAAATACAACAGCAACCATCAGTATTACGAAGTTGTAGTCGAGAATTAAAAAAAAGGGCGAAGGTTGTAAGATTGCCTTATGTTTAACAGGTCCGTTGTGTTTTCGCAAATAGAAACAAACTGGTTTGGTTATATTTGATTAAAACTTTGTAAAATAAAATAAAGCGAACAGTTTTTCTAACATTTGCATTCCAAAATCGCTGTTTTAGATCATTTTATTTTCTTAAAAAAATCTTAAGTTTAAACATGACGAAAAATTTTTCAAGTTTTCGTCCGCAATGATTATGTAAAATAATATCCATACAACGCCTGGCTCTAAGCATGCCAAGTTTTCATCATTTAAATCAATTTTTGTTCATATCATACTCACCAGTACAATTATGAATGATGGATATTGAGCAATAGTGCTATTTTGAGTACAAGTGGCAAAAATTTTGTTTCTAAGAGGATTCAAAATGTGTCATAAATGGGTAATATTATTCACAGCACCAAAATTTCAAAATCTCATTTAACATAGAACCGCTGCTTCTTTGTATTTAAAAGTTTCAGCTGCGTTTGTTTGGCCGAATAAGTAAAATGTTATAGCAAAGACATACTTGTCAAACTTTTTTTGCCATAACAATTCACAAAAAGTGCTTGACCGCAGAAGAAATTGGTAAATAATTTATATAGGCGCCTTGACTTGGTCAAGGTTTCTGTTTTATTTCCATGGCTGCTGTTCCGGATACTTCCAAAAAGAATAAAGTGATTACTCTTTTAAGGATCATAAGATTCTAATTGATAACATCTGAACCAATTCCTTAACTGTTGGTAACAATAGGAAAATAATGAATTTCAGAAAAGTGGTTATTACATGATAATGGCATAACAATTAACAATTGTGGGACATATATGACCCAGTATCCATCAAAAGGTTGAGAAGATACGTGTGTAAACCAACCGACCAACGTACGAATGAAGTTTTTGCCTTTAAACAATATTTTTAGCTTCGATGCATCCATGTCGTGCACATTTATCATGCAGCTTGGCTCTCACGTTATGGCACACAACAATTATACTGGGGAGGAGCTACTTCTAGGCGCCCTCAATACTGCGCATGTGGAGAATCAGGTAAATTATAAGTAGTAAGGTAACTAGAATGAGAGCATAAGAAGCCGTCCTCACACCATAAGGCCAATGACTCAAAACGTGATAAAAAAAAGCCACTTAGGAAAAAGCGGAAAAATGTTTTTTAAAAAACATTTCCGTACATTTTGTTTCTCTTACTGACAAAGTTGTAAAAGTCAAGACATCGAGTACAGTAGAACTTATTAGAGAAAAAAATTGTGTTTTAGTAAACTTTTTAAATCGACAATTTCATCGCAAATTGTTGCAAAAATTAAGCTACTACTTACATAGTGTGATGGTTTTACCCTTGAAGCCAATTTAAGAATTATTTTCTCCTTCCTCGAATCAATCTCCAATCAAAATATGCAAACAAGTCATAGATCGAATTAGTTTAATGATTTTTGCATAGAATTCAGTGAAAACTTTCATTTTGCTAAAATAATGCTGTAACACTGTACGAGTACCTTGCCAATTTACTTTCTGCTACCCTGTTGCATGTTTCCCAAAAAAATTTTACGGTAGCTAAAAAATCCAACTTAAAAACATATTAAACACAGTGTCAGGTCGTAATATGCTTTTGATTGCAATTGCTCACAAACATGGCTTACTATGATACAGGCCTGCACATCGCACAATGCTATTAAAAATCTAAGGGCGTATTGTGACGTCAAAATGCAATAGTTCTCAATCGGCGGACTTGTAAAATCGACTCGCACAAGGTCGATAAACTTGATTTTACTGGTTTTTGTCGTGATTCTTCATCGTATGGCCGAGAAAATATATGACAGTAGTTGTCAAAATGAATATTACTCAAAATACCAAAGTAGCTCATGCTCGTGCCAAGATTAAAATGGTCAGAACTCATGTGAAAATATTGCTAAGTGAGGACCAACATGTGAAATGCGCAATTTCGTAAAAACAAAAGACGACCACTGGCACGCTGTTTCTTTAAGAACTCAAAATTTTCCTCTGCTCTCATCTGTAAGAAATGATTCATATTAAGCATAGATAAGATAGATATCAAAAATAACATTATTCTTTTTTACCACATCGCCAGAAATATCAACTAGAGTCATTTTACGTCATCTGAAATATTGATCGACAAAAGTGCATTAACAAGATTACCCAAATTTTCTGGAAGTACAAAACAATATTTGCTGCAGTTATTACCTGAGGGTAGATTCGAAACACAGCATGATCTGCAAGAAGAAATTAGATTTTACTTATTTTATTCTTTTTTCACAACCTGCATGTCGGACAGAAATAAAATAAGTGCCTCCAGAATCTTGTCTTCATTTGCTGACCTCCTTTACCAAGGGATCAGTTGTAAAATTTTGTAATGCAAAATATTTGTGATTAAGTGTCAAGTGAAATTTAGCCAACTTTATTGACCCGAAGCAAGTTTGAGCTAAATTAGTTGGAGTAATTTTTGTCAGGGTTTGATTCGTGATTGAAATGCAGCTGGGTACGTGCTTTTAGCACGTTCGCCAATTTAAACCAAATAGTTTAAGTATTCATTATTTGTAGTTTTGATAACCGGACATCGAGTATCATTTAAATGCCCATACATCATTGGGCTGTGAACATTTATGATTTTGTAAAAATCAGCCACAATTTAAATGAAAGTAGCGGTGCCAGCAATATCATAAGTTACTCCTGCATGCGTTTTAAGAGCACACACTTTTTCGTCAGAATTTACTTGCAAACACGTGGAAATTTTTTGGCGTTGTATAGGTTTGGGAGCCTCAGAAACAACCAAGTTTGGACAATTTGATCAGTTTTTCTTTATCAAGAAAATGCAAAACTTTAATATCTGACCATTTATAATTGTAAAAGTAAAATTTGATCTCTAAATTTGAAATGGATCTCCTTGGTTTTTTCTCTAAGCCAGTTATTTTGAATGCGTTTAAACAATTGCACATAATCAAACAATAAAATATGTTTTCTTTTGTCTTTTATCATGTATTAGCTATGATATGGAAGATACGAAAAAGGACCGGTAAACTCAATTGCTGCGAAAAACAATGGCTTTTAAATTTTTTCCTGCACTTTGTATTACTGAGACAAACTACATGGTTTGTTCGTACAAGAAACAAAGGAGATAACATGCAACACAGCATTGTATTAGCAAGTAAACACAGTTTGTTAGCTGGTTTTCTAAATACATCTTCACCATGATATAGCAACGCAGGTTTGTCGTATGCTGTATCGATTACGTAATAAAGCTCAAGTTTCTGGCGATTATCGTTTCATACAGCGTTGCAAATATTTTGGCAATTGGTAAATAAAAGTCTTAATGCAGCCTGTGGTATGCGCTATTGCACTATCTGTATGGAGAGATAACTGAACAATCTGACAATGCAATCTGTAGAGTATGTAAATGTATTTTTAGTAACCAAGTAGCTGTTCATACTTTTGACATGTTCAAGCAAAATAATTGCTGGTAAGAAGGTTCCACACAATGCAAATATCTTACTGCTTTTTGAATATGGGATCACCAGTGAATATTTAAGCATCTCGGAGACGACAATGAATCAATGCAACATCTCACATTCCTCAAAGAAAAAAGAACACCGTTTGCTAGAAAGTATAATTTACGAACTTTGTGGTTAAAAATGGCATTCATTTTTTTTAAACTCTGGCAATACTTTATTCTCTTGGTTGCGAGAGGAACATGAATTTTTTTTGTTGGTTTTGGAATTGCTAGGGTGAAAGGGTATCACACTTGATAAAGCACACGTACATGCTAGTTCGATAGCGTTCGGTCAAATGCCGCTCCCGCATAACAGTGTTTTTTTATTAGGTAAACTGTCATTCCATCAGTAATGACGTGGTTTAGCATTTCGCTAGCATTTCAACCGGCTGCCAAGCCGGTTGAAAGACCCCAAACAAATGAAAGTTTTAGTAATGTGGTAAGTCGGAAGCGGGTTTTCGTTTGAGCAAAAAGCGGTTGTCCTCTGTCAAGTAATGCAATTTTTAAAAAATTATATTTGATTATGACGTCATCATGACGTCATCAATACCTTATGACACTCAACACGGGGTGGTGACCAATCGTGACAAGTTTCATGCTTGTACCTTAAGCAATTTCAGAGGAGTTAAAACAGACAGACAGAATTGCGCTTTACGTATTGAAATTAGCTTCGATGCATCGGAGTTGTAATCCAGTTTAGCGGTAATAATTCCTACGCTGGTTGGCTTTCATGTAGCGGCACCCGATAATTATACTGGGGAGGAGCTACTTCTCGACGACCCCACTACTGCGCAAGTCGAGAAATAGGTAACTTTTGTTTATCCTTTGGCTATTGGAAAAGCTTTGCGAAAAGACCAACAAATTTTCATTCATAAATCACCTTTGAGCTGACATATAATTTGGAGTTACTTGTAAACTACTGCTGGCACAGCGTATTTCTATAACAACCCTGCAACTCAACAAGGAAAAATTGTGATTTAGCGCCTTTCGCAACATCGCAAACCCCATGTGGACCTTGAACTCACCATCTCACAATTACGAGTCAGCGTTTTATCGCAACAAGCTATGCATCCGTGATTGTTGTAGAAAATTTTGTGGATAACTTGTTAAGAGAAAATAAAAAGCCACTACTTTACGATCTGTCTCGAACTCTGGTCGTCAACTACTTGAAAAACGCTGACAAAAATATATTTTGGAATGTTTTGCAAATTTGTTTTTCTTTTTAGAAGTATAAAAGTAAAAAAAAATCAGAAAATCTAAACCACAAAGAAAGGGAGAGAGAGAGAGAGAGAGAGAAAGAAAATTTGCTTTTGCATAGAAAACACAACTAAACCAATACAATAAAGCTTTGTCTACACTGAGGCCATGCCAGGGTAAGCGCGGAGTTATATGTTGTTTCTATTATGTTGGTACAGTTGCAAGCCTTGCATCACCTGCTTCGTACGCTTAAAAAATTTAGCCTCGTTTTCGATTTCTCAACTTGTACTAGTGGCAACTGGTGCGTTTACTGCGATTAAAAATTTTATCGTTTTTAGGTCCTATGCAACTGCTTGGCTAAAGTGATATTTATTACAGATTAATTTTCAAAGTAGCTTTTCGAAGTAATTTTGGGGTAGAATTTCTTTAAATAATTTCGTCATTTTGGAGTTTGCTCATTTAGATGCACTAAGGCAGGTGTAAGGCCTATTTGTTTTGTGGCTGATATCCTACCTCGTTGTGTAGCAGCAGCCTTTACTATTGCTGTATGGCGTCTTGAATTAGCTGAATAGGTTTTGAACGTAAGAAAGTGGCAGTGAATGAGTTAAGTAAGTCAAAAATTGGAGTTTTATTTTAAACAACATTTAGGCTATTCCTGTTTATATGTCCTATTAGTTACTTTGTTTTCAGTTTTCAGTTGGCAATCACATTTGTGTTAGCTTTGATATTAATTATGCCATAGTTATCTAGTTGTGATATAATCTAGCAATAATAATCGTAAAATGGTTGCAAATTACGTCTTCATCATTAAACTAATAAAAAAAGTGATAGGCTAATAAATGCAGTACAGAAGCATCACTGTCTACTACAGCACTTTGGATTCATATCACAATAACTAATCACGAAATTTTCCTTGGATGTCTTTGGGAAAAAATGTTGGTGTGAACAGAAAGGTATGAAGTTCATTTTTTAATGAGCATGATTAGTCGCAATAAATTTTTTATTGTTTCATGATAACTCTTAATTGCTAATATGTAAAATGCCTTGCTTTTTGGTGTCAAATTTAGTTTTTCGCTCGATGTGATTGCATTCTATGGATAGTGTAAAGGTATGTGCAGACTTCTTGTTCAAAAAAAGAAAATTAGTTTTAATTTTTTAATATCAAGATAAAATTACGATAGTCTAACTTTGCATTTTCATTTTTTTCAATAGCAAGACTATTTTTTTAAATTATTCGACAAAAAACAATAATTGATGGTGTAGACACTAGACCAAGGGTTGGAAACGTACTGCTCGCTGGTTACACGAGGCTCGAGAGCTTTATATGTGTGGTTTGTGAAGCCTGCCGTGAAGTACAGCCAAAAGATAGATTTCTTTTTTTATAGCAAAAAACGTAAATTTAGCAAAATTGAGTGACAATGCAAAAATCTCATTAAAATACAACCTTAGTTTGTACTGAAACATATTCTATAGTCACAGTGTAGTCATTTAATGTATTCAGTACATAAAAACATTAATATAACGTTTTTATGTTTTAATATAATATTTTTTCGCAAAAATTTCAAGGGTGGCTTCCTGAAGACTATATAAAAATTATGCCCCTCTATTGAAACTAGTTGACCACCCCTGTTGTAGACGATGTGCGAACAATACAATGCCTTCACAAACTTTGCGTGACTATACAAGTTTATTTGTGTACATAACTCTGACCAAGTGTCTGCAAGTGATATGCACGATATGTCAGAGTTTTGCTTAAAAAATTTTATAGCTTGTATATGTGCATCTGCTTCTTGTTTAATGGGTAGCACATGATTATTGTAGTCAGCTGTACTATTGTGTTAGTGTCGCAATGGCAGCAGTTTTTGGATATTTTCTAAAAATTGTTTCAAAAAGAATGCAATTACCCAATAAATGTTCAAGCACTGCTTAAGTTTGTATTCAATCAGGAACTAGATTCTAGATACACAGTGAATTAATAATTTTGTTCTTATGAAAGAGCGTTTTTCTTTACGATAATTATGAAATTGAATTTTGCACCATGGTGTTTATTGCCCCAAACTTTTCTTTTTATTCCATTTCTTCATTCATGTGCATGACTCTGTTTGGATGTTTTTGTCAGATTGCACCACCACAACTTTTAGACTGCTCGACCCCACCACCTATTTGCCGAATAAAGTTAGGGGTATTTCGTTAAGTGCCACACCCAAGTGCACAAAATTTAATTTATCGATTTCCCCTTTACTATTCCTTTTATGCCGATCACGAAAAAGAGAAGCTGGGAATACTGTGTATAAGAATTTTGTGAAATGATTAACAAGGCAATTGTACTCAGGCCTAACGACGGCAAAGCCAACATTCTAACCAATAGACGACTGCGCTAACTATTCCAACCACGAAACCGGTTTTGTATGCCGACATGATACAAATATGCTTATCAAGTTTTGGACAAAGTACCAAGCTAATCTATACTTCTTCTTTTTCTTTCGGCCTATTCCCGATTAGGGGTCGCCACAGCAGATATGTGCATTTCTATGACATGGCATTTGTTTTACGGTCGGATGCCCTTCCTGCCACCAACCCTCTCTTCAGAGGGAAACTAAAGTAATCTATACTGATTCGATTAATTTTCTTTACATAATGACGTTGATCATCAGTAAGAGGCTATAGTGGACTTTTCACTGCACATAATATTACATTTTTTTAACTGCGATAAATTTACTTCCAACTCCATTAAAGACCATTACTTTGTTGCATGTAACAAAAGAAACTGAGTGGATTGAATTTTCGATTGTTCATGATGGCTTAAAACTGGAGTGGTGCAAACAAAATTTAGTTACATTTGCATGTGATTTGTTTTTAGAGTGATAATCTTAAAAAATGCTTGTTTGGTAGACCAAACCGCTTTGGCGAGAGGTTTTTCCGTGACCAGAAAATGAAAATATTGTTCAAAAATTTTTTTATGAGTGCTTGATTACCATTTATTGTGGAAAATAATTATTTTTACTTTTTGTAGACACATGCCAGTATTATCTTTCGAGCGTCAAATCTACTCTACACAAAAAGTAGCTGTTTGTAATACAATTAACAACAAACTATTTGCAAAAGCGTATAAAAGGAGGAGCTAACAATCGACCCCACTACTTCGTATGTAGTAAAGGCACATAAACTAAATGATAAAGTTTCAGAAAGTGAGGATGTAGTACTACTGGTGTGGAAAACTAATTAATTTAATTATCATATTTATTTACTGTTTTGTTTCAGCTAGATATTTGATGTAGTACTATTGTAATTCAAAATGATCTATTGTAAATTGCCTCAGTTTGGTTTCTTTTGCAGCTGCTTAAACAGTAATTCACCCTACAGTTCAAGTATTAAGTAGTTACTATGGTTTAAATGGTATTATTGCAGACGAATGAAGTGAGATATCAACCGTTTTTGAAGATATTGCAACGGAAAATAAGGACACTTCTGCTACCCCACCGAATGCAGTTACACAAGCAAAAATTTGCAATCACATCTGGAACAGTAAAGGAGCACGAAATGACAACTCTTTGACTGTGTAATCATTGCTGGTGGTATTAATTTAAGCTGCGTTAATTTGCTTTTGCTTTTGCTTTTACTGATCTGACTAAACCGTTTTTTTGTCCAACGATATAATCCATTGGCTCCACCACTGTTCATTTTCAAAAACTAAACTAATGCCAAAACGTATTACTGAAATCAAAATTTGAAGATACCTAGAACCGCTTTAGACCAGAGTCGGAAGAGGCGCGCACAAAAATGGTGAAAAATAGATTAGTGCTAGTTGATACCTACATGTATTTGCAGTTTAAAGCGATTTGCCAGAAATATCAGTTTTATTAGCATTGATTTCATATTTTAATATCAGAAATAGTTTATGATATGATTCGTAGTGTTTTGCTGTAAAAATAGTAATGATCATCAGTCAATAAATAATACTTTACCAAGGGCACAGCCTGTAAGGGCTCCTGCCTCTTAGCTATTGCAGTGTGCCGAAAATTAGCACGCCGAAAAAAGTGCTGAGCATAGGATATTTGTTCGAACCTGCTTAGAAGTTTCGACATTTCACTTGAGGACAAAACTACTGTGGGCAAAATCATAGTAAAGTGGTTTTCTCGAGAGTACAGCAATTTTGTCATAATGAGATTTCAACAAATAACTTTTGATAACTTTCCTGAAAAGAGTTAACAATTGCCTTGGTTGTTGATAGTGCAATGTTGTAATCGTCTGACAAGTAATTTGCCATTTATTGCGCAAGATAAACCATATTTTGTTTCATAAAAAGTGACAAGAACTATTCTATCATAAAAAAAAGTTTGGAGAATGAAATGATTATTTTATTTGATTTAAATCATTAATTTATTTTGGCTAATTTAATTAATCAACTCCGTAATCCCCATTTACCAAATTGCTGATTGTGCTCTTGTTTGTTTCGTACAATGATTGTTGTAATCTCAGACATTGCTATATGCCATGGTGTCCACTGAGATCTGTGAACATGACTCATAAGCAATCGGTGTTACAGAATTGGCTTCGCAGAAAAAAAATTTTGATTTCCATGAAGAACTGAACTAACGCCCTTTGTTCTCACACGCCTTGATTTTTTTCTCTACTGGGCATTTGGCAGCTTGAGGTTGAAATGCAACTCTCGTGCGTTTTTTGCCTGAAACCGGGCGAGATTTGCATTTTGATAAGCTGGCTTCTCGCTCCAAACAGTAAATAGTAACGTTCTGGCATTTAAAGTAGTTGCTTATCAATTGTTGCTGCACGAAGGTTGAATTTGTTTTCTGCATTCAATTTATTTTACGAAAAAGCCCACGGTGAATATTTGCTTTTTATTTGCCATTAGAAGTTATTTTAACTGAGTTTTCTGTATTCCATTTATTTTAACTGAGTTTACCGCAATAAAAAAGTTTGTTTTTCTTAATTGTTGTGATGAAGAACGACTGAAGGCCCTGAAGTTCCTCCAGAGCCTTTTTCTAAAAAATAGATGCTTTTTTTCTAAAAAAGTAATTACTTTAATGACTTTTATAAGCTAAGTTTAATTTGAACTACTCTCCAAAATTTACAAGATTATTTTCTTCTGCATTTCAAACAAACGATTGTGATGTACTAGTATTTTGGTTGTTTTACTTTGTACTAGATGCCAAATACAAAACAGCTGTAACAAGTCACTTATGTCAAATTGCCTAGTTACTAAGTTTTTTATAGCGATGGTTCCATTTATGTCAATCTTTATTGTTGTACTACACTAGCTGGTTTATTTTGCCGTCATTCAGCCCCTTGGTCTCTGTTGAAGAATCGGTGTTCTGTGAATCGTCGCCGTAATCAAATAAAAAATGATTTGTATCCTTACCAAGTTTTAGTGAAGGTTGGAGTGTGCTTTATTGTGATGTTATACTTTAATGCCTTGTTGATCATCGGAATGCAGACCAGAAAAAACAATTCTGACCTCTTTAAAAAAAGTTCCGTTTGCTCCATTTTCTTTTGTATACGCGTGTCTTTGCTGAAGGCCAAGTTTTACTTGTGGCTTGTAACCTTACGCTGTATCTTTGCTTTCTCATATGACTCCAACAAGAACTGCCTGTCTTGCTATTTTAACTTTTTTCCGCCAGTTCTTACGTATGTATCACTCTTTATTTTTTTTGTTATGTTATCCTTTTTTATTTAAATTCTTTATTTTGTGGCATTAAAATTACCGAGTTGAAACGCCTTCATCGAGCGGTCAGTCGCGCAGTCACCGGCTCTTCCTCTCGTCCTCACCAATCTTCTTCTTTCTGAGCAGGTCTGTCACTTCTTTCAGACTCTAGTTCTGTCCTTGCAGTTCGTTTCCCTCCTTCATCTTTCTTTTTTGCCTTCTCTAGCACGTATGACAGATACGTTTGACCGCCCCCTCTTTCTCTATTCTCAGACTGAAATCGGTTTTTGGCAATTATTTCTTCCGAATAAGGACGCAGTCGATGCACTGCTTAAACAATCTACAGTCACGTTGTAGTTTCTTATCTGTTGTAAACACTCAAGTCCTTTAAGCTGGAGGCGTAGTGTCAAAATGCTTTCGACACAAAAGCCTCCCCTAGTCTTCAATATACAAGTTTTGCTTCCTTGTCATGTTCTTGTTATCCTTGCTGCATCCCACAGAGCATTCTATTAATTCTTTTCTAACATCGACAGCATTAAAACTTTTCGTGCAGCCCTTGTGTTCACCATCTGTGGGTACTTCTCATTATCATGCACTGACCTGCCACTTACTCTTTAGGCCATAATTGCAAAGGCATTCCCTAGAATTCCTACCGTTAATTTGGTTTAGTTCTAAATATCCCTGGTTTTTAAAAGCTTGTAATTGAAGATACGTTACTCTTACGTGAAAATAGGACAAAGGCTTGGACAGCAGAGGATAAGTTTCATCGCCAATTTATGGAGTGTTAAAAAAATGGTTTGTTACCAGGAATTTTTAGTAGCGCGCTTTATTCTACCAAGATTTAGCCAAACACATAACCAGCAATATATTTGCGTCACTTTGCTTACCGTAGATGCCAGGACACCAATGTTGATAGATAATGCAGAAGCAAAGCCCCCCAAAAATGCATGCAAGCAACCTTTTTCGGCAACGCTGCATTGCTAATGGCTTGTAAAACTTGGTTTCACAGAGCTTGTCAGCTATTGTAGATGGTAGCTTTTAGCCTAGTTCAGCTTGATGTGGCTCCAATGGTGGGTGGCAAGGTTTAACAATTGAAGCACTTGTTACAAAATCCAGGAAGTATTGAATCCCTTTAGCTTGGTGAGCACGGTAATAAACGCAAAAAAATGAGCTTAAAGGAAATTTTGTCCTTCCACGAAAACTTTATTAGTTTAAATTTTTTACAAAGTGAAAATAACAAAAACTGCATTTGAAAATGATTACAGACCAACTGCACGCTAGATGGGTTTGTTCATATTTTAACATGTTTTGAAAAGTTGGCGGCTCTGAGGTATTGCCATGCTACTGGTCACAAAAACATGCTTAAAATATTTCTTTCAATTGGGCGACTACATCAACATCATGCTTATAAGCATTAACATTTTTATGCAAATTTAGCTTTAATTAAGGGATTTCCTTAATCTGTTAGCTTGAGTTTGCCATTTTGGTACTAGATTTGTCAACTTAAAGCAAAAATTTTTGCGATTTTATAGGCAATAACGCGCAATTATCAAGTCTAACAGCTTCATGCTGTTGTTACTACAAAGATTACGGTTATGATATAAAAAAAAACAATAAAAATCCACTAGCCTAATCAATAGAGAACAGCAATGTAACTAATAGTAATTTTTTTTTATTTTGCCGTATTTATCCTCCATTTACGAGAAAGCGAAATGTATCGCTATATTTTGAACGAAACGTCGGCACTCGCTTGGGAGTTGCCGCTTGCGATATGTCTGGGGCACCCGTTTTACACATAAAGGCGGAGGCGTCCCGTTAAGTTCCTTGCCCAAATACACAACAAGGAAACTTGCCGGCTTGTTCTCCACAACCTCCCCTAAATGCCGAGCGCCAAGCAGGGAAGCTGTGGATACCATTTTTTAAAGTCTTTTGGTATGACTCGACAAGGGAAATGAACCCCAGGCCTACCGATAGCGAAGCGGATGCTCTAATCACTATGCCATCGCATCGGTTAAATTGTCTATCAAAAACCACTAACTGGTATTTCTCCACTAAAGTTTCGTTCTGTTGACTCATTATCCACCAAAAATATTTTACACATAAAAATTTCCTTAGGTTGATGAGGATAAAATTTTAAAATCTGCATGCCAAGCGTAGACTTGGGAATGTCAGAATATTGACTGCGATGCTCTGTCACCGCGTGAAAAATGCGAGTTCATTTTTGTATATCAGGCGTCACTAAACTTAAACAATATGCCGAATATTTAAAAGACCGGATAAATCCAACCACTTTTGAATAGCTTTGATATTCGGCAACGTTTGATCAAAATTGTTGCAGGATAGTTTAAAATGTAATATCCAAGGTAATGAGCTACCCTTTGCCGCAACACGCCGTATGCACAAAAAAATTTTTGATACCGTTTTCGATAAAAACTTAATAGCTAATTGACTTTAAGAATTATTTTGGACTATGGTTGCTTTGACCCTTGAGCCCATCTGGCAACATCTAATATCTGGTTCGTCTTACGTCTAATGTTTTATCAATAAGTAACGCAGGAAAATATAAATAAATAAGCTGCCAGATTTTTTGAAGACTTAAAAATTAAATTTTCGATAAATGTTTGTGTATTCATGAAAAAGAGAAGAAACATGCTTGCAATGCTTAGAAGAAGAATCTTTTGTTGCATTGTCAATTCAACTAAAATTGTTGTAGAATTTTTTGATCGAAAAGCATCTTGTTGATACCTCTTGAAAAAGCTTTTGATTGCGTTCGTACGATTAAAAGCCTAGTTTTTGAAGAAAGAATACAAATTGTGCAAACAAGCGTCATCTGCGACGCCATCTTATACCCAAAAGAAAAGAAATTTATGCAAGTTGCTAAGGAGAAGGGCTGGCTTTTGTTTGAGCAAAAAGCGGTTTTCCCCTGTCAAGAAGTGCAAATTTCAAAAACTTATCTTTTATTATGACATCACAAATCCTCTTGTAACACTCCAATTGGGAAGGTGATCAATCGCGTCAAGTTTGATGGTTGTACGCCCATCAGTTTTGGAGGAGTTAAAATACACCGACAGAAATAATTATATTCTAAAGCATTATGGTTCTCAAACCGCACGTCGCGACGCCTTGTGACGTTGTTTTACTTTTTCAAGGGCATCGCACGCACTGGCGTTGCCAATTTAGAAATTTTTTGGATGAAAGAGGCGAGAATTAACTGAGGTTAATATCAGTGTCAAGTGTCCGATCTATGCAAATTTGTGACTGACAGCCAGAAATATTGCCATTTGACATTGTGTTTTTGCTTTCTCTACTTGAAACCATTTTTTTTTGAAGATAAATTTTCGGATAGCGGTTTTTTTGCCCATTTTAATTTTTGAAACAAACACACTTTTTTGAAGATCAACATCTTCAAAGTCATTTATGAACATTTTTGCTCATGTCATATTGTTTGTAGGAGGCCGTCGCTCTTCATTTTTCCTCTGAAATACGCTACTGCTTGCTCGAAAAATTGATTTCGCGCCAGTAATTCTCGCTTGCATTTGATCAAATTTGTTCTAATGTAGATACCCTATTTTAGAGTTTCTCTAACAGGGTCCTCGGCCCCCTGGGGGCCCAGAGTGGTTCTTGGGGGACCACGAGCAAAGACCTTCACTAGGTAGTTTTGCAGAGGTCTTCACAAAAATTGCAAAACCCAAAGTGTTGTGATATTAGGTATTCGCCAGTTAAACTTAAATTTGTAATTTTTATTATTACGTAGTAGATTTTCCTTGTGACGTTTGGTGAAACATTTATCTGGAACGTTTTTGAATTATCCAGTAACCTGTATCTTTGTTTTTAATCTGTCGCATTACATGACTTAAGTACCGTCGAGTGGGGCTATTCTGAACACTTCTTTTGCAAAATCTTTTATGCAAATGTGTGGTTATGTTTTTATTTTGTAATTTTATGTTCATAATATGAGCTGAGGTTCATTGAAGCTAGGGTGTAAATTTTGGTTTACTGCGCGTAGCGTTTCATGAGTTTGTGCCCGAATTTCTTATTGTTCATAATAGCCCCGTCGATGGGGCTATTATGAACACTAATTTATTTTTCGCTTCTGTTCATAATAACGAAACGGTTGGGGTTATTATGATCAAATAAACGATGTAGCGCGACGAAAACACAATTCATATATCTTATCTAGCTTGAAATTGTCTTTTCATAAACGCGTATTGATAGTAAACTTTTTGATCTTGAAGTGGTGTTTTTTTGTAAACTCAATGCTATCTCTCCGTTCAGTTCTCATTAAAACAACTTTTAATTATTTTTTATAAATTGCTTACTCATTTCTTCATTTTTGTGGCAAGTTGTATTAGAGTAACCAGCAAACTCAGGTCAAAAAGTAATCAAAAAAAATAACAGATTGAATGGCACATCAACAACAAAAGAAATAAAAATAACGAAAAGACACAAACAAACCATTACCAATGCAAGAAATACAAAGTCATTTTACAGCTCTTCATTTGAAGATTCTTCCCCATAGAAATCAGGCGGAGTATCTCTGCTGTCATCATATGTGATGCAAATATCATCAGAGTCGCTATGTGACGATCTGGTGGCATAAAAAGCTGCAGCTACAGCTGTGTGCCTACTTTTTCTGACACGTTTCGATGAAACATTTCGTCGTGAATTATTTCTTTTTCTTCTGGTAAACAGTCCGCTCGGTCCAGGAATATATTGTTCTATATGCACTTGCTGTACTACTTCCTCCGGTTCTAACGATGCTGGTTGAGGTCCAGTTAGGGAATTTGCAGTACTTTCACAATCAGGTGATCGTTTAGGAACGTTTGTTTGATCATGCGATTTAGCATTTCCATTCCCAACATTCGACCCCACATCATCATGGAGGTCAGATGTTGAAATACCCTTGCCTGGGGCAACATCTATTCGTTTCTTTCGGCGTCGGTTACTTTCAGGAGGACTTCTCATAGAGTGTAATATGTTAATAATTGCACTGCTGACAGCAGATGCTGATTCCTCCGTAGTTTGCGGACCGGTAAGTCCTCCTGGAAGTCTTGCAATAACAGGTTGCGCATTCAAAGGATAAATTCCACGTTTCTTAAATCTAGACTTTAAGTTGTCGTTAGTTTCATGAAACGGACATACTTCATCACACAGTTGTTTCAAAAGTCGTGGAAAGGCATCTTTGGAAAGCAGCTGGGATTGCTTTCTTTGGCTTGATTTCCAAGCATCCAAGATTTTTCTCCACTTTCTTTTCAAGGGGGCAAAAAAAGCCACGTCCAAAGGCTGGAGTAAATGGGTTGAATTAGGTGGTAGGCAAATGAAAGTTAAGTTGTTTTGCTCACTCAGCTCCAGGACACGTTTGGAAAAATGACTGCTTAAATTGTCGCCCAGTATGACTATGCGTCCATTCAGAGTCCGGCAATGCGGGATAAAAGTGAATTCGAACCAATCTGCAAAAGTGTTAGCATCAAACCAACCACTCTTGCTGCGATTGTAACGAGTATTTTAAGGACCGCCTTCTGTCCAAGTTGTCCAAAGGTGCTCCGACTTGTATACCACACATGGGGGTAAAATTTGGCCACTTGCAGATCCACAAAACATCAAAGAAACTGCAGCTTTGGAGCTACTTCGTATTCTTTCTGGATACTTGGTGCTTCTTTTAAAAACACACATTTTTGTCCCAGGGTCATCACTCAAATTAGTTTCGTCGTGATTGAACAGGTTTTGTGGGGGTACTCCATTTTCATCGCCTTCAGCTAAAGACTGCAGTAAATTGTTAAAAAATGTAGTGACATCTTCTGCTGAAAGTGCTGCTTTGCTAGGAGTAAGGTTTTGGCATTTTCTGAGTTTAATTGTGTCCTTATTCCTCTTCAAAAACAGTCTTGCCTATTCCTTACTTGGGAGATTGTCGCTAAACTGTGGAACATGTCTGCCTGCTTCGCAAAGGACTTGCTTGGCAAACATTCTAACGTCAAGAACATCAAATGGATATCCCCATTCTCCGAGACAAGCAAGGTGCTGTGCCATCAAAAGCTCTGTTTCTTTAGAAAAAACAGTCGGATGGCCGGCATTTGAATATCCTTTCCCTTTGCCTTTCATTTGGTTGGAGAGGGTGCCAAGAGGAATTTTGTATTTCTGATACGCCTTTCTTAGCGTTAGAGTACCTTCTTTCACTTCTTTCACGGCATTTAGCAGGTCTTCTGGGGTATAAGCTTTGGTCCTTTTCTTTTTGTTTTCTCGAACCATTTTGAAACCTACAAAAAGGACAATTAATATAGCATCTTGTCACATGAAATAGATATGGAGCTATTTCAAACACCGTTCACAATAGCCCCACACACATCAAAATAATAGGTGTTCACATGTAAATGAATTTGGTTTTTGCATCGAACCGTGAAACAAATTAAATTAGCCTGAAAAGTCATCACAACGCATTGGGCAATCTGCAAAATATCATGTTTTATAATAAAAGACTAACTTACCTCGTGCAGAAACCAAAGTTGACAGCTTTATCTTGATTACCGTTTTCAGCAAAAGTTTTTGAAGCAATCTGCCAGATTAACTGCACCTTATGAAAACAATTCTATACTATGGGTTGTATCTACAGGTAATGGAATCTTGTGACAGCAAGTTGCAGATTGAGGCGTTATCCTGTATACAACTTCAAGAACGTTTGAATTTGCAAAGTTCTTCTGTTACCTAACAGTGCGTCTAGTAATTTTAATTTTGCTCGCTTTATATGTAGACCACCGAAATTTTTCACTATTCAGAAGGATTACAGCAGTGTTTCTCAACATTTTTAGTTATGTGAGCCAATTTTTATGGTAATTAAGTAATACAGAGGTCTGTGGTCCAGTTGCGCCATACTTTTCCGATTTCAGTGATGATCTCCTTGTTAGTTAAAACTAAAATAACAAGCCATGACCCACTAATGGGCCATGGCCTACCGGTTGAGAACCACTGGATTAGAGTCAAAACGTGTTATGAGAACGAACGGAAGGTCTGTATTGTACATTAGAGTAAACTCAAAATGAAAGTTAGTTGCGGATAGAGACAGAATATCTGTTATAATTAGAATTATAGCTGCTGGCGTTAGCCATAATTTGATACTAATTTAATTGATAGCTCTTAAGGCAACTTTAAGACCAACTGCAATCAGAGCTGGGGCCACAAGTGTTGAGAGTCTTTGGATGGGGACCACGGATTATGAAAGTTTGAGAATCGCTGTCCTATTTGTTGTTGTCCAACACCTGTGTTCAATTGAACTTTGACAACAATGTTGTAATTATTGATTTGCTACCTAATAATTACTTGTCACAATGTTGATTTGAATTGGCTCGAAGCAAAAAAAATTGTGGCAGTCAGTTGTATAATGGATGAAAACAAATATCTGTGCTTGTGACCTTAGAAGAAAAAACGTTGTTTTATGCTAAAGACGACTGACCTAAAACGAAATCTCGGAAGAACAAAGACAGCGATCTAGATCAAAAATTCACTTTTACCTTGCACAGTTGCGAACAAAAATTTAAGTATTGTCTAGTGCGTCTCAAGTAAAGCAAGTTCTTTCAAATATGTCGCATCGAAAAAAGTTTGAGAAGCACTGCGTTAAAGTATGGAGATTCATGATTATTTTTATTACTTTATTTAATAAAATTTATTTTATTCATGACTTGACTGCTCAGATGTAGTAACAATAAACAAAAGAATCAAAGATGCACGCTGCAGACCAACAGCCTTTGCTGGAAAAACATGCACAACAGAAAATCTCCTCGATTTCAACGCATTTCTATTGACAAAAGCAATCAATTTTGTGTTTATATACAAAAAAACATTGCTCAAGTGGATGTTAACGTGAAGTAACAAATGTATTATTGCAGGTTCATGTTCCGATTCACAAAAGAAATGCAATTGTGATCAAAACGACCATACTGAAAGAAGTGACGAAGGGTTTCTTACTTACAAAGATCACCTACCAGTTACTGAACTCCAGTTTGGAGATAATGGCCATAATGGAGAAAGGGGTTGGCATACGTTGGGTCCTCTTATTTGTTCGGATTAAAATTGATTCATCATGACCCTGTATAGTATTGCATTTTAGAGAGTTACAACAATTACAAAAGAAGGTTAATTTAAAAAAATAAAGCCTGTTCTTAAACTTGATTCTGAAGATGCTGATCCTTCATCTGTAAGGGATAGGCATACATTGGGTTTCCTCATTTGCTCTGAATAACTTTATTTTAATAGTGCCGTATTTAATAGCGATTTCAAGTGGGTTATGAAAAATTGGAAAAAAACTTTTTTCGAAAAATAAAGCAATTTTTATTGTTATGAAACAATAAACTTCAAACTTTTTACCCGCTTTGAAAGTTTAGGAAAGATTGTACTTTTCTGCTCCTAAATACGGCTTTGATTTTTAGTGAATCTACCATGTTTCTTATTTCTCATTGTTTAATTCACTTGTGTACCTAATCATGCATTTGTGTTTGATTTTCCATTTAATTCTCAAGTTGTAAAACAGAAAAGCATTTTTAAGCACCTCAATTAGCTAAAATAAATTGCTAAAAATTTTTAATGTAAAAAAGATCATCATTTTTTGATCAATTTGCCACTTCTTGCTCTCGTTTCCTTATTTTATTGACACATTTCTGACGGCAGAAACAATTGGACCTTGCAAAGCCGCGTTTAAATCTCGCTTTCTACCAAGTATATGTCACATTTTATTGCAATTAAAACGGTACTTTGGATTTCTTTTATCTGGTTTGATTTTATAAAAGTGAAATTTTCCAATAAAATATTTTTAGTGTTCTGATATACAATCAGTTTCGATCAATCGGCCCACGTTTATTCAAACCACCCGCTTATTTGGACCGTTTTGGATTGGTCCCAAATCCAAATTCAATTTTTTGCAATTTTTCCCGCTTAATTGGACTATTGCCCCCTTAAACACACCAACGTCATCACAAAAATACGCTTTTATGTTCAACAGCTTTTGTTTTTTCTGCATTTTGTTTTGAGAGTTGTTGCGTCATTATTTTCAGTTTGTTGGTGGCAATAGCATACCCGTGGTATACGCAGTACAGTATTTACAAAGAGAGGTTCTTACTTTCTTCACAAACAGTGTTTAGTTTTTGAGTGTTGCCAAACATAATTGAAACAAATGCAATTATCCGCGTGTCACTTTTTGCCGGCCTCGTAGCTGACAAGTACCCAACAAAAACAGGAGCAAAATTTATAGATATTTTGTTTACCTCGCTTAATGAGATCTATTTGGTTTGATTTCAATGGGGGTCCGATTAAGGAAGTTCGACACAGCAAAGCATAGTTTTCGAAAAAAAGCTTAGACGGCAAACTAAGTGGTTTATTTCTTAATAACCTTGACTAAAATGTGTTGTGAACTTGTTTCGCTATTGCAATATCACGAGCAACAGTGTAATCTTTATGGTAAAAAAATGAACCTCAAAAACATTTTGGACGATTCAAAGAACAATTAGGTGCATTATACGCGTAAAAAGAAACATGCGGAAATGCTTTGACCAAATCTTCATTAGTGCAATAGAGCTCATAATATTTAGGAAAAAATAAAATAAAAAATTAAAAAATCTTTAAAACCTCTTTCGTGCTAAGTCTATTTTTGCGACTTTCAATGACATTTTTCATCTTCCTTTTTTCTTTGATTACTTCATTTATGATCTTATCTTTCGGCCTACATTGAAAATAAATCTCTCCGTAGATTTTTGGAGAGCTGGCCGTTTTCTAGTTTGAGTTTTTGGGAAAAGAAATGTTCCTGCTCCATAGAGTAATAATGGTAATATTACTTTATTTATGACCTTTTGTTATAGACCAGAGGTTCATAGCTGGGGATCCGTGAGAAGGTTTGACAGATTTGTGATGGCCTCTATGTATAACATTCACTCCCATTTATTTATGATTTAGACTATCTGTAGCGATCACCGAGACATCAAAACATATACCCAATATTACAGAAGATTACTCTCATGGAATAGCATTGCGACTTGCGAACAGCACAGCGCAGCTCATACACACGAATAAGTTAAAGAACCGAAGCAACGTAATTTAATTTATTTGTGAAAGATCAATCAAAAGCCATTTAATAAAATTTTGAATGCAAAATTTTCCTGAAAACAAAAAATTCTGGATTAAAGTGTCATAATTTTAGTTAAATTTTCTCATTATTTTCTTTTTCAGTAATGTTCATAAACAACTAAAACGGAGAAAAAAGGCTCCTTTACCCAATTACATAATACGTCATCATTTCACATATCAGTTGATTCATTACATAAAAATCGCCCATTTTTTATGGTAGTGTTGAAGTTTGTTGTTTTTTTGCATTGAAATAATCAACACGTTTGAAGAATTTAGCATGAAGAAATATTGATTGATATCCTGGATTGTGCATCTAACTTTACAGCAATAAATTAAAAATCTGGTACCAAGTAGCAAAAAAATTGTAAAATTACTTTCAGCATCATTGTTTCCGATACCAAATGACATGTCAACTTGATTTATAAAAAAGAGATTAGCAGTTTTGGGCTTATCCATGACAGTAGTATAGAATGACCGATTTGGGCGGTTTTAGGCGGTGGTATGACGTCATGAGCCGTTGGGAATTTTTTTGGTTTAGTACTGCGTGTGTTGATGAAAAATGATGAGCATTGGGTTGCCATATACTTTAACAAGAGTGGTAGAGGAGAGTACTTCGACAGCTACAGACTACCTCGTGAGATCATTGGCTTCGAAGCTTATATGAATTGTTTTTCGATAGACTTCATGTAAAACCACAAAACTACACCATGTCTATTTTCAATTGTTTATGGTCACCGTCGTTTTTATTTTATTTCGTTGTCGTGGTATACTTATGCGTGATATTGTATCTAATTTTACTTCAAATTTAACAAAAAGCGATCGTCGTGTGTCTCAATTGATTGGAAATTTATCACAACGTTAATTTCACTTATTGTTTTTATTGACAATAAATACGATCAACACAAACCTAGCATGATACAAGTCTACACAGTCTCATTTTTCTCGATGCTTAGGTTTTAGACACTATTCAACTTGTAGAGCAGTTTAAGTGGATTTGCTTTTTGAAACGACGACGATTCAAGGCTATAAGCATCTGGGTACTTCTTTGTGCTTCTTGGGAAGCTTGGGACCAATCAGACATGACATGGGCATACATCGTTAACTTCTCAGCAAAACGTACTTTTTTCATACATCGATAAAGTCAATTTTACGTTTCGTTATTGGTTCTTAAAGTAGTTTAAGGAAGCTAATGAGCAGTTCGTGATTGTCTGGAGGCAAATGACAGACATCATCATTTTGCGTTTTTAGACATACATAGTTATCTGCCAGAGACTTGACGTCGTGGCGCAGGTACACTTTCCACAAGGAAGCGTAGCTGAAAACCGTCCGCTGATATCTCTTGTATTATTGCTTCGACAGGTTGTTGTACCTGTTGTTGTTGTTGTTGTTGTTACCTTACCCCTTCCGAGAAATAGGGGAATGGCAGAACACCACAGAGCCCCAGAAGCCGGGCAACTCCCCAGGGCCTGGGCCAGAGGTCGTAGAGAGAGAGAATCGCCAAAGAGCGAGCGGCAAAAAGAGCCCATACCTGGACAGTGCAGAATGAGATAAGAGGTATCCTGGGACGAGTGTCCGCAGGCACTGCATAAAGATTCTCGATTCTGCCAATCCTAGACAGAAAAAAGCTTAACAAAAGACTGTGTCCGTTGCAGGGTAGACGAGAGAGAACACAGCGAGCGTGACGAGGAAGCGCAAGTTCCTCAGTGGAAACCGATGGAACCTGTGTGTCAAAGAATTTATGTGAGACAGTACGCCTCCAGTCCGAGAAAAGAGAATAGTGGACACGAGAGATAAGAGGAGAGGGACTACAAGGGATTGCAGACGGCAAAGGTAGCACTCCCCCTCTGCCCAGCTTACCAGCCATGTCGTTTCATGGGAGAAACGAGTGTCCGGGGACCCATTGTAGCCTGATAATGCAGGACGAAAGAGAAGACAGTTTTTGACAGAGTGATTGAGGTAAAAGGAAAGATAGAGGAGAGGACAGGGCGAGAGTCAGAAAAGAGGAAAATGGAAGAGAAATGGCTGACTTGTTGGTGCTGCCGAGACCAGCAGAGAGCTTGCAGAATGGCACAGGCTTCAGCGGAAAAACTTGAATTAACTGGGCTTGCCGAAAAAGAAAGAGTGGCCTCAGTGCACAAAGAGAGCTGTTGGCAAGTACGCCAGAGTCATCTTTGCCAAAAGAAACAGAGTCATTGGTCTAGATCACCAGATTGTAAGGTGAGAGAGTCAAGGTGACCTAGAGCCGCTTCTTGACGAGAAATAGGAGTGGAGAATGGAGAATGGGGAAGAAAAGGATGGACTCCCCAGTGAAGGAATGTAGGAGTAGAAGGAAGCATGAGCGGGTGAGTGGACGCAAAAGCTCTCCATAAAAATTTGTAGTCTTGGTTTCATTCCAAGTGTGGCGAAACCTGAAGTGGGAAAGGAGGTTGGGAGATAAAGAGCCCGCTCGTAAGATGACGGAGCGAAATGAGTCAGGGCGATTTGTGGGAGAGGCAAAGACGCCTCAGAGAGGAAAAGTGGGATGGAGGAGGACGAGAAGGCAGCCGGAGATAGCCGACTAGCCACTCGATGGAAACGTTCCAATTTGGTAATATTGGTAACGCTTAGAAAAGGAAACCATCCGCATGAAGGATAAGTGAGAAGAAGCACAGGAAAAGCTTTAAACGGAAGATAGAGAGATACCTTAGAAAGACCCCATGAGGAAGCAGAGATACAGTGTAAGGCCTTGAGACGAAGGAAGAACTTGGCCTTCGGCCAGAGTGTGGTCAAAGGTGACTCCAAGGAAACTTGGAGTGGAATTGTAACGGACGGGGGAGTTGAATAAAGCAGCAAACGGAAGAGGGCAGAGAAGCAGGGGCATCATTGATGAAAAGAAAGAAATGTACAGGACCAAGAACAGATCCTTGCAGAACATATCGACGGACTCGGAAGGAACGACTTTTGTGATTTTGATAAACCATGCAAGCCCGCCTATCAGAAAGGAAAGATTGAGTCCAACGAGAAAAGCAAGAAGGGAGGCCTGTTGAAATAAGTTTGTGAAAAAGGGTGGATGCCAGACAAAGTCGAAAGCATTGGACAAGTCGATAATAGCGAGAATCGTTCAAGAGCCCGGCTTGGGTTTGTTAAGCCCATTTGAAATGGACTGAGAAAGATAAAGAATTTGATCAACAGCAGACCGTCTATGAAGGAAATCTGCGTGGCGGGGAGAGAGAATGCAATTAAACTCCATAAAGAAGAGTAGACGCAATAGAATGATGCGTTCAAAAAGCTTTGAGACGCAAAAGGTGAGAGAGTTAGAACGGAAGGAAGCAGGAGAGTGGAGAGGAATTCTCATCTTGTGAATGGGAATAATAGAAGATGTCTTCTAGAGGGAAGGAAAAGAATGCGAAGTCCAGGAAAGATTGAAAATGCACAGGAGAAAATCCTTGTCATAGCGAGGAGGGTGCATTAGCACAGAATTGGCAACTTTGTCTGGGCCAGTGGCATTGGAAAAGAAAAGGTTTGTGACAGCCGCAAAAAATTCAGAGGAGAGAAAAGAGACAAAAAATGAGTAAGACTCCTCAGGGTACGCTGGTTGGCGGAGCTCGAAAAGGTAGCCCCTGGCTCTGCTACGTAGGGCTTTTCTCTGGGAGATGGAAAAATGGGATCTCAGGTAGTCGGCAAAGACCGAAGCTGATTTTTTGGAAGAGGAACGATTGGGGAAGTTATGGGAAGAGGAAGAAGAGTCAGCAACAGAACGAAGGAAAGAATACACAAATTTAGGTTTAGATTTAGGAGAAAGAGATTAGCAAGTTACCTGCCACGCATCAGTCTTGATCTTGGCGGTGACAGACGAAGCATGTCGGGAAGCAGAAATGTAAACCTGACAATCTTTATCACTTCTATGAGCAGCAGCCAAAGCCTTACGTCTTTCACTAGCCACTTCTTCCACCTCAGCGGACCACTAGGCTTGAAGCAGGCATTTGACGCGGCCGAAAGGAATGGAAGATTTGGCCGCATTCAGTCCCAGGAAAGTAAATGGAGTAGCAGCAGAGGAAAGAGAAAGAGACAAGTATTACTATGTAAAAGAACAGTGAGAGTGGAAGTAAGAAGCAAAGTCATTCCAACAAGCTTTTTGAAAATTGAAGGAAGAGGAAAATTTGTCGGGGCGAAATGCTGGAGAAAAAAGAATTGATAGGTGATCAGAACCCAAGTCCTGAAGCACTTCCCAGAAGCAAGAGTGGGCGAGAGAGGACGGAGCAAAGCAGATATCAGGGGAAGAGTGACTGCCATAGGAAAGGTGGAGAAGAGTAGATTTGTCGGGTCATTGAGGGGAAGAATGTTAGAGGAGATGACCCGATTGAATACTTCATCTCCATGGTGGTCAAAAGTATCTTTTCAGTCCAAGAGGGAGTGGTGGCAGTTGAAGTGCACCAGAATAAAGAGATTTCTGAAGGTGGAAAGAATGAAGGGAAAAAAAGAGTTGGTTCTGCTATCCACCAAAGAAGAACAAATAGGGGGAACGTAAACATTAAGAAAAGAGAGCGAGGAGGAGTTGTTTTGTAAAATGTTCACCCCTACATAAACAGAGTAGGGATCAAGCGAAGAAAGAGAAGAGGTAGAAAATTCAGAGAAGGAAAAGCCCTGCCTGACGAAAATGATAACGCCACGGCAAACGTGCGTGTCATCGGAGAAAAAATGCCAGACCAGGGTTGGGTGCAATCTGATCGCAGAGCAGAGAATACTGAGACCCAGAAAAAAGAAGATGAATAAAGGTTGGATTCCTGGATACAGACAATGTTAACGGGTGAGACGAGATAAAGTGTACCTCCAGCATCCCATAAAAGAATCATGAGGGCGTCAGATGGGGAAGAGGAAGCAGGAGGTATAGAAAAACAGCCAGGAACATGAGGCGGTGGGGAAAGTGCAGAGCGAAAAGATACGAAGTGGGCGGAAGTAGGAAAAGAGATTTGAAGGCGAGGGTGGGGAGGAAATGTTGCATTAGCAGAGTGGTGGGGGGAGGGGGAAGATGGGCCAGGTTGCACAGAGGAAGTATATAAGTTGGAGTAGTCCGAAGAGGAAGACACAGTGTTTGTAGGTGTGGGGTTTTCAGAAGAAACATGGACAGAAGCAGGGGGACAGCTCAATGAATGAGAGCTCTCTAGAGTTTTAAATCTAAAGAAGGAGAGAAGCGAGCACCTTAAATATTCCTATTTAGAGCAGGTGCAGCATTCCACCAACCTACTTCTCCAAGTTACATTTCCAATACACACTAAACAAGGAAAGACGGGTCTAGGATAAGATAGGATAAACGTTGCCGATCATCAAGAGAAGGAGAAGAATAAGAAGACGGGCAAGAGGGAGGTAGAAGAGAAAAATGTGTAAAGCAATTTCAAAAAGGCTGCCTGCTGCCCCTCTGCTGTCTTTCAGAGGGAAGCAGAGTTAAAAATCGTGTGTGTGAGGGGTGTGTCCGGGGTAACTGCGAACCCTCGGAAATGCCAAAAGGTATTTCGACCCAACTCAAACGAGGTTGGGGACTGCACCATCACGTTAAGGTGGCTGTTGATTGTTACCTTTTTTGTACCTCGCACGCAGAATCGTCTAGATTTGTTGCCCAGTACAGAAGCAGTGCATAGTCTTTTGTTTCGGTTTTGGGTCCAAAGAAGATATAGGTAAGGTTTCCCATCAACAGAGATACCACCTTCGTTAGTTGATAAGGAAAAAATTCAACTTCTCTTTTTTTACTCTGACCACAACTTCTTCAACAAAGTCATGGCGGATTGCAATGATGCTCACGCGGAAGTATCTTAAAATTGTTTTCTAAAATCCATATTGTTGATTTGACAATAACATTCTTTTGTTAACTTTTCCTGTTGATATACTCACAGAAAAGAGAAAAATGTGTTACATACACATGAGAAAAAACAACCAGGCTACCACAAGGCATGCACAGAGGGTTCCTTTGCTCCCTCTTACACTTAATACATTTATTGTTTTCCTCTGTCCGGTGTTTGGGAGGTTCCAAAATCGCGTTAGGCAGATTTTGGCGATTAGTAAATTTTGAATTGCTTATTTGCAGTTGTAAAATCAGCGCATGTCCGATCGTTTCTTTGTCAATACCAATTTTTTCTGCATAGGCTACATGCGGATCAACCAACATCATCACTTCCAATTTTATTGCTCTTTAATTTTCTGCTTTTGGATTAGTTATCTTTACAGATTTGAAACGTGCCGTTCAATATTTCGCAAAGACTTTTTTCAGCAACAGATTAACAGGGATTATTGATCTTTAGACTGGACAATTTCGTATGTTTAAGACACACATCTTTCATGTATTCAATACCCTGCTTTCTATGTACATATTGACTCATAGGGTACCACTTTGCATGCTCGTATCAAGGGTTGTCATCCGTTTCTCAATTTTTCAAACCTCCCGTGCAGTAAAAACAAATATTACTCGGTTGCTGTTACCTAAGTTATAAAAGCCAGCATCCACCATTTCACGCGGGGTTGCCAATCCCTTTACAGGCCAATTTTTGGTAAAGGACTGCATACCAATATCGCTGCTGCGCATATGTGGTTTTAACAGAGGTCGACAAGGAAACAGCTCCAACGTAGCTTATGTTAAAGAATCAGACACAGAATTGGTCTCATAATCTTCCAACATGTTTATAACAACACAAAACTACAATTAAAAATCATTTTACTCAAAAATTTAGATTTATGTACCCCGAATCATTCATTACACAATCATTGTGCAATACATTGTGATAAATATAAACTATTTCATAACCTTTACATAATATTCTTGTTTGACTCCTTACCGACTTTTAGTGATGTCATCCACAAATTTTTAACTCTTTTCTGATCTCAAGTGATACAAACAACTTCACTCAAAACCAAACATTTAACTCCTTAACAACCTCAGGATTAGGGTTATAATTAGGTTGGGATTAGACCTAAGGTTAGCTCCCTCGCATAGACCGAGGGTTAGGGATCTTAATAATCATTACCTAACTGCTAACAACTCACCCAGTACCAAATTAACAAATATCAAATATCCCCTAAAAACTAACAACGTCACAGCACCGCCTGAAACCGCGCCAAATGAAACGTTTTATACTACTCATGACAATACATTTTCATCAAAAGATACAACAACTGTGGAAAAACAAAATGAGTGTAGCAAAGTTTAACAATTAGGACTACAGAATATACATTTATCGCTGATCTCAATTTCGAACACGCGCTACTGACTGTTTGTCGCAATTGCTCTCATACTTAGTTTTATTTAACCTAGTGGTTCTCAAACTTTTTGGGATGCGACGCATTTAACAAAGCTTGCGAGATTTTGCGACGCACCAAACAGCATTCTGCAGTTTAGTTTGCCGTACTGCGAGATAAATGTGACCCATAATCTACATAAATAACTGCCCCTATGCTCCGGATATTTTGGATTGGTCTGTCATCTTCAATCTTAAAATTACGCTCTTCTAAGTTTGTAACTCATCTTTCCTGTTTTCGTCCAACAAACAACTGAATGCTTTATTCTTTATATATTTTTCGCCAATTAAGTTAAACTTCTGCAATTTGATTCTTGAATAACAAGTCAACCGTTACAACAGTGTATTAAAAACACTATTTTGAAAATGTCAGAAGAAAGCAAGAAAGGAATCTACGATCAGAGTTCTTTTGACGCAATAAAACCTAGACTTAATGGCACAAAACCAAAATATTCCGCGACGCCTTTGGAAAATTGAAACGACGCACCGCGGCGTCGCGACGCACAGTTTGAGAACCACTGATTTAACCCTTTAAGCGGCGGTCACCTCATTTTTGGCTCGGCTGACGGTGGCGCTCACCTCATTTCAGCCAAGTAGCACCTTTACGGTGCAAGCGCTTCTTAATAACTAAATTTCATTGTTAGTTTGTAAACTGCTTTATGAGATTTCATTGCTCATTGATGGCCGATGGTTGGGGACACGTTTAGAGATGCCAATTACAACTTATTTGCTCAAAATGCTAATTAACTGATAACAAAATGTTGCCCATGTTTGCTCAAATATTTTTTTAAGTGGGTGTGCGCCAATTTCTCTCTGGCTTAAACGCTCTCGTTATTTTGTAAAAGGGTTTTGATTTCCGCTTTATATCTTTCAATATCGTTTCATACGGACTATTTAGTATTTTTCTATGAACAAATTTAATATTATGGAACCCATGCCCTGCCCTTCCTGTAATAGGAAACAAAAATTAAATTTGTAAGAAACAGAAGAATACATTTTCAACTTGTCTGATTGTAGTAGTGAATCTTCTGATAGCGATAATGATAGTATAACTCGGAGTCAGCCATTTAAACGTACCGTAAGTACATATTTTGTTATCGACTGCTAAAAACCTTTTAAACTTACTTAGTATAGGGATGTAAGTAAGTTTAAAAGGTTTTTAGCAGTCGATAACAAAATATGCAAAACCAACAGTTTTTTGCATCTGGAGGGACATATATTGAAAAATAATGCGCCCCTTAAAGGGTTAAAAAGATCTTGGTTTTACATGTATAGTAATGCAAGAGGCTAGCGATGCACTTAGCAAACTGCAGACAGTGGCTCTGTTTTGACCTATCAGGTCTCTTCAGTGCAGTTGGTGACCGACAGGAAGCTAGAGGCTTTTAATAAAGCATAGCTTAGACCGCCACACATCTTGGTTTTGTTTCATTTGTTACAAGATGACAGTTTACTTAAATGTGTTCACCAGAGTATTATGCTGTCCCAAAGGTCTTGATCTTGCATCCTATGCAGTTATTGTTTAATGAGTTATCTGACTGTACCATTTATTTTATTTGTATAAATTGATTTTTTATTTCCGCCATAGAATTTAATTGCATCAAAAAGCTCCATAAGCATGCACTACCTCGAACAACTATACAGCGTAAGTAGCTGCCCTTTGTGAGATGTAGCTGATACCAGAGACGTAGCAGCCGCCCCCCAAACCCCCCAATTGGGGGGGCCCAGGCCAACTTTGGGGGCCCAAGTTAGTCTGAAATTGCTTTTTGGCTACGTGACTATTTTCAGTTCAGCAGACTTGTTTACAACCGATTTAAACTGTAGGAAGAAATTGGCTTGTGACATCATAAGTGAATGCAACGTCATTTTATCTCGCAGAATCTAGAATATTTCGATTGATTTTCTGGTAGAATCTTGAATATTCGATTGACGTAACAATGCCGTTGTTACGCAACAATCATAGAATGGTCTGGAATTCTGTTTGGTTATAAATACCGGGACAATGTATAGAATGAAACGTTCAAAAAGTGGTGCTCAAAAGAGAAAAGAAGCAGCCACTGCTCGAGATGCTGTAGCGAAATTGCCCAAGATGACAGATTTTTTCAAGATTACTGAGCAGAGTAGACCTGGTACTAGTACCGAGAGGGACGAAGAAAACTATAGTGTACAAGAAAAAGAAGACTATGACGATCAGCATCAAAGTGATTGTGAATTTCCAGAAAATGTAAGTTGTGATTTACCTGCCAATACGCAACCTTCAATATCAAAAATAACTGAATCTCAATTTACCCCTATCCCTGATGACCCATGTAAATGGCCTGAAAGTATTTCTGATGCTCAACGATGTGATATAGTAAAGCGTGGACCACATCAACTAATAATGAATTTTCCATATAATAACACAACTCCAAGGCGACGTTTTTCCTCCAACCATTATAAACGTGTGTTACCTAATGGTGAAAGTGTTTCACGGTCGTGGCTAGTTTATTCTGGGGAATCAGATCAAGTTTTTTGCTTTTGTTGTAAGCTATTTGGAAAAACACTAAGCCCCTTTTGTAGTGGTATAAATACATGGGAGGGTTTTTCAAAAAAACTGAAAGACCATGAAAACGGCATTTCCCACCAAGAATGCTGCAGTCAATGGATGTTGCTAGCTGAAGGGATAAGAAATTCATCCACTATCGACAAACGCGAGATGAATATTTTTTTCAATGAAAGACGTTTTTGGAGAAATATTTTAGAGAGACTTATCGACATTGCCTTGTTTCTATCGGAAAGGAATCTTGCTTTTAGAGGATCTGAAGAAGTCTTAGGATCTCCTCACAATGGAAATTTTCTGGGTATATTTGAGCTTTTGGCAAGAAGAGATCCGATCCTAAAAGAGCTTCAAGACAGAATCAAGAATAAAAACACTAAAGATCACTATTTGAGTCCTACCATACAAAATGAACTAATTGAATTGCTAGCGACAGAAGTTGAAAAAGAAAATTTACAGCAATTGAAATTGGCAAAATATTTTTCTATAATTTTGGACTGCACTCCAGATATGTCACATCATGAACAAATGTCTGTCATTCTCCGTTATGTACTATGTAATGAAGAAGCTGCTGTTGTTAAAGAAACATTTTTTGGCTACTTGAGAATAAGTGACAGTACTGGGAAAGGCTTGTTGGACGCTTTCTTAGAAAAAGCGACCGAACTGCAACTCGAATTGTCTGATTGTCGAGTTCAGTCATATGATAATGGTGCTAACATGAAAGGAAAACATTCTGGGGTCCAAGCAAGAATGCTAGACATCAATCCCAAAGCTGTTTACGTGCCCTGTGCAAACCATACCCTTAACTTAGTTGTTGTTGACAGTGCTAATTGATCGACGGAAGCATTGACATTTTTTGGAGTACTTACAAGGTTGTATGTGCTGTTTTCTTCCTCTGCTCAGCGTTGGGAAATTTTGAAGAAACATGTGAAGCTGTCCATAAAGTCACAATCTGATACTCGTTGGGAAAGCAGAATTAAATTCATCAAACCTCTTCGATACAATTTAAAAGAGGTGTTGCTGGCACTGAAAGACTTAGAAGCCATTTCCATAGAAAGAAAAGATGGAAGAGCTGCCTCAGAAACAAAATCGTTGATAGCTCATTTATCAAAATGGAGTTTTCTTTTGTCGGTGTTTATTTGGTATGATATCCTATTCCAAGTCAATAAAGCAAGCAAGATTCTTCAATCGTATGGAGTCTCCCTTCATACAATGGAAACGGAAATCCAGGCAACTGAAAAGTTTTTGCAAAACTATCGCACAACGGGTTATGACAGTGCCGCAACATCTGCTGTTGAAATAGCACAGGAATTGGATATTGATCCTTCTTTTCCTCCGTCAAGAAGTGGAAAGAAAAGAAGATTGTTTGATTACCAAGGTGAAGAGGAACAACGAGCTACTCCTGAACTGAAATTTAAAAGCAACTTTTTCTATCCATTAGTAGACCAGGCTAATATGTCAATAAAGGAGCGCTTTAATTTGTTACGTGAGGTTTCTTCCGCCTTTTCGTTTTTGTACACACGAGACAAACTTTTGCTTGTGCAACAAGAAAATGCTCTTCTTACTTGCTGTAAAGAGTTCCAAAAAAAGTTCGGTGACATTGATTCTGATGAAATGAGCGCTGAGCTACAGCGCTTTGTTTTAATTTTACAAAAAAAACGCAATCTCAATACGGCTCAAGACTTTCTGAACTATCTTCTAAAGACTCATTTATTTGAATTGTATCCGAATGTGTACATCGCACTTCGAATCTTACTGACTTGCCCCGTGACTGTTGCCAGCGCTGAAAGAAGCTTCAGCAAATTGAAACTGATCAAAACTTTTAATAGAACGTCTATGACAGACAGTAGACTATCTTCATTAGCCATGTTGTCAATCGAAAATGACTGCGCCCGATCTCTTGATTATGACAATGTCATAACAGCATTTGCGAACAAAAAGGTTCGCTCCAGACTATTTAAATGATACTGTGTTTTTATAACTTTTTCATGTTTTTCAGTGTCATTGCTTTCGTTTTGCAGTGTCTGCATAAATGTCCTACTGAACTCTGGCATCGGGTGCCGAATTTTTTATGACTTGCACCTTCGGTATCGGCATGCTTTATTCTGACATTAGCCTGTTTACTTATGTACAAATTGTGGTGTATTTTCTTAATGCAGCTTTTCAATTTTACACCTCTAAAGTGATATGACCTGTGCGCAGGGGCTCTTGCGCTTACTTTGGGGGGGGCCCGAAGTTAGAGAGCTACGGGACTGGCTGATACTAACTTATTCATTACTATTTAATCAAATAAGCGTTATCAGTTGACAAGTCAAAATTCTCGGCCAAGTAGTCGTATTGTTTAGAGTTTCCATGGTTATTGATTTGTTCTCTAGCGTCTAAAAAACCTGCTTTGGAGAACTGCTTTATGTAAAAAGGTGTCCTATCATATTTTACTCTATTATTTAGCCACAAAAAGTGTTTCCGTCATCAAATGTGTTGGTGAAGAGTTTTTTGTGTTTAAATGATAATTGCAATGGAGCGCAAAAAAAGTGATGTTCAAATGGCTTTACTTTGTATTCATATATTGGACTTTAGGGGAGCATGCAATAGGTATTTATCTAAACAATATCTTAGGCATGGGCGTATGAGCTCAAATCAATTTGGGGGGGCACCAAATTTTTGCCCGAAAAATTTGTCACTCCAATTGAATATTGCCCAAAAAAATTTTCAACACATTATTTACGGTAATGGAATAAAAATTACCAATTTTGGACCACAGATGCTAATAGCAAAAGTTAATTCATTGAGAAATAAAATGGTACTTCCAAAAAATGGTCCAATAAACAGGATAGCATTAAGGGTAGCATTTTTTAAAGCCCATTTCTACTTTTCAAACTTACTTTGGCATATAGTTTAACTAAATTTCTAGTGTAAGAATCTAACCAAACTCACCAATCTGAATCCAAAATAAAGCAATTTTTTTAAGCTAGTACTTTGGTATTTCAGTAATAAGTCTGCTGACTCACGTAATCATAGCAATCGTTCTATAAAGAGTTGTCTATAATTGTACCAATATGCCTTTTCCAAACACCAAAAAATCCAAAAGAAATAAGTATTAGACCAATAAATAATAATACTTTTCTCACCAAATATTTTTATTCAGTCATTAAAAAAAATCCCTAGCGATTATCCTGAATAAAAGGTCAAAGCAATTGGAAACTGGCGTCCATTAAATGTTCTTTACTATTATCTTTATCTTTTGAAATGTTGCTGAAATTATTTGATCTCACTCTCACTATTTTGACACTTTCAACTTGCACATTTTCATTTTAAACAAATGCTTTTTGTTGAATGACTTTCAAAGAAAAAGAACAATAAAACACTAGTTAGAAGTTACTACAAAGTATTTGATTCCGTGTACCTACCATTTAATTCTTTAGAATCACAATCAGACTTGCATCGCAGATTAAAAATAAATAATAGGTCCACTGCACTACAAAATACTGGGCGAAACGCTGTAGCATTTGACACGTATTTATTGCATTGCACACTTGTACAAATTATATAGCAGTACTTCTTTAATTTCTAGTAGTGGTACTGGTAATTGAAAGTGCTTTAAATTAAGTTTTTTAAGCCTTATGCATTTTGGTTCATTTGCTTTTAAAACGTTTTAATAAAGAAGTCATAATTTGGGTTTTACTATCACTTTCTTGTATACAATTAAAATAATTTATTCATTTTTTTTCTCAAAATACAACTAACTGTACAAGTGTAACTTTGCAAACAATTCAATTGCTATCACAGTTAAATTTCAAATTTACTAGTACTTGATACCAGACTTACTGCTAGTAAATTCTGAACGCATATGCATAAGAAACATCATGCTAGCAGGATGAAAAGCAATAAAAAGCACTATTGGTTTTCTTGAACTTGGCTTGCACATAAATTTACCAACGTAAAATATAAACTGCATAAATAGCGTTGTTATCAAAATACAGCTAACTGTAAAAGTGAACTTTGCAAACAATTCATTTACTCCCAGCAGCATAAAGTTTGGCACTTGGAGATAGAATTATTGCTTGTAAAGGAGGTCTTAATTCATAAGTGCGGGTAACATTATTCCAGCAGTAATAGATAGCATCTGTAAACATTGATGACTTTCTGGAACTTAGCTTTGCACAAAAATTGTGTTTTCTGAATCATGCTCAAGAGATAAGTTGTCATCATCAGATTCAATTGTAACACTTTCAACTATGTCGGCATTGGCAGAAAAAGTTAAAATTTTTTGACTTGCGGTTGCAAAACTTTGTTCAACTCTATCGACCGGATGACCTTCCTCTGTTTCATAATCTTTGTCTTCAGATTCATTAGAAACATTTTTAACCATCTCAGAATTAGCAGAAACAGTAAAAATCTCTGAATTTGCTGCAAAATCTTCCTCCTTGTCTCCAGCATCACCATTCATAACTTCATGCAAGTCATTATCTTGATCTTTCAATTGAACTACAGTTTCATCCAATCTTTCTTGCACTTCAGTGGTTGTGGTAAGTTCAAACACATTTTTATTTGGCGACACACTTCTTCACATTTATCTAGTTCACATGAGATACTACCAGTTACTGCTAAACTTGCAGAAGTTAAGTAGGTTGAATTATCTGCTGCTATAGAAGCACTAGATGAAATAATTGTAGCAGTAGCAAAGCATAGTTTTTTCTGAAGGAAATCGACTGAATCTTCTTTGACTGAAACAAATTTCACTGATAAATTGTTGTTTTGCTTTCTTTTAAGTTGATCTGCTTTGTATTCTGAATATATGACTTTATTGCATGCAGTACATTTAATTTTCTTTCTATGCAGTCTTCTGCAATGCATTGCAAAAAGCACTAAATCAAGATCCGGTGCCAAAACTTTCTACCTATAAAATACAAAATATCACAATCTATCTTTTAGCTTCAAAGACCAAAAAGAATAATAGCATTTAGTAGGATAAATAAAAAGCCAAACTTCTTTATTTTTGCTTAGACAAAAAAACGACAAAGATGGTGTGAAAATAGCTAGCTATTCTCGTCTTGCAGACTGGCAGTTACATTGACTTAAAATTACTAGTAATAAAACAACAAATAGACTACTGATCAATGCAACTAGATACTGTTCTCAAGTTCAATAGCTAAGCATATACTGCTTTGGTTACTTTTTCTTTCAAAAGAAAGTTTTCTATTGCTAAAGCTAATAACCTACTGGTACTAAATGCCATTTAAATTAAGCTAAAAGTTCAATTGCCCAAAATTATCTAAATTGCCCAAATAGTTATAAAATCAAAAATATCTCTTTTGATTCAATTAGTTTAACCTGCTAGGAACCTGCAGTATAGCAATGGTAATTGCCCAAAATTTAAAAAATGCTTGAATTGTCACAAAAGCATCAAAAATGTCTATTACAAATTGATTTAGCAGATAGCAGTTTAGCCTGCCAGTACCAACAGTAAAGTAATCATAATTGCTCTTGTATGATGCCCAAAAATCACAAATTTAAGCTATAAAAGTGTAACTTACTAGATGACGGGTGCAGTAAGCAACAAAGAAAAAGGGAAGTTGATTCATAAGACGACACCCAAATACATTAAATATGATTTGCTCAAAAACATATACAATCACAAATTTTAGGTTATAGTATGGTGCATTATAAGGGCCTAAAGTTGCAGCAAAATGGTTGAAATTGTACTTAGTAATGATTGAAAGTAAAAGAATTAGAAAATATAAAAACACTTACTCAAACTGCCCGAAAAATCAAAAATTGCCCAAAATTTTGTTGCGAAATCAATGCATTTTGACAAGCAGGGGGGGCCAGTGCCCCCCCGGACCCCCCACTTCCTACGCCTATGATCTTAGGATTGGTTTCCACTGAAACGACAAACTATCTGCCAAAGCAAGATAGGCCAAGTTAAATTGTAATGCAGTAAAGTGGATTTGAATATCAAATGATTACATCATCTTCTGCAATATCTGTGCCCAAAGTTTTACAAGCAATTTCTTCCCAATTGGATTCCAAAATGAACTCGTAAAGCACATAATTGAGTTGCTTCAAAAATTGTTTTGAAATGATGCAAGGTATATTTGCCACTTTATTAGTTGGAAGGAAATTACGCTTTTAATAATCGTAACTTACTTAATAAACTAATACCTCTAGATGACCACATTTTTCAAAATTTTTTCTGTCACGTTCAGCACTTTGAAAGTTTCTTTGAAACAAAAATGTATCATTATCGGTTTGATTTTCTACATGTCTCGAGATACCCAAGTATTTGAGGCATCTGGAAGGTTACGACGATCCAATATTGTGAAATAGTTTTGCACTTTCTGGCCGCTTAGCCTACTGCCGACAAAAAAGATTGTGATTTAAATAAATTACTCAAAAGAAACTAAAAAGAAGGCAAATTCGTTTAGTAGTGCTAACTTCCTTTCGAATTGGTTGTGAAAGCTACTTAAAAAAATAAGGTGTCCTCCGAATGCATTAATACTTTTAGCACATCATTTGCAATCATTTAGCGCAAATTTAGAGCAAGGGTGCACAACCTTTTACTACTACCGGCCGCAAAACATCCTATAAATGCATTAATGGTAGCCACTAGTCAAAGTCATTTTTTACGAATTTACGTTTTAAGCCTTACAATTTAACTGCCGTAAATGCTGTCTTCACTACTCATGCAAAACATTAGATAAAGTCAAATTTTCAAGTTTGGAGAATTTATTCAATCATAAATCACAAAATTGTACTTAATCACTTCCTTGATCTAGCACCTCCTCAGACAAACTTGCAAAGTTAGGTGGCTCGCTGCATATCATGAGTCGTAGTTTACATTCCAGATTGCTGTCTGACAATCGGGTTCAGTACTTGGTCTTCAAATATTTCATTCTTGAAAATCCTGCTTCGCACAGGTAAGTACTTCCAAAAAGCACCAGAGTTTTTCTGGCCAATTCTTCTAGATTCGGATGTTTAACAGTTCCTCTCCAAGTATCTAGCAGATCTTCTTCGTCTTTAAACTTTTTGACGGACTGTTCGTCGTTCTTCAACTCGACGAGTTATATTTGAAGATTCAATGGTGCAGTTTCGGTTTCGACCAGATGTGAATAAGCGATCAGCCTTGTTGTATCAAAAATCCTCTCAAAGTCTTGGAAACGATTAGAAAATTCCTGCGATACCCCATCAAAAACGCTTGAGAAAGAATAATGGGAACATCATCCACTTGAATTTCTTTGCTGTCAATCAAAGCCTTCATCTGCGGAAAGTGGAAAAAGTTACGCTGATGCAAATGACTTTTGAGAAGACGATATTTGTCACGGAAATCTTGTAATTTTTTGTACACGAGACAAACTGTTGTTGCCTTTACCTGCAGACTTTGATTCAGGAAGTTAATCTGGGTAAGAAAATCCACCAGTAAACCAAGCGACATGAGAAAATCTTTGTCGAGCAAGGAACACTCCTTGTTTTTGGTTGAATAGTATTCTACTATTTCCTTTCGCAATTGCACGAAGAAAATAGTTAGAAATACACGGCGGGAAGTTTCTCCTATAGAAAACCAACGAACTGCGGAGTGATACAATATGTCCTCAGCAGATGTTTCACTTGAGCATAAAATTTCTCGAAATTGTCGATGATGCAAAGCATTTGCGCGAATAAACAAGATAATGCGATTTACATCCTTCAGAATGGTATTTATAGCAACGGATTTGGCACATAGTGCTTCCTGGTGGATAATGCTGTGAAGGTTGATGAGTTCTTTATTGTCATATTCGTTGGACACGTAATCCAAAAATCTTGTAACAAATCCCTGCTGGTTACTTGTCACGGCAGGAGCACCGTCCTTGCAAATGCCCAGCAGGTATTTCAGATCTAATCCAGAGCGAATGCAGGTATTCTTAAGTGCAATAAATATGTCTTCTCCACGGGTGCGAGTAGCCAGTGTTTCCATGGAAAGGAAATCCTCACACAATTCAAAGCTTAACGCTTTGCGGTCCAATTTTTTTTTGACTTAATCATTTCCATTTCATGTTCTAAGTTGTATTCTGTGTGTTTTTTATATTTGAGGAGAAAAAGTAGAAAAATTGCGATTTTCTAATTGGTGCTATTTTCCGGATTATTCTGTTTGGCAAGGCACTTCCAGCGGTGAAACACTCGCATTTTGTGTTTGTACTTCATAATTCTTAGCTTATAGCCCATGCCGCTGTTTAGGTGGCACTGCTGCTAATTATTATTTACCTTTACCAATCAATCTAATTATTGTTTACAACAAATACTGTTGATGCTACAGTTTTAGTGCGTTGTATCACTCCATAATATCAATTGCATTTTTTGTTTTGTAATTGAATTCTAAGAAAAACACACACTGGAGACAATGAAAGAAACAGCAAAACACCAAAAGTGAGAGCACAGGTAAGAGGCAGTAAACAATTTTATTGCTTGTAGTTTCTCTGGGTGTGGTATGCTTTGAAGCATGCATCTGGGTGCAATCCAGGTTTTCTTACACAAGTCTCGCAATATAAGAGGGTTATTTTCCTGGACTGTGGTTTGCTGCATACCATACAGTCTTTGTTGTGTCCTCGAGTAGCCTTTGCAACAAAATGCTGTTGTTTGTTCAATCTTTCTTCCAAATCGAGGGAGCTTGGCCTGCCCCTTTCTTGCTGCGCTTATTTCTGACGTTCCCGACAAGCTGCTCGACCAGACGTTGTCTGTATGTCAATTGCCTAAAGGAGGCTGCATGTGTTGCCTGTTTGTACAAAATAAAAGAGTTTACAAAACAAACTTTCAGCAACCAGAAAAAGAGCTTTCTCCACCACTTCAAAGTCTTTCTGGTAAACGAATAAGAGGTGCAGTAATGGTCTGAGCGGTCAACAGCTCCCATGTGCTCTGTGTTGTCATAGATCACCAGAGGCTTTTCAACATCTTCCTGCTGCTTTCCTTTTATAACTCGTGAAATAGCCTTTACATCTGTATTATGCCAGGTGCTGAGCATAAGCACAGTACGCTTGTCGTGCCAACCTAAAGCCATCAGCATCTTCCTGGAGTGCCGGTAAACTTTTGTTTCATGGTTGTTCAAGCGTAAGCGTTTAAGATCCTCCGGAAGACCTTTACAACTTTTTTGAACGGTGCCAGTTGTATGCATTCCTTCTTCCAAAAGCTTCACCGTCAATGTTGGGCTGGTATAAAATCTACTAGTGTAAATGTGATATTCAGCCCCTTCAGTTTGAGTTGCCAACTGATCCACCAAATGCATTACGATTCTGGTAGCAAACGGCTCTCCATGCTTTGGCAATGCATCAGTTGTTAGCTGCCCGAAGTACGGTTTGAAGCAGGAGATGTAGCCAGTCTCACAGTCCTATAGCACAAAGACGCGCATACTCCATTTAGTGGGCTTTTGGGGGTTATAAGTTTTGATAATTATTCGTCCTTTATATCCCACTGTGTTTTCATCAACTGCAACATTTCTTCCCGGAGTAAACAATTCAAGGCATTTCTTTTGAAGATAGTTTACGATGTACTCTTCCTCCTCTGGTGATTGGAGCAGTCGTGGGTTCAGGCGACTTCATGTGAAACATCCAGTGAATTTGCAAAAAACGTCGCCGGGAAAAAATGTCAAGAAAGAATGGACAATACTGTGTCCAATTCCGACTAAAAAAGACTTTTACGTCTGGCTTGTCATTCATTGCCATGTTCATAATGACACCTAAGTAGGCCTTCATCTCAACAAGAGTTACACACGCCACCAAAATCGGCTAGAATTTGATCAAACGTACCAAGCAAGACACTAGTCACGCATATCTGCGCTTTAAACATCCCTAGAATGACGTTGGACTTGCTATAACGACTGAAATAAATACCTCATTCCAGGGATGAGGTTGGACTAAATTACATAATGTTATTTCTCATCCCAGAACTAATCATTCATAGAATGACGGTTCATCTGTTTGGAGCAAAGAGTTTACCAAGTTGTGCGACATTTTGTCTTTATGTAACTGCAAGACAGTTTGAAAGGCACTTCGATCCCGACGTATAGAAACCTTCATGAAGAGTTTTTACGTTGACGATTGTCTCACCGGAACCAATACTGAAGAGGCAGCAATTAAGATGATTACTGATTTTCGCTCCTTGCTGGCAATGGGTGGATTTAAACTCACCAAATGGCTTTCTTCAAGCAATAAGGTTATTCGAATTGTTCCTAAAGAAGAAAGCTCAAAGTCCTTACAAAACTTCACGCCTTCAAATGGTCTACGACAACGGGTCTTGGGAATCAACTGGGAGGTTTCTTCTGATCAATTTTTTTTCAAAGTGGATTTTCCAGACGCTCCGACAACAAAGTGAGGAATCTTGGCAGTTACCAATTCATTGTATGATCCTTTAGAGTTTGTGTCACCAGTTGTGTTTTAGCAAGACTGATCTACAGCGAAATCTGTCTAGACAAAGTTGATTGGGATGAGCCAATCAATGAGCCATATTTGAAAGAATAGCGAGCATGGATAGTTGGACTAATCCATCTTAGGCATTAAAAAATTCCTCGATGTTACAAACCAAAATGTGACAACAAAAATTCAAATGCAACTACATTTATTTTCAGATGCATTTAACGTAGCTTAGAGGAATTTGGTGCTACTTAAAGAGTGATATTTCCGAACTCCACTGCTATAGTTCGGTGATGGCAAAAACCAGCGCTTCTGGAGCAGGAAGAACCACAATCCCACGAGCAGAACTAGAAGTAGCTCTAGACGCTGTAAAGCTATCTAGGACAATTTCACCGGAATTGGATATACCTAACTGCCCTGTCTACTTTTGGACTGATTCTTTTATCGTCTTGCACAGCCTTCACGCAAATTGCAAAAGGTTTTCTTTGTTCCCCGCAATCGCTTGCAACGAATCTTAATGAACAGCAAAGTATTCAGTTGGGGATATGTCAGCTGAAAGGCTAATCCAGCGGACAAGATCACGCGGGGTTTGACAGCAAAAGCCTTTGTACGAGATGAGTTGTGGTTCAATTGGCCTCTGTTTCTTCAACTTCCACCGAACCAGTGGCCTACTGGATTTTTAATCAAGTTAGTCCCGATTGAAATTTACAAGCAGTATGATCTTCAAAATGATACCGCAATGTTGACTGCTTTTGGAAGAGATCCTTCGGTCACTCAAGTAAGTTCTTGTTCGTCCAATGAGTTTGATCATTGTATTCTTCCATAAAGTACGCCAACTGATTTGTTGATTTCCTATCACTCGACCATGTACCGATTAAGAAGCAATCCTACCAAAGCGGGCATTAAACCAATTTAAGCTAGCCTATTCATGCTGTCTACTATCAACAACGGTTGCCAAATAGAATATCAATTAATAGTTTGAACAAATTTGAGAACCAATCTTCCTCTTTTGACATTCATGAGAACGTGCATACTTCCACATATTACAAACTTCGCTTATTTTATTCAAATTTATTCTTCATTTTGTTTATGCGTATGAGCTTGTGTTTATTTTGCTAGTCTTTAGTAAGACTGGGCCACTGCGTCGGGAAAGATGCTTGCTCCCACCATCTGTTGTCATATTAGAATGGAGAAAAGCTGTTGAGTGCCTTTTACATAGATGCACCAAGCGAATTCGCAGGCATTATTTTCATACCAACCCTTTTGTTCTGAGGGTTGTACTGATGGTGTTTTGAATATTTGTCGGTTGGCCAGAATACAATTCCCTTGTCAAGTGGAACCAAACATTTTAATAACAGTAAGCTCAGCTTTATTGCTTCATGCTCACAGCAAAAAAGAGAGTGCATGTAGAAAAAAAGCCGTCACATTTCCTATTTATAAGCTTGCGTTAGGCATTTTACAAGATACTTCCATATTTATAGATGTTGGCTGAGTCGAGTGATCTATCTGTCGCGGTGGTCTTGTTCAAGCAAAACATGAGATCTTATTCATCTTTGCATAAACAAAAAATAATTAACTCAAAGAAAAACAGTCTTTGGTATGACTCGACACATTAATCAATGTCTACCGACTTTGAAGCGGACCTACTAATCACAACAACACCGCATCGAAAAAAATTTATGGAGATAAATTTGGTGATATTTTTCCTATTGGTTTGTCTCCTTTTTTTTGCGAAAAAATTGACTCTTTGGCATAATGCAATCTGGGCTGCAGATCTGCATTGTAGTCCTCTTTAAAATTGCGGAAACTTTTTTCTCAACAAGCATTCTGTGAAAACACTGATCATCATCATACCTGTTCAAATTGTAGTCAGCAAGCAGTAAAAGTGGGAGCGCAACAAGCACGTAAAAATTAACACCAAACAGCAGTTATAAAAGAAGCAATTTTTGCTTCTCAATAATCCTCCTTCAGGACCAATACAGGGTGATGCTAATAACAAAAATATCAAATGAGTTGGCCTGGCCTCGTGCTCAGCTTTAGTCCTCTACTACTTCTTTGAGTCTCTCAGTCACGAATAATAGTTTCTAGCAGATTTAAAGTAGTTTTTTTTATTTTTGTCGCGTGGTTAGGCCAAGTTTGTTCGTAATGTTTTGATTAGGGTAAACATGTTTATCACGTTTTGTCGGTTAACCCTTAGATGCAGGAATGGTTCTGGGAGGTCCGGCAAATTTTTTTTGAATTTATGTCGACTCTATTTAACATATCGCTCAGGCGTTCCAGCCATTCTTCAACAACTTATTCTAGATTGCTTTCATGGATTGATGTAGAAAAATCCCCTTGCTGGTGGGAGGGGCACCGGTTTCATTAGACTATGCTGAATTTATGGGTAGTTTCGCTTGGACTTTCAGTTTTGTGCTTTGCCTGAATCGCTTTCCAATATTAAGCCAATGCTTTTTGGAGTATATTTCTTTTTCTACTTACTTCTATTATTTTTTTCGCAACTTGATTTTAACAAAAATCTCTGCTACCTATTGTGGCCATTTACTTGGATTTGCACGTGGTTTTGCTTAGGTTGGGGATGTAGCTATAAAAGTTAAACTCAAGTTACATTGTTAGTAAGCTTTGTGCTATGGGATCGCTCATATACGATCCTATAGCCCCTCCAGGGCAACCAACAGAACAAGCTGCTAGCACTAGCGGTTTGTTTTGTTTGTTGCTTGCTCTAGTCTTTTCAAAAAAATAGTAGAGAGAAAATACAGGGTGTCGCACGAATGTATTAACACTAAAGTACCTACTAAATCTGATGTATTGGTTATTCTTCTTCCTAAGTAAGCTGCCTGTGCTTTGCAGAGGCATCTGCGGGTCTTCATCGACGGTTGCAAGAATCATTTCTATTAGCTAGGCTTCGCATATGAATCAGCTTGGTGACTAACATGCCAGTTTAGCTAGCAGAGGTCGTTGCAAACTACCTGTCTACCTTTGATTGTATGATGAATAACGCATTCACTTCGTCATTTCTTTAAGTCATTTTTTAAGGAATGTATTGATATGAATGATGAGGAATTTGAACACATGCGCTAAATAAATGTAAGTTTACCCATTTATACATATTAAAATTCTCAAAATAAATTTCTATGTCCTTCCAATTAGGAGTAGCGTCTTTCACTTTACTGTTAATACTCGTGCACCACGCAATATAAAGAAAGTTAAGAACCATGGTTATTGAGTCTACTAAAACTCAACTGCGCCGTCGCGACGCCTCGCCGATATGGCAGGCGTTGCGCCGATCAACGCTGAGGTAGTGACTATCACTCCCCTAACTAACACTTTGCTTGTTAGTATTGCAGTTTGTTTCTAGTGAAAATGGTCAAGCGAAAAGGTGATAAGCTAACGGTGGATGAAGTAGAAAATATGATTGAAGAGGGTGTTTTGAGCCTAGACGAAAAATCTGAATGTTCAGAGAATGAAGATTTTGAGCAAATCGCTAGCAACTTACCTTCGTCATCGGAGAGTTCAAAGGAATCAAGCAATAATAGTTCTGATGAAAACAATGAACTGCACCCAAAAACTGCTAATCGGAATGGTCGCAATGGCACATATTGGAGATCGGATACCCCTTCTCCAAGTAGAACTCCGAGGCATAATATTATGCATAAACAGCCTGGCGCAAAACAAACAATGATAACAAATTTTCCATTTAGTGCTTTCGAGTTGTTTTTATCAGAGGGAATTGTGGAAGAGGTGTGCAAATGCACAAACTTGGAAGGAAGGAGAGTGGCGACTAGTAGAAGAAAGCGGTGGAACAATGTATCCAAAGAAGAACTTCTAGCTTATTTTGGGCTTGTACTTCTTGCTGGCTCTGAAAAGCAGTGGGACGTATCAACGCGCGACTGGTTTGGTAAGATTTCTCAAACCCTACCTACGAGGCAACCATGTCGGTAGAAAGATTTGAAGACATCCGGCGCTTTTTGAGATTTGATGAAAAAAGAACGAGAAAATTCCGTCTACGAACAAACCTCATGGCACCATTTTAAACACATTTGAGATCTTTTTATTTCAAACTGCAAAAATGGTATAGCCTGCGTGATGTGGTACTAATGCTGAGCAATTGGTGCCTTTCAAGGGGCGATGTAGATTTCTCCAGTATATTCCAACCAAACCAGGAAAATACGGCATAAAAATTTTCTGGTTATGTGATTCGAAAACAAACTATGGCTTCAACGGAAGTGTTTACATTGGTAGACAACCAGGTGAAGAAACGAGAAGAAACTTAGGAAGTAGCATTGTACATAAACTGTGCCCCCCTTTACAGCATAGGGGTCGCAACGTAACTGTAGACAACTTCTTCACAAGCGTGCAATTGGCTAAATCGCTGGTGGACAAAAACCTAACATTAGTTAGATTTTGGACCCTTTGACAATATAAACCGGATAAGTAAAAGTTGGGAACGATACAGCACTGAGTTCGGCTTCAAGAGGAACATCACAACGGTACGCTATGTACCGAAGAAAAGAAAGACGGTTATAATGCTGAGTACTATGCATCATGACAAAGCTAACGATGAAGGCAGTTAAAAAAACCAGAGGTAATACAATACTACAAGACTACCAAAAGAAGGGTGGACATCTTCGACCAACTGATTCGCACATAAGCTCGTATAGTTGCAAACGGTAGGCAGAAAATGGCCAGTAGTGATGTAGTACAATTTGCTGGTTGTTGCTGCACTAAATGCATTTGTTGTTTTTTCAACACAGAATTCGGAATTTGAAATAGGAAAGACTCACAAGCGAAGATTATTTCTGCGAAATCTCGAGGAGGAACCGGTAATTTCACAAATAAGAAAGCGACTGAGGGTGACTACAAACTTACGGTCAACTGTACTTGTGGCAATGGAAAGATGCGGGGTCAGAAGAGAAGAAAATGTAGGGACTGTTTCAGAGATACCTGTAACCAAACGAAAACGCTGCCACTATTTCCCATCAAAAAAAGATCGTAAAAGAGCCATGGTATGCTAGAAATATAACAAAAACCTCTGTAAGGAACATAGTTCTGTCATTTGTAACAATTATCCGTGAAATGCTGAGTCATCTGTTAACTTGAGCTTGTAATTCTAGTGGGTGCTTGTCTCCAGCGTGAGTTTTGAATTGGATCTTCATTCTGATTTTGTACATAAAATTATGGAGTGGAACCAAAATATATGAAACAAACTTCTACAATACGGTAATTTGTGTGTGAATCTTCCATTACATACAAACAAACACAACCTCAAATGAAAACATAATACTTTAACACAGGTGGACTCGGAGGCCGGTTTCTGCATTGGTGTGGGTTTAAAGGTTTCTGCATCTAAGGGTTAAACATGTTTATGAGATTATGACACAACTAACTTGTTTACCACATTCTGATTTAGGCAAAGCTGTAAACAAGATTTGGATTGTAAAATTATAATTTGTGATGTGACAGTGAGTAGTGATAAAATTCGCAAGGTTAAATATATGACACCATGATGATTTCGAATTGTTGTGTATCTGAAATCTTTTAAAAAAGAATGTTTTCGATTCTGCAAACGTAGATTCAAAAAATTAGGAAAAAGATAGCGAGAGAAAAGTAGTCAAGCAGTGTTTATACTTGTACGTGTCAGCGTTTATTTGGAGAGCAATTGTTGTTGTTGGAAGCCTTAAAGGCCAAGTGAAACTAATAATTATTGTTAGTTAGTAGTGCTGTTAAGGGCAAAGTGTTTTGTAAATATATTTCTTGTAGTTTTGAACAAGAAGTGGTGTGAATCTACTGCTGATAAATAAGACATTGATTGGTCTTGAATCATTAAATTCTCAGTGAATTTACAGTCTAACTATTTTTATGAGAAATACATATCTTCGTCTCAATTATAAAATATCATCTTTGAGATAGAACCAAAATTTTAGTACACAACACTCTCTCTTGAAAACATCTTTTCTTGAGAGAGATTCCAGAAAGTGTAAATGACTGAAGCAGCAGAGTTAATGGAATATTTTTGTTGTTTCTATCTGCTCAATGCCCATATCGGATGGTGATAATTGAAAGCAAATGACATTAAGCTTTTCGAGTGTGTGAGGTAATAGGAAAAGCAAATTATTCCGTTGTTGGAAACTCTCAAAACAAAAGACTCATTGAAAGTGGATTTCTCAGCCGCAGAGAGATTTTTCTATTGGCTGGTTTCCAAATTTAGGTATTTCTTAAAATGTAAACATTTGGACTAGCTTTAATTGGATAACAAGCAGAAAATAATCCGCTGTGATTTTTTCTCTCTTGATAATGAGAAGTCAAGATTTATGCTGATGAATGGTTCCAGGCCGGTAGCCAGCCAAAGTAGCCCAAAATCCTTTTCTGTAGATCAATGGTATCGTCTGGCGGTCGTGGGCCAAATCCTGCCAGTCATGCTTTGTTTTTTGGCCAGCGTTATGCCATTTTTGTCATGCGCAAGATAGAATAATTCGATTTTCTAATACAGGAAACCACTGATCTAATGCACATAGGCTTTGTGCATCGCGCCCGTGTAATTATCTGCGCACCACACTTTACTAACCTTGTAGACTCGTACGCAACTACTAAATGTCAAATGCGGTTGAGAAAGAAAAGATTTTTTCACGTAACAATTACATGGCCCAGTGCAAGTGTTTAACACATAACTCATAAAGAAATCTTCTACCGTAACTTCTACTGTCGGTCAATTGCGTGTTAAACAAAAGAAAGAAGGAAACTTTGGCAAACAACCTGCCAGAATAAAAAGATTGGAATTGCTTGCATTGAAATGGCGTAGCCACTCGTTTGATCTTGAAGATATATCCAAGGGCGGCAGGATCGTTGGGGGCTGCAAAATATACAAGCATTATTTCTAGAATACTACTCGTTCTGTCGGCAAATATAAGTTTATGGGGAATGCGGTATGCTCTGTGCCGATAGATGTTGAGGTTTGATACGTAAAGTACACAAAAGTGAGCTATAACTAAAAAAATCCTTTATGAATTGAATATTTTTTCAGGGCACTGGGAAAATACCAATCATATTACTTTGCCTATTCTCAATGAGCTTCAAGAACATGTTTAGGACACAATGATGCGTAAAGATCAAGCTTATGACAGCATTTCATACAGACAGCAATTCATTCTATAGTAGTCTGCAATGCAGAATAATAAAGATTAATTCAAAAACATTATTTGCCCGTCTGGAAATCATTCGCTTTAACTTGCTGGCGTTTATGCAGTAGAATCTTTGGAGCATTCCTAAACATTTGCTACTATGGAAAGGGTAGCCAAAAACCTATTTTTTCCGGGTTCCACTCACAAATGGAAGGTCCTACTTGAACACGATTGTGCAAAATATTGCAAAAAGGAATAATTGATGCTCGATAAAGCGCACATTTTAAAGGCCTGAAATCGCTACATCAATCTATTTATATGATGTAGGGCATGCATTAACCCTTTCCGGTCCTATGTCGCCTCTGAGGCGACATTGGTTTTTTCCCCTATAGGTCCTATGTCGCCTCTCAGGCGACAAGGTTTATTTTAAAAGTCTCTGAACTTCTTAGCTACTCCTGACATCTGCTTGCTTTTCAAGCGTTATGAGCTTTACTAATCCGCCAAAAAGGACTACCAGATGTAAATCAAGTAAATAAAACCTTTTTTTTCAAGCATCGATTTTTTATGCATGCCAAAACGCTTTTTAAAATTAAATTATTAAAAAAAAGTTGGACCTGGCTAAAACCTAAGGCTCCCAAAAATAGGACCGGAAAGGGTTAACCAAACTTTGCGATCAAATAGAAAATATTGATTTATGATTTCAAGCTCGGGTATGCAAAATGCGATTTAGCATTTTTCTTTTTTTTCTTATTTTCATTTTGGAAGGAAGTCTCAAGGGGTCCTATGACGCATAAAAATATTTACTGCAAAAGTTTTGCAAAGCATTTGTTGCTTTTTTGATTAATGAACGCGATGCGCTGGTTGATTGATCTACTGATAATGCTTAAAAATTTGTGAAGAGCAAGAAATTCAGGCTTAAGAGTGACGTGTAGGCAACATGAAATAAATGCCTCGAGAAAATGCGGAAGAAATACAATATATGTCTATCTACTGCTAAAGAAATTAAGCGTTGCTAGTTTGAAGGTGTGGACCGATTTCGGAGTGAAGCACAAAAGAGAATCGGTAAAATTCCTGTGCTAAATGAAAAATTTGTCTCTTTTAAATCTCGCGCGTTGTTGCAAAGTTAGCATCGAAAGAGAAATGAACAAACTTTTGAAAATATATGTGCGAATGACGCTGCTTATTCTGAAATATTTTATCTGGAGAAGTTGCTTGGTTTATCGGCTAGCTGCAGCAGGTGCCTCATTTCAAAGCGATGCTACAGCATAATGTGCTGTGCTGGTGCTGGCTAACAAACATGGTCTTCATTACTCAATGCTGTGTTTAATACTTCCGTCTTAAGCTTTTACTCAATGTTTTTGTTTCTACTGCAATCTGTAAGAGAAGTTTTTTAAAAATTGATTTGATAAGATGATACTTATAATTTACCATAAGGGAAAGCAAGTTGTCAGCGTTTTTGATCCTATCCATTAAAAGTGATTTCGTCCAGACACTATCTCTTGAAGGTATTATTTTGGAGTTTGCTTTAGCAAAATTCGACCAGCTGATTTTTAAATAAATTGAACAGCCAACTTTTTGAGCATTTACTGAAGTAATATCCAAGAACAAGTGATTAAATAAAACACTAATTTGATAGTAATAATAAATGCATATCATACCTTCTGAGCAAGTATTTTTTGATGTTGTGAGGAGCTTTCATTAAACAGTGTCACGAATAAGTAAATTTGCGTTGTAAGAATGGTTTTCATATATGCATAGTTGCTGTAATTTATCGCTTCATTCTGCTATATTATTTTGTTCGCTTCGCTGTTGATCACAAAAAAAGATCTTTTTTTCTTCGCCTTTAGATTTGCTACAGACACGCTTTTTCTTACGTCACACTGGTTTATGACATAACAGTTCCACAGTGATCTAGTAAATTTGATTTCTTTAAAGATTTTCCTCTGCCGGTTACGGAACTTATTAGCGGTGTTTGTTCTTTTTTCACATGATGTTGCTCTAGCGTTTTCGGGATTTTTTTTCTCGATTTACATGTATACATAAGGCGGCGAGATTTTCACGATTCAGTAGTGTGGAGTAGAGAAAAGGAGTAGTAGCGGTAAAGAGTGGCAGAGTAAAAAGAATAGTAAAAGTGCGTTGTTCTGTGGTGATTTCTTGCAGATTGTTGGAGTGACAAGTGTTAACGGTTAATTGGTGGAGTTAGTTTTTGCTGTTTCCTGATTGTTAATTTGAAGGGCTTTATTTTTTATGATCGTTGAGCGAAGGAGTTAAAGTTTCAAAGCATTTTATGAATCAGTTGTTCTGTTCTTGATGGAAAGGTTCGCGGTTCAAGTATCTTAGTAGAAGCCAATTTTTTCCTAGCTATTAAGTTACAGCCAGACTTAATTGTTCGAGCAATACTATACGTCGCCTCAAATTTAAAAACAAAATTTAAAGTTGAGATAGGACAAAAAATGTTATTGCAAATGCGACATACAGTAAGCTTACTATTGTGGGAGTGAAGTGCAAAGAGTGTGGTATTTTGTTCTAAAATTCAAGGGCGGCTTTTTGTGTAGCTATAGGCCACTATTGAGATGTGCAAACTTAACACTGCAACAAGAATATTTTGCCGTTTCATTTAGACTACAGACCTAAAATATATCTTGGAATTTGGCTTCATGCTTTTGCAGCTTAGTTTTTATAGCAATCTATGTCGGTTTAATTAGAAACAAATAGCAATTTAAGATTCAAATGGACTCAATAATCAGATTTAGAAGACTCAAAATTCTGAAATACCTATTCCTAACTGCAATGGTATGTATTGTTGGTACCATTATTTATATTTTTCAAACTAGTCTGGCTCGCGTATAATTTTAGTGTAACCCATTCGGTCACCAGACGTACAAATTTTCGTCTACTTGTATCGCTAATATTATGCGCACACTTTACATTAGCCATTTTTGTCGTTAAAGGTGCAATTGTGCCACACAGGGCAATCTACGTATAATAACAGCTGTGACGCTAGATGTAAAGTGCTAGTACTAGAGCTTTTGCTGCAAATAGACTCCGAAATGATTGGTTAATTATAATCTGCCAGATCACATGCTAAGAAAGACATTTGCTCAATGTTACCTAAAACTTACCCAGAATTATTTGTTCTGTGTTACTTCTTTGTTCCATTTACACAGTTTGGAATAAACGCAGCTTCTAATCCTATGGTCTGTCTTGCTTGTTACAAGCCCTTTGTCATACCGGAATTATATATATAGACCACTATACATTTTAAGTAACAAAGATCTTCCACATATAAATAACATCCGCTCTGTCTATGTGATTTATGATAATAAAACTAAAAATCTTTTAGTGGACACAAGCAATGCAAACATTACCCATACATGAAAATGTTTAACAAAGGCTCAAACATTCGATATCCGCGGTCACGTCTTTTTGCCTTATGCTCGAATTTACGCCCTCAAACACCTGAAGCGGAGCACAACCGCTCGCCTCCACTTAAACAAAATGACTTCCGAGACATTTGCAGCTTGTGAAGGTGAGAAAAAAAGATGAAATTAAAAAGTTAATTATAAGATGATTAGAAAAAACGTAGCTGTGTTAGATTAGTAGCACCCAGTACTCACTACAGCACTCAGCACTTTAAATCTTAAATTGCTTTCTCAGGTAAATAACTCAAAAAGATTAGCCATAGAATTTTTCTAAAAACTCTTGCAAATTTGCACGCAATGTGTCACGGTGCAGCTTTAGCTCAAATACGTGGTGTGGACGGAATGCGACAATATTGGCTGAGAAATTGTAATTCATGAATATATTTACCCCCCATTTGATTATTAAATAATACGAATCTCATATTCTGAAGTTTATACACTTTTTAGAATATATTTTTATCTGAATTTTGGGCAAAACTCTGTTTTTTAGCCTACTTATTTTTCCTATATCGTCATTTGTAGAAATAATTTCGCATCTGCAAACTAAACCCTGAATTAGGGCTATGTAAAGCATAATGACATCAATGTTCATATGTGCAGTTTTAGACCGTTTCATCCTATTTGCTTATGGTGTAGAAATGCGAGTGAGAGTGGGGTTTTAAATCTCAGAAAGGGTGTAACTTTTTTGTCTTGCAGTGGGTTTAATCAGGGTATTTTGCAAAAACAAAAGCATTTACCCTTTATTTGTTTTTTCGCCAATACTTAAGAACCAAATAAAATGTAAATCAGAACCTGTGGATAATATCTCAACTTAGTTGGATGAATCCGTTATACAGTGCTTAACAAAAAGTTTAAGACCACTTTTAAAAAAATATGTCTTTTATGATTGCGTCGTATTAATCCATTTTTTACATAATAGTACCTATTCTAGTATTCTCTTGTGTGATTGAGTCGCCTGGATGCACTTTGAAATTGATAATTGCAATTTGCTTTTTGTTGCTTAGAGAGGCAGGTTTGAGTTGTTTTTGTGATTAGTTTTAGCTGCGAAAATGGGCAAAAAAGCTTCTCTCAGTCAAGTTCAAAGTGCTCGAATTGTCACATTATATAGAGAAGGCTACTCAGAACGCAAAATTGGTGCAAAGTGCAATGTCAACAAAACAGCAGTTTACATTGCAATAGTCAATTGGAGACTGAGGAAGAGTTAGAGTGACATAAACAGAAATGACAGACCAAAGAAACCACTGTGAGGGATCATCATTTAATGAAAAATATAGTTGTTTGATCCGCAACTAGTTCGACCAAAACAGTACAGTCGCATTATTGGCAAAGGGCGTCAAAGTGACAGAGATGACTATTTTTCGCCGACTGACATACGATTTCGGATTACAATCGCAAAAACCCGCTAAAAATCATTGCTAACTAAATCCATAAAAGCTGGGCGTTTAGCATTTGCCAAAGCGCATCAACATTAGACCACTGAACATTGCAGTAAAGTACTGTTCAGTGATGAATCAACCATTCAGCAGTTTGCGGCGAGAAAGCAAAACCTTTGTAGATCAATCGGAAAGAGATACAATAAGAGGTACACAATTTCAACTAAGAAACACCCTCATACTCAAATGATCTGGGGAGCTATACCATGCAATGGGTCAGCTGGTTTGCACTTTTTGCCCGCTAGTACGACCATAAGCGACAAAAAGTATTTGGAGTTATTTAAAGATAAGCAAATAAAGGGTAAATTCATATGAACGTTCATCAATGTAGAATCCTTATGCATGATGATGCCCCATGCCACAGATTCAGAATTGTATTGGATATTTTGAAAAACCAGAAAGTGGAGGTTTTGCAATGGCCTGGTACCCTATGAAAAATCTGTGGAAAACTTAAACTCTATAGAAAATCTGTGAAAAATTCTTAGAGATAAAGTCGCAGAAAAGCAACCGTCATTTGCCAAGCAACTTGTGGATGTGATAAAAAAGTTTGAGTTATTGAAATAGCCGGCAGTTATTGCCAAACCCAGATACAGAGCATGCCACGACGGTTTTACAGGCTGTAATGAAAAACAAAGGAGGACATAACAAATACGAATGGTCAACAAAATTTCTGCATATTTTGTTATTTCAGAACTGTTTGTAATGTGTTGGTGCATAAATTGAAAAATTAATGTTGATTGCTTGTGATTAACCCATATTGGACAATTGTTCCACTATTGGACCATGATCGCTGATCGCATACATGTAATACCAACAAACTGTTAATTTCATATTTCTATTTAGGGGTTGAAAATAGTTTTTTATAAAAATTTGTCATGATGATGTCATAAGTTTTGGTGTAATTCACATTTAGCAATCCAAGTCTTCATTTTTGGGGGAAACCAGTGACTTATGAAAACAAATTTTGAACTTTTCTCAACACAACTTTTTGTTTTGAACATTCACTATTATGTAGGCGCAAGTTTTGTTTAGATGTTATGCTTTTTCGCTGAACTGTATCTGCTTGAAAATTTTGTTCCAATATTGGAACAATTGTCCAATGCTTAATATATTAGGCCAGGAGTGTGCAATCTGAGGCTCGCAGGCTAAATCCAGCCTGCGACGTGAAATTTTGCAGCCCACAACCACAGGTCGCATTTTCAGAAATCTATTACTGTCGTGGCAGACCTAATACACGTGCTTTGCCGAACAGAAATTCTAAAATGGTTCGCTCTAGTTGTAAAAACATTCAAAACCCTACCAATACCATCGGATTGACGGGCAAGTTTCTGACGTTGGAATTAGCAAAAGAAATGAAGTACTGACATTCTGATCGAAAAATTGATATTTGGCGGAATTTTACTAAAATAAGGACCACAACTGCTTGCTACAATATTAGTTTACAAACATTCTTGCTTGTTTAGAAGGCTTGTACCTCTGCATCCGCCCCAGCTTTTTATTTGCAAATTTTCCAAACACATTTGCAGTCTGTTTCACTTTGGGATGCGAAATTTCTTCCTATATTTTATCGTTTATTTAGAAAATTTGATTGGCTGGAAAATTTCTCAAAAATCTCGTAATCCTCAAGTTGGTCCTCAAACTAAGGGTGTAGATGGCGATTTCTTACCTGGCACTGCACTACTGGCACTTTCTTTTCTGGCACGATTTCTGGCAATGCTTCAGTTTGAGGAGGCTTAGCGACTTATTGGGGGACAATAATCCAGGTTGCCAAGATTGGCGTCGCACCTGAGGCTACATACGAAACCAAAAGAATTTATCTTATGGGTTCTATTTGCAGCGGCAGGGACTTTAATTGGGGGTATACTTTGATCCCAATTCTTAAAATTGTTTTTTTTTCAAACTACAGTGTTGAATGCTTTTCTTCCAGGGCACTGTTTTCGTGTAAGAGAAAAACCACCCAATTTTGGCTAGTAGACTTTGAGTTGACTTGGCTTGGCGTTTTGGGACTGAGGCTATAGTCGAAATTTTTTGGTAGTCAATTAGGCCAGATAAGTGAAAATAACACGCAACTACACATTTGCACTCTATAAAAATCATACTGACTAATATGTAAAATAAGCACTTGGAAATCTTGGAGGTATTCAGTGCCCCCTATTCCTTAGGTGTTGCAATTCCTGCAGATACAATGCACAGTTCCCCTCCAATATTCACTTTAAATATTTTGACTGGTCTGCGGAATTTTTCACTACATTAAAATTGACCCATTTGCATAAAAGGTTCCTCACCTCTAAATGGGGCCATAGTTTCCGGTGAGAAACTTGATCTACTTTCACCCTGTTGTTATATACTAGATATTCCGTTTCAAACAATTTTTTGCTGTTGCATTTTAATAAGTTGTTCGCAGATATTACAATTTAAAATTTAATTATTAGATTTTCGGTTTTGCTTCAATGCAAAGGTTCCTAGGCTTTTTGAGACGCGCCCTCCTTGGAAATGGCAACAAAAACCTCTCTTTCCTCTTTTTTTGAAATTTTTTAAAGATCAATTTTTTTAAAGCGATGATTCTTTCCTCATTTTTTCATCAAAAATACTCGAAGATTATTTTTTAAAAATCAATTTTTTGATAGCAGTTTGTTTCTCAGCTTTGGTTTTCAAAACAACACGAAGACTTTTGTTGGAAGGTGTCAATTTCGTACTTCTTGAAAGCGCTAATTTTGACAAATTATCGTGCAACTGTGACAAAAAGGAGACTATTGCACTGTTGGCATTGAGCCCCCTTATAAATCTTTCGCACCCTTCATGTGAGCGTGTCCCCCAGTTTGAGAATCTCTGCTTTAATGGTTTAAAAAACGGTAGCAAAAGTTTCGGTTGGGTTTCGCAGGTTTAAAGAAGGGGTTGCGCTTTGCAGGTTTTGAAAGTTGGTTGCAAAATTTGCAGTTGCGCTGTACAGGTTTAAAAAATCAATTGCGTAACTTTCGGTCGCGCTGCAATGATTTGAAAATTTGGTAGCGAAATTTGCGCTGCGCTTTACTGTTTATTTTTCGTGTAGACAGCTCTGCAAACAATACTAAGTCGAACAATACTTGACAGATCCATTATCTTTTAAACAGATCAGGTTCTAGCAGCAGAGTTTTGTTCATAAAACAACTGCCTGTGATTCTTCTTTGAAGTTGCGAGACTAAAAGCATCCATAAAATTTCTCTTACAAATTTTGGCGGCCTTTTTACTTTGTAGGCCTACTGTTTGCATTCACTTTTTTATTTTTGCTCTGCTTTCAATTTCAAAATGCGTTCTTTGATTATTGCTTTTGCTTTTCCTCAATCAAAACTTTTTCATGGTACATGTACGTCCACTGTGGGCTACTGCTATCAACTGCCTGTGCTAATTACTGTATAAAGTAGAATAAAAGTGACCAGACAATTTATTTGAACATTCGAACAAAATTTTGAAATTTTCAATAAGAAACTGAGGATGCATTAGCGAAATTAATTTTTCTTATGGCAAATAAATGTCTAAGCTGACTTTATTGCTGTTAATTAATAGCAGACCCTTTTTCAACATCTAATGGACCACGAGTAATTGAATAAGGTGCGGCAAAGCTTCTAAACAATCATGACCTTGAATGATCACTGCCATGGTTTAAATTGGCTTGGTTTAAGTGCGATTGCTAAACCATTACTATACATCCTACCTATAACAAAAAACTTGGCTATACTGCTACTTCTCATCCATCCCTTCACCCTCCGCTCCCAAGCAGTTATTTAAAAAACTTGATGTTCCACAACGGTAAGCAAAAGTAATAAATTTTTTGAAAACGAGTTGATAATTTTTCACTTATCTCGGTTCTCATGAAAATCTCAACTAATTGTATAGATCTATATTTAAGTCAATCAAAACGTATCAATCTTTTATATTTACGGAAAACGAACATCTTCCTTTCTCATCGTGCAGCGACATTAATGGAACTACCCAGGATAGTGGCAAATATCTAATTAATCCAGATCCAAAGCACGTACTCCTTTTTATGTTTTTTGCAACTTTTTGGGAAATGCACCTGGTAAATTTAAATAAATAAATATTTGTATGTTTTTTCAAAGTTTATTTAAAAGTTTGGTACTCATCAAGCTATTGTTGAGTTTGGCCCCCTTAATTTATGAGTGGGGCGATTAGGATTAGAGTTGCAAGGGCTGTGCATGGCGTCTATTTGTGACTTTCTGTTGCTGCTCCCACAAATGATGGAAATGGAACACAGCTGGCTGGAATAATTTTTTAACTCGACATATCGAATGGTAGTCCTGTATGAAAACGCACAACCGGTTCGGGTCATATGAAAAGCTTATACTCACCGATACAGAAACAGCTGAGTACCAGAAAGCCAAAAAAAATGACAAAACATACGCACTGAACAAATAGGCTGATCGATTGCTATTAGCTCTCGGTAATGTGAGATCAAAGATTAGGAAAGTGATTATTAGCTAGGCTAGCTGTTTCAGTTATTTCAGACCCTTGAAAGGTTTAACATCTAAACTACCACAGATAAGTACTGTAAGTACTAATCACAAAAAAATGAAGGCAATAGTCTCTGCAATTTTTTATCCTTAAGAGCAGTAGTCCAATTACCACTGTCACGTAAGACTAAGAAGCGCTCATAAATTCCACTGATTATAACTTTGGACACACCAATCCCCTACCATTTGCAATGTTATTTCAAACACAACACAAGTTTTGTTTTCAAAACTTCTCCAGACAGATGACATTAATGCGCAACGAGATTATAAGGCAGTACATTGGCATTTTCTTCTATTTGGAAACGATGGTGGATTAAGGAGTTTTGTGTTCTGAGGCAAGAATTTATAAGGGGCACCTTTATGCCTGAGTTTTCGATGACGGCTTTTTTGGAGGGATCAAATATGTGGAAATAACCTGCATTTATTCAAAGTTGGAGTAATGACCTTTTTTATTTTGGGGATTGCAACTATATCAAAATGCTGAAATAACCTACTTTTACTCCAAGTTAGGGTGTAGATATTTTTGGAGAAAATCACAAATTTTAACACCAAAATTACGGATATATCTGGAAAGGGGGCCTCTCATACCTCAGAGAAGAACTTCTAAAAGGAGGAACCCGAGGCAGTTACCTCACTTGCCTCAGCCTTAATTTATCTTTGTTAAGAAAATCATTTAAGTCATAAAGCTATTTTGTCAAACTCTGGCATGAAGCCAAACTAAACGACTCTCGGAAAATTTCTGTGCAATTCTTTTGTTTTGCACATAATGCAGTTGGGACCAAATGGGAAGCCATGGCACGGCGCCACCCAGTGACTGCGTCCTTGATTTTCATTGCTGAGATAAGATTTTCTATTATATAATGAGATTTTGAAAGGGAAGGTGCATGTTGCTCGCCTTTTCGTGAAGAGCTACATTTTGATAAATCGGTTTGAAGTTCAAAATTGAATGATTGCACTGAAAAACATTTTTTCGAACCTTTTCATTTGTGACTTACTCATCACATGAATGATCATGAAAAAATTTGTATCTGACGGGAACGGCGCTTTTGTATCTGAGAGAAAGCAGTTGCCTCTCTAATTGAAAAAATCAAAGATGCGCCTTGTTTAAAGAATGGAGTCGTCATAAAGATTAGTCACAGTCCAAAAGCTTTAAAAAATGTTTTAAATTAGCTTTTGTCTAATATCATTAAATGTGAAAGGTAATAGCCTTGATTTCAAATATATATATTTTTAAGTTAATAGATATAAGTCCTAACAATAAAGATAATCATTTACACTCATTTTTGTAAGCAAGTAGTCCAGCAGATGTTTCTTTACATATTCTGGAACTACATTGCAGTTCTCGTAAATTGATGACAAACAATTAGTTACGTATTATCTGTTTAGCAGTAGTTTGGTAGTAGTGTTTCGCAAGCGCCAACGAAGCAATAGCTTGTTTAACTCAATAATCAGTAATCAGGTTTGAAAGCTAACGTCTTCTTTGATAGAAATATCTCAGTGTTATAAGGCGTTGGGTGTAATCAATAAGTTACGAGTTTCAATACTTGTGCTTTTTTGGGTAGGTGCCTTTTCCAAAAAAAGCTAACGGCAATTTTCCTTGTTTGGGACGATGTTTGTGGTAAAAATATACTATTTCGATAGCCCTTGTTCTTAACTACAACCGTCGAAAAAGTTACTTGAAATTTAACCCTGGCAATTAATGTTGGTAAAACTTGAACAGTTGCAAAGAAACGACCTTACCCAAGGCGCTAGCACCAAATGACTCGACTTAAGACTCAATATTAATGATTAGTGACTCGAATCGAATCTATTTCAAACAATGCGTTTCCCACACTAATAGTAATATAAAAGTTGCTCGCTATGGCAAGTACCTGCTCGTTTAAAAAGCAATGCAGCTTCCAAAGAGTATCCCGCTGTAGTTGTCTTCAAATGACGCAATGCTGCTGTTGAGTCAAAAAATGTTCCATGCAGCGCTTTTTATATGACTCGTTATGCTGTTGCTTATGATTACACTTAAACAAGCTGTTTATTTTGATGTTAACGAAAAATGTATTATGAAAAGCTTTCTGGTACTCAGCTGTTTCTGTATCGGTGAGTATAAGCTTTTCATATGACCCGAACCGGTTGTGCGTTTTCATACAGGACTACCATTCGATATGTCGAGTTAAAAAATTATTCCAGCCAGCTGTGTTTATTTCCATCATTTGTGGGAGCAGCAACAGAAAGTCACAAATAGACGCCATGCACAGCCCTTGCAACTCTAATCCTAATCGCCCCACTCATAAATTAAGGGGGCCAAACTCAACAATAGCTTGATGAGTACCAAACTTTTAAATAAACTTTGAAAAAACATACAAATATTTATTTATTTAAATTTACCAGGTGCATTTCCCAAAAAGTTGCAAAAAACATAAAAAGGAGTACGTGCTTTGGATCTGGATTAATTAGATATTTGCCACTATCCTGGGTAGTTCCATTAATGTCGCTGCACGATGAGAAAGGAAGATGTTCGTTTTCCGTAAATATAAAAGATTGATACGTTTTGATTGACTTAAATATAGATCTATACAATTAGTTGAGATTTTCATGAGAACCGAGATAAGTGAAAAATTATCAACTCGTTTTCAAAAAATTTATTACTTTTGCTTACCGTTGTGGAACATCAAGTTTTTTAAATAACTGCTTGGGAGCGGAGGGTGAAGGGATGGATGAGAAGTAGCAGTATAGCCAAGTTTTTTGTTATAGGTAGGATGTATAGTAATGGTTTAGCAATCGCACTTAAACCAAGCCAATTTAAACCATGGCAGTGATCATTCAAGGTCATGATTGTTTAGAAGCTTTGCCGCACCTTATTCAATTACTCGTGGTCCATTAGATGTTGAAAAAGGGTCTGCTATTAATTAACAGCAATAAAGTCAGCTTAGACATTTATTTGCCATAAGAAAAATTAATTTCGCTAATGCATCCTCAGTTTCTTATTGAAAATTTCAAAATTTTGTTCGAATGTTCAAATAAATTGTCTGGTCACTTTTATTCTACTTTATACAGTAATTAGCACAGGCAGTTGATAGCAGTAGCCCACAGTGGACGTACATGTACCATGAAAAAGTTTTGATTGAGGAAAAGCAAAAGCAATAATCAAAGAACGCATTTTGAAATTGAAAGCAGAGCAAAAATAAAAAAGTGAATGCAAACAGTAGGCCTACAAAGTAAAAAGGCCGCCAAAATTTGTAAGAGAAATTTTATGGATGCTTTTAGTCTCGCAACTTCAAAGAAGAATCACAGGCAGTTGTTTTATGAACAAAACTCTGCTGCTAGAACCTGATCTGTTTAAAAGATAATGGATCTGTCAAGTATTGTTCGACTTAGTATTGTTTGCAGAGCTGTCTACACGAAAAATAAACAGTAAAGCGCAGCGCAAATTTCGCTACCAAATTTTCAAATCATTGCAGCGCGACCGAAAGTTACGCAATTGATTTTTTAAACCTGTACAGCGCAACTGCAAATTTTGCAACCAACTTTCAAAACCTGCAAAGCGCAACCCCTTCTTTAAACCTGCGAAACCCAACCGAAACTTTTGCTACCGTTTTTTAAACCATTAAAGCAGAGATTCTCAAACTGGGGGACACGCTCACATGAAGGGTGCGAAAGATTTATAAGGGGGCTCAATGCCAACAGTGCAATAGTCTCCTTTTTGTCACAGTTGCACGATAATTTGTCAAAATTAGCGCTTTCAAGAAGTACGAAATTGACACCTTCCAACAAAAGTCTTCGTGTTGTTTTGAAAACCAAAGCTGAGAAACAAACTGCTATCAAAAAATTGATTTTTAAAAAATAATCTTCGAGTATTTTTGATGAAAAAATGAGGAAAGAATCATCGCTTTAAAAAAATTGATCTTTAAAAAATTTCAAAAAAAGAGGAAAGAGAGGTTTTTGTTGCCATTTCCAAGGAGGGCGCGTCTCAAAAAGCCTAGGAACCTTTGCATTGAAGCAAAACCGAAAATCTAATAATTAAATTTTAAATTGTAATATCTGCGAACAACTTATTAAAATGCAACAGCAAAAAATTGTTTGAAACGGAATATCTAGTATATAACAACAGGGTGAAAGTAGATCAAGTTTCTCACCGGAAACTATGGCCCCATTTAGAGGTGAGGAACCTTTTATGCAAATGGGTCAATTTTAATGTAGTGAAAAATTCCGCAGACCAGTCAAAATATTTAAAGTGAATATTGGAGGGGAACTGTGCATTGTATCTGCAGGAATTGCAACACCTAAGGAATAGGGGGCACTGAATACCTCCAAGATTTCCAAGTGCTTATTTTACATATTAGTCAGTATGATTTTTATAGAGTGCAAATGTGTAGTTGCGTGTTATTTTCACTTATCTGGCCTAATTGACTACCAAAAAATTTCGACTATAGCCTCAGTCCCAAAACGCCAAGCCAAGTCAACTCAAAGTCTACTAGCCAAAATTGGGTGGTTTTTCTCTTACACGAAAACAGTGCCCTGGAAGAAAAGCATTCAACACTGTAGTTTGAAAAAAAAACAATTTTAAGAATTGGGATCAAAGTATACCCCCAATTAAAGTCCCTGCCGCTGCAAATAGAACCCATAAGATAAATTCTTTTGGTTTCGTATGTAGCCTCAGGTGCGACGCCAATCTTGGCAACCTGGATTATTGTCCCCCAATAAGTCGCTAAGCCTCCTCAAACTGAAGCATTGCCAGAAATCGTGCCAGAAAAGAAAGTGCCAGTAGTGCAGTGCCAGGTAAGAAATCGCCATCTACACCCTTAGTTTGAGGACCAACTTGAGGATTACGAGATTTTTGAGAAATTTTCCAGCCAATCAAATTTTCTAAATAAACGATAAAATATAGGAAGAAATTTCGCATCCCAAAGTGAAACAGACTGCAAATGTGTTTGGAAAATTTGCAAATAAAAAGCTGGGGCGGATGCAGAGGTACAAGCCTTCTAAACAAGCAAGAATGTTTGTAAACTAATATTGTAGCAAGCAGTTGTGGTCCTTATTTTAGTAAAATTCCGCCAAATATCAATTTTTCGATCAGAATGTCAGTACTTCATTTCTTTTGCTAATTCCAACGTCAGAAACTTGCCCGTCAATCCGATGGTATTGGTAGGGTTTTGAATGTTTTTACAACTAGAGCGAACCATTTTAGAATTTCTGTTCGGCAAAGCACGTGTATTAGGTCTGCCACGACAGTAATAGATTTCTGAAAATGCGACCTGTGGTTGTGGGCTGCAAAATTTCACGTCGCAGGCTGGATTTAGCCTGCAAGCCTCAGATTGCACACTCCTGGCCTAATATATTAAGCATTGGACAATTGTTCCAATATTGGAACAAAATTTTCAAGCAGATACAGTTCAGCGAAAAAGCATAACATCTAAACAAAACTTGCGCCTACATAATAGTGAATGTTCAAAACAAAAAGTTGTGTTGAGAAAAGTTCAAAATTTGTTTTCATAAGTCACTGGTTTCCCCCAAAAATGAAGACTTGGATTGCTAAATGTGAATTACACCAAAACTTATGACATCATCATGACAAATTTTTATAAAAAACTATTTTCAACCCCTAAATAGAAATATGAAATTAACAGTTTGTTGGTATTACATGTATGCGATCAGCGATCATGGTCCAATAGTGGAACAATTGTCCAATATGGGTTAATCACAAGCAATCAACATTAATTTTTCAATTTATGCACCAACACATTACAAACAGTTCTGAAATAACAAAATATGCAGAAATTTTGTTGACCATTCGTATTTGTTATGTCCTCCTTTGTTTTTCATTACAGCCTGTAAAACCGTCGTGGCATGCTCTGTATCTGGGTTTGGCAATAACTGCCGGCTATTTCAATAACTCAAACTTTTTTATCACATCCACAAGTTGCTTGGCAAATGACGGTTGCTTTTCTGCGACTTTATCTCTAAGAATTTTTCACAGATTTTCTATAGAGTTTAAGTTTTCCACAGATTTTTCATAGGGTACCAGGCCATTGCAAAACCTCCACTTTCTGGTTTTTCAAAATATCCAATACAATTCTGAATCTGTGGCATGGGGCATCATCATGCATAAGGATTCTACATTGATGAACGTTCATATGAATTTACCCTTTATTTGCTTATCTTTAAATAACTCCAAATACTTTTTGTCGCTTATGGTCGTACTAGCGGGCAAAAAGTGCAAACCAGCTGACCCATTGCATGGTATAGCTCCCCAGATCATTTGAGTATGAGGGTGTTTCTTAGTTGAAATTGTGTACCTCTTATTGTATCTCTTTCCGATTGATCTACAAAGGTTTTGCTTTCTCGCCGCAAACTGCTGAATGGTTGATTCATCACTGAACAGTACTTTACTGCAATGTTCAGTGGTCTAATGTTGATGCGCTTTGGCAAATGCTAAACGCCCAGCTTTTATGGATTTAGTTAGCAATGATTTTTAGCGGGTTTTTGCGATTGTAATCCGAAATCGTATGTCAGTCGGCGAAAAATAGTCATCTCTGTCACTTTGACGCCCTTTGCCAATAATGCGACTGTACTGTTTTGGTCGAACTAGTTGCGGATCAAACAACTATATTTTTCATTAAATGATGATCCCTCACAGTGGTTTCTTTGGTCTGTCATTTCTGTTTATGTCACTCTAACTCTTCCTCAGTCTCCAATTGACTATTGCAATGTAAACTGCTGTTTTGTTGACATTGCACTTTGCACCAATTTTGCGTTCTGAGTAGCCTTCTCTATATAATGTGACAATTCGAGCACTTTGAACTTGACTGAGAGAAGCTTTTTTGCCCATTTTCGCAGCTAAAACTAATCACAAAAACAACTCAAACCTGCCTCTCTAAGCAACAAAAAGCAAATTGCAATTATCAATTTCAAAGTGCATCCAGGCGACTCAATCACACAAGAGAATACTAGAATAGGTACTATTATGTAAAAAATGGATTAATACGACGCAATCATAAAAGACATATTTTTTTAAAAGTGGTCTTAAACTTTTTGTTAAGCACTGTATAACGGATTCATCCAACTAAGTTGAGATATTATCCACAGGTTCTGATTTACATTTTATTTGGTTCTTAAGTATTGGCGAAAAAACAAATAAAGGGTAAATGCTTTTGTTTTTGCAAAATACCCTGATTAAACCCACTGCAAGACAAAAAAGTTACACCCTTTCTGAGATTTAAAACCCCACTCTCACTCGCATTTCTACACCATAAGCAAATAGGATGAAACGGTCTAAAACTGCACATATGAACATTGATGTCATTATGCTTTACATAGCCCTAATTCAGGGTTTAGTTTGCAGATGCGAAATTATTTCTACAAATGACGATATAGGAAAAATAAGTAGGCTAAAAAACAGAGTTTTGCCCAAAATTCAGATAAAAATATATTCTAAAAAGTGTATAAACTTCAGAATATGAGATTCGTATTATTTAATAATCAAATGGGGGGTAAATATATTCATGAATTACAATTTCTCAGCCAATATTGTCGCATTCCGTCCACACCACGTATTTGAGCTAAAGCTGCACCGTGACACATTGCGTGCAAATTTGCAAGAGTTTTTAGAAAAATTCTATGGCTAATCTTTTTGAGTTATTTACCTGAGAAAGCAATTTAAGATTTAAAGTGCTGAGTGCTGTAGTGAGTACTGGGTGCTACTAATCTAACACAGCTACGTTTTTTCTAATCATCTTATAATTAACTTTTTAATTTCATCTTTTTTTCTCACCTTCACAAGCTGCAAATGTCTCGGAAGTCATTTTGTTTAAGTGGAGGCGAGCGGTTGTGCTCCGCTTCAGGTGTTTGAGGGCGTAAATTCGAGCATAAGGCAAAAAGACGTGACCGCGGATATCGAATGTTTGAGCCTTTGTTAAACATTTTCATGTATGGGTAATGTTTGCATTGCTTGTGTCCACTAAAAGATTTTTAGTTTTATTATCATAAATCACATAGACAGAGCGGATGTTATTTATATGTGGAAGATCTTTGTTACTTAAAATGTATAGTGGTCTATATATATAATTCCGGTATGACAAAGGGCTTGTAACAAGCAAGACAGACCATAGGATTAGAAGCTGCGTTTATTCCAAACTGTGTAAATGGAACAAAGAAGTAACACAGAACAAATAATTCTGGGTAAGTTTTAGGTAACATTGAGCAAATGTCTTTCTTAGCATGTGATCTGGCAGATTATAATTAACCAATCATTTCGGAGTCTATTTGCAGCAAAAGCTCTAGTACTAGCACTTTACATCTAGCGTCACAGCTGTTATTATACGTAGATTGCCCTGTGTGGCACAATTGCACCTTTAACGACAAAAATGGCTAATGTAAAGTGTGCGCATAATATTAGCGATACAAGTAGACGAAAATTTGTACGTCTGGTGACCGAATGGGTTACACTAAAATTATACGCGAGCCAGACTAGTTTGAAAAATATAAATAATGGTACCAACAATACATACCATTGCAGTTAGGAATAGGTATTTCAGAATTTTGAGTCTTCTAAATCTGATTATTGAGTCCATTTGAATCTTAAATTGCTATTTGTTTCTAATTAAACCGACATAGATTGCTATAAAAACTAAGCTGCAAAAGCATGAAGCCAAATTCCAAGATATATTTTAGGTCTGTAGTCTAAATGAAACGGCAAAATATTCTTGTTGCAGTGTTAAGTTTGCACATCTCAATAGTGGCCTATAGCTACACAAAAAGCCGCCCTTGAATTTTAGAACAAAATACCACACTCTTTGCACTTCACTCCCACAATAGTAAGCTTACTGTATGTCGCATTTGCAATAACATTTTTTGTCCTATCTCAACTTTAAATTTTGTTTTTAAATTTGAGGCGACGTATAGTATTGCTCGAACAATTAAGTCTGGCTGTAACTTAATAGCTAGGAAAAAATTGGCTTCTACTAAGATACTTGAACCGCGAACCTTTCCATCAAGAACAGAACAACTGATTCATAAAATGCTTTGAAACTTTAACTCCTTCGCTCAACGATCATAAAAAATAAAGCCCTTCAAATTAACAATCAGGAAACAGCAAAAACTAACTCCACCAATTAACCGTTAACACTTGTCACTCCAACAATCTGCAAGAAATCACCACAGAACAACGCACTTTTACTATTCTTTTTACTCTGCCACTCTTTACCGCTACTACTCCTTTTCTCTACTCCACACTACTGAATCGTGAAAATCTCGCCGCCTTATGTATACATGTAAATCGAGAAAAAAAATCCCGAAAACGCTAGAGCAACATCATGTGAAAAAAGAACAAACACCGCTAATAAGTTCCGTAACCGGCAGAGGAAAATCTTTAAAGAAATCAAATTTACTAGATCACTGTGGAACTGTTATGTCATAAACCAGTGTGACGTAAGAAAAAGCGTGTCTGTAGCAAATCTAAAGGCGAAGAAAAAAAGATCTTTTTTTGTGATCAACAGCGAAGCGAACAAAATAATATAGCAGAATGAAGCGATAAATTACAGCAACTATGCATATATGAAAACCATTCTTACAACGCAAATTTACTTATTCGTGACACTGTTTAATGAAAGCTCCTCACAACATCAAAAAATACTTGCTCAGAAGGTATGATATGCATTTATTATTACTATCAAATTAGTGTTTTATTTAATCACTTGTTCTTGGATATTACTTCAGTAAATGCTCAAAAAGTTGGCTGTTCAATTTATTTAAAAATCAGCTGGTCGAATTTTGCTAAAGCAAACTCCAAAATAATACCTTCAAGAGATAGTGTCTGGACGAAATCACTTTTAATGGATAGGATCAAAAACGCTGACAACTTGCTTTCCCTTATGGTAAATTATAAGTATCATCTTATCAAATCAATTTTTAAAAAACTTCTCTTACAGATTGCAGTAGAAACAAAAACATTGAGTAAAAGCTTAAGACGGAAGTATTAAACACAGCATTGAGTAATGAAGACCATGTTTGTTAGCCAGCACCAGCACAGCACATTATGCTGTAGCATCGCTTTGAAATGAGGCACCTGCTGCAACTAGCCGATAAACCAAGCAACTTCTCCAGATAAAATATTTCAGAATAAGCAGCGTCATTCGCACATATATTTTCAAAAGTTTGTTCATTTCTCTTTCGATGCTAACTTTGCAACAACGCGCGAGATTTAAAAGAGACAAATTTTTCATTTAGCACAGGAATTTTACCGATTCTCTTTTGTGCTTCACTCCGAAATCGGTCCACACCTTCAAACTAGCAACGCTTAATTTCTTTAGCAGTAGATAGACATATATTGTATTTCTTCCGCATTTTCTCGAGGCATTTATTTCATGTTGCCTACACGTCACTCTTAAGCCTGAATTTCTTGCTCTTCACAAATTTTTAAGCATTATCAGTAGATCAATCAACCAGCGCATCGCGTTCATTAATCAAAAAAGCAACAAATGCTTTGCAAAACTTTTGCAGTAAATATTTTTATGCGTCATAGGACCCCTTGAGACTTCCTTCCAAAATGAAAATAAGAAAAAAAAGAAAAATGCTAAATCGCATTTTGCATACCCGAGCTTGAAATCATAAATCAATATTTTCTATTTGATCGCAAAGTTTGGTTAACCCTTTCCGGTCCTATTTTTGGGAGCCTTAGGTTTTAGCCAGGTCCAACTTTTTTTTAATAATTTAATTTTAAAAAGCGTTTTGGCATGCATAAAAAATCGATGCTTGAAAAAAAAGGTTTTATTTACTTGATTTACATCTGGTAGTCCTTTTTGGCGGATTAGTAAAGCTCATAACGCTTGAAAAGCAAGCAGATGTCAGGAGTAGCTAAGAAGTTCAGAGACTTTTAAAATAAACCTTGTCGCCTGAGAGGCGACATAGGACCTATAGGGGAAAAAACCAATGTCGCCTCAGAGGCGACATAGGACCGGAAAGGGTTAATGCATGCCCTACATCATATAAATAGATTGATGTAGCGATTTCAGGCCTTTAAAATGTGCGCTTTATCGAGCATCAATTATTCCTTTTTGCAATATTTTGCACAATCGTGTTCAAGTAGGACCTTCCATTTGTGAGTGGAACCCGGAAAAAATAGGTTTTTGGCTACCCTTTCCATAGTAGCAAATGTTTAGGAATGCTCCAAAGATTCTACTGCATAAACGCCAGCAAGTTAAAGCGAATGATTTCCAGACGGGCAAATAATGTTTTTGAATTAATCTTTATTATTCTGCATTGCAGACTACTATAGAATGAATTGCTGTCTGTATGAAATGCTGTCATAAGCTTGATCTTTACGCATCATTGTGTCCTAAACATGTTCTTGAAGCTCATTGAGAATAGGCAAAGTAATATGATTGGTATTTTCCCAGTGCCCTGAAAAAATATTCAATTCATAAAGGATTTTTTTAGTTATAGCTCACTTTTGTGTACTTTACGTATCAAACCTCAACATCTATCGGCACAGAGCATACCGCATTCCCCATAAACTTATATTTGCCGACAGAACGAGTAGTATTCTAGAAATAATGCTTGTATATTTTGCAGCCCCCAACGATCCTGCCGCCCTTGGATATATCTTCAAGATCAAACGAGTGGCTACGCCATTTCAATGCAAGCAATTCCAATCTTTTTATTCTGGCAGGTTGTTTGCCAAAGTTTCCTTCTTTCTTTTGTTTAACACGCAATTGACCGACAGTAGAAGTTACGGTAGAAGATTTCTTTATGAGTTATGTGTTAAACACTTGCACTGGGCCATGTAATTGTTACGTGAAAAAATCTTTTCTTTCTCAACCGCATTTGACATTTAGTAGTTGCGTACGAGTCTACAAGGTTAGTAAAGTGTGGTGCGCAGATAATTACACGGGCGCGATGCACAAAGCCTATGTGCATTAGATCAGTGGTTTCCTGTATTAGAAAATCGAATTATTCTATCTTGCGCATGACAAAAATGGCATAACGCTGGCCAAAAAACAAAGCATGACTGGCAGGATTTGGCCCACAGACCGCCAGACGATACCATTGATCTACAGAAAAGGATTTTGGGCTACTTTGGCTGGCTACCGGCCTGGAACCATTCATCAGCATAAATCTTGACTTCTCATTATCAAGAGAGAAAAAATCACAGCGGATTATTTTCTGCTTGTTATCCAATTAAAGCTAGTCCAAATGTTTACATTTTAAGAAATACCTAAATTTGGAAACCAGCCAATAGAAAAATCTCTCTGCGGCTGAGAAATCCACTTTCAATGAGTCTTTTGTTTTGAGAGTTTCCAACAACGGAATAATTTGCTTTTCCTATTACCTCACACACTCGAAAAGCTTAATGTCATTTGCTTTCAATTATCACCATCCGATATGGGCATTGAGCAGATAGAAACAACAAAAATATTCCATTAACTCTGCTGCTTCAGTCATTTACACTTTCTGGAATCTCTCTCAAGAAAAGATGTTTTCAAGAGAGAGTGTTGTGTACTAAAATTTTGGTTCTATCTCAAAGATGATATTTTATAATTGAGACGAAGATATGTATTTCTCATAAAAATAGTTAGACTGTAAATTCACTGAGAATTTAATGATTCAAGACCAATCAATGTCTTATTTATCAGCAGTAGATTCACACCACTTCTTGTTCAAAACTACAAGAAATATATTTACAAAACACTTTGCCCTTAACAGCACTACTAACTAACAATAATTATTAGTTTCACTTGGCCTTTAAGGCTTCCAACAACAACAATTGCTCTCCAAATAAACGCTGACACGTACAAGTATAAACACTGCTTGACTACTTTTCTCTCGCTATCTTTTTCCTAATTTTTTGAATCTACGTTTGCAGAATCGAAAACATTCTTTTTTAAAAGATTTCAGATACACAACAATTCGAAATCATCATGGTGTCATATATTTAACCTTGCGAATTTTATCACTACTCACTGTCACATCACAAATTATAATTTTACAATCCAAATCTTGTTTACAGCTTTGCCTAAATCAGAATGTGGTAAACAAGTTAGTTGTGTCATAATCTCATAAACATGTTTAACCCTTAGATGCAGAAACCTTTAAACCCACACCAATGCAGAAACCGGGCCTCCGAGTCCACCTGTGTTAAAGTATTATGTTTTCATTTGAGGTTGTGTTTGTTTGTATGTAATGGAAGATTCACACACAAATTACCGTATTGTAGAAGTTTGTTTCATATATTTTGGTTCCACTCCATAATTTTATGTACAAAATCAGAATGAAGATCCAATTCAAAACTCACGCTGGAGACAAGCACCCACTAGAATTACAAGCTCAAGTTAACAGATGACTCAGCATTTCACGGATAATTGTTACAAATGACAGAACTATGTTCCTTACAGAGGTTTTTGTTATATTTCTAGCATACCATGGCTCTTTTACGATCTTTTTTTGATGGGAAATAGTGGCAGCGTTTTCGTTTGGTTACAGGTATCTCTGAAACAGTCCCTACATTTTCTTCTCTTCTGACCCCGCATCTTTCCATTGCCACAAGTACAGTTGACCGTAAGTTTGTAGTCACCCTCAGTCGCTTTCTTATTTGTGAAATTACCGGTTCCTCCTCGAGATTTCGCAGAAATAATCTTCGCTTGTGAGTCTTTCCTATTTCAAATTCCGAATTCTGTGTTGAAAAAACAACAAATGCATTTAGTGCAGCAACAACCAGCAAATTGTACTACATCACTACTGGCCATTTTCTGCCTACCGTTTGCAACTATACGAGCTTATGTGCGAATCAGTTGGTCGAAGATGCCCACCCTTCTTTTGGTAGTCTTGTAGTATTGTATTACCTCTGGTTTTTTTAACTGCCTTCATCGTTAGCTTTGTCATGATGCATAGTACTCAGCATTATAACCGTCTTTCTTTTCTTCGGTACATAGCGTACCGTTGTGATGTTCCTCTTGAAGCCGAACTCAGTGCTGTATCGTTCCCAACTTTTACTTATCCGGTTTATATTGTCAAAGGGTCCAAAATCTAACTAATGTTAGGTTTTTGTCCACCAGCGATTTAGCCAATTGCACGCTTGTGAAGAAGTTGTCTACAGTTACGTTGCGACCCCTATGCTGTAAAGGGGGGCACAGTTTATGTACAATGCTACTTCCTAAGTTTCTTCTCGTTTCTTCACCTGGTTGTCTACCAATGTAAACACTTCCGTTGAAGCCATAGTTTGTTTTCGAATCACATAACCAGAAAATTTTTATGCCGTATTTTCCTGGTTTGGTTGGAATATACTGGAGAAATCTACATCGCCCCTTGAAAGGCACCAATTGCTCAGCATTAGTACCACATCATGCAGGCTATACCATTTTTGCAGTTTGAAATAAAAAGATCTCAAATGTGTTTAAAATGGTGCCATGAGGTTTGTTCGTAGACGGAATTTTCTCGTTCTTTTTTCATCAAATCTCAAAAAGCGCCGGATGTCTTCAAATCTTTCTACCGACATGGTTGCCTCGTAGGTAGGGTTTGAGACAAACCTGTGCTTCTGCAAAGCAGGGCTCGTACAAACTTGATTACTTGCCTTTCAACGTTTGTAAAGTTTTAACTATAGCCTAATAATTAGCCCTCCCTTAATTTGGGGCATTTTGTGGTTGATTACGACTAGTTAAACGATACCGGTGAATGAACGCATTATCAAAAGAGAACAATGAACGTATGCAGGTTTCTATGAAACCCTTTGACTTTTCTGCAAACAACCCCTATATTTACAGTAGTTTCAGGACAACGTTGATCCTCCAATTAGGAGTTCGGAGAGCTGCTACTGCTCTTTTTATGACTAATGTAATTGCCTTTGTTGGTGGCAGAAGAACGGTATACCAGCAGTAGGTTATTGAAAAATTAAAGCGAGTCTGAAACTTTTAACGTAAAAATGTTATCGTTTTGCAGACAAAGGTCTTTGTCTGACTTGAAGATAATAAACATAGCTCTAACTACCTCACAGCCAGATTAGCGTAACATGGTCTTTAAGTTAAATGGCATAAAAAGGGAATTCTAGAACCTAAGCAAAGAAAAGAAAATCTAATATCTGGAATAAAGGGCTTCGGCAAAAACTTTTTTTGGGAAAGGAGGTGTAATAATACAGGCTACTGTATTTTTTGTTTTATTAAGTTACTTCCCATATAAGCAAGTTTAAACAAAGCCATTTTAATATTTAGGTTCCAAGAGTATTAAAAATTTTTTTTAAATCAAAAAGTTTAAAATAAAAGCTTCGTAAAAGTATTCAAATTTTTTTGTGGTCTTGACATTGCCGACGGCCTTATGGCTCTAAAGTATCGGCAGCGTTTTGCAATGGACTGAGCACCAAAATTGCAGTCAAAAGATAGTATATTGAGTGTTCAAAACGTAAGATTTCATACGGCAGTGCTGAGAAACTCTTTTGTCATTTCAAGCTGAGCTTTAGCTTCCAACAAAAAAGACTCGTTTTTTAGCAATGTTGGTGTTATACAGTACAGTAATTGCACAGCGGTTGCAGCTCTGATAACTCTGAACTGTGCCAGCTCGAAATTTATTTTGTGGATTAATGTTAAAGTTATCTAGATCCCTGATGATAAAAACATAACTGAACTCATTGCGGGGGATATATTTATTTGCTAATCGGCCCAGTTGTCATTAAATAATGATGCCTTCGTAAAAGATGTCGACAGAACAATGCGGCCATTATACACCGTCTTTTACAGTCTATTGTATAAAAAGACTAAAGTACGCTACTGTACTACCTAACTTCCTTATTAATATTACCTCAAACATACTTTTATTACAAAACGAAAAAGGACAATAGTAATTAACCCTTTAAGGATCATAAGATTCTAATTGATAAAATTTGAAACAATTCCATATTTGTTGGTAACAATGGGAAAATAATGGATTTTACAAAGGTGGTTATTACATCATAATGCCATAACAATTAACAATCGTGGGTCATATATGACCCAGTATCCGTCAAAGGGTTAAAAAAGACGTGATCAAGCGACCCCTTCACTTTTTTAAAAGCAGCATTGATATAAAAATTTATAATTTTATGGCGATACGGTTTTACAATGATGAGTGATGCTTTCGGAAAAAGCGAATTAAAATGGAACAAGCTGTTTAAAAAAGCGTTTTCGTGTGATTCGAAAAGCGCAGTTTCAACAATATATTTGAATTATTTTAATGATAATTGTCAATTTTTTTGATAAATGATAATTGCAATATCTTATGCGTTTAGACTGTGGTAGCTTAGTCGATATGATTTATGCTTTATTGATTAACACCAGACACTGCCGACGTTGCCCTGAGGAGGCCTTAAATAATAAGGAAATGAAAAAAAATAAATGGTCGGTTGATCCAGCTTTAGCCAAGGAGTGGTTGAGAAAACAGCAAGAAAAGTTTTAAAAATTAATGTTTTTTATTAGCGCTGATCACTGTTCAATAGCTAATAGTACAGTAAAGAGGTTCTGACGGAAATATTTGGGAAGAATAAAGGCGACCAGTGGCTCATCAATCATTCTCGACCTACAAGGAATAAGCCTGGTAACGACAACTTTGCACTCAAGCTTAGTCTAAAATGCACTGTCTCATTATATAACTAAAAAAAATTTTTGGTTTTAATTGAAATGATATCAAAGAGTAGTATGACGTCAATATGCTCTACGACAAATAGGCAATATTTGACACGTCATAGTAAAAAGCAATAACAGCGTGCACAAAAATTATTTGCCTATTTTGAAACCCATAAAACTCAAACGTTTTAAACTATTAGGTATCAAAAACAGCTTGTTTGGAGTTCTTTACATGTATTTGTATTTCAGTATATGCACTCGCTTAAACTCTCCGGAAACTAGTTTGTGTACCAACATGAAACTCGGGGAGATTAATTACCATCCCCGGAATGAGTGTCATTATAACGTTACAACTAAAGACAGGTCAAACGAAGTCAGCAATCAGCTCATAACCATGCGGGTAATTATACCTTTTTAGACGGTACAATTACTTCTTAATAAATGCTTATTGCAAAACTTGCTTTTTTAATATTTTCAAAAGTAGACCAGTGGCCGTACAAAAGCGGTAAAAAGCTTTTATCGGAGAAACTAGATATCTGCTTCCAACAAAAATTTCTACAGCCATTTGACTTGTATTGGCAAAATGTATTTTTTTAAGAACTTCATACATGACTCAAACATGACTCAGATTGTACCAGATAGCATTATGGCTTCACTAAGCATTATAACATCTGAGTCATGTATGAAATAGTATATAAAGCCAAATGTTTTCACAGTTATTATGATAGCAGCAGGAATGTACTAGTTAAGAACAAAAGTGAGCAATTTAATTATTACCATAAGTTATGGCAACTTTTTGAGAAAACTGTCAACGACACAATATTGCTGGCTAGACAGCACAAAATACCATAAGAAAACAAGTACCGAGGGATTTGACAAAGCTGTTGGATTTTATCAGTCAGGAACAAAAGCAATAAACTGAAAGTGATAGACTAGCCAAAACTTAATAGAAATGGACTGGATTTCAAAAAATGCGTTGCCAAAAAGTATTTTTTCTGAAAAAAAAATGTTTTACAAAACTTTAACATTTTAAAAGGCCACTTTTGCATTCAAAAGATTCAAACAACAGTTTTAAGTGGAATTCATAATTGATTGTAGGACAATAAAGTAAATAAGTCTGTCATTGGCTGATATTATATTAAGAGAAGTTTACTAAAATTTGCAAGTTAAAAGGGAATCAGAGAAAAAACATCTCTCTCTAAATAGCATCATAAAAGTTAGTGGCACCGTAAACAATTGAACTGTTTGTTATTTTGCTTGAAAATAGTTTAATAGACTTTCTACAATCATGACTAAAAATTTAGAGAAGGCATTGCCCCATTTTTCTCAGGTACGGTTATACGGAGACCAAGCACATAAGGCGTGTAGCTTGGGACTTGAAAAATTTTTAAATAAAATTAAAAGAAAGTAACGCCCCTGAGTAAAATCTCGCCGTAAACGAGAAGACATTTTGCTCTTTTAAGCTCCTTTACTTAAAATAATAATAGGCTTACTGAGTTCTGAGAGAAAAATTTGGAAGAGAAGTTCACAATATCACCTATCTGGCTATGTCCACTTAAGGAATAAAGCATATAAGGTGTAAACAAGAGCCTGAGGTCACAAGTATATTTATAAAAAAGACTTAATATCCTATTTTTATATTTGTGGACATTTTACAGTTTTGGCGCCCTTTCTCACTCTGGCTATTATTGTTCCTCGTGATTGTTGAAAGGAACAATATAGAATTTGAGCCAGAAAAAGTAGCTATGCTTTGGCAGCCGCTATGTTTTTGATTAATCCATATTCACAGCACACTGGCATTTGGAACTGAAATTGGTTATGCCAAAAACTATCAACGCTTTGTTAGTGTTGTCACTACTGTTTTATTGGCAAAACTGGCATGGATTGCTGTTTCGATATTGTTAACCCGGATGTTTACAACAGGGTCCTGCGGTCAAGACCGTCAAAACCGGCAGGTAAAATGTAAAACCCGACGACATACTGTATATGCTTTCACTATTTGAAACAACATGACGTAAAAAATTTTTAAGCCATTTCACATTTATGACCCTGCTCAAAACCCAAAAATTAGCCACCTAGAAAAGGAAGAATAGCGATTTTCCTGATTTATAAACACTTAAATTAGCATTTTTCTAATTGTAGCATTGTTTACATATGCCTTCGAGTCTACTTTATCAATAGTAAGAAGAAAACCAAACTTTTGCTGATCATGACTTTATTTAGTTACCTTTTTGTTTAAAAAAGCAAGGGCTCTTTTAACTTCTCTGAACAGGCCTACGAAAGGAAAAACAAAAATGTAACAAAATGCGTAGCCATCAGTGGCTTGACAAAGTTTAAGGGAAAAAGAAAACAAAGCAGCGTCACTATGCAAAATCACTCCACATGAAAGACATTTTTGCTATTTTTCGTCAAAATGGTTTAATATCAGAAATGTGTTTCCTATTTTCAAACAAAGAGAAGGGTAAGGCCCCCTTAGGTTTTCCTAAGCAATTAACAGAGCACATAAACATAAGGTGTAGCCAGGAGCTTAAAATCAAACATTTTATTAGGAAAGGAGCGCATTAAGCCTTGAAAATCTTAGGTGAATAAAAATCAAAAATATTTTTTGATTTTCACGCAAGTGCTCGATGAGTGAAGCTGGCGCAGCCGGCTGAACCAACAATCTCAATCCAGAGGTTACTAATGAGGGTCTTGCGGGAGAGACGCCAGCATATATACTACAAAGCAAAAGTTTTTTTCTTTGCCTGATATGCTGCCTGTTAAGGTATCTTAACGTTGTTCGGATAGTGACTCTTTGTAAAAACTAAATATACTATGAAGCAAAAAGTAAAATTCCTAACTTAAGAAGAAATCAAAATAAAGCTATAAATCTAACAATTTGTAAAACTGAATTAAAAAAAATATTTTGTTTGAAAATATCTTGGCCTGGAGGGCACGTACTAGAATATTGTGAATGACTTCAGGGAAAGCATAGTTGTTTTTGCTGATATGCCGGAAACAAGGCAAATAGTGCAGCCAAATAACTAATACCACAAATATACAAAAAATACGAAAAGAAAAGAGCAGTACTAAATCATAAAATAGGCTTACCACTAAATGTTTTACTTCTGTAGTTGTGAAAGCAACCACTAGTTGGCCGCTACCATCATTTCGGACTGTGTTTCAACCCCTCTTTCTCGGATTTCTTAGAAGTATTAATGATAGTTTTTGGCAACATTTTTTTGTTGTGAGCATAACCAGTTTTGATTAAAAGAAAAAGACGATCACAATTACGTGTAGAGGAATTGAGGAAGAGCATGAAATTCATTCTTTTTCGATACTGTTTACACAAGAGCCCGATGGGTGAAGCCGGCGTTGCCGAATGAACCGAAATACTTAACCCCGACGTTACTACTGGAGGCTCTGCGGGGGAACACCGACTATGCCAGTTAATACCTAGTAAATCAGAATTTTGCAACCTGCGGAACGAATACAACCAAATATTGGTAAAAGTTTTGGTGTGACAAAGAATTGCTTTTGGAGTTCTCAAATCTCATATTTTGGTAAATTTTTCAACAAAAGCAGCTTGTTTTTGCCTTCAGAAGCAGCTTTTGACCACGTTTCTACGGCTATGATTTTTTGAGAAACTAAAGAAAACAAAATTTTGCAATCAAGCGTTAATTGTGACCTTGTCTTAATCTGTTAAAAGACAAAATTTTTGCAAGCTGGTAAGTTGGCGGCTAGCTTTTGCTTTACCAAAAGTCATTTTCCTTCATCAGGAAATCTGAAGGTAGTTACTTTTTATAACGTCATCATGACACCACCAACCTATATATTTCATTCAGCGTGGGCAGTTCTCAATCGTGGCAAATTTTACGTTTGTATGCATGGTAGTTATGGAGGCGGTAAAGCAAATCCACTTACCTACGCATCCAAGCGCAAAAAGATCTGCTTTATGATATAGATGTGAGTGTCACAGTTGTAATAACAAAGAAAACCAGGAAAGAAATAATAAAGATCCTTTCAAAATCATTTCAAAGTAAGTGATAGGTTTCTGTAAAGTACATTTGTCCCTAATATAATATTTTACCTTTATTCAAGTTGGGCTCTAATCAACTAAAATGCAACACATCTAAATCAAAATAGGGTAAGCTTTTAGTATTCTTTGACTTGTTCGCTAAATGACAGACTTTTAAACAGAATGCTTCTGCCTCTTTAATTTAGTTAATTTACGGCGGATAGCTTAAATTATACAACTTAGCACTAGCGAAATTACGTAATTTAATTGGAGTGGTTCTGGGTTCATTTCTTAGAAGCGTTAGATATATACAGTATAAAACAATTACTACAGTATCATATCAGACCGTTGAGAAAGTGTTAACTAGAAGACGCATCATGACTAATCAGAAAGCTCAAAGCTATCAAAGTCTCATCAGAGCTGGTCGAAGTAGCCACAAAAGCTTCTTGAGTAAATGTATGTTGATTCAGACACTTACTCAAACAAATACTCAAGTAAAAGTAGAAAGTAATAATGAGTATTTTTATTTGAGTGAAAACAAAGAAGTGGTGGTGAAATAAAATATTTGATTGGAAACAGTAGAAAATAGTTTTATTCTTCGCGTAGTTTTGTCTTGCATCCTTTTAAACCAGTGGTTTTAATTGGGGACGCTCGCATTACATAGGATGCGAGAAGGTTTTTTTTAAATGCAAACTTTTTTCCAGCCTCAACTTTATTTACATTACTAACCTCATTGGCGGTCATGTGTATTGTGCGGGCAATGGTGTCTCTTAAAAAATGTGTTCGCTGCGGGAGACATTATGTTAGAAAATAAAACTATTTTTGGAAGACTCTTGAAAAAATAACGTCATTTTAGATTGATCAATTTTTTCTTTTGAAGAGACTTTGTGAAATTAGGTTGATTGTTCCAGTAGTCACTACATTTTTACTTGATTTAATTGATGATATTTTTCAATTGTTATCTTGTACTTTTAATAAAGGTTTGTTGATAGTTAAAGTCGTTAAAACGTGAGCAATTTAAAGAGACCAATATTCTTTTATTTCCAAACAAAAAAATTAGAGCCATATGATGTATGTAGTTAGCGAAAAATTTCGGAGATCGTTGGGCAAAGCTCTTTGTCTTGGATCAAATCTTTAGCCATGACCTGTCTTGATTATTTTAGAGATCTTCCAAAATTATAGAAAAAATTTATGGTTCTAAGCAAATTTTAAAGCCATTTCCTGAGCTTGGGCTTACACCAAAAGTCGGCAACCTGCGGTTTCATTGCTACATGTGGTTCCTTCATCCTCCCCAATAGTGACTATGCGAGGCTTGGGAAAATCCATGCTACTCTTTGCTCTTTCTCATTGCGTACAGTTGGCTGTTCTTCAAAGACTTTTGGATTAAAGTCGCATGCTCATAGAAACTTCATGTAGGCGTCAATATCAAGAAAATAGAATTTTCCAACAGTCATATGCTTTCATCACTGAACCGTACATCTTTCTCATCGTTAGCGAATTTACGTATCTAGGCAGAGTTCTTATTTAACTTTCGACTTGGTACATTGCACCCACATTACCATTACCATTTTGTTTATTGACAGCGTTCTCAAAAGTTTTAGGGATATTTTTGAAGTAACCAATTGAAGCATGTGTGGCACAAGCGATTACACTTCTGAAAAAAGAATTGTTACAAGTGTCAGGAACCATGAACATTCTCAAACAGAAAAGTCAATGGGACAATTGCGACTCCCAGTAGCGATTCAGGAAAAAAGAGTTAGCCAACATGCATCTAAATCAATCAGACTTGGTATGAAAAAGAAAAGACAAGATCTTAAATAAAAATGCAAGATTATTTTTTTTCTTTTCTTCCTCAGGCTGTAACTCAGCAAATGGACAGTATTTGCTTGAAAATCAGGACGGCGCTGCCTCCTATTATGGCAGTCAGTTCTTAGTGATGTCAACAGCTGGATCATCCTTCCATTCAGCCACACTTGAAGTATCGTTTGCTACCAACTGGTCTATAAGCAGCTTGAATTTCGGACTCTGACAAAACTCACGCTTTCGATGATCCCGCCAACTATAAACAGCGACGCTTTCTTTTCTTTGCTTCACTCTGGCAATAACCTTTGGCATTTTTACTCATTGCTCTAAAAGAATGCAATGGTTACCTTTCTTATGCTGTATTCAAAGCTATTTTGTAATTTTTTATCACTAAACAACTGCAAATATCTTAAACGCTGGACCTTAATTAAATTTGTTTCTAGAGGTAAAAACTTTTTAAAATCAAAATGAATCAAAAAACTACTCGCTGAAAATAACTTTAATGTACTTTGGCAAGTTAGCATTAAATAGTAGTTGGCAGTTGGTCTAACACTTGGTTTTCAAAGTTTCAACCAAAAATGGCCCACTTAAATGAAGGATTTGCCGAAAGTAAAAACTTAAATTTAAAGTTGTTTTTTTATGCTCACCTACTGCATTCCAATTCAATAGATATAAAATTTTAGCATTTACTTAAGTAAAAGTTATAACTATTCAAGCATCGTTACGTCCAATTTATTCTACTCAAGTAAAAGTAGAAGTAGTAAGAACTGAAACTACCGAGTTAGAAGCTTGTAGCTAAAAGATCTAATTAACCCTTTGACTGCCACGCCGATTTTCAGAAAATAGCTCCACAGGCCACAGTGCGAAGGTGGGTGTTCTGAGTTTATTTTGACTAGAAATGATCATTCTGCGCTGAGTTTCCGTGTTTTTTTATCTTTCTGGTGATTTTTTTATGTCGATCGTATATGACTGACGCGGCCCCCGCGTGAAACATTTTTACTCCACGCCGCGTCAGTCATATTCGGAAGACAGAACTTTTGATTCATTTTTTTCATTTGCAGTCACCAACCGCCAATATGTTTCGATTTACCAAAAGCAATAATGTTCTCATCCGTAGTATATAGCTTTGCGGTTTTCAGATGCCTTTTTCATTGTGATAAACAGCAAGTGAATCCAATTTTGATGACTCTGTTGAGGATATGGATTGAGATCCACTCCTCTTAAGCGATGAAAGAAATTATGAAGATGATGAAAAAGATGCAGCAGAAGATGAAAGTGACTATGTACATGAAGAGAGAGATGCGGCAGAAGATGCAAAACCTATGCCTGCAATGGATGATAGTGTAGTAGCTGCACCTGCCACGAATAATAGTATAGAAGATGAAGAATTGCCATCTGATGACGGCGGTAACAGCACCATGATAAACAATGGCAACTGGACAGATTTTGTGGGGAGGCAACAGCCTTTTGCCTTTAGTGGCCAAGGTGGTTTGCTGAAACCAGTTTCTCCAGATTGCTCCCCATTAGATGTTTTTTTCGCTTTTGGTGGATGAAAATATTATTCGTCACATTGTTGCAGAAACAAATAGGTATACTACACAAACGCTTGCAAACAGGTCTCTTCCCAAATTTGCCCGGATGAACAAGTGGGTAGAAACTGATCAAAAAGAAATGAAAAAATTTTTTGGCTTAATATTATGGATGGGACTCGTGAGACTAAACAGTATTGAAAAATATTGGTCGAAAAACACACTTTTTCGGCAAGATGTTCCTCGTCCGACCATGTCTCGCAACCGCTTCCAGTTACTTTTGAGTGTATTGCACTTTAGCAACAATAGAACTGCGGAAAGTGGCAACCGCCTTGCCAAAATACAACCGCTGATAGATATGTTGCAAATAAATTTTCAAAATTTGTTTTGCCCAGAAGAAGATATCGTTATTGACAAAGTCTTGGTACCATGGAAAGGGCGCTTGACTTTCAGGCAATATATCCCAAATAAAACGCATCGCTATGGTGTCAAGCTTTTTAAACTTTGCTCATTGGCTGGATATACTTGGTCGGTAAAAGTGTACTCTGGAAAGTCAAGCGCTGGTAAGCGTGAGATTGTATTGGCTAAAACCATCTGCAAAGAGCTGATGAAAGACCTGGTAGATCAAGGACGTACACTACACGTAGATAATTTTTACACCAGTTATGATCTGGCCCAGTACTGCCAAGAAAAAAAAAACTCATCTTGTCGGCACTCTCCGGGCTAACAAAAAGCACATACCAAAAGAGGTGTTAAACGCTAAATTAAAAAGGGGGGAATGGTTGCTAAAGACGATCAAGACGGAGTTGTTATTTTAAAATGGAAAGACAGTCGTGAAGTCCGTATTTTGACCACAAAACACGCACCCGTTATGGTACCAGTGGCACGACGTGAACATCATTTCGATTCAGCTGAAATAGTCCAACGAAGAAACCAGAAATCTAGAAAAGCGACGGAAAAGCCTCTGGCTGTTCTGGCATATAACAGGGGAAAAGAAGGCATTGATCTCTCGGATCAAATGGCATCCTATGTCACAACTCTGAGAAAGGGCGTCAAATGGTATCGAAAGTTGGCTACAGAACTATTGCTAGGAACGGCAGTCGTGAATGCTTGGGTTGCTTACAAGGAAGCCACCAAAAAAAAGATCCAGATTTCCAAGTTCAGGGAGCGTCTGGCTGAGCAATTGTTAAATCTAGGAGGTGTCGTTCATGTTACACCAGCGGGTTTGTCCTCGACACACCATCTAGTTGAGAGAACTGGAAGTCATTGAAAAAGAATACGAAGAACATGTTCATCCTGTTATGCCAAAATGAAGAAACAAGAGGGCCGGGACAACGCAAGAAAGATGACACAAAAATCATACACTTACTGTGATTTGTGTCCTGGGCAACCGCAGATGTGTTTGAAATACTTCAATGAAATCCATCAGTAAACATTAATAACACGTGATTTTTATTTTTAGTTGTATTTTTTCAAATACAATCAAAACACTCATTTACGTGTAATTACCAAATTTTTGCCCGTTTGCTAAAACCAAAGCTATCAAAAGGTTTCTCAGAGGCCACGCTAGCAAACCTTTATTGGATTTGCACGTACTGTCAAATATAAGCGAGAGACGTGGCCTAGAAGAAAAAATGTGGTGTCACCCACATATAACTGGCGGTAACCGCATTGAAACATTAGGTGTCACCCATACATATGTGACGTGGCAGCCAAAGGGTTAAAGTGGCTTACTTAAGTGGAATTGCTGTGTTATTGACCTCAGCAGGTGCTGATTTGCGGTTGTTAAGAGCATGCTCGCAGTTTTGAAGTTGTGAGTTTAATTTTATTATGAGTTTAAGAAGTTAGTTCAGTTCTTCTTTAAACGCTTCTTCAATCCAAAATCTTTATTGTTTAGGAACATATAGAAACGATCAAATTAAAAATGCTCCGGTAAAAGATTTCAAAAAATCTAAGAGAACTTCCTGCTTTTCCGTTCAAGAAAGATTAAAACAGAATAAATATCATGAAATTGAATGATAATAGCCAAGTATCTTTTATCAGAAACTTGAAATAAGATTTGCTTGAAGCATGAAATCGAAAGCAATGGAAAAAAATCAGCAAAGGCAACTAATGTTTCACAAGCATGTCACGTCAAATAAAAAAAAAAAATGCTGTGAATTGGACGTATGTGACAAAATAAGTGGATTTAATGAAATTATTCAATCAAAAAAGTGTTATTTGCCATAGATTTCAGCGAAATTATGATAATGAATGGTATTTATTCGGATTTGTAGACAAACGAATCTCATGCTGGAGTTGACGATACTAATTGCGAGTGCACTTGTCGTGGCATCTGACATGATCTATAGATGATGCATTCAACCTAAAACTATAAAAGTGTTTGACGCTACCCGGCTTCAAGGAGAGATATGTATTGTTAAGAAAAACAGCACTAATGCTCAAAGACGATGTGTTGCATGTGGAAAATGTACAAAAGTTGAGTAAGTGCAACTTGGAATTGCATCCAGACTCTTGCTTTGCTCATTGCTTCAAATGGATATTGCTTTTATTCCTTGAAAACATTGTATTAGTTCAAGAATTTTTCCTATTGTGCTTGTGTTTAAACAAAGATTGCAATTAGAAGCAAGAGCGATGCTTAATCAAAAATATGAAAACATTACTTTCTATGAAAACATACCGTACTTTTAAGAACTTTCACTTTCATTCGATTACTCCTTCCCCAACCTTCTACAAAACTCCTTTCAAACAATGTTCCAAATGCGGCCACAACATAAAAAAAATTCTGTTTGTTCCATTATAAAAAAATTTTATTGGCAACATCGTTTGGCTTCAAAAGAAAAAAATCGAGTAATGCGACTTACTATGAGCGATTATTTTTCTGCGTTTCATGTCCGGTGTATAATGTAACATGAGCCTTAAATAGGGGTTAAAATAATAAATTGAGAAATTTAACGGTAAACGTCAAGACATGTAGTTTTAAATAAAAAAATTTCAATAATTTTATAATTTGGGAAGTATGTTTATCTAATATGGAAAATGATAACAGAATCGTAATTGACTTTGATGCTCTGAGTTAAAATTTGCAAGTACAACTACATCATGAAACAGAGTAAAAGACCAAACTCCACGCGCACGAATTTTATTTAAATAAAAAAGCAGACTCCAGCTCTATAACTTCAACAGCTTTTCTTTGTGATTGTCAACAAATCAAGTACAAGTGCTATTTCACAGCTATTTCTTAATAAAATACAGAGCAACTTCAAAACAAAACGTGCTTTTTGGACAATGAGGTGGAAGAACAAATTGAACAGATAAGATAAAAATAGGATGATGTCATTGGCAGAGCAAAGTAACGCAATGCTATCTATGAACTATTAAGATACATGCAGTGAATCAGGCCACATCCGTTAACCGAAAAAAGACAGTATTAAAATTGAATCCCCCTCATTCAAGTTAAATTTAATGAAAAATTTTAGATAAAAAGATTTTATACATATTTAAACAAAATATGCTCAACATATTGAAGCTGCTTTGCATTATACCATTATTAAAAAAACAATAATCTTTTTACCGAAATTTTACTTTTTAGGCTTGTTTATTTAAAGGCAAATTTTTCCTAATTTTGATTTTAAGTAGACGTTTTAAAGCATCACTTGAGAGATGAATCTACATCAGCTAAACAGGTCTCATAGTAAGTAAACTTACTTTATAATTTTAGAATAGAATCAAATTTGCAGAAGTTTAAATGCAAATTTTTTATATCATTCATTGCAATTTATTGAACACTAGCTGGCTTTGTTGGTGTCACTTAACAGAGCTACTAATAGGTTACTTTACAGTATAAGTATTAGCTAAGCCGTTTGCGGCGATTTCACTCAAAGGTTATTTCTAAGAATAGTAACGAAAAATTGATATAAACGAGGCATCGACCTCTTTCCTTCATCTTGATCACCGCATTCCTAAATTAAGAGCTTGCCTTACTTGTAAACTCTCCACCATTTCACAAATTCTATCCGATTTTTCCAAATAGTATACTGTAGAGCAGGGGTGGGGAACCTCCTTGGTACTGCGGACCGCATGAATTGCATGACATTAATGGCGGGCGGCAACAAGAACTTGACTTTCAAATTCCGCGTAAACACACTCAAAATACACAAATGATTTTTATTTTTGCTCTCAATGAGATGTCTGAAAGTTTTCTCTTTGGTTAGGCGTGCGATATCCGCTGAAGCCGAAGATGTTGCAATTCGTAATTGCTGTTCAAGGTTTTCATTCGATATTCTGGAGCAAAACCGACTCGTTACGACATTCAATTTAGAAAAAAATTGTTCGCAACACTAGGTGCTTCCAAAGAGAGACACATATTTAAGAGCATTTTTCCGCAGAATGGGAAAATCAGCAGCAGTTACGTAGCGTTGATAAAACTCAGCCAGCGGAGTGTTAAGGTACATACTATTCATTGTATCATTAGTCTGAAGCTCAATTATTTTGTGTTGAAAGTTATTTGGAGCGGCAGCTGCAACTACAATAAAAGGAGTGGCGAAAATATCCAACTTCATTTGTTTGCTTTTCATGTTTTGAAATCTTTCACAGAATGTCTCAGAAATCTTTTCACACTCAAGCGCATATTTAGCTGTGGTAGATGGTTTTTGCTCTTGTAAGGATGGAAAGTGTGTGGTGTTATTATTTTGAAGTTGTACATTCCTCAGCTGTAATTTTGTTTCAAATGATTTCACTTTTGCAAGCATAAAGTTTAAAAGCTGGTTAGGTCCCTGCAACTTTATATTGAGTTTGGAAAAATGTTTGCTGATATCAATCATAAATGCAAGATCACATAACCACCGGCTATCACTTAGTTTAAGGACAGGATTTCCTTGCATAATCATGAATTGACCGGTTTCATTTCGTAGCAAATAAAAACGTGTTAACATTTCGCTACGACTTATCCATCGAACTTCGCAACAGTAAATAAGATTGTGGTAATCCACATTAAAGTCTTCTAGTAATTTTTTAAATAGGCGGCTATTTAGATCTCTGCGCTTTTGATGAAGTTGATGCACTTTATTACTGTTGACATGACGTTGCGAAGTTGAAGTGACTATGCACACAAGTTTTGTTGGTGAATGATGCAATGGCATACAACTAAGTCATCTGCAGCAAGACCGCGACGAGTCAGCTCTTTTTTAAGAAGCGTTGTTAATCCCTCTTGTAAACCAACCATGGCTGGAGCACCATCTGCAGCAATTCCACCTAATTTATCAAACAGAAGATTAAATTTTCCCATTGCCAAGAGAGGTTTCTCAAACAAGTCCTCGCCATGTGTGGTTCCATGCATTGATTCCAGTGATAACAAATGTTCTTGTATTTTAAAGTCGGAAGTTACCCCTCCAATGAAGATCGCTAGCAGGGCTGTATTTGTTATATCTGTATTCTCGTCAAGGGCCAATGCAAAAAAATCAAAATCTTGAGCTTTGTCCTTCAGTGTTTTTTCAATATTATCTCCCATTTCCTGAATCCGGCTTGAGGCTGTTCTTCTCGATAGACTAATTTTTTCAAAAACAGCGACTTTCTCTGGTGCTATCAACTTAGCAGCTTCAACAACACATTCTTTCACGATATATCCTTCTATGTGAGGTTTCAGCTTTTTCGCAATTAGTTCGCCAATTTCAGTACTCGTTTGAATAATATCATTATCGGTCTTGCAATACCTTTACAAAGCAGTTTACTATACATTCAAACCCCTCTTAAGAAAGGCAATCTTATCCAGTCGAGCCTGCCCTGTCAACTTTTCAAGATTACCGTGGCAGGAATCATAATGGTACTGCAGATTTGATTTTTTCATTGCTGCTACGTGTTTGCCACAAACAAGACGGATGGGCTTTCCACTAATTTCGACAAAGAAATAAGAGTTTTCCCATTCCTTGTTGAACATCCTATCTCCATCACCTATTTTTCTCTTTTTTAGCCGAAGCCATTTTGCAAATTTAAAATTTAATTACAAAATCACAGATACTTCGACGTGCTCAGTAACTAAATACAGTTTGCGTCGTAGGTTAGCCTAATGCTGATATCATTAACTGGTTAGTTTTATTGTTTGTTTCATCACAGATAGAAAATTATGCCATTACAAGGCTGCATGAGCTGCTAGTTGCTAGCCAGCAATTTTCAAGGCGATCTCCTATCAAGACGAATCTGCCTCCAGCATCAAAGTACAATAGAAAAATTTGCTCAAAAATGATCACCAGCATCATACGGTACCATACAGCAATCTATTACATCATGTCAATAACCCACGACCGGTTTCGACCGTATTGGGTCTCATTAGGATGGTGTAAAAAACACTCAATAATAAACATGCTAAAAAAATTTTTTATTATTGAGTGTTTTTTACACCCGCCTGATGAGACCCAATAAGGTCGAAACCGGTCGCGGGTTATTGACATGATGTAATAGATTGCTGTATGGTACCGTATGATGCTGGTGATCATTTTTGAGCAAATTTTTCTATTGTAAGGCTGCATGAGCACGTTGTTGATATAAATGGCAAATGCTGGCAAGGTCGTCTTAAGGAAATATTTAATCGCTTACAACTTTTGAACGCGCCGCAGGTTACCCACCCCTGCCCGCAGGTTCCCTATCCCTACACCTCTACAGTGTAGAGGTACAAAACAATAAAGGTGTCGACGCCGTAAAAAAGGCGTTATCGTGATAACAAAAGTAAATCTTGTTTAATTGTAGGCTTATTTCACGAAACTTTGTGACCTTACTCTCCAGGATATTTTTTGTACCAAATTCTGTGGTTGCACGTATGTGACTTGGTTTCTGCGGGGGGAAAAAGAGTCCATACCTTCTCCTAAATGTGTTGCATCCAACCTTCGGGTTGCTATTGCCATTTTCAAGCATAAAACTTTCTTCAATATTGGTGTTTTCACATGGTAGTACAATCACACTGACTAATTTTATCCCCTTAAATTTGAATTTCATAAACTTTGCTCTTGATACCAACCATTCTACGAATAAGTTACAAAGTGCACATTCAAGATTGGTCTTACACAAGCAGGCAATAATTTAAAAAAAGTTTATCAGTCCATTTCATTAAGTGCTTGGGACCATGCATTCAAAGTTGTGGAGGGAGGCTAAAGTGATTGATATATTTACAAGAATTATGCCTTTAATTAATGGATTACTGCTTAAGAGTTTTTCCTAATTGTTGGCCTAGTTACATAAAATAAATCCTTTAGATGCGCGTGTATTTTTTGGTCCCGGCATAAACGTATCATAGTGAGGGCACGGTGAGTTGAGTCCAGAATTTACAGTTCAGTTATCACAATAGGTTATAAATAGACTACAGCTCCAGTGGATAATCTACCAAAAGCTTTTTGTGCTAAAAAGGCTGATGATATTGTTTGAATTTTGCAAGATTTTATGTTAAAACGCAGTATTTTGTTCACAACTTTTAATTGAACTTTTAAAAATTGAGCAAATCTGTCGTTTGATAATGCCAAAATAAAGGAAAAGTTTAAAAATCGAAATAAAATGCTAAGTTTAAGTGTGCGTGCAATTGCACCAAAGTTGTGAAAAGTTTGCTTTTTTATTTTATCAACAACTTTATTCTGAGAACCAAGGTGAGAACAAATCAAAGAAATTCGTAAGAAGAAATGTAGTCTTTTCATAGCCTCCGTGTCTGCAAGCATGATTACTTATCCTGGAGCTTGAAGTCCAATTTTGACATTGGAAAGCTTTAAATTTGGACCACTATTTGCTTTTTGGAAAATATTGACAAGTTACATCCGCAAAAGTATTTTTCTCACAAGTTATGTTTTATCGTCAATGCAAGAAGCATTTAAGCATTTTTTTAAGCATCTTTATTTCTTGATTGCTTCAGATAAAAGCTTTGCTTCATAGTAATATTAATTGACGTCTAAATGCTGTCTGGTACCACTTCAATAAAAACAGCTGCAGGCAGCAGCATTACTTATTATCTTCTCTCATTTGTAAAAACAAACATAAATATTAAAGCCTATTACAGTAGGCGCCGCTTTTTATGACCATGGATAATATGAACAGCCGCTTATTATGACCAATTTGGTAAGGTCCGGAATTTTTCCATTTAAAATCCTCCGTTTAATATGACCAAATTTCGGATAATATGACCAACATTTTCTCCATCTCTCTTGTTACATTACAGTATTTTTTCCCGCCACGCACTTATAACTTCACCTTTTCAACATATTGTTACATGCTGTACTTGGTTTTACCGTTACTTGTACTGTTACAATACTGTACTTTGTTTTCCTGCCAACGTCACTCTGTTACTTCGGTTGAACGATGAATTTGACGGTATTTGAACTTCTTGTGGCTTAAGGCCTCGATTGAGATGCGGTTATCGCGACTTCGGTTTTTATAACCATTCGGATATTATGACCAAAATGGTCTGGTCCCAAAGTGATCATATTAAGCGGCGTCTACTGTACTAATATGCTGCTTGCCTAAAGTAGAATAATAAGTTACTGCACTATGGTTAAATTTGATTTTTTGATGATGCAATGGTAGATAAAATAAGTTACAATAACTGAACTGCAAGAGAACTCCCTGCTAGAATGCAATTGTAGTTGTGTCATCTTGTACGCCTGAGTACTCTACCTCAAGGATGTTTTTTGACACGGGTAGCAAATTCAAATACTGCTGAGTTTTAATATTAAGCCTTACAAGAATTACAAAATGTTGCATTTCTCTTAAGCACAAAATGGTGATTAGTGAGTTATTTGCTTTCTCTAATCAATAGTTTATCTCACTGTAATAACTAAACTTTAGAAGCTAAAGTCTGGGCTACTAGTCGCTTATCCATACCTTGGTAGCGTTTGAACGATAACAGGAAACTTAGGCATAGTCAGAGCTTAAAGTTTTCTTACTCGGCCCACAATTACAAAAAAGTTGTAAGTAGATGACCAAGTACATCATAGTTTAATTTGCATAATTATGTAAATCAGGTTAGCGCTCTTCCACAACTTTGAATTTAAGCTCCCATGCACTTAATCAAATGAAGGCACGCAATTTTGTGAAATTATATGCTGTTTGTAAGTAAGCACAGAGTTAATTTATTAGTTGGGAGGTCAGTATTGTGTGCATTGTTAATGAAATTCAAAATTTGAGGAAGAAAAAATAGGCAAGTAGATTTACATGACTGTTTGATATCATGATCACCAAATTTACAATCGTACCTATTTTTTTCTCGGAAATGGGTCATTAGGCTAGTCAGGTGATCAGATGCAACACATTTGGGGAAAGCATGGCAAGTTTTTCCATTTCGGGACCAAGGCACATAGGTTCGGCCGGAAACTTATTGTTTTAAATTTCATAACGAGGGGATAGCGAGACGTGAAATGAGCCAACAATCAAATAACTTATTCTCGTAATTGCGAAATCAAAGTTGCTAACGGCGTCCCTCCAGCCAACTTTGACTTTCTGCCTTAACATTTATTGGAAGGAATGAAGAGAATCGGTGCAATGATAGAGAGTGTGTATGTAAAACCAATACCGGTATTAATTCAAAGTAGAAGAATGACGATCAAAAGGATAAGAATCAATGTCCAAATTTGTATGTACTTTTCGTTACTGCTCTCAAAAATTATTTTTGGGTGGAGCTGGCACATCCAGTTGAGGCATATTTTATAATTCGATATACTCTAACTAATTGGTAGCCCAGCCGCGGGACGCAGGAAAAGCCGTCTAGTTTAATATATAAAGCAGTGTTTTTTGTGCGTGCTCTTCAACTTCTCCAAAATTCCTACACGCAGCAACATAAAACTTGGCAAAAATAATTAGTCCCTCTAGATAAGTATCATATGGGGGTTGTGACGACATCATGACGTCACAAATTACACTTAAACTACCAAAAGACTTTTCGATGCATTTTGGTTTTTTAATAGATGGCTTTTAGTCAAAATTATGTTTCTGGTCCAAAATTTTCAAACAATGATTCTTTTCTACATGAAGATACTTTTTGTTGTAATTTTTGTTATCTGTCTATTACAAATAAAAAAGTTACGCGAGAAACAATCTGGAACCAGAGCTTTTGAATTGGACACGTGGACTTGACTTTTGCACTTGGACTAACAGACTTGTATCTGTCGACTTAGATTTGTGTACTTTTGGATTTTTATGTCATTCTTTGGCTTTGGCAAGCAGTTTTTACGAACAATACCGAGTTCAAGCGACCAACTTACTAAGCATATTTTCTATAAATTTATTGTTTCAAATGTGGTTAAACAGCTAAAATTCGAAATGGACAGATTTTAGCCCCCACATTATGCTCTTGATCATATTTAGTGTGCTTTTGCAAAATCGCCAAGGACGAAAATTTAACCCGATAATGCCACTGATAGCGTCACAAAAACCTTACGGCAAAACAGCTTTTTTAGAAGTTATACTTGTAATGTTCTTGGTCAAAGATGCGATTTAGAAAAACCAGCGAACACGTCTACACCAAAACAAAGAATGAAGCCGAAAAAGGGCGTCAGTCAGTCTACATCGTCCCTAGCAATCGGCTAGTGTTTATGAACTAAATGTGTGTAACCGATTTGCCACATGCAAGCACGCAAGCAGGCAAGCAGCTAAAGCAAAAATGAGGCAAGCAGCTAATGTTCCGACAAAAGTACTCCGACTAGACAGCAGGAAATGCCTTCAGAACTTGCTGCGTCAAAAACCAAAAATATAATTATTTCGATACCGGATTTAAAAACTACTACACTAATTATACGTGAAATTTTCTATAATATAATTGCATTTTTCTCAAACAAGGCAGAAAAATTTAACTTTTTTGACATTTAGTTGCCCTACTAAGTAGTCTACTCAGATCTTTTCACACAGATATCAAGAAAATAATATTTTTATAAGTATTACAAGAATATTTTGAAAATAAAAGACAACTACGTGGAAAAAGAGCCAAAAATCGTTGTTCGAGAAAAAGAGAGGGAAACAGAAGAAACAATAAAAAATTTGTACAAGAGAAGTAATGGAAGAAGTGGGATTTGCCGAAGGGGAGACAGAGGATCGAAAAGTTTGGCTACAAGGAATTAGCACCATTAACAACAACTCCTTAGTCTATGGGATGAGCACACAAAAGAAGATTGAGAGAAGTGTATTAAATTTTTAAAACAATTGTTATAGGAGCAATTGTATGTGCGTATAGTTTTTATCGAGATTATTTCCATCGGTCATACTGGCACAGTAACGTCAATCAAAGATGAGGAACCCGAAAACTTTAGGCAGGGTCCGTTTCCAAATTGCCTAGTAACAAAGTCTAGTCAAAAAACTGTAGATAGAACAACCCTGCAGAGAGTTGCGTCAATTGATAGGGAATGGAATCAAGGCTCTGGAAGTAGTAAAGGTGTTTCTGGCGTTTTTTTGTTGGTATTAAGATTTCTTCTGAAGCTAAAACTCGGACGTAGAGGGCTGATTTTGCCAACCAGTTTGAACAGATAAATTTGTGAAAGCAGCTGGATTCAATTGTCTTAAACTTATGTGGTTTGAAATTCTGTTTTTGTCAGAGTAAGTATAAACTTTTGCAGTAGAAAGCAATAAAAAAAAGTGCGTTATTGTTGCCAACGTTGCCATCGAATCTTGAATCTATATAGTTTTCTTACGCTTTTAAGTTTTACTTTTGTGGTGGCCTTTTATTTAACCCATTAATGCCCAATGTTCCATTTTTGGAACACATTTTCATATAAGATTTAATGTAACTTGTAATTGGAATTTTCATAGAAAGGAAATATATTTTGAAAGTGCTTGAGTTACCATTTCCAATAACATCAATCATTATGCACTGGAGCGTATAATTGCCCTAGGCTCAAGGTTGAATTATGGCGCTTTTGTAACCTAATTAGCGACATTCATGTTTAACTTTACTACGCAGATGTGTAGCACTTTTTCAGCCAAAAATTATGTTTGCATTCATGGTTATACTCCATTCTAACATATCTGTAAGTTTGAAGTCATATCTTTATCTTTAAGCGGTTGTTTTTTGCTATTGTTTACCGATGTTCCAAAAATGGAACATTGGGCTGTTCAGACTAGACTCTTTTTCTTTATTCAAGGCAGTAGATGTCAATCGCTCCGCTTTAGCGGTCGTAGGCGGTTACTACAGTAATTAGCAAACGACCAGTCATTCAGATTTAAGGCATTTGTATATTTTATCATTGAACTACAGTAATTAGCAAAAGACCAGTCGTTCAGATTTAAAGCATTTGTAGATTTCATTATAGTGAACATATATTACAGTTTTATATAAAGCAATATCCAACTGAAGTTGCATCAGCCATTTTTCCATCATTAACACGTAGTTTGTTTTCACCAAGAATCTGTTTGAATAGTAAATTCAGTTTTGCAGATTTATGAAATATTAGCTACTCTTAAATGTAAAACGATAAAATGTCAAGAAAATTTATTACTTTTCATGAAGCAGTTGAGTTTGTCAATGATCGAAGTGACGACGAGGAATGCAAAGTAATGGTTTTACCTCCAGAAAATTAAGGCGAAGTCACAGACGAAGAAAACGATGACGAAAACTCAGTTGAACAAAACCTTGGTATGCAAGATGTAGCTGGACATTTACAAGTTTTTCATCCAGCGTTACGAGTAGATGGTCAGGATAAGAGTATCGCATCAAAACCAAAAGTTTCGAAAAAACAGTGTGAAGTTAAATGGCGGAGCAAAAAGGAATCTGATATAAAGCTGCCAGAAAATGAACCTGGTACCCTTGAAGAACAACATCCAGAATTATGTGGTCTTTCCCCATACATTATGTTTCAACAGTTTTTCAGTGAAGATGTTTGCTCGCTTATTATGTCCGAGTCGGAAAGGTATGCTCGACAACGTTACATCATGATTTCTATCTGTCTCCTGTAGATTTGGATGTATTTTTTGGAATTATACTTCTCAGCGGATATTGTTCACTTCCTGAGGAGCGCCTATGCTGGTGTAACGATGAAGATGTCGGTAATGATTTGGTAAAAAAAAGATGTCGAGAAATACATTTCAGGAATAAAACGCTACGTGCATTGAGCTGACAACGGCAAGTTAGCAAAAGTCAGACCGAATCCAAATCTAATGCAGAGAAATTTTGCTCAGTTTGAACTTTTTTCGAAGAATCTTTCTGTTGACAAGCAAATGGTACCATATTTCGGACATTTTTCTACTAAAATGTACATGAAAAACAAGCCGGTGAAATTTGGAATGAAAATCTGGTTTCTGGCGTCTTCTCAAGGATATTCTTTTGCTTTTCAAGTTTATACTCGAAATAGTGATTCAACCGAAAGACCACTAAGAGAACGAGTAGTAAATAAGCTGACAGAGGTGTTAGAAGAAAATTCAAATCACATCTTGTACTTTGACAACTTTTTTAGCTCTACAACTCTTTGAAGAGACTTGCTGAAAAAAGTCTTCGCTGCACTGGTACTGTTCGACAAAATACTGTAGAACAGAAAGTTGTCCCTTCTAACCCGTCGACCATGATAAAATGAGAACGTGGAGTATTTGAAGTATTTAGTGATGGCAAAGTAACCCTCTACCAATGGAATGACAACCGACCAGTTTGTGTAGTTAGTAATCATGAAGGCTTTGACCCAACAATCCCTGTGCGACGGTGGAGCTCAGCAACAAGAAACGCAGTTGGTATTGCGCAACCTCGGACGATCAAAAGCTACAACCAGCATATGGGCGGCGTAGATCTTTTGGATCGATTTTTGAGTGACTACAGACCACGGCTTCCTAGTAAAAAATGATGGTGGTGTCTTTTCGCCAACTTTCTCAACATGTCAGTTGTGGCTGCTTGGCGATTGCACAAAGAGTTGAAAGGAAATATGAGCCATTCACAGTTTCGTCAAGAAATAGTTCGAACATGGTTTGACAAAGCACCTGATAAAACGATTAGACCTGGTCCCAGCAGAATGCCGGTTGATGGAACAAGATTTGGAGGAGTTTTTCATGCTTGTGAACCTGCTGCAAGACAAGGACGTTGCAAACAATACAAAAAAATACCTTATACATGTGCAAACAATGTGATGTATTGCTTCACATAAAATGTGCTGATGCATTTCATAAGATTCTTTGATCGCGTTTTAGATGCATTGTGTGCAAGCAATAAAATTGCAAGAAAAACTGGTAAATGTCAGTTTCAATAATATTGCACCAGAAAAAAGATTTAGTTAGATGAAAAAATGGCGCACTAAGAGTAAAGCAACAAAAATCGTTCGCCAGCGCTATCGCTGAATTTCTGAACGCAGTCTATAGTGAACTCATAAATTACGCAAAAAAGCCTAGTCCCCACTTCCCAATGTTCCATTTTTGGAGCAATAAAAAAAAAGTACTTAAAAAAATGAATTTAATACTTTATTAGCATGGATGTGTTATTAAGAGTATTTTCGCCTTGCAAAATTGAATGTACACAAAAATATAACGTTTTACTATACTTGGGATTTAATGGGTTAAATTAAACATAAACAGTTGTGAAGCAATTTGTTTGGGGCGCAGTACCCTAAGTTCGATGTTACCATCGATTGATCTCAAAAAATATGTGTGCTTGATTTTCTATGGGGTGAGAAGGGGCACCGCAACATTAAAAAATATAAAAGTTGGAATTTTTCTTAACGGATTCCAAAATTTCATCAAGACATTTTTTACTGCTATGTTTTGCAGATTACTTTTTAATAGCACGTTTTTGTAAATTGGCCTCCAACACAGCATAAAGACTTTTTTTAAAAGTCAGCTTTTTGAAATTAATAACTTTATCTTCAAATACTCTTTTCTTTTACAATATTTGCTTATGTCAAACCTCTGGGGGGCAATCTTCTTTATCCCACCCCCTAAATAGTTTAAACTACTGAATTTATAACTTGAAACATTAACTTCAGTCACCTTATTCCAAAACAAAATTGTAGAATTGTATCAGTATAGCTACACCTAGCAATGAATTAAATGACACCATATTAGTCTGCTCAAGTGCACATCCATTGTCAACTATTACTTTTAAGTTTTTATAAATACGGGCAACGCTATGTTTGCTGCACATACATCAACAACTGAATACGTCGCATATGACTTCTATCATAAATTATCACCTTACAACAACTTCAGTAAAGTATCGCCTTCTGTGCTCTGAAACAAAATTAAGTCCTACCACTCGAAGTCCATCATCACTCCCTTTTAATCGCATTGCAATATCTGCTTGACACAAGGTCTAGCTTATGGCTATCTCTCGATGGTAGAAATCAGCAGGATTTGAAAGCTTTTTAGAATCAAGAGTTAGTCAAAGCGGTAAAAAGCACCCACTGTCACGAACAATAAACTAAAAATGCTTGTATTTCGAACATTGTGCAGGAACAAAGTAATTGAAGTAGGAAAATAAAAAGTAAAAAGTATCAAAATCAGTATTGATGTAAGATCTCCAAAAAGTATCATGAATCCGTTTCTCTTGTATTCCACTTTGTACTTCGCTGCATCGATACTGATACCGCAAAACTCAAAAATTAATAATCACTCACCTACCTTACTTACTAGTATAAGCTTGGTTGGTTCAGAGCAAAATTGCTTGAAAAAAAAATTACTTTTTGTTTTCTCAATTTTAGTTATTCAAGTTTAGACACCGTTTTTGCTTCAAATTAAATGAAAACGTTTATTATTTTTTCTACTTTTATTTGAGTATTTTTTTATTACACAGCATTACTTTTATTTTTAGGCAGATCTATAGGCTGCTTTGAACACCTTTAAACAGCTCTGTACATACGTAGCTGTTTTATGTTTAACGAGAAAAGATTTATTTGACCTTAAGCCAACACATACAACTCAACTCTGCTAAATGCAATGATAAAATTGATGTGATTTATTTATTGAAACAAATTATAGTCCACAACGAGGTGGAGTAAATTGGATCGCTGCTCGGGGTAAAATGGTTTTGTGTTTAAACCTCATGATGATATTGGCCAGGTTTTTGTATCCCATGGTAAAACACTTTTCTGCAATTCCTGCTGCTTGGTTTCACTTGACTTACTTGAGCAAGAAATAGTGCCAACTTTCTATTGAAGCTAGTCATATGACAAAATTGTTTAGCAGGCCTACTACTGATCAATGTTTTAACCGTAGCCAGAGGACAAAAACTGCACAAATTGCTCTCATAACTTTCTCATTTTTTAATACATATTATATGATTTTATAGATATGAATGAATATTCGTACGGCAATGAAAACCAGGAGAGAAGTTATGACACTGTTTTTCCTACATCTCAGTGTGAGTGGTATAGTAGCACGGCTAACCAATGTAGAAGCCTTGACAACATCTTGTACTACAGGTTATCCCAGAAGTCGTGCACCATCCAGGTTTTCATAAAATTATCTTTATTTATCACAATCAAAATAGATGTTTAAATTGTGCACCCACTGCAATAAAACAAGTATCAATTCTCTTTATCAAACTGTTTTTCACTCTAATGAGGGCTTTGGTGGTGTTCTTTTGGCACTCAGTTGTTATTGCATCCTTCAAATTATTTAGAACGCGCGAACAATTCTGGCTGCATTACAGATTTGAAATGTCCCCCAAAAAATAGTCACCAGAGCGTTCTGGTGATCGGGGAGGGAGGACACCAGAGAATCTCTTCTTTTAATCCATCTTTCAGAAAATTTCTCCCCCATAAATAAATCAAATCTGAAACAAATAAAACTAATGAAGATCATTATGGTGTGCGGCTTCTGCGACACTGTGTATCAGTAAAAAAATTATATTTTTCTTTTTGCATACTGATAAAAACTATTCGCCGTAAAAATCAACTGGATACGATTGATCACTACACCAAGGTGATTGTCGTAACGTCAGAATGATGTCACATATCTGATATAAAAGACAGATATTGAAATGTGTTTTCGAAAACTACTGAGCTTATAAATACAAAACTTGGTAAGAATAATTACTATCCTGGGGTGAATTTCATAAAGAGTTTGATGATGTCACGATAATGTCAAAAACAAAGATAATTTTACAAAAATCGTGTTTTTGAACGGAGGAAAGCCATTTTTAGCTTAAATATATGCTAGTCCTCCAATTGCCGATTTCAAAATAATATCACTCTTTCGCGATCTATGTTGACGTCATGATTAACAGTTAATTGTAAACATGTTTTTTTATTTTTGTAAAAAATATCGTAGAAACGCGAAAATATGATTTTTTTAAAAGATGTCAACAACATGATTCCCAAAACATTGTTTTTAATTCAACAATAATTGGCCACGCAACAAGCAATTTTGTGTTTAACCGTCTTTTTAATTAGCTTAACTCTTTCAAAACTACCGGACATACAAACACTGAACTTGGCGCCATTTATCATCACATCAAAAAGAGGGTCACAAGCAGGTTGATGACGTTATAGCAACCTTTTAATTGAAGGAAACGCACGCACCCGAATGCTTTATGTTTTATAATTAGAACTACAATTACAAAAACTTTGTAAGTAGTTTTCGGTCTATTGCTTTATAGCTTCATTTCTGTAAATTACATCAATCACTTCAGCGTCCTTCCACAACTTTGAATTTATTGCCATACGTACTTAGTGAAATGAACGCACGAATGTTTGTGAGATTATTTGTTGTTTGCAAGCAAGCACAGTCTCAATTTTTTATTGGGGAAGAGTGTGTTATGGACATATTTTATGAAACTTTATTATTGAAAGGAAATCAATAAAAAATTACGACATTATATAAACATCACTTTGTGAAACCACACTCACAGTTTTTACAATAATGCCAGCGCAGGTAAATACATTAATTATTAAAAAGGGTTAGCAGACATACCGAGCGATTGGATACAAACTTTATAACAGTAGCTGATGCAGCAACGTTTGGTAAGATAGCGTCTAGACCTTTTTCAAAAATCAACTTGTTCTAATATTCAAGCGAATAAGTTAACGAAGCCCACACTAACAAAAGCTAATGGAACAAAGCACATTCCAAACTCCTGCGCAACTGCCACTGAGATATAGCTCCTTTTGCTCTATTTACGGATTAAGAAACATACGTTTGGCCAAGAAACTCGGGGTCGCAATTATCAGTTTGAGAGTGTTGTAACAAGTAGTTAAAGAAGCGTACTGCGAAATAAATTATTTCTGAAATCGTAAAAAAATTATGGCTGCCAAACCTATATACCCTTTTTAAGGGACGAAAAGCCTTTTTTTAAGTAAGATTGCTTTTTACATTTTGAAAAATTAGGCCTATTTAGCTTATGTGAACATAACTTTTTCTTACAGTTGGAACAGCTAACCATTGGGTCAGGCCGGCGAAACCAGCTGAACTAAAATCTTTAACCCAGATAATGCAAATGTTATGAAGCCTAAAGCTACGATAAATTCGTCTATGCTACAGCTATGACAAAAATAAACGCCAAAGCTAAGGTAGGGCAAGTAAAACGTCGCAAGGACTCCATTAATTTTGGAATATAGCTGTAATGTACCACCCTCATAGCGCTTTTAAGAAATACATAAATTTTGATTTCTAAAAGAAAATTTGCTATTAAGATATTGAATTTTTTATTACTGCTTTGTCAAATACAAGCCGGTTCAGGGGCTAAATTGGTATTTTTAATCTTGACGTTTGTGACGAGAACCGTACGGGAAACGCAGGCAAAGCGGGCTAATCTTGTATATAAAGTTGAGTTCTGTCTGTACGTACGTTTCAAATCCTCGGAAACTACTGAGCGTACGATTATCAAACACGTCCCGATTAATCACCACTTTGACATGATTGTCATTGGAGAGTTGTGAAGTTCTAATGATGTCATTATCAAAATACTTTTTGGGATTTGTATTTCTTAACACAGAAAAACGAAGTTTTGCTTAAACAAAAACCAGCCAACAACTTGCAAAGCATTTTATTCTTTTCGAGTCTTAATTGGAATTGCAACTTAAGATTTGATTGTACAATCTTTTCTCTGTAATTTCCTAATAAGTACTGATCGTGAAAACATAATTGAAAGATTTTTTGAAAGATTTTAATAATGCGCTTTCGATAAAAATATACTTATAACAATTAAAGTTCAATCGACGATACAGCAACAGATTCTTTTCTTAGCATTTTAAGTATTCTAAGCATGCTTCTTTGGTCTTTTTCCCGCACGCTTCATACTCGCTCTACAATGTCATAATGCAGTCTGATACGACCAACATGCAGTCTGATACGACCAACACTTCGCAATTAGAGGTCATCATAAATCATAAATTTTTTCTTAAGTTGCAAAAGTTTTGCAAAATCAGTTTATTTGAAAACTGATTTGTGACCTCATTTTCCAACTAATTTTCAAGCAAGTTCGATATTATTTATGACTTGTACCTTTACTAATTGTTTTTATATTATACAAAATTAAACTTTATCATCTGTATCGTAATCTTTACCCTACCCCCAAACAGCAATGAGCTGAGTAGAGACTGGTCATTTTACTATTTAAAAAGGTCATGATAAGGTTCTAACAATTAGTGTCTCCCTTAAAGTTTGGAAATTTGAATTCTAGCAATTAATGACTTTAGTTAGTGCTGAGGATCCTGTTATAATTGCTGATGAAAAATTAGTTGCCTTACATCATTTTCAATTTTTGGTCTAAAAATTTTCTTACTACTCCTAAGAAACTTGCAATTTTTGGAAAAAGTTAGTTCTTTGGTACATTTTGACAATTTTTTTTTGCAAAAGTACAAGTTACGTTGGTAAGCCCTAATAGGGGTGTAGGATCATTGTTTAAAATCATTTTACGAAATATAGAGGTTGCTAGTTTCTACGTAGCGATATTCAAGACAATCTTCTACTAAGAAGGATCTGCCTTTAGCATAACTCAAAGATGAAATAGAAACTTACCAATATGATTTGTTGTCCATGTCATGTGTGTGTGTGTGTGTGTCTGTGTTCTTAAATGAGATCCCCATGAGATAGGTATCGCTGTATCACATTGTTTTGTATTACATCTTTTTTGCACCCAATGGCAAATTTCTTTTTCTTCAGCATTTTTATTATTGAGTGTTCTTTACATCCGCCTGATGAAACCCAATAAAACGAAACCGATCGCGGGTTCTTGACATGATGTAATAGATTGCTGTGTGATACCGTATGATGTTGGTGATTGGTTTTAGGCAAAATTTTCAATTTTTACCTTTGTGTGATGCTGGAGGCGGATCCCTCTAAGTAGGAGATCATCTTGAAAATTGCTATCTACCAACTAGCAACTTCTATATTTGGTTGTTTGGCGGCAGAAAAATTTATCAAAAAATGAACTATCTGAAAATTTTAAAAGATAGCCAACTCCAATTAAAAGTTGGTGTTTTTCCAATAAAACGGTGTGCGGCTTGATGTACTTCTGTGTAATTTTTAAATACAAAATATTTGTTTCAAGCTATCTACCATTTGAATGTTGAAGAAATTTTTATTTAAAAATACAAAATTTTGCATGGTTTAAGCTAGTAGCTCTCAAATTTTCGTAGTCGGACCGCTTTAAAAAAGTCGTTAGTACTGTGGACCCTTGGTTAAGTTTTGTTCGGAAGTCGCTTTTCAGGTATGCAAATTTCGTCGACTCTGTCCATTTTCTAAAATTTTGTATTGTCGAGTGATTTTTGACAGCTGGATGCGTAGATTTTTATGGCGATAGATATTTTTAAAGTCCGCTGCGAACAACTATCTTCAACGAATAGTTAATATAAAACCTCAGACGACCTATGCTCATAGTTAATGATGCCAATCATAAAAACATTTGATCAAAAGTCTAACAAGCCTTCAAAAAAATTTGTTGCTTCTTTCTTTAATAAAATTCACCAAAGCATTTACGGGCCCCAATTTAAGAAACACTGTGTAGCACTCTTCTATCTGTTAAACACGCCTCGAATTCCCCAACAGATTGTGTTTGAATAGTTTAACTTCAAATTTATATAGAGAAAAACGACAGTTTCTGTAATTTAACACAAGCTAGACCAACATATTCACCCACACAAACGAATGCAAGCGCACTTACCAACTGTTTATCAAGGCAAGATGAGACACTCTGAATCCAACAAAATTTTGCACAAGTTTATAAAAAGATAGCAAAGGCGTGGAAAAAGAGAAAAGTTCTAAGAAATGCAAACTTGAAGCAGAGACAGCCATTACAGTCAGCAAATGATTGGCCAAAACAACATAAAGCGAATTTAGCTGAGATAGCAATTAAGGTCCGCAAATGATTAGCCGAAGCAACATAAAGCGAAATTACTCCCAAACCATGGTAACTTTCGGTCGTAAAATAAAAGCAAACAATGCAGAGTTAAATCCAACTGCAACACACTGGTTTAGGCTAAGCGTTCTTCTATGATCACTGATAAAAATGGTAGATGCAGTAGGTTAAACTGTTTTCAGTACCAGCTATACAAACTGAAAATTTTGGTTGCTGAGGTTCACAAAATTACAATTTTTAGACAAACATAAGTCCTTTCGTACCTTTTGACCAATCTTCCTTATTAGCGGGGTTTTTTGGCATTAGCTATGAAATGTTTCAAATACATTCATTTGCAAATAAGGTCTCTAAATATTTTTAGAAGTAGCCTACTACAAAGAAGTAAATTGGCGATCCTCCTTCAAAACTAGGGGTAAGCATGATCCTATATTATCTCTTGTGACAAAATATTTTATCCAGCTATATAGCATTTAAATGTTTAAAAAGATTCCTTTCCAATTGGGTGAAAACAACCGATGAAACATAACTCTTTTTGGACTAGTTTGGTCTTTGCACGGCTGCGTTTATGTCAGGACCAAGCAACATACGCACAGCCAGAGGCTTTAGGTTGTACAAATTGGCATACAGTTACAAAAAAGTTGTTAGTAGTGGTTCAAATATTTAAGGCTATTCCTGAAAATACATATCAATCGCTTTGGAGCCTCCCCTATTTCACCCACAACTTTGAAAGCATGCTTCCATGCATTTCATACTATAAACCAAAAAACTTTCTGAAATTGTGGGTTGTTTCAATTACGAGCAAGTCTAGTTTCAAAGCACAATACAGGCCAAGCAAGACGTAGCCAGGAACTGGATAAACTTTGTAAGAAACATAGAAATTATGCGCTGTCCACAATACGTTTTAGGCTAAATCAAATTTCTTTAAAAAATGGCACTGCCAATTGTAAAACAAGAACTATATGTGTCAACAACACAGCTCTTATTGCTGTTTTCAAAAATATCAATCGGTTAAAGACGGGAAGCCGGCTGAACCAGGTATTCTTAACCTCGACATTACTGACAGAGACCAGGAATTGTAATAACTTGACATTGAGTGCTGTATTTTGGGTTAGTTTTGCCTTATGCCTGGCTACGTTTATATCAAGATTTAGCTACATGCTCGCAGCCAGGGGCTTTAGCTCAAAGAAATACCTTAAGAAATAAGTTTAAAAAATCGTTTGTTGTGGTCCTGACATTAAATAGCTTAATCTTAAGAATACATATCAATCACTATGGTGTTCTTTCACGGCTTTGATATGCTTTTAAACACATGTTGAATTTAACGGATAAACGTTTGTTAAGTTTAAGGACGCCCGTGCTGAAAATAGGGCAAATAAAACGTTGCTAGGCGCTCAAAAAATTTGAAGACTTGTGGTGGCTATGAGCAACCCCCAACTTTTTTAATTGATTGTGTTTTTCAAAAGCAGTAATTTTGATTCGTAACGAGATTTGGCAATATCAAAAAAAGATAAGCTTGTTATTACTGTTTTCACAACTATCTATTGAGTGAAGTTGGCTTGGTCTGTGCTGGCGACGCCGACAGATCCGGCTAGTTATAACTATAATACTAGGGTGGGGTAAATGAGATAATTTAAGAGAGCCCTGTGTTTTCTATGGCCATTTTGGATGCTGAGTTCGAATCCGTTGGAATTTTTGACCTATGGCCTCATCTGACCCCTTAAAATGCTAATTTATTCAAAATGGCGGCCAAAATCGAGATTTTTGTGGTTTTTTCAGCATAACTTAGAAACATATCGTGTAATATGTCTACATATATGTTTTTTCGGCCATAGATTACGAAAATGACACTTTCGTGAGGCTCCCGTGCACGTGTGGCTTTCTATGTCGTATTCTTACTAATTTTTGCTTGTTATGTGGCCATATTTGTGATATTTGATGCTTATATTGCCTTACACTGATCCTACTTATTTCAGATACATTACTACTAGGATGTATATTGAGCTAACTTGCTCTTAGACTTATTTGTTTTACAGGATGAGAGCTGAAAATTCGGTGTTGTGTTAGGTATTAATGTATCTAACGATTTGTGTGCTTTCAGATAGATAAATCTAAATATGGCTGAATTCAAAAAAGATACTCAAAGCAGCATCACTACTGTAAAATTTCAACTGAAAGAATACAAAGCGATAGACACTTACGAAACTAAATCGAAACTACCATCTGGACAGTACTTACTTGGACGTATGATATATTTATGCCAACCTGTTTCTAAAGGAGAAAAACAAATCAGTAAGAATGATGCTAGTAAGACAGTCGCATTTGAAATACGTAATGATTGGATATCAAAGAACGTCTACCCATTGACTGAGCGTGCGGTGGCGAAAAAGATTAGGGACGATTATGAAAGGTTAATGGAATAACGCCAGTAAGATACGAGCGCACAAGCCACAAAAAAGATGATAAATGGACTGAGAAAGCTAAAAACTTCAATGATGCTATGTGTGCTCATGCGTATGATATTAGAACTAAGAATATAGATTTTCAGAGGAGCCTGGAAGCAGAGACTGGAGTGAAAATGACAGATGAAGTGAGAATTTTTATCTTGACAACTGCTATGGTGAATACGTAGCAATATGCACACCTACTGTCCCGAAAGCCTGGACAAGAAAAAAGAAAAGAGAAGAAACTAGGAATCTGTCAGCTGAAAGAAAGAGAATGAAGATGGATGAGCTGAGAGATGCTGAAAGTCTTTCATATGAGCCTGATGTTGAAGATACTATTGATCATGACCAAAACGACCATGATGTACATGATGAACCTTTTATAGGTACCAAGGTAATACCGACCATACCAACTAGTTCTAGACAGACAAGAAGCAATCCAGTAACTCCGTCTTCATCCTCTCATGATGATAAAGCTTAACTCAAATACTTTCCTGATGTTAAAATTTGAACAGGAAGAAAAACTCTGAACGAAGCTTTGGTTAGATGTATAGTGCAATGTGTGTCGGAATTTAAGTTAGTCATGCAGATATTTCTGGCATTTTAGTTCGCTCAGCAAATATGATATCTGGTCAGAACTGGCAGATATCATCTGATGAAAACGTTGATGAGGACGATGAGGCTAATCAAAGTGATGATAATTCTTGAGATGAAAACACAGCTACTAGTAGTACTACCCTGATACGAAAGCGAAAAAGCGTTGGTGATTCAACATATATCTTCCCCAGTAAACGATGCATCTCAATGTATCTGCAAGATGCTTACCTTCTTAATATGAAGCACGTTGCGTCCTACTTGACGAATAAAGGCGACAATGTCATAACAGTTAAGTTGGGCGATACGACAAAAGCCGCTGGCCATAAAATGTACGACATAAAAGCTGATCATATAACAGTTCATGAACCAGAAGGTAAAAAATCTCTTACTACTAGTTTTATGGAAAACATATCGCATTCTGGAGAAGGCAGTGCAGCAACATATGAAGAGAAACTTAAAATCTTGGCAATTTTGGGTGACTCTACATTTGATGAAATAAAAAAAGAAGTTGATTTTTGGATGAGCGACAGAACGGGAGATAACGAAACGTTTAGAGAAAGTATGGCTATTCCAGAATCTGAAAATCTTAAATGCTGTGCTCATATAACACTTGGTGTTGATAACGCGTATGAAAAAGTGTTCAGGGAGGCCAAACAGAGAATAGGCGTTCATAATCTGATAAGTGTGAAAGTCGGAGAAAAAGCTTTCACTTCACCCGGTTCTTCTATCCACACCCTAGGTGAGATAGCTATATCCAAGTTGTTGAGTCCAAGTCATGCAGCCCACAGTCTTTCGTTGTAATCTGAATTTGTTCAATGGATGGAGCAAGAAGGTATTGAGAGACAAGGTTTCAAGGGCTTTACAGCAAACAGTTCAGTCGTATAGCTCAGATAGCAAATCAACTCCTAAAAATGAAAGATCAGGTCCTCAAATTCTTTGACTCTGTGGTAGACATTAACTCGAATAAATTGGTCCTGGCTGTGTTCGTTTATATTCAAAGTGACTGGCTCAGTTTGGGCTGCGAACTTTATAGAAAAATCGCTCACCTAGTAATTTTTCCCCTAGTGGACCTGCTAGGAATTGATGAGAGAGGGAAAAATCTCAAGAATGTCAGAGACTGGTATGGTGTGCGAGATTTCTTTCAGCTGAAACTACCCGAAATTGATGACCTATGTGAACAACTAAAATCTGGTAACGGGAAAGATCGTCTGTACTCTGCCATGCTTAAAGAAACGTCAGAAATTTTCAGGCGCCAGCTGTCAGCCATGCCATTTTTCTACAACATTCTGGAACATGATGAAGCACAAAACGACGAACTACCAGATCCGAATAAACTGACTTATGCTCCATTAACTAATCTAGGCTGCGAGAGCGAGTTTGCTTGGTTTGATAATCGCGTAAAAATTATCGGTGGGACAGAATCGGTCCAATCAATATCCAGGAAAAGGGTGATCTGTACCAATGCACTCCTTGTAGATTTATCATTCGACAACTAAAGTGATAAAGAAAGATTGGATAGTTGGAAGTGGGCGAGAACCTCCGACGAAAGCTCAGAAGTAAGGAAGCTAGAGAGAGATTTCTTGACAACTGTGAAGATATCAAAAAAACTTGTTCTCGCTAAGAAAGAAGAACTAAAAAGAAAGAAAAATCGAAGGTTATTGCAAACTACAGACATTTGTAAACAACATGGAGGACCTTTGACTGACAATAACTTGGAGTTGGTTGAATCGTTGTCTGAAAAACAACTCATCTCTGAAATTGTGTTCCTGCGGCTCACTGCAGCGCCAAATATTGGTCAACAGAGACGTGTCAAGGACTCTACTATTGGAAAATTTCGTGTCGAAAAATTTACTGCTGAAGAACTTCGTACTGGCATCAGAAACGCAATAAAACCAGAAGATGAGGTTGATAAAAATGTTGACGGACTGCTCCTAAAAATTTTCGTTTGAATACATGTCATTTTATCGGTATTTTTTGGCTTAGTCAACATAATCTCACTGCTCTAACGATATATAAATATCTTATGTGTCAAATATTGATAAATTTAGTAGAAAATTTTCATAAACATCGTCAATAGTGTATGTAAGCATCACGAAAGTGTCATTTTCATAATCTATGACCCAAAAAAACATATATATAGACATATTACACGATATGTTTCTAAGTTATGCTGAAAAAACTACAAAAATCTTGATTTTGGCCGCCATTTTGAATAAATTAGCATTTTAAGGGGTCAGATGACGTCATAGGTCAAAATTCCAACGGATTCGAACTCAGCATTCAAAATGGCCATAGAAAACGCTAAGCTTGTCCGAAAGTTTTGCGAAAGCCCGTCATTTACCCCACCCTAATGATACAATCAGGCGTAATTTGATAAGAAGCTGGCTTGCAATTAAGAGTTTGAGAGGTCAATGCCCGCTTAGCTTTCGCGTTGTTGTGTTCTTTGAGAATACCATTTCAATCTTTGCAATGCCTGTAAAGAAATGAGTTTTACAGCGATATTAATTACTTCATAGAACATTTACATTCAGATTGCTTTGTGTCTTACCGCTTTTCTGTAACCGAAAGTGACTGCACCAAAAAATATCGAACTAAGACATCGGTAAAACCCATGTTTTGCAAGTTATCAAATTTTTAAACAATTACATGTAGGTCTTTCTCGGTGTAACATAATTGCATGACAAGAGTTATTTGTAGAATCTTTCACCAGTTATCGTAGTGCCCGTATTTTCTTACTGCCCGTGTTGGAGCGTTGTTCTAGTTGTTAGAGTGCGTGCTGTTTAATTGGCGGAGATGATGTAATTCCTTTGATGTATTTGAAAGCTGTCTTTATAGCTTTCTTTCTTAACGTTCAATACGAAATGAATAGCAGAGAGAAAAGACCGGCAAGTTCGCATAGTTTACTTGGTGAATGTATTTCACGGAACCCCTCAATCTTTATGTGGTAAATAGGTGAAAGTGAGGCAACCTTACCATTAAACCTAAGGAAAACAGCTGGTTACCGACCCAGCATTTTTTCCCGACAACATTTAGAAATAAATAGAGAAATTTTATTGTGAAAGACTTGCTTAAAGGCAGATAATTACCTCGAACAACAACTGTTTGACTGAAAACAAAACGCAGGACTAAGGTAAACGTTATCAAATTCATCACTACGATAGATAAAAAACATACCAGAATTTTTTTACCTTTTTATATGTGCGGCCACACCAATTAGTCGGCATGGAAAACCAGGCCGTTTTGATGCCATTCCAAATTCATAGATTGTCGTGTATTTAATTAGTTCTCATCGCCTGCATACCGACTTTTTATAAAGAAACCAGTCATACTAGTTTTCTCATGCTGCAGAAGAAAAATATTATAAAGTTTGAAGGAAAGATAACTACACAACAGTTTTTGAAACACTCAGCCCTATAGTAAATTTAAGTATATCATTGTGTCATTTGTTAGTTACGTAGAATAGAAAAATCTATTTAAAAGAATTGTTTTATTTAGGTGAACACAACAATTATGGAGAGAATGAAAATGAATACGTAAATACAATTGCCGTGACAAGTATGGCGTAGTAAACAGACTATAGTGATGTTGTGCAAGAAGAGATCACGGGGTCGCCGATGTATAATACGTTTAAAGTCTTTATGTTCTTTAGAGGAACGTCCCTTATGAAGATTTAAAGATTTTTTCCAGTGTTTCCAATTACATTTGTCTAACAACTACCACATTCAAAGATATGAGGTTTTCCTGTAACAAGCAATTGACATATAAGTTCTCATGTAAGCTTACATGCCATTTGACTTTCACCAAAGCTCAACTAAACAACCTTGATATCAATCACGATACGCTTTTGGAAAAAAAATAGATATATCAAAATAAAATCTTTCTAAACGTATCTGCTTGGTAATTATCTAATTACCGGTACAACGTCGTTTTAAAAAAATTCAGCTACGTAATTTTGTAAAAATAAGTAATATCTGAATTATGCTTTTTGTGATTTCAGGTTTTGAAAGAAAAACTAACCCAAAAAAAACTGAAAAACCAAAGTCGACAAAGTTTAACAAGCAGCAAATAATTGCACTGGTCGTCAACTCTGTTGTTGTTACCATCTTAGCTGCATTGGTTGCTTTAGTAAGTTGACGGTTGTAATTAAATAAATCAAAATCTTTTTTGCGGAGCAAGATTAACGTCGTTTCTTCTGAAGATGTATAAAAGCTTTGTTTTGCAGTGTAGATCAATACCAATCTTTCAAACATCAAAAAAATTGCTTTATTTTTAGAGAATACTACAAATTTGATTTAACCCTCTTTTCCCATCCCAAATGAAAAATATACAGTTTAATTCCATTTCAATGCCAATAGATACTCTCAATCAACATGGTAACAAATTGCATAGGTGCCAGGCCTAAAACTTTTTGTAGATGTTAGAGATAGAAATTTTTTTGCGATTACTCCTCATCGGCTTTTTGAAGACATCGCTTTATTCCAGCTTTGCCACTTTTATCTCGGTCTGCTGATCTGATTCTGTTTATTATTCATGTTTTTTGATGCCTTTTTCTTGAAGTCATTAATTAGTTCTTCAGTAAATAGAGTCATCAAAACTTTAGATCAAATAAAGTCATTAAAATCCCAAAACGTTTGAGGTCATTGGTTTTTGAGTAAACAAAGAAAACAAAATGTGCAACCACACTTTAATTGTGATGTCATCTTAACCGCAAAAAGGGTAAAATTCTTTTGAGATGTCAAGTGTGAGACTCCTTTTTGATTGGGAAAAATAACATTTTTCTCTGTCAAAAATGTAAATTAAAAAAATTGTTGTGACGCCATCATGACGTCATTCTTTCACTTATGACGTTTACACCGGGCAGCTATCAATCGAAAAGAGTTTCCTGTTTCTACGGTCAGTAAGTATGAAGGAGATAAAGTTTACGCACCTACGTTCTGATGCACACACGCACAAAAAGAACTCTGCTTTGTAGTAGATCCTTTGTATATTGTAAATTTTCAAAGTTTTGTTGATATTCGGTAACAAATCTTTAGCAAATAAAATTTGAGAAAAAAACCAAAATTAATTATATATGTCAGAAGTTACCAATTTGACGTGTTTCTTCTGAGCTCGCGCGGTTGACGATAAAACATCTCGAACGTTTAACTTCGATAAATTATTGTCGTAATCAGAAAAGACGAACCGGAATAAGAAGACCCGAACACAATACCTGTGAACAAGATATCAAAATTTAAATCTATAGCACAATACTGGATTAGAGTTGCAATTTATTAGCTATGAAAGTCCTATTCACAAACAATGTCATTAGTTTGAATACTCACTTTAGCTAATGTTGATATAATTGCTTTGACTAATCTAAAATCAATTTTAGACTAGAGTTTAGTTTACTTGGTGATAAAACTACAAGTGAACACCTGCAGCTATGGAGATATCCAAATCGCAATGCCACCTCACAGAGCGAGAAGCCCTTGGTAAACTAGGCGAAAAAAGTTAATAGAAAATATACAAATGCAGTCAAGTGTGAAACATGAGCTGGATTTTATAAAAAGCACAAGTAAACTAAATCACTTACTTTTAGGTATTCTTAACCCTTAAAGGGACGATTGACTACATTTTTTAGTCATGGGGTATTTAAAACCCCGCCACACCCATACTTCTCTAGATATCCAGGCATTCTCCAACTATGATGAAAGGTTTTATGAGATGTTTGCTGTGTGCAAAAATTTTTGTTCACGCTTCATTGATTTTGAAGTAATCAAGAAAAGTTACGTTGAAGGACGATAGACTACAAAATGTAGTCATTCATATTTACCATTACAATCAATGCATAACGCTATTTTAGAAGTGTAATTTCACTCTCCAAACATACTTAGGTAAAACTAGACACTGTTTATTCAGTTGCTGTTCATGCAGTTGAGTTAGTAAGCTTAGTTGTCAACATCGGTGTGTTTATTTTGGCTAAAAGCTAAGACCATGGTTGTTTTACGAAAACAACTATAATTAAATTGTGTTTCTCAGAATTTTAGCAGCAAATATTGCTATAATCAATTTGCGTCTTGCAGCATTTTAGCAGTATATGTGACGTGTTTTTTTAACTGAAGGTCAGTGAATTCATCTCTAAACAATTCTATAAAAAGGAAGGTCAAAATCATACCTTGTAGAATAGCAGGAACGTACACTATGAGTGCTATGAGGCTAAGTAATGAAACCTTCTCCTAGCAGCGATAGTGACGTCACAAAGTGGAAGGAAAAGTTCTTCAGCCCCGTTCTCACTGAAGCCGCAAAGTACTGTTGGCGTATAGTTACATAAAGTTATGTATTCGATATGCAAGTACAGGTAGCTTCGGTGTGAAAAGGGCTGCACACAAATTTGGGGTCTAATTTAGAATAGTCTAGGCTCCATCAGTTTTTGTCCCTGTGACTGAGGTGGGTCGATGGTTATTAACTTTTTTACTCGAACAATTGTTATTTCCTTACTCAAACACATACTGTAGATTAAACCTCGCCAGTTTTGGTGCCTTACCCACGATATTTCTTTTTATTAGTGATCGTCTGAGAATCTAAATTAGTGCATCATTATTATTTTTACAGTGTAATTGTTCTTAGTAATAGGCCTGTGAACGCTGTATGGTACAGTATGGATAAACCAGTAATGTTTAGTGAACTTTGTGCTAATTTGGGCATCACAGAAGATGATTTATATAATGATGGTGATGAGGATGAAGACGATTTGATCGAAACTGCCGACAGTCTACGGGATCCGTCAGATAACGAGGAAGAAGTTGGTGTAATTGCTGATGATGAAGGTGATGTTGAAGTGTTCGTTGAAAGAGGAAGTGATAGTTCAGATGATGATGAAGAATCAGTAAACAGTGAAGAAGAAAACGATCAAGATGATAATAATCAATTTCTAAGTCCAAGTGCTATTTCGTACACATCTCGTCCGATTCCATCAAGAAGACGACGAAGAAATGTGCTAACGGAGACTCCAAGAGCAATTCTTAACCCTCGGAGTGAGGTGGAAAGTTTTGAAGCTTTGATCAGTGAAGAAATATTGCGTACAATTCTCATGCATACGAACAGGAAACTGCGAGAAATACGAAGGAGCCTTCACGTACGTTATCCAACAATAAATTTTTTGATGGAGGAGTTAAAAGCAGGACTGGCTCTGATTTTGAGAGCTGGACGTGACAGAGACAATTTTTCAGATCTGCAAGGTTTATGGCAACCAAGTGATAGCAGACCCTTTTATCGTACTGTGATGTCCTTGAATCGTTTTAAGCTTTTATTGCGGTGTCTTCGTTTTGATAACTGGCACACACGTGATGAACGAAAGCGGATAGATAAGTTTGCAGCTGTATCCGAAATATGGAATATTTTTCTTGGAAATGCAAGGCGTGTTTATATTCCAGGAGAATGTATTACTGTCGATGAACAGCTGGTTGGCTATCGAGGAAAAATTCCTGGACGCACATACATGCCTTCTAAGCCACGGAAGTATGGTATAAAGATTTTTTGGGCTTGTGAATCTAACACTGGCTATGGATTGAATGCAATTGCATACGGTGGTAAGGAGGGTAATCGCGTTCATCATAATTTGGCTCAAGATGTTGTGATGAAACTTTTGGAACCTTGGTACGGGACTGGAAGGGATGTTTGCACTGACAACTATTTCACGAGTTACAGTCTTACACAACAATTGCTTCAAGAAAATTTAACGATTTTGGGTACCGTACGGAGACATTGTCGGGAAATTCCACTAACATTGAGACAAAAGACCGAATTATATAGCAGCCAATTTGTGTTCAATCACTCTGATGGAATATGCTTGGTTGCTTACCAAGCCAAGCGAAACAAACAACCAGTAATGCTACTTAGCTCCACCCACACCGAACCATCAGTGGCCAGTGATGAAAGTAAAAAACCCCACTTGATCTTGGATTATAATGAAAGAAAAGGTGGTGTGGATAGGTTTGACCAAAGCATAGAAGCATTCTCTTGTCGACGAAAAACTGTGCGCTGGCCCCTTTTGTTTTTTTACGACATGTTGGATGCAGCTGCACTCAATGCCTACGTTATCCTGAAAAAATGTGGGTACCAAAGCGATCGGAAAGAATTTCTTACCAACCTAACATTGCAACTAGCTACACCTGCCATACAAGCGAGGCTTACCAAGACGAGAACACGACGATCAGTTCACGAGGCAGCAGCTGCAATGGGAATTTTGTCACCAGCTGCAAGAGGAAACAACTCGCAAGTTTTTACAGCACCGAATCTGCCAAAGAAATGTACAGTGTGCAAAAGGAACTCTAGAAGGCAATGCAGTTTGTGCAAAAAGTCGGTTTGCCCACAACATTCCGTAGTTTTGAAAATTTGTAAATGTCATCATTGTGCAGATGATTGAAGAAAGACATCTTTCTTCTTCTAAACGAAAGGAACTTTTGTGGCCTGTGTATTAAAATTACTGTACTTTGTTTTGTGTTTTCTGATGAGTTATGCGCAAGACTGTATAGTTTTGTATGTTTCAATATTCAACAATGCGTTTTATCATGCAGATGCAACGTTGTGCTTCGTTAATTTCTTTTTGCTGCTAAATTGACGTTAAAAATGATCAAGTTGTATTCTTTAGCCTACATTCGTTTGTGGCTTCTGATTATTATTTTTAGTGAATGAGTACAAAGAACAAGTTACCCATCCTCTATTATAGGGCTGCACCAGCTAGACGCAGGCAGCAAGCCTGCATTTTCACTTTTTAGCTGTATCTGCAAAATAAGTTTATCTTTTAGAGACATTGTTAGTAACCACATATTTCTTGAACAAAATGCCGTTTTTCATTCATTTCTATTGAGGAATTAAGTACCAATCAGCAATGAAGCATAAACTATCATCGCGAAAATAAATTTACATCTTAAAGCCACATGTTAGGCCATGACTACAAAATGTAGTCTATCGTCCTTCTACGTATGCGATTATTAGCGTCCTGATAGGGGTTAAGATATTGTGGCTTTGACATAGTAATCTATAATAATAGCACAATTCTTTCCCTGTGCCATTTTGTCTGTCCCTCAGTAAGTGCGGGTGTGAACTGCAAAAATATTGGAATTGGAAATATCAAACTTAGTACGATTGATTAAAACCCCGAGGTGAGTGTCATGAGGATGTTCGCGACATCATCCTCACGTCACAATCAAAGATAAATTTTCACAAATCGCATTTTTTGAAGGAGAAACGCGGTGGTAGCTAAAACAAAAACCAGTATCCGATTTATCTTCACGGAAAGGGACAAATGAGTAAGTGCAAAATGACTTGCTATTTATCTGAAAAACCAGTCTTGATTTAGGTTAAAAACAAAAATAAAAAGATCGGGATTAGGTGCATAGTTGATTAAATTCAAAATTTGAGGGAAAATTAAGAAAAGCTTATTGGTATTTGAAATCACTAGAAAAAAACAGATTATTAAGCATAACCCGGCTGGTATCGGCTACATAGCATTTGGAGGAAGATATGAACATGTTTTATTTATATAGGGATCTATATAAGGTGCAGATTCAACCAATAAATTTGATAACACAAATATACTTATTGAAGAGGTGCACCAAATTGTGAGGCTTTTAGGCTCACCACTAAATAGTTTGTTTCTAATCGAAAAAACGGCTACTAGTTTGGCATCCAGCCACTGTGCTAACTTTCACACTTATTGGAAAAAACAAAAGCAGCTTGTAAAATCATAGGCTGTTTGTGAGCTTTCCAGCTCTTGTTTTAGAGCTGGGTGATCAAAATTAAGGGCGCAATGACTACGTGCATCATTTGTTACAATTTTTTGTCACTGCTCCCTTAAGTTTACCTGTGTTGAAGCCGGCACAGGTGGCTGAACCAATATTTTGTAATCCAATATTTCTCAGAAATGAGTGGCTTACTGGCCTTGTCAGGTGATGACGGCTAATAACAAAAAGGCTAAGAAGACGAGAAATGCAAAGCGGCTTTGCAGTACATTTTGAATTTTATAAAACATAAAATTTTTAAAAATGAAGGAAGTATGAGGTATACGTACAACCAAGGTTTTCGTAAAAAAAAAATACAGTCATTCGAAGCTATGACGGTAATGGTACCGTTGGGGCAAAAATAGCTTCTTAGATGTCGCTAAAATATAATTTTTACTTTCTTTCGAGGTAAAACAACGTTGCCAAGAATGGGTTTCATTCCCTTGGTTGCTGCCCAAAGTAATTGTAACTTTCTTTCTCAACAAAAATTATCAATCTCGGTCACAATTCAATGAGGTCGGGAAAGCATGACAGTTGCAAAATCTTATGAATGGCGTAAAAAAAAGAGTAATTAGTTTCTATTTTCAAAATTTAAAAGATTTTTTTGGAAAATTCTTTAGAAAATCACTAATAAAATTTAGTTCATTTTCCTGAAAACAAATTTTTAAAATGAGTTTGCTTTTTAGACGACAGTAAAATCGTTTAACAACACAAAGGATCAAAACCAGCTTCTGGTACAACATAATCAAGTTCAGCAAAACCGAAATGCCATGTGGGAAGAGATCAATTCAGAAATCAAAAACCTTCACAGTGGTAACTTAAGTATTTTACTTAATCAGCATATTCTGGTATAAAGTTTATTTCTTTTATAGCATCTTTTTGCCCATGCACAAAAATTTGGATTAAAGGTTAAGTTGCCATCATATTTGAAGAGGTATTGCTATAATTTGTGTATTGTGATCAACGTTAGAGGAACAATACTACTTGCTGCGGCCTATGCGACAACTAACAACATTTTTATCATCCAATTAGCAATTTGCTTGACAAAATGACAAGTTTTAATGGTTGAACGTTATGCTAATGCTTATTTTGTGTCAAGATATTCGTGATTGTGAAATATTTCACATGAAAACGTTTTTGTAGATACCACAATTTCTTACTTCTTTCCAGATTACTTGAAAAACTGTTTTCTTATGGCATTTTTTTCTAATGCTCTCAAAATTGTTGTGGTCAATCCAATTCACAAAGAAGAAAGTAAACAAACTGAACTGACTATTGACCTAGATCATAGTATGACCATCTTACGAAATTTTAGTAAAACCTTGCTATTTATTGATACGTAAAATCATTTTATTTTTCAGTAATTAATGTAGGTTTCGTTCTGGATTTCCCTCTAGATGGTTTAATTGGTGTTGTATAACATTTATTCATGACAAAACAAAGTAATCTGGCGCAAGATGTTTACTTGGGTTAGAAGATCGTCACCTTTCCTTTTTTCTAAAATTGCAGCTTTAACCAGATAGTGCCAGAATGTCACATAAAGGTAGCATTCTTGTTGCGCCATGTTGCGGATTACGGCGAAACAAGTTTTAACGATTTTTTACTAATCGCTAAAGACTGGTGCTAGAAAACGTGACTTTTCAAACCTAATTGTAAAGTTGCAAAATACAAAAAAGGAAACGGTAACTATTTTTAAAAATATGTCAAAATAGTAAGTATATGCGGAATATGTTGGTGAGAAGTAAATAAAGATTTACGCAGTCGGTTTTCAAATAATTGAAAACAAGAAAGTTTTGTTACAACCTCAAAAGAGCGTAATTTTACAATAAAAGATGACAGACCTAAAATAAAATCTCACAAGTATAAAGACAGCTGTTTAAATTTTGGGTCATATTTATCTTGTAAAACGGCGAACCAAAACCCTCACGATGCGTAACAAGTCAGCAAGTTTTTTCCAAAGCGTCGCATCAAAATAAGCTTGAAAACCACTGCTTGACGGTAATTTTACTTGTTTATTGCATTGCTTGTGATTAAGGTACAACACGTTAGCAGCGCTGACTACTTCAAAGTGGGTTTGAACGCAAGTAGCTCTATGTAACCTTTAACCCCATGTCTTTAACTTGGTCACTGGGAGATGAAAAAGATATAACACGCATTGACTTCTGCTTCTGCACTGAATACGGCTTTATTTTTTTACTTGTGGTCTGAACATATTTAAAATTCGGGACCTCAAAATCTGACAATCAAACAAGAGAAACATTGCTGAAATGTAGTGTACCTAATAATGCAAGATTTCTGATTCATTGATTGCCGAAAGAGCTTGAAGCAGTTATTGCATTATTGCCTGTCATTATTCAACATATTTCTTTGTTTGATGTTGATCATTAAACTTGAAAAGAGATACCGAATATAACTCTACCATACAGTATGCAAGCAATTATGTGATCGTTGAACTTGTTATTGCTTAAACAAGCGCATGGTGCTCACCAAGCTGATTGAGGAGAGATCCTTTGTAAGAAAAACATATTTATACTGGCTACTCTCAACTTACCGGTAGTAATCAATGTAATTAGTACCAGTCAACTATAAACGTCAAAATTGTTTTCACAGAAATCATTGAATTAAAAACGCAAGTCACCGAGCAATCATTCCAATTGAGCAATCTTGAAACAGGTTTGTTGGTTAAAATTATATTTTATGTCCAACAAAAACAACAGGTTGCAGCCAGTTTAATAATAACAATGTTTGCTTCTCAATTCAGCTAATTAAGAACGATTTCCATTTTTATTTGCACTGAAGTTTGAAAATTTGATCTACTTTCATTTGTTTGACAATCAGTCAAAAATACTAATGGCAGAGGACGAAAACAAAACGGGATTGATGCGTAGAATAAATGTAAAACTAAAATAAATTTACTCAGACCGAAATTAAGATTTCAACCGCTCGGGCGATCAAAAACCGCTCTAGTTGAATTGTGAACAATACGTAACATTTCGTTTTTAATTAATATTAATTTCACTCTCTTTCGTTTCTGAAACTGATATGCTACGATATCAAGATTGATATCTTTCAAAGCATATGTTTGGAAATTTATTAAATAATTAAAATGGCCAAGCAACGCAATTACTTTTATCATGTCATTATGAAATGCGGTTGACATGATCTTCATTTTTCACCATGAAGTAGTTTATCTTCTTAACAAAATTTTGAATATTTTTTGCGTAGAATTGTTGGGTGCAATTTCTATACAGACCTGATAAGGAATTTATATTTTCTGTAACTGACAATATTGGTGGTAAACAAGTCAATTTTGATGGAAATGTATTTCATCAGAAAAAACATCTTTCCTATACGTTATTCATCTTCTTACTGAAAATATTGCACATTTTAATTCTTTTTTTGTGTATCTCCAAAAATTGTTCTTTGCTCTGTCTGTGTAGGAAAAATCTTTAAATTCTTTTTCATTAAACCAAGTAGAAAAATAGACAAAAACACGGGTGAGGCAGTGTGCGTTTTTGTAGAACTTTACGTAGGTTATAAATCAAGGCTTTTTTGTTCTATTTGATGTTTTAGTCAGTTCGAACACGTTTGATAACATTGTGTCTTTCTTTTATGTAACGTTGTTTTACAGTTTTTCTAAAAATTTTTGAACGTTTGAGAATTTGTTGCTTGCTGGCTCTCTGTTTGGATTGCCCTAAACAATCGTCGGTGTTGTTACTGGGCTCACAAACGGATTGATTGGTTTTTGTACAGCATCAATAACTGTATTTCTGTTCAACTGGTGTCTGTCACCGAATATGTTGAATTACCCGCCTTGTACCTTAGTGACCGGTAAATGATGGTTCTGCGACTTGAAAATTTGTTCGGTAGAGTTCAACGACTACCTTCTATGCCCTATCTTTCGGCCTAAGAACTTACGCTTGAGAAACTAGATTATCAGCCCACTCTTTAACAACACCAACTCTATTCACACAAGCTGTTGAAGGCAGACAATCACCATCTCTACTCTTATTGCAGCGGATAGCCCCCCTCCTTTATAATGCCTTGGCCCTTACCTTCTAACTCTTCACACTTCTCGCTCGTCTCTTCACCTCCTTTCTTCCTTTTTTTCTCCTCTTTTTTTTTTCAAATAACCCACCTGTATACATATTTTCCATGCGTAACTTAATAGAAAAATAATTTCCAAATATTTTAGAGTTTAACCAACAAAAATTACTTGAAACTAAAATTAACAAGAAAAGATTTGTGGACGGGAAAATACCGCCAACAGTTACCCAAAGAAGCAACCAATAAAATCGCTTAGAAAATAAACAAGGAAGGGTTTGTCTATGGAGGAGTTCCAGAAACAACAGCCAATAAAAATCGCTTCGAAAATAAAATAAATAAGGAATGGTTAGTACACGGGAAATACCAGAATACCAAAACAAAAAAACTACGTCGAAACAGAATAATGGCATAGCTATTTACAAGATTATTATTGTTGCAGTGTCAAATGTAGAACTCTACTTAAATAACTTTTTCCAATACAGTTGAAATAATTCAAATTTTGTATTATACTGTAAGCTGTTCAATTTTTCCATATGAATCTCTAATCAGTTTATTGGCTTAACTTATTTATATACAAAACAATAGTCAATGAAAACGATATTCTTTCGTATGAAACACCTTGTATTCCCTTTTGTGGAGAATTAAATACAAAAATTTTAAAACTAAGCACAATAATCAGGAGCAACTTAATTACTGTTAACGTCTTTTCTTTTCTTAGTGATTTTCCCAAAATTGCCAATGATCTGTTCATGCTAAAGTTCGTTTATTCATCTGCAAAGATTAATTTTAAACAAGCTAAACTTTTACTCATTTCGGAAAGAGTTTGTTGAACGACAAAGCATTAGTTTGCAAGTGTGATTTTTTTACTTTTAAGGTCTCTGTGTGCTAGAAAACGACACTTTTTTTAACATCACTGCTTGCGGCAGAAATGCAACATGTCAGATGCACTAAAAACTTGGAAGTCAGTCTCAATGCAAGTATTTATTAGTAACGCATTACCGCATGGCTTTGTTGCGCCATTGGAGAACAAATAATACGAATCAAAACTAAACTACCCTACCTTGCGTTTGATGCGGCTTTTTTCATCTTTTTGTTCTGAATATAGTTTAATTTTAGAACATATCAAGCTGACAATCAAAGAAGGGAAAAATTCATAAAATTGTTTCCAATAACTCAAAATTACCTCACATCTTACTTGCCCATTGCTGACTGAGCTTAAATATGTGATCCCATATTACTGTCATTAGTCAACATAAATTTTATTTAAACGAAAACAGTTCACTCAAAAACCAAGTACAAATTTAGTTTAATCATACAACGTGCAACTGACGCTGAGTTTGTTGACGTTGCAACGTTTTGAGGCCCTGAACCATTGACAAAATTACTTTTTCATCACCATGCGTGCAACACAGCCATTTTTCGCAAAACATTTTGATGTGTGCTGGTGTCTAAAATACAATAGTGCCTTAAGTTAACTAAACAATATTTTGTACACATTTGGTGAATATAAATATGAAATCGGATGAAAAAATATTATTTTTGGTTTGTGGCATTAATTCATGTGATGGTTTTGCCCAGGACATTGGACTTGAAAATATTTGTAGTTAAGTCTAAGTCCGGCTTTATTACACTAGCTCAAGTCCAATTTCGACTCAAAATTTTAAATCAGTAATGTTGAGGTTGACAATATCGGTTCAACTGGCCAACCCTGCTTCACCCAATGGATAGTTGTGAAAACAGTAATAAAAGTTTATGTTTTTTCACATAGCAAAACCTCGTGCCGAAACAAAATTTACGTTTTTTGAAAAGCAATTCATAAAAAAAATATAGCGAGGGGTTGTACATAGCCACTACATGTCCCCAAGTTTCTCAAGCGCCTGGCAAGGTCTTATAGGCCCTGTTCTCAGCATAGGCGTCCTTAAACTAAACAAAGTATTAAATTAAGCACGTGCTTGAATTGAATGTTGTGGAAAAGCGCCAAAGTAGTGAATACGCATTTTTGGGATTAAGCCATTAAATATTAAGCCTACTACTTACGACTTTTTCCTAATCCTAGACTAACGCCTCTGGATGGGCGGTTGTTTATTGGTCCTGACATAAATACATCCAGGCCAAGAACAAACTTACGTGAAATCAAACACTCGCGGTTAAGTTACAACAATTGCAGCGCCCCCATTACCAATGTAGGGTTTAAGAGTATTGGTTCAGCATGCTCCGGCGAATTAATAATAGTGAGAATAGTAACATAAAGTTAATGTGTTTTTGACAGATCCAATTGTCGCTATAAAATCAAAATCAAAAACCTCTGGTTGCGCCCGCATTATTGGTCCTGGCATAAACGCAGCCAGAGAAAGAGCAAACTAACCCGAAGCGATGTACCTACTGTTAGTTATTAAAGTAGCAGCGATTAGTAATATTGAGATTAAGAGTATCAAATCAGCCGACTGCGTCGGCTTCGACCCAATTCCAAAGAAAATGATTTCAACATTTAAATAATATGTAGCTCGATACTATTATTATTTTGTTGCGAAAAATAAAACAGGAGCATTTTTACCTCCATGTTTTTGCAGTGGGGATTACCAATTTGTTTGGTTGGAGTGGACTACTCTTAAAAACGTTTACAGACTTCATTTTTTTAGGCTTTAAATGCTTAAAAGATCTTTTGTTGTGTTGCCAATTGAGCTTTAATTGTTGCATAGTTTCTTTTACAAAAGCATCTTGCTAAGATGTCCCAAAAATCTTTTTACCGCGTTTCTACGATCACTAGTTTTTGAGAAAATAAAAAGAACAATCCAAGAGGCCAGCGATGCACTTAGCAAACTGCAGACAGTGACACTGTTTCGACCTATCAGGTCTCTTCAGTGCAGTTGGTGACCAACAAGAAGCTAGAGGCTTTTAATAAAGCATAGCTTAGACCGTCACACTTGTGGGACCAAATACTAGGTCCACTGTAGTGGATGGTCTGTCAACCTCTGCGAAGCCGTATCACTCGTCAATGAGTGGCGATTGTCGCAGGTGCACTAAGTCTAACAACTGCTAGAACAATAGTGCTGTCACAGCCGAGTGGTCACAAGGTCTTACATGTATAGTAATGCAAGAGACTGTCGATGTCAATTTTCGTGCTACAACGTCAGTTGCTCCTTTTTTGCCTGCAACTTTCACGTAGCATTAACTGTTAAACATCTCTAGTAGGCAAAGTATTTTTGATAAAACCATAGAGTAAGCTAATATCCCACATATTCTTAACTATTTATCAATCATACGTGTGAGCTCATGCTCTACTTATTAATGTTTTGTTAGTCTGGGCCACCGTAAAATGAAGATTGCTTAATCTCACCACCTGTCTGCCACATGAAGACATCCCATTAGCGCCTTACCCAATTAAACTTGCCTTTTTCTCCGCGGTATGCTTTTTGCTCTCAGCGTCAAGCAGCGTTAAACGATCTTGGCAACTCTTTCTTCACACCACCTCTTTCGTGCTGAGCGTTGAGCTGGGAAACTGGAAATACCGGTTTTATAGTTTTAAGTATGACTGCACAAAAGAAATTAAGCCACGTCTGCCGACGTTGAAGCGGACGCTCAAATCACTACCGTGCCGGTGTAAAAATATTAATATCCGTATGTCTTAATAAAGCCAAAGATGGGCAGTATCTATAGATATAGGTATTGACGATAATATCACGTGATACTTTTGTATTTGCATCGGCTTGTTGCTAAAAAGTATCAAATATTGGTATCGATTTATTATGTTCTCCTGTATTGCTTGTAGATTTTCAGAAAGTGTTTGTGTCGGCGATACTTGTACTTTATTTCATATTTATTTAATTGGCTACTAAGTAGGTGGGTGTAACGAAAACAGTTAGTCTACACGCTTTACTCTCTCGCTTTCATATCTTTTCGATTGTTGTTACGTCACGATGGCTTTGATCTTTGATCAAACGTGATAGTTATATTTATTACTTTTTAGGTCGTCATCGGTTTAGCCCGCTTAGAGATCATTTAATGCATTTCGTGAAGCATTTGGCTGCCAGGCAAACTGCCAAATACTTAAGAAAGGTGTTTTGTATTTGGCAGCTTTATCATTAAACGGTTATTTACCGCGCTTAACATTAAAATACAGTTCAAACTATACCTCGGCTGAAATGATATCTGGAATATGGATGCCGGACAGCATGCCAGCACTCTGGAAAAAATATTTTTTTACTATCATCACAGTAAGCGTTTTTGTTGATTATAACACAAAAATCTTGTTGGTGGTACAGAATTTTAATATAGTTTTGAAAAAAGCTGTTTTAGCCATAAGCTTTTCGTGACGCTCTCATCAGTGGCGGTATCACGTCAAAAGGGAAGATCTAGAGTGAATGAGTCTTTTATGTGAATAATTTGGATGTTACGTAATCAAGACTGGCCAATGATTGCGTTTGTATTGCAAAGCGCGCCAAAGAAAGATTTCGCAAATTGCGAAAGTTAAAGAAGGCGCGGCAGGAGGCCAAATGCTACGATTATCGAAAGAGTTTGAGAGTGTAAACAAACTCTTTCTGTCTGCATAACACCGGGCGTCGGGTCTTGATATAAGTAGCCTCTAAAAGATTGAGATGGAAAGAGCTGCGCGCTGCGGCAAGGATTGAAAACCGCTTATCATCATAGTTTAATGCGCATCTATCATTATCTAAAAGATGCTGACCAATGGCGGAGTCACAATCCGGTTTAGTATCGGTTCGTTTGCACGATCTGTGTGGTTGAGATCGGCGTGGACGAGTCAATTGCTGTCTTAACCATTGCGGAACATGTTGCTTGATGCGATCCTGTAGTCGTTGAGATGTTCGCCCTACGTACCGACTATCACAGTTGCACTTGTATTCATATATGACAAAACTTTTCTGAATGGCAGGTAGAACATCCTTGCGGGCCACAGGCAGCATGCGCATTGACGTAAAGACCAGGCGGGTGCTGACGGAACCATAGCAGCTTTCCACGGCGGTTTTGACTTCTTTTTCTAAGTTTGTAGATGGCTTACCTATCCAAGGGACCCTCAAGTACACAGGACACTTTTCAGGGCCAAATCGCTTAAGGGTGGAGAACTGAGCAATTTTCTTGGTGATCTGAGTGTTGATGATGTTTTTAGGATAGCCATTGTCCAGTAATATCTTCTTTATCCGTTCTATTTCTTCATTGAGTCTACGCTTGGTGCAAATCATTAGAGCTCGATGCACCAATGTAGATATTAGACTTATTTTGCGTTTGAGAGGACTTTTAGACTTATTTTGCGTTTGAGAGAATAGTAATAGATGGGAGGAGCATTGGGGGCCCAGCAATTTAGGGGTACCAAAAGTTGTTGCATGTCTCCATAAATATGCTTTGGCGTAATAAATTTGTACTCGTGATGGTTTGCGTTGCGTTATTGATGTTAGGTAATTAGTACTTCAATAGTAATAGATGGAAAGAACATTAGGCCCCAGCAACTTGGAGGTGCTAGAATATTTTGTCCGCTCTACAAACATGGTTTTTATAGCTAAAAAGTGAAAATACGCTTTTGGTTGTTTGCGTTTATCCGGTAGCCATACAATTGGGCATGTTGTGCTTTTTAACCACTTACTAAAAATACATTTCTGAAAGCACTATCAAATGTTGGCTGAAGAATTTTTTGACCGAATATTTCAACAGTTTTAATCACAATTTGAAAGCAGAACGAAAATGAATAGCGACAGCAAAATGTGTATCTACATTAAAAACGAGTATCTAATCTTCATAAAAAGGTTTTTAGAAAAGCAAATTTAGAATACTAAAACGTTCTTCCGCACAAATCATTATCGAAAAACGAAAGCAAAACAATTTGAATTCATAGTAGCATAAATTGTTTTCTTGTCGAAGACAAATCGACGGAGCAAAATATATCTTTCTTCAATCACTTGCACAGCGCTGGCATTAGCAAATTTTCGAAACTACAGAATGTTGTAGGCAGACCGACTTTTTGCACGAATTGCATTGCCTCCAAGCGCTCCTCTTGCATACTGCGCATCTTTTAAATAGACTCGTTGGGATAAAATTTTGCGAGTTTCCTCCAGGTGAAGCCTGTGATAAAATCCCCATTTCTGCTGCTACACCATGCAGAGAACGTAGTGGTCTCTTTTTGCTAAGCTTAGCTTGTATGGCCAGCGTGGCTAGCTGAAAAGTCAGGTTTGTAAGGAATCCTTTGCGAGAACTTTTGAATCCACATTTTTTCATGATTATGATGGTGTTGAGTGTAGCTGCGTCCAGCATATTGTAAAAAAAAGGGTTCATCGCACAGTCTTTTGTAGACAGGAGAATTCTTCTATACTTTGGTTAAACCTATTGAGACCACTTTTTCTTTTATTGTTATCCAAAATCAAGAGAGGTTTTTTGTTTCATTATTGGCCACTGATGGTTCTTTGTGGGAGGAACTAAGCAGCATCACTGTTTGTTTGTTTGTTCCGCTTGGCTCGGTTGACAACCAAACATATCCCATCAAAGTGATTGAACACAAATTTGCTGCCATATAATTCAGCATTTTGTAGCAATGTTAATGAAATTTCTCGACAATGTCAACGTACGGTATACAAAATAGTTCTATTCTCCCAGAGCAATTGTTGTGCCAGACTGTGACCCGTAAAGTAATTGTCTGTGCAGACGTCCCTTTTAGTCCCGTACCAAGGATTCAAGACTTTCATCACAACGTTTTGAACCACGTTGAGATGAACCAATTTCCTTTCTACAACTGTATGCAATTGCATTCAATCCATAGCCAGTGATAGACTCACAGGCCCAAAATATCTTTAGGCCATATTTCCTAGACTTTAAAGGCATGTATGTACGCTTAGGAATTTTACCACTGTAGCCAACTAACTGTTCATCGACAATAATATATTCTTTTGGAATGTAAAGACATCTTGCATTTCAAAAAAAATATCTCATATTTCGGATAGAGCTGCAAACCTAAGTACCAGCTTTTCTTCATTACGAGTGGGCCAGTTATCGAAAGGAAGGTACCGTAATGAAAAGTTAAAGAGATTTAAAGACATCACAGTACAATAAAATGGCGTGCTGTTGCTGGGTTGCCATAAATCTTCCAGATCTGAAAAATTGTCTCAATCACGTTTAGCTTTTAAAACAATAGCTTGTCCAGCTTTCAACTCCTCCATCGAAAATATGTTGCTGGATAGCGTACATGAAAGCTTCTTCGTATTTTTCGCAGTTTTCAATTGGTGTGCATGACAATTGTACGCAATACTTCCTCTCTGATCAGAGCTTCACAGCCTGCTTTTTCACTCCAAAGGATAAAAATTGCTCTTGAAGTTTTCGTTATCACATTTTTTAGACGTTTTTTTAATGAAATAGGACGCGATGTGTACGAAATATCACGTGAACTTAAAATCTGATTATCATCTTGATCAACTTCTTCCGCATTGTTCACCCACTCTTCTTCATTATCTGAACTATCACTTCTTCTTTCAACAAACGCTTCAACATCACCGTCCTCATCAGCATTCGCAGAATCTTGTTTCTCATCATCTGACTATTTTTATAACCTGTCTTCATCTTCAACTAAATCTTCTTCGTTTTCATCACCATTATTGTGTAAATTACGATCTTCTGCGATGCAGAGCTGAGCGCAAACTTTCCAAAATGTTAATGGTTCATTTATATGTTACAAATACAGCATTTACACGCCTATATATTACTACGTAGTATTTTACTGTAAAGATATGATGTACTGATTTAGTTTCATGGAAAGATCTCACAAAAAAATATTAAACTGCCTAGGTGATTCATTAAATTTTGACAAGGTACCCCTCAATAATTTTAATGAAACTATACATAATTGCTTTCCACCGGATAACTCACCAGATTAAGACAACTGATTGATTTCTTACTATTGAAATTTCTCCCTCCGCTATTTCCCGAAAATATGCATTTGCGACAAAATTATTATGATCCTCTAAATACATAATTTAGGCCTTCATTTTCCACAACTCTTTGGAGAGGAACACACCGACTTGCGATTACAAACAACTACATCTAACTGCTAAAAATCTATAAGACACAAACTCATGATAGCGTTTTCATGTAGGGGTAAAAATATAGTTGTTACACTTTAAAGCCAGGACAAAAACTTTTTTGAATTATTTAAAAATCAATGAAGCGTGAATAAACATTTTAAAAAATAAGAAGCGACTCATAAAACCGTTTATCATAGTTGGAGAACAGCTGCATAGTAAACGCTGTATGGATGCCGCGGGGTTTCAAATTTGCCATGACTACAGAATGTAGTCAATTGTCGCTTTAGGAATTAAACTAGGAGAAATTTTATGTTTGACGAACGGGAACCCGGTGATCCAGCGGTTTGAAGGAAGTGAGCTGAGCCAAAAGTTCCGGTTTCAAACACGAGTCGTTTCATAATGCTTAATAAAAGTCATAATTAGTCGTGAAATTGATTTTGCCATCTGTGTCAAATTATTAACATAATAAGTCATCTTTTTCCAAGAAGCTCTTAGATCAATTAAAACGTGATAATCGTTGTTGGGTTAACTTTGAATGCTGCGTAATTTAGCGATGGGAATAACAGCCTCACTGTTAACCAAGTAGCCTAGAGCAGGCGGGCATCAACAATGTACGTTCATTTTGGCCGATTTTACAAAAAACTTATAATCTGATACTTGTGTCCGCGATACTGCATCGAGAGTCGGTATCAAATAGAAAGGTTGCACGCACGTGATCAAACGTAATCAAAATGCACTTTTGAAAAAAGGGGCTGACAACTTTCAATGTTTTTGCATTGAGTTGTATAGGAAAATTCCACATGACGTCACACATTCGGCGCCAAAAAAAGTGGCTGACCAAAAGCTGTAATTTATGCGGAAAAGGTATAAGGCGAACACCAACTTTTAGGGTTAGTTTGAAAACTAATGAGAAAATAATCAAAAATTAAAATGAAATATTGCTACTTGGATCCTCGGAAACAAATAGTATTGGTCAAAAGCGATTTGGTTGAGATTAGGTCTTTCAGTTATCAAGTCTAAACGTAGTACTGTGTGCCAATACAAAAAAATTGACTTTAAGAAAAGTGCCATCTAAATACCGTTTGCTCCTCAGTTGAAAATAACTCTATACCAATTAGATACTCGTCGGTACATTAGCAAAAACAGCCATTATCTGATCATTACTACCGGTACCGTTAGCTTGCACACAAGCTTGCTTTTTGTGTCCTTGGGCAACGCACTTCATGGCATGCCTCCATCTTTATGTAGCAAGCAGGAGTTGCAGCCGAGCAGTCAACTCGTCGTGGTGGCCAGTCTGACGAAAGACATGTAAACAAAGTATGAGCTCATACGCATGAGTAAATAAACTGGTACCGTAAGTTTTTAAATTACCTTTGTTTCACCAACCTAAGCAATAGCTAAAAAAATTGTTTAAGGGATAATCAAGGTAACAGAATTACATCTGATATATCAATACGTCTGGTCTGCAACTACTATTGACCAAAAATTTCTGATTTTGCTCACCAATATCTAATCCCACATATGACAAACGGTACATAAGTCTGCTCTCTCATTTAGGCTGCAGTATTATTTAAGATTACAGATAAAATCAGTAACTCTTTGAAATTTTATGTCGATAAGGCTTGCAGACCAGTTATATTGATATATCAGACGTAATTTTGTGGCCTAAACTATTCCTTAAATAATATTTGGGCGATTGCTTTGGATGCTGTACCTAGGATTACTTATGACTTATGGCACTGGTGGTAATGGTCTGATAACGGTCATCTGCATGTTGAGCCCATGCTGTACCTATGAGTATCTAATTGACATATAGTTTTTTCAACTGAGGAGTAAATGGTATTTAGATGGCACTTTTGTTAGTTTGACAAAATGGCACACCGTACTAAGGTTAAACTAGCCCACTAAAAGGACTATTTCAACCAAATCGCTTTTGATTAATAATTATTTGCTTACTAGTGGCAAACTAGCAAAAATTCATTACTAATAATGATTAATTTCTCGTTAGTTTTCAAACCAACCCCAAAAGTTGGTGTTTACCCTATACCTTTCCAGCATAACCTTATACCTTTCCAGTTTTTGGTCAGCCACTTTTTTTCGCGCGAAACGTGTGACATCACATGCAACCTTTCAATAGAAAGGTTTCACTCACCTGTTCAAACGTCATCAAAATCCGCTTTTCGAAAACGTGGCTGTCGACTTTTAGAATTTTTGCATCAAGCTTTACAGGAACAATATCGTTTATGTTTATGTAAAATAGACAGTTTTTTAATAAACAATAAATTTGTTTTTTTATTGATGTTATAGAATGAATCTGAAGCTAAAAGATAAGAAGTGTTAAATTTCACTTTTTGTCGCAGTAGTTGGCCTAGTTTTATAGACTAAAGATGCAGACTTATTTGTAGCCAGCTTCTGGTTGGGGTTTATTATCAAAAAGCTAGCACATTTGGGGATATTACATTTAAGCTGATTGTAATGTGCAACTTATGCAGCATGTTAAGTTGTAAAATCACATTGAAAAAACGTAAAATTAAATTACATCGTAGCCTTGATGACAGGGCTGACTTTTGTACAGTTTACCATTGATAAGCTAAATTAAGTCATTTGCCATTTTTATCAAAAATGCTTGAATGCCAGTTACATTGATGTATCGGATGTAATTTTATGACCGTAACTATTCCTTTAATATTTTTTTTCTGGCTGTTGCCTAGGCTGCTGACCAAGAAAGACGCAGTTAAAAAACTTACGGTACTGGTAGTAATCATCAGATGATGGTTGAGTTTGCTTACGTACTAGCAGTATCTAAATGGTATAATGTTATTTTTATAAGAGAAATAAAAGATATTTAGATGACGCTTTTTTCAAGACCAATTTTTTTTTGACTAATAGACATACTGCACAAAGCTGGGAGTCGCCAACTGAAATAATTAATCTTTAGTAAATCAATTTTGCTTAATTATAGGCTATTTGTTTCCGAGTCACAAACTAGTATTAATTCACTGCAACACTTAATTTATATCAGTTTTTGAAATAACCCAAAAAGTCGATGTTCGCCCTATTCCTTTCCAGCATAGCTTACAAGTTTTGATTAGCCACTTTTTTTGCGCCAAATGTGTGACGTCATGTGCAATCTTTTTATTAGCACGGTAAAAAGTGTAGTATTAATATCGATTTAAAATGAATTTCAGGTATCGCACCCATCACTGATTAGAGCCAACATCGGAAATACATGTATCAAAAAGCTAAACAACTACATAAGCCATTTTAGCCAGAATCTAAACTTTGCAATTATTGACCAGTAAAGTAAAAGAAAAAGATTTTAATAAAAGCACAACATTCCGCTGACCGCACATTTTTAACCGGAGCGCTGCCCAACGAACACACAAAACAGGAAAATCTAAAACATAAAAGATGCTTGAAACAGTTCAGGTGTGATTGTAGAAATTGAAAATAAGCTATATCATTAGCCACCAGCTTTTTAAAAATAGAAAAAAACAGCACCAATGGTGGTGTGATAATATCGTCCCTCCATCGGATCGATTATGTCCACAGCTAGCATTATGAGAATTTATGGCCAGAAAAAGTGTTTCATATGTTGACAACGAACTGGGAGTTTATTGCCTGTAGTTTTCCTGCCTTTTAAAAACTAATGTGTTATATGCAAAAGTGAATTAAACGCTATTTATTTGTCTTATACTTTACAGAAAATTATGTCATTTCTAAGCCATCTTGCAGCTACATTAATGGAACTAACAATGACAGTGGATTTTATCTAATTAATCCGGATCCAAACAATTTGCTGCCTTTTAACGTTTTCTGCAATTTTTCGGGAAACGTAACTGGTAAAACTTTGAATAGGCTTAAATTATTTTATTTGATTAGGCTTAGACTAATGGCTGTTGTAAAATTTTAAATTACAAACGGTCTGCTTTTTCTCTTTTTTGTCCTATCTCCAAATCGATGTATGTGTTGAATGACGAGTTCTAATCTGTGACGGTTTGTTTGATCAATTATATAAAACCTCTAACGTCCACATTTTTTCTTTTGGCCAAAAAAATATCTGGGCTTATTTTTCTGTTGAATTCTTATTGCAATTGTACTTTGAAATTTTTCAAAAAATTTTTTGTTTTCCTCCTTTTTTTAAAACATTACAAACTTGTATCATTGGTTCATAGTGCTTCGAAAATCAGCAAAACTCTAGCCTCGAAACCAAAGCAGTTTTGGGCACAGAATGAATCAAAAGACTGTATTTTTACAAAAGGAAGTCATTGTAACACCCAAGAGCTAACAGAAAGTTAAAAAATTGAAAAATACAGAAAATGTAAAACGTACAGTGGAAAAATCAAACATATAAACGAGATAATATAGTAATTACACAACAAATCCAAACACTGCGTTTAACGAGAAAAATGAACCAACAAACATTGAACATAATAAAGAATATAAAAAGCGAGCGTAAGCACAGCTTTCTCTAGTACAGATCCAATGCTAAAAAACAAATAAGACCACTTGATCTTGCAAGATAAAACAAAACTCTGCATCTATTTGCCCAAAGAACAATAGCAAAATAGATAGAATAATTTTGTTTTATGAATAAAAAACCATGTTTGTTCACTGCAAACAATGCTGTAGTTTAAGTTACATGTATTTGGAAGTGCTTATAGTCTACTGGAAAGAATATGATTTTGACTTGATCAGTTGACTAATAAGTTGACTGACAGTGGCACTGTAAGGCCATCTAAATGACCAGATGCACAAATTGGGTACGCTTAGTACAACGCTAATATTATCGGTCAAATACAAAATTGCTATACACTGTCACTGGTATTCTGATTTTAACCAGGTAGCGACCCAATAAAAGTTTTTCACCTTTTATCTGGTTTTCTAAAGCGGTTGAAGTACTCCACTAATTCTGCAAATTCTCACATTCATCTACATGTGACCTAGCCAAAAGATAGCACCGTCTTAAAATCATACCGGTTGAAGTTTTCAGGATCTCCAACTTCTGAGTTATTGTAAAACTCATATGGTTGCTTACGAAGCCAATTTTTGTTAACAGTTTTTTCTTTTTCATCCATGATATAATATTTTCCTTTCACTTCTTCTTTTGTTGCACTGAAAAATGGGATTCTGAAGATGCTAAATCAGATAAATGTGGAAGTTGTGACAGCGTTATCCATCCAAAGGAAGTGATTGTTTCCCTAGTTCTGATACTTGTAAGTGGTCGGACATTGTCATATTGAAGTAGCATTTATTCGCCTCCGAATCGGGTCTTACTTATCGGATTCTTAATCTAAGTTTTGGAAGGCTCTCAGTGTGTGCTTCAGACTTAATTTTTTTTCCTATTAACCAGAAATCAACCTGAGAAAGTCGTTATAGGCATCACACAAGACAGTGACCATGATTTTTTTACCCGACTTTTATGAACCACACTTTTTTGGCTTTGCAGACATCAAATGATCCCATTTCATTGATTGCTTTTTGAATTGTGGTATACCCAAGTAATGTGATATTTCTATTGCCGAGAGCACGAAGCTCAATGCAGCAATAACCTTTTCAGCTTTGTGCTTGCTCATCTGTCAGCTGTCTAGAGACCCAACTAGCAAATATTTTTTAAAAATAAAGAGAATAAACAATGTTGTAAGCACTAGCATAGCTTACACCAATATTGGATTCCAACTCAAGCAATAAATTGATCTGACAGCACTCCGTACAGTAAACGTAGATAACTCAATCTTGTTTAAAAAAATATACTACAGATAGTGAATACAACCTGTCCAGCGTAGCCGACTAGTGAAAAGGAGACAGAACTTCTCCTTGTGCTAACAGATAGGTTAACAGATGGACAACAGTGTGCTTAAAGATAAGTTCTGTCTCCTACTACTAGTGACCTAGGCAGAACAAGTTGTGTTCATTATTTATAACTACCTTAGGTACGTGTACATGAGCAGTCGCTTGCACCGCGCGACCAAAAAATTTACTTGCGCGAACGGTATTTGCGGCTACTTATGTCAATACACATGAATAATGGATGGCGAAGTTTATATGTGTGTATGCTATTAAAAATTTCTACGCGCTATTTAATTAACAAAATTTTTGTACCCCTGATTCAGAGGGTATGAAACTGGTAAGGCTTGAAGCCATCGAATTTTTATATTTGAAAATTAAATAATTACCTTTAACATTTTTATTGATTGGGGCAATGGTTGGTTAGAACTTATACTCTACCAGCTTATTGCAGTCTAAAATGAGCTTACGACACCAATTTGAAATTTTGCAGTGCACTGCGGCAAATTCAAGGTCGATTGTTTTTCTCTTGAGTTGGCAGCGTACTGCACATCACTTGTTTTGAAATGATTTCTAAAATGCAATGTTTTTTACAAAAATTTTTTATTGATTTTGAATTCTGCATTATTCAGAAATAGCTATAAAGTGAACTGTAGGCAGAATTTCATGAGACGCTTCAAACTCAATTACATTTTCACCTTTATCAGTCTTTTTGATAATCTTTTCTAGCACTAAAACAAGAAATTCCTTGACAATCGTTTCTATTCAGCCTGTTTTGGAAAAACTAGTGTTGACGTTTCAAACAAAGGTTGGGCAAAAGTTATTGTTTCCAACATGTACAAAACAAAGAAATACACAAACCCCTTTGCCTATTGACTATTCGGAATTTCATACGATCACAAATATAACGCGAAAGACAAGCAGTAGATGTAATGTCGTGAATAATGATGAAATCTATTAAACTCATCTACGGCAAGACATGAAGAATGCAAGCGACCTCACGCTTGGGAAAAGTACGTATGTTAAATTGAAAGCACATGCATCGGTAAGCGTGAAAGCAAAGAACTTTCTTACTTTGCAATGTCCTATTTACATGCAATGCAACCATCGATAGCGAAAATAACTTACAGGAAATCTATTTCTGAAGTTTTTCAGAAAATAATTAGAATACTACACAATTATTAGGTTTACTAAATAAAAAGTCTTGCTACACATAAATAAACTCAAAAATTGTCTTAGTATTTTGTCCAAATACCATATGTAAGTAATAAAGATAAAACATATACGTTATGATAAGCTTCCAGGCCACTCACACTGTTATGTGAAATGCAAACAAAAAACAGTACTCTTGATACTTCTTCTTCTTTTGGCTTCTCCCTATTCGGGGTCGCCACCGCGCCAAAGTATTCTCCATTTGACCCAATCAATTTCGTCTCCCTTCTTAGCTCCAACGCTTTTCAAGTCTTCTCTCGCCAAATCCATTGACCTTCTCCTTTGCTTTCCTTTTTTCCTTCTACCTGGGACCGCCATCTCCATCATCCTTTTTTTCACGTAGCCTTCTTCCCTCCTTTTCACGTGTCCATACCAGCGTAGCCTTGTATTCCAAAGTTTGTCTCCTAGCTTTGCGATTTTCGCGGTCCTTCTCTCGTATTTGTTTCTTATCTTGTTCTTTCTTGTCACTCCGAGTGCCCATCTCACCATTTTCAACTCTGTAGCTTCCATTTTTCCTACCTGCCTTTCCGTCACTACCACAGTTTCCTTTTCAAAAAGTATGGCTGATCTAACGACACTCTTGTACATTTTACCCTTAACCCTTGCTGGTAACTTCCTGTCGCACAGAACTCCCGACATCTTCTTCCAAGTCATCTATCCTGCTTGGAGCCTTCTTCTCACTTCTTCTTCACATCTTCCATCGCTACTAAGTGTCGAACCCAGGTATTTGAAGTTTTTCGCTCTTTTTACGTTTTTTTCTTGCAGTTTCAACTCTTCTCCATCATCCACACCCCCAACCTTCAAACACTCGGTCTTGCTCCGGCTCACTTTCAGACCTCTTCTCTCCAGTACATTTCTCCCAATTTCCCGATCATCCTCTAGCTTCCTATGATTTTGCCTAGACAGCACTATGTCATCTGCAAACAGCATGTCCCATGGTGCGTCCTTTCTGATGTCCTCCGTCAGCTTGTTCATGATGATGGCAAAAAGAAATGGGCTGAGTGCTGAGTCTTGGTGAAGTCCAACTCCTACCTTGAATTCCTCAGTCAACTCTGCTGCAATTCTTGAGGTTTTTGTTGCTCCATCATACATATCCTTGATAATCCTTACGTAGTACTCTGATGTTTCAGCTAACCGCAAGCATTCCCACAGTTCCTCTCTGGGTACCTGTAGTATGACTTCTCCAAGTCAATAAAGGCACAGTGCAATGCCTTCTGCCCTTCAGTCTAATTTTTCAATGGCATCCTCAGACAGCAGATTACGTCAGTGGCACTCCTTCCTAGCATGAACCCAAATTGTTGCTCAGTGATTGTCAACTCCTTCCTTATCCCTCTCCCACAGTTTCATAGTGCGGCTCATCATCTTGATCCTCCGGTAATACAAGCACGCACCTCCTCCATTCATCTGGCATCTTCTCCCCTTGTAGAAGTCTATTGAGGAAGTTTACTAGAAACTCTACACCTTTATTCTCTAGAGCGATCCATGCTTCCAATGGTATGTCATCAGTTCCTTGAGCCTTTTTCTTCTTCATCTTCCTCAACTCAGTCCTGACTTCTTCTCCAGAGATATCTTCCACGTCCCTTTCTCTCTCTTTTGTTCTCATTTCTCTTCTTTTTCTAAGGTTTTCCTGGTTAAGTAAGTTGTCAAAATACTCCTTTCATCTTTGTTTCACTTTCTTTTCTTCCACCTACATCTCCCCACTTTTATTCTTGATTACTCGTACTTGTTGTAGATCCTTGCTTTTTCTGTTTCTATGCTTTGCTTTCTTGAAAAACTTATTTTTCCCTTCTTTGTTTCCAGTTTTTTGTACAGTTCCTCGTATGTCTTGTTTTTGCCTTTGCCATTTCTCTCTTAGCTTGTTTTCTTGCAGTTGTATAGGCCAACTTGCTTGCATCATCTCTGTTGACATCCCATACCTTTTTAGCTTTTCTCTTATTCTTCAGTTTTTCCTGGACTTCCTGGTTCAACCACCACGTCTCCCGTCGACCTGCTGTGCTAACTTTTTCCGATGTTTTACCCAGTTCCATTCTGGCAATGCAACATGTTATCTCAGCCACTCTTTGCCAGTCTTCCTGTCCACCTAGTATTTCGATTTTAATCACTTCTATTTTAAATTTGTTTTTTATTTTCGTGTTTTTAGCTTCCATCTTTTTATTCTGTTTACTGGTTTTGATGCTTTTCTCCATTTCGTCCAGATGATTATCGTACTGACTACTATTTGGTGCTGTTTTTCTACACTGTTGTAAGTAACTTTGTGCGCTGGTTTCTTTACAAAGTTGGTGTTAGTGATTGTTAGTTCCATTCTCTTAGCAAAATCTACCACTGCTTGTCCTTCGTTATTTCTCTTCCCTAGCCAATGTCTGCCCATGCATTCTTCATCACCGTTGTTCCTTTCTTCTACGTGCCCATTCAGGTCTGGTCCCACCACTATTTGGTAAAAGAAGCGACCAATAAAACCCTACATGCGCACACGAATATAATGACAACAAATTTTCTATTCTTGCTTGTGGCCGTGCTTCTTTTCATCTTTCCACCCTTGAAGCCACGTACATTAAAACATCCAAACCAAATTTATGCAAACAAAAGGAATTCGTTTATGGTCTAAAAATCACACATTAGTTTCCGCTCCTTCTATTGTTCGCTTCTTTTACCAATCATGGTAGAGCTTTTTTTCCCTTTTTTCTTTTTCGTCAACTGTGTCTCTATATAACTGACTCACTTCACCTTTTCACTCCATTTCTGACGGATTCTCTTAAAAAGTGTCAGACGAAAAGCTTCGAGAATGAATACTCTACTTTCTGCAATTTTCAAATTCTGTACCACAAATCAACACTTCACATTTTATATTGTGGTTCCCCCTCATTTTGCGGAACCCTAACCTAAGCAGTGAGATACGCATGCACTTTACCGGCCATTGCTGTGTAGTTCTCGTGAATTTAGTAGGCTACTGCATAAATTTCGTCGAAAACAAATCGCGGCTTGTGTTGTTTCGCTTATTGTGATTTTATGCGGTTTATACTCATTATGAGCAGCATGAAGTTATGAGTGTCATTTATTTTTTGTTCGATTTATGTGGTTGGGAAAAATCTCAAAATCAAAATTAATTTACTCAAAAAGTTTGCAATTTAGGTTAATGACATGCCACACTATGCCTAAAAAAAATGTAACTTTGTATAACAAGCAAATTGCGGGAAGTGCTAACGCGGCTGAGTGAGGGAGTACGTCATAAGCAACTGCGATTATTCACACTACAGAATTGTGAAAAACAAAACTAATTACCGCATCTCTGATTGGAATTAGATGTTCTCAATTAGGCGATAAAAAACAAAAAGTATAATCCAGGGAAGAGCAAACTACGGCTTGCCAGAGCATTTTGTGCGGACAGCCAACACTTGTAGAAATTTCTATATATCTACTGTAAATGTAAAATGACAAAACATTTTTGAAATTTTCTTGCAATTATTTTCGTAATCAAAATTAGTAGTGATAAAATTAGTACTTTCGCTTTCCCAAACATGACATTTCTGTCGTAGGATAATGCATACCATTCGAAGTTTCAACTTACTTTGTAATAAAGTAATTTCAAAATATAATCTTTATTTTGCATTCATTTACATCAAGTCAGATTGCAAAATTTTAAGCACTGATCCTTGCTGACTTTTGAACGGTCAATGCGACTCTTCGCCTGAAAAGTTTGCCTACCCCTGGTCTCATTCAACTACTTTGCGAATGGTTTCTGTTTGTGACATTCATTTTACAACAATAATAAAGTGCTAGGAAATCTTTGAGCCTAGAAACATATGTCGGCAAACCCTTCTTAAATTTTTTGGCTTCTTGAATTTCTTATGTTTAAATGATCAACTTGCTATTCTATGATTTTTGCAAAACAGTTGCTTACGCGTATTTTTTCCACAAAAATAGGAAAAAAGCGCAGGATTTCGCCGCCATAAAAATCAGATCAAAAAAGTTGGAATACTTAAAACCGCTTTGAAATGCAAATTTGTTTTGCTTTCCCAAAATTTTAACGAAAACTGAATTTGCTTTATAGCATTCCATCTAAATGACAAATTAGGAAGAAAATGAAGATGCTGGTAGTGATGAATATCAAGAACCAAATGACAATGATGGCAGCTCAGAAGATGAAGCTCAAGTAGCAATAACTGCTGGAAATGCAACGTATTATAATAATCTTTTTCCCAGCAGGCTCAGAAGAAGAAATGTGATGACACAACAGCCTCGAATTATTGCTGCTCCTGAACATAAAGTGGATGCTTTCAAAATATTTTACTGACCTGCAATTATAACCGGCGCGAAGGTTTAGTGGTGAGAGCGTCGGCATCGCAGTCAGTAAACCTGGGGTTCATTCCCTAATTCCAGTCATACCAAAAGACTTTAAAAAATGGTATTCATAGCTTACCTGCTCGGCGCTCAGCATAATGGAAGGGATAGTGTGGAGAAAAAGCCAGCAAGCTTGATTGCTGTGTTCTTAGGAAAGACATTTAATGGGACGCCTCCACCTTTATTTGTGGCAGACAGGTGGCCCACCCGTACTTTACTGGATTATGATTGTGAAGTTACTAACCCAGCAGGTCGTAAAAGGCGACTCTTGGGTGCCTACCATTGGCAGTCCGCCTTGTTGGTGGTGGGATTACCAGTCACTCATGACTGATTCGAAATTGGCTGCCATCTTTCGCCTAGCCTGATTTCAATTAGGTTGACGTCATAAACCTGAATTGCCGTTCATGCCGTACCTCCATCCCGAGAAAGAGGAGGGGTAACCACAAACAACAAACAAACCTGAAATTATACTTCAGATAGTACGTGAGAATAACAGAAAGGCAAGGGACATGAGACATGAGGGTAAATTGTCGCCAAACTCTGTCTGCAAAAACTTTACATCCCAAGAAGTTAAAGCCGGTCTTGCTATTATGATTCGTGCTGCCTTGGACAGAGATAACTTCACAAACTTACATAGCTTGTGGGATCCTATTGACAGTAGACTATTTTATAGAGTCACTATGGCATTGAATCGATTTCAAATTTTTACTACGTTTCATGCATTTCAATAACTATCGTAATCGATCAGCAAGACAAAGAAACGATAGATTAGCTGTTATCCAAGAAGTATAGGAAACATTCAATAGTAATCTGTGCAACATCTACATCCCTAAAGAGGCCTTGACTGTGGATGAACAACTCGTTGGGTATCGTTGCAAGATTCCTGGACGAACATACATGCTATCAAAACCAAGGAAATACGGTGTTAAATTTTTTGGCTGTGCGAAGCCACAACAGGTTTCGCTCTGAAAGACATGATTTATTCTGGAAAGGACTCTGACTCGGGACCTCATAAAAACCTCGCCAATGATATTGTAAAGAAATCGTGCTCAGTTTATTTGGTACAGGTCGAGACATATATGTTTACCGGTATTTTACCTCTCATGTCCTGGTGTGCAACATTTTGCTGTAAAATCTGACACTAATTGAGACAATTATGGCTAATCGGCGTGAAGTACTATCGCAGTTCAAAGCAGCAAAAGGAAGAGAGGTTGAAAGTATCAAGGCATTGTATGACCATTCCAACAAAATCCTACTATTGTCATATCTCCACAAACGCAACAACAATGCGTTTATGATGTCCTCTTTACACTTTTCTATTTCAATCATGAACTGCCACAAAAAACTTACAATTATCACAGATTACGATAAGCATAAAGGAGGAGTTGACACTCTTGATGAAAATTGTAAAAAATTCAGTTGCTTGAGGAAAACAAATCCTTGGCCAATGGTTATCAATTACAACTTGATAAGTGTTGCCACTAACAACGCTTTTTATTGTAAAGAGAGGCAGTTGAAAATGTGATAGAAAAACAGATCGTCTTAAACAACCAAGCTTTCAGCTTGCTCAATCATACTTAAGCAACCGAAAATTAAGAGCTGAAACAAAGATACTTGCCGAAAAGATGGGGTTTATTGATGCTGCTTCCAACACCATAAGTCGTACAGCTTAAAGCATCAAATGGGGAAGATGTTACAGATGTGGGATGCATACTCGCCTTGCATGCTTAGTTTGCCGCCGACGTGTTTGCCCGCAACACAGAAAAATACCAAAAAACACATATTGCTTAGAATGCTAAACAATTTGTGATTGTTCTACATGTTTGTGTATTTTCGTGTTTGAAATAGAACCTTCGTTTGTCAAAATTTTGTTGTACTTTAGCTAAGAGCTAAACAAGCTAAAATTATACCTTGGATAGGAAGCAGACCCTGGATTTTAGATTCAAGATTGTAATGCTTTATCAAAATCAAATATACCGTACAATTAATGGATCGCGCAGCGCGATCAATCGATTGCGCTTTGAGATTGATCAATCGCATCTATCAATCTCAAGAGGACAACATATACACTTTCAAAACAGTGAGCATTAGCATTGAAAAACACAAGAAAATGGCATGCTGACGATTGTCAACATATGTTCCGATTAAGTAACACAAAAACACTGTTCTGATAAGAGTTAACACTAGATTTCGGACATTTCGATGAATTTCCAAACACATTGCAACATACCAGGATATGAGCTATTTAATAAGAAACAGGCTACTTAATAAGAAACAAGCGCAAGCTTACTTTCTACTCCCTCTATCTCCACGTTCAGTTTATGTTCGTTGATTCGAAATCCCCATTTGATTTATTTGTTTTGTGATGAAAATGATTTTTGGTAGCAACTAGCAAAATTCAAACGTCAAGCCGCTTTTCCATATCACTTATGGTTTCGTATGTAGAATGCGGATACACACGGCACAACCTACCACTGCCTTATCACTTTTTTTTGAAATTCATATAGAAAGATAAATTCCGCATTCTGCCGGATGCAGAATAAGACAAAGAGTAAAAACGATCATAAGCAGCAGCCGTCTTATAGAAACGCAGAAAAATTGCAATTGTACCACTAGTACGAGACATGTCCATTTTCCGGGACTTCAAGATGCTGACACGAGACCGAGATTTCAGACCTTCGAGACCACGATTTCAGATCTTCGAGACCAAGACTTTAAAAAATAGTGTCTCGACACTGTCTTGAGACATTACAGCTTTAGTGATTACGTGTTTTAACAACCAGGTCCGTCTCTTTAGGAACACTAACATCTTTCAATGGTGGGACAAGCAAACAAGAGTCCCATTTTCAATGCGTTCCTAATGTTGCTCTTGCTCTACCAGCTTCTCAAGCTAGCGGTGAAAGAACTTTTTCGGGTTTAAGGGACATTGTGAACAGTTGCCTACCTAGGGGAGAGGCCACTGTGCCATGGCCCACCCTCCCAGACCTTTAAAATGTAAAGCAAAACTAAGCAGTTTTAGCAAAAGCGAAGCTGGTTTTTTGCGAGTATTTGGGGTTTGCCCTGGATTTGAATTTTCCTGTGAAAAACCACTCGTCGCTCAGAACACTTGGTGGTAGAAATCTGGACTGGACTATCTGGTTAAAGCACAACAGTTATCAAAATTTTTTAGGCTCTTAAAAGTGAATAAGAGTTGTAGAGGGCAGACAAAACCTTGTAGAGGGAAGACATATAGCCGCACAAACCGCTATTTTAAAAGCGATATTTGATCAATTAACTCTGCTACTTATGCGAAATATCAGCTTTCTGCAGAGTGGTTAGTTGCAGGCACGTTTTTAAAGAGAATCGCACAACTTCTACGAAAACAGAGAGCTACCGGTATCACCAGGCACTATCCACAAGCATTTCCAAAACAAACAAAAGAAACGCTCTGATTTGAAAGTATATCTTGGTTGTATTTTTAGCTGAAATAGAGTAACTCTTAAAACTGCGAGACAACTTGGGACGTATTCGATCACTGAAACATTGCTGCAAATTTTCGCAACGTTGCCAGTTACAACGGCAACGGGCAAACGGTCATTTAGCGCCCTAAATCTAATCAAAATGTATTTACCTACGAGCATGCAAGAAAATCGGCTCAATGCATTGGCTCTTTTGTATGTAAACAACGACAGTAAACTTGATTATAGTCAAATAATTGACCAATTTGCGAAAGGAAACCGTCACCTCAATGTAAAGTAAACTGACTTTGTTTTATGCTTGATTTTCATTCTACAATTTCATTCTTCTAATAAGTCTCGTAAAAACATTATACTTAAACTTGCTTCCAGAATGCATGAAAATACGTATTTTTAGGTGTAATTTTTTAAAATTATCACTGGGCATGCCCCCGGACCACCCTAAATATTTGTGCCTTCTGCACTCCTCATAAAGCTGATTTATGACGTCACACGATTGTGACAAAACTTTGCCCCCCCTGGGAAACTTTCCGCGTACGCCACTGATTGTAAACGAGTTGAGGCTCGAGCTTAAAGGAAACGTCATCAAGGCAATAATTTTTCAGCGTTGCAACACTTGAACATTTTCTTTGCAGTAAAATTAAAACGGCTTTCAAAAACGTTTGAACAATTTTCTTTTCAATTTGTTCGTTGGTTGCTGTTTTTGTGCTTTGATGATGATAAGTTGATAGCATCAATATCATTGCTGTTTTGATCTTTAAGTGTAAATTCAATTAGTTTATCATTAAGCTGATATTCATTACTATTAATTGAAGTAATTGGTCGGAGGTTGGTTGAGTTTCCCGGTTTTCTTCAAAGAAAGCAAAGTTAGCGTTGTCTCACTACTTCTGCCGATATTTATCTCTGCGCACATTTGCTGTTCCGCAAAAAACAAAAAGCATCAAAACAATTTGTACGGATTGGTACGTTATTATGGTAGGAAAGAAATTCCGTACCGTGCTTTTAGATGAGGAAGTTAGGCAAGTATGAATTTCCGTTACGATAGTTTTTGCAAGTTCGGAGTACGGAAAACCATTCCATATCGTACCGTATCTAATGTTCTGCTTAAAAGATGAAAACTTTTTCAACGAATCCCTAAAGCTGCGTCACAAAAAGAACCTCTATTCTTTCGTTTAGCCCCACTCCAAAGATGATAAAAGAAACAACTTATTAAAAATTTGGATTAAAAAATAATTTTGTTGTTTTACGATAGAGAACGTTCATATTTTCTTATAATGATCTGGAGGAGTTTATTTTACTTATTTTACAGAGACAGTAATTCGGCATGACAGCATGGAGGAGTTTAATTTTTCCGGATGTGAACCTGCTTTCTGCTACAAAAAGAAAGTTGTTTATGACGCCAGCTTGCGACAAATATCAGCTGTCATTGAAAAATCCAGAAACTGTCGACAGTTTATCAAGGTAAAAAGCCAACTTAAAATTTTTACTCAACATAATGTCTTTTCAAAAATGTGGGTGTTTACGAAACATCTTGTTAACCTAACGAACGCAGAATTATACCCTGCCTCTCTTAATTTCTTTTGCTGGTAGGATTTTTTGACGTGGTGCCTTTATTTAGGCTAAAATTTTGTCTGCCAGAACAACCAACGTCATGAGAGCAATAAAAAAGGAACTATTTTATTAAAAACAACATTATTGACTTACTTTCAAAATGACTGTGCGCACAAGATTAACAAGATGTTATTACAGATCAAATAATCAATAAACAAGTCACAAGTGGAATTAATAGAACAATTCTGTGGCCCCATGCATGAACCTGATAATCCAAACAACAATCAAACTGAGAAAAATGCAGTTAGTTTTAAAGAGCTGTAAAACACAAATGCAGTTATAGAATGATATTTAATTTTTTTTATTATGTCAAATGTAATGACAAAATTTTTCCTGAATTATTTCAGTTGATAAACATCAACACGAACAAAGTTATAAAGCAAATTAAATAAAACTGATATGATTTTTTTTTCATTTTCCGTGCACAAACCTGATAACCCATATATCAGCTTTATGCATGGAACGCATCAAGCATTTTCAGTGGATAAACATGATAACCCCCATATCAAGTTTATGCATCGAAAAAATTATTTGGAAAATTATTTTGATTTTATTATTAAAGTAAAGCTCAATTTGTAACAAAGTTTCAATTATCATTCGAAGAGGCTTTAAGACCATAGTTCACATAAAAAAGGAAAAAAAAACTAAAGAAAAGAGTCAAAATAAAAAGTACCAGTTTAAACATTATGTACATTTAACCAGCTCGAACTTCAATAATGAGTCGCATTATTATATAATACGACAGATTATACACGGGACTGGCAGTTATCTGACAGTCTGCAGTCCTCAATGTGAATGCCATAGGTCCATTTTTAAGTGAGTTTTCTCAAAGTTTAGGTCAACTTTAGGTCTTGATTGTGCTGTTGTATCTTTAAATAAGAAATGGAATAATTCAGATTAGAAAACGCATATATCACGTCTGCATGAAAGAATGGGAGATGATTAAAATCTGAATCATGCTCTTTTCATGCGCATAACTGATTTTTTGTCATCATTAGTAAGCCACATTTGCTATAATAGATTTTGTGAGTTGCATCACTAAATAGTTTACTGAAATTTATTAGATCTTTCTTTTTAATCTCAATTGCTCCTCCTTTCAAGCTCTTTTTTCTTTACTTTTCAACAAGTAGTGTTTATTTGCACACTTCTAACTTTACAGTAATGTAATAAAAAAACAAAACGTAACAAATTTTCACCAACATAACATAGCAAACAAATGAAAAGTACTTTGTAGGACATAGAGGGACCATTGGGCCATAACTGGAAAAGCCTGGTTTCATCAGGAGCACAAAGCTGACATGTCTACTGCGCTTCTGGTATTTCGCAAGACAAAATTCTGATAGAAGTATTTATGGGACAGATGGAGCTTAAACAAAATGCCAAGAGCTAACCATAAATGTAGATGTACAACCAGTTGCATGTGAATGTGACTATTTGCACTCTGCATAAAGAAGGCTTAGTGCCTAAATCCGGAGACTAGCAGTTGAAGATGAGGTGATCCTGCAAATAAATGTATCTGAATTTTGAATTCACAAACCTTGTGTAGTTGTATTGGGGACTGTGTTCAAAATTGATGGAATATGCTGCTATTCGCGAACCACTCTCAACTTTAACACAATAAACGCTAACGCTAGTCCTTTCCAAAAACCAGCGGCTGTTAGCCCTTTTAGGGATAGTGTAACACATATGTTGCATGATTGTTACTAGTTATGCCATGATGACGTAATAACAATTTTTCTGAAATTCATTGCAATTTTATTGTTGTTAAAAATTAAGAGATTGTCTCAATTTTTTAAATTAGAATCTTATGATCCTTTAAGGGTTAATCGCTAAAGCGCAAAATGCAATAAGCGAATAGGCGAATCTCACTCAAAATGTTACTGTGTAAAAAGAAAACAGTCATTTTTTCTCAGTCCAGCTGAGGAAACACTAGCATACCAGAAGATAACACCAAAAAATGTATTAGCTGTCGCAAAAAACACAAATATTTATCAAAATACAGTTATTTCAAAAAAATGAGCATCTCAAAATCTTTTTGCTGACGGTGATAGATTTAAGGCTCTTGGGCAAGATTTTATCATGACCTCCTTCAGCGTCTAAGATTTACTAACCAGCTACTCGATTGGCTTATATTGGGTGATTTCTGCAGATACTCTTCTATGTCGTCAAGAAAATCTCAATATACCGTTCTGTCTCGTTTTGAACATTTTCAGTTTCATTGATTTTGCTTTGATTACGCTGTTTTTAAGAATATGTGGTGTGTTTGGCGCCTTTAATTTCAAGCTTAGAAGATTCAGGATGATAAAAAGATAGAACATAGAGGTATAATTCTTTTCCAAAGGCTAATGGAGTTTTATGATAGTTTGTAAAGCCATAAAGAAGGCCCCTCAAAAAGGGGAAGCTTGAGGCAAGTGGTTTACTTGCCTCATACTATATATCCGCCATTGATCGCTACGTCCAGATCGCTTTTGCTTCAGTACATCTTTCCCTAATGAAAACAAGCGATCAGCTGTTGCTCTGGAAAGTATGGCGGTGTTGTATTTCACAAATAACCCGCTTAAAGTCGCATTAGAGAGCAACATAGCAATTGAATTGCTTTGAGACTCGTATCTCCCCGTGAAAAAATTGTCTAAAAACTTCTCACTGCTGCTGTTTTTCGTGACTTCTCCGCAAAGGCTCTTTATAAAAATTTGTCTTTGGAAGATGCTTTGTGGCAACCTGTGATTTTTGAACGTTTTGCACTTTTGAGACGACATTTGTATTTTGACAAGAGGCGGGCTTAGCGCTAGCAGCAACTGCTTTTGAAAAAGTTAACGCAGCTTTCTCTAGCGCTATTGCACACAAAAAGTAATGCCCGCTGATATTGTAGCTAGTTCACCAGGACAAGAGCGGTGCTAAAGCAAACGCTAACGCGACACCAGCGGTTGCTATTTTAACGACGCTAGTGCCCACAACTGTCTAAATCAGAGGTATAAGCATGAGGTACAAATTTTGTACATGTATCAATATGAAGAAAGAAAAAGGAAAAAATCATCAAACTCTAAACAGTTACGTTAAAACGCCGTCGAATAAGCAAGCTGGTGCATGACTCCCCGTCCAAATACCATTTCAACATCATCTGACTTGTTATAATTAATGTAGACAGATGATATTTACGCAAACCCAAAATAGGGATTAAATAAGCCTGACCACCTTGTGAGTACTACTTAACTGAATTTTTATTTGAATATTAAAGAGCTTAAAAGATAGTGCTTTTAAATAAGTGAAAATATCACTCAAAATATTCCAATATTTATCACCCATCATCAAGAATGTAAATTTAGATGTGTCGCTACTTCCCTTAAAATCACAAAATTAATTGAAATGAGACTATAATATCCTCAATCAACCTGATCAACAGAGCATTCTATTCAAAAATGGTACTCATTTCTTTCTTATCTTAGTCACATTGAGTCCAAACTGTCGGCTGCTATGTATTGATACGGTTCTAGGACACTTACCCCTCGGGCACTTACCCCCGGTCACATACATCCGATCATATACTCCCCCGGGCTCCAATTTTACTCCAACCCTAACCCAAACCCTTACCCTAACTCCAACTCTAGCCCTAACCCTAACCTTTACCCTAACTCTAATCCTAACCCCAACTCAAGAGACCGGAGTAATTGTCCAGTGGGTAACTGTCCTAACTGTCCTAATTTGGGACCCCATTCTGAATTTTGACAAAATACGCCTTTCACTTATACCCTTACGTAGACTAAGCCAAGGTTCCACTGCAAATGCATTCTTAAATAGAGCATCTTTATTCAGAGGTAAATCAAAAATTCCAGATGATTCATCAGGGTCAGAGACAGAACCACTTAGAACAGCACTTTTCACAGCAGAGATACTCAACATGCAACACGCTTTCAGCACATATCATGCAAAGAAGTATAATTTAAGAGAATCATAAGCTTACTGTTATCAACTAGCTCTAGTACAACATTTAGCAGAAGTTTACACTTTTTTTTTCGGTTTTCCTGCAGCACTTTGCAAAAAAGCCGTAATCTTGATTTGTGGGTTATCAGGTTTGTGCCCGGACAATGTGAAATGAAATATCAGCAATATTTGGAAAAATTATCATAACAGTTTACTCACTAAATTTCAATTGCTGAAAAACTTTGTGAATCAAATTTAAAGTAAAAGTAATGGTGTCAGGGTGCTAACTTATTTCTGTAAAAAATGTGGCCTATTAGGTTTTTATGCATGAGGCCAATGAATTGTAGAAAGATAAACTGTATAAAAAAAATAGATAAAGACGATATGATGTAAAATATAAAAGCTATAAAAAGCTAGTTGGATCCACAAGTTTGATGGCAAAAGAGTTTTCAAATTTTGATTCTCTGTGATGATAGGAACTTCCTGCAGATTTACCAAAAATTTTCGTGCGGTTTTTGTCTAATTGATCACAAAAATGTGGGGACATTGACGTTTTTGTGATCGTGTGGATACAAACAATAGTGTTACCGCTTCTGAAATGTAAAAAAATCAAAGTTTAATATGAAAAAGACCTACAAGTGTTTCGGTGAAATTATTCTTTTGTATTTTTTCGAAAAATTCTTGTATACATGACCCGTAATTTCGGGCCAACAGACTTTCTTTTTTGTGCTGCCGGTTTTGTTTAACAAAAACTTCTTTCCTTTTCAATTGCTAATTTGCCAACGAGAGTTTTCCTCCTCTATGAGTGAAATCAGTGCAGTGACTGCTATAGTTTTTTTTTACGTCAATTACGTTGGTTGTGAGTATTTCACGGCAGTTAAATTTAGCATGATAACGTTTATTACATCAATGAATGATGTAAAACCTGTTACTTTGGATATGCAAAACAAGTTCTTTATTCAAAACGCAAAAATGACTTTTTCCTTCGTCATTATAAACATAGTTTAAACAGTGCACTAATCTCCAAATTTAGCATTTTTCCGTCTTCTCACTAAGTCAAATTAACACATTTTTTTAATAATAACCTACATGAAAAAAAGTTTAGTTAACTTTTTCTTTTACCGAAAAGTTATAACTTCATTTGCAGAGATTACAAAGAGCGATTAAAAATACTTTCAAATAGATGTCGACGTAAATTTAAGATTTCCTATAAAGAACTGCAAACCAGATCACCGACATTTTGTTTCGTGGCGGTTTAATGCTATTACATTACGGTAGGCTTAGATATTGATTATTCGGTAGTCAGTCATTTTGTACATACAGTATAATTTGCACTGTTATCTCTTTCTTGAGTGCATGAACTCTGCTATGTGATTGTACTTCAAAAACTTTCATTTCCAATATTTGAAATTATGCAACGTTAAAATATGGCTTTTAACCGCAAAAAAAATTGTGAAGAAATATTTAAATGACTTTTTACAGTTAAATTCACTTACAAAAATATTCTCAAATAATTTTTCGCACAGCAGAGTTAAAAACTTGATGTGCATTAACCGAAACCGATGGGTGGTGTAGTGCCAAAGAGTTCAAGGTTTAATTCCCTCGACAAGTTAAATTAAAAGCCCTTGAAAATGTTTTTACAGCTTCCCTTTTTAAAACTCAGTACAGGAGTGTAAGTGTAAAAAACAATTGGCCAAGTTCATTTCTTAAATCTTTGGTTGAGGCACTTAACCAGATATCTCCGTTTTTTTGTGTCAGACAGTGGCGGCTCGTGCTTATGGGCTGCAAGGCTGCAGCCCTGCCCAACGCGTTTTTGTGGTCTGTTTTTTTTTCAAAATTTTTATAATGTTAATACTTTTTTAATGTGATAGTTCATACCTTATTTACCAATGCACCAGTTTATGTCGCTGAAAAGACTAATTTTCCAATATTGCTAGCACTAAACTAAGTGAACGTGCGACGTAAGAATTTTAATCGTGCGACGTAAAAATTCTTAAGTGTGACATCATAATCGTGCGTAGGACAGGCTGCAGCTGGAGCGCCCGAGACTGTAATTTTGTAAAGCGATTTAGTTGCTTCATAAGTGGTTTAAAGTTGTCGTTTGTGTGTGACATAGCAAAATTTTTTGTCGCTGCTAGTATTGTCAACATAACTAAGCCAAATTTTATTGTATAACTGAATATCTCTGACTTTTGAACGCCGCTCGTCAAGCTGCAAAAGATAGCAGCAGGAAGGGCAAAATCAGTAGCGCCCAGACGCATGACGTTATGCGTTGCTTTCACGGTCGCTTAATTCTTGTCACTTTTCTTGCGACGTAACAATTCCCGCTGAGCTTGCTAATGTTGTGGCTCTGAAGCAGGGCTGTTGTTGTTGTTGGTTACCCGACCCCTTCTGAGGGATAGGAGCATGGCCGAAGACCATGGAGCCCCAGAAGCCGGGCAACTCCCCAGGGTCTGGACCAGAGGTCGTAGAGAGAAAGAGAGTCAGCAAAGAGTGATCGGCGCAAAGAGTCCGTAGCTGGACAGTGCAGAATGAGATGAGAGATGTCCTGGGACGAGTGTCCACAGATTCTGCCAATCCTAGAGAGGTAAGAACCTAAAAGAAGGCTGTGTCCATTGCAGCGAAGACGAGAGAGGACACAGCGAGCATGACGAGGGAGCACAAGGTCCTCAGTGGAAATTGAGGGAACCTGTGTGTCAAAATATTTGGATGAGACAGGACTCCTCCAGTCCGAGACAAGACGAGAGTGGATACGAGAGATAAGAGGAGAGAGACTACAAGGAATTGCGGAGGGCGCAAGTAGCGCTCCCCGTCTGGCAAGCTCGTCAGCCGTGTCGTTCCCCGGGAGAAACGAGTGTCCGGGGACCCATTGTAGTCTGATAGAACAGGAGGAGAGAGAAGACAGTTCCTGCCAGATCTGCCACAGAGTTTCAGATAAGAGGAAAGATGGAGGAGAGGACAGGGTGGCGAGGACAGAACGAGAGTCAGATAGTAGGAAAAGAGAAGAGAAATGGCAGACTTGTTGGTGCTGCCGAGACCAGCAAAGAGTGTGCAGAATGGCGCAGGCTTCAGCGGAAAAACTTGAACATATTGGGCCTGCCGAAAAGGAAAGAGTGGCCTCAGTGCCACAAAGAGAGCAGTTGGCAAGAACGCCGGAGCCGCCTTTGCCAAAAGGAAAAGGAACAGAGCCGTCTGTCCAGAGTACCAGATCATGAAGGGGGAGAAAGTCAAGGTGGGCGAGAGCCGCATCTTGGCGAGTGAGAGGAGGATCAGAGCGAGAGCATGGAGAGGGAGGGGTGGACTCCACCGTAAACGAAGGACAATTCCGTAGAGGACAGGGAGGACAAGCAATAAAAGCCTCCCTAGAAGAAGTAGAAGGAAGCATGAGCGGGTGAGTTGACGCAAGAGGTCTCCAGGACGTTTTGCAGAGTCTTAGTTTTACTCCAAGTCTGGCCAAACCTGAAATGGGAAAGGAGGTTGGGAGACGAAGAGCTTGCTCATAAGAAAAAAGAGTAAAGTGAGTCAGAGTGACTCGTAGGGGAGGTAAAAAAGCCTCGGTGAGTGGTAGAGGGATAGGGGAGGACGAGAGGCAGCCGATGATGGCGCGACTGGCCGCTCGGTGGAGGCGTTTCAATTTGGTAAGATTGATAGCGCTTAGGAAAGAAAACCATCCGGGTGAAGCGTAAGTGAGAAGGGCCCGAAGAAAAGATTTGTACAGAACAGAAAGGGACTCCTTACAGGGGCCCCAAGAAGAAGCAGAGGTACAGCGTAAGGCCTTGAGACGAGGAAAAAACTTGGCAATCAGCGAAAATACATGTTTAGAAAAGGAAAGAGTGCGGTCGAAGGTGACCCCGAGAAAAGTTGGAGTGGGATTAAAACGGAGGCGTGAGCCGAGTAGGAGGAGGTTGGGTTGGAGATTAGCTTGGTGGGGATCCACTGGAAAGAAGGAAGCCTCACATTTGCTCGAATTGAGAGGAAGACACCAGTACTCAGATCAGTGCTCCAATCGAAACAGAGCTCCTTGTGTGGCCTCCACCGCAGTGGGGACCGAGGGGGAGGAGGACCAAATGGCCAGATTGTCAGCGTAAAGAGAGTAGCTGACGGAAGAAGGCAGAGAAACTGGAAGATCATTAATGAAGAGAGAGAAAAAAACAGGGCCAAGAACGGATCCTTGCGGAACACCTCGACGGACTCGAAAGGAGCGGCTTTTGTGATTTTGAAAAACCACAGAAGCGCGCCTATCAGAAAGGAAAGATTGAGTCCAGCGAGCAAAGCAAGAAGGGAGGCCAGCCGAAACGAGTTTATGAAAAAAAGCGGGATGCCAGACTTAGTCGAAAGCTTTAGAGAAATTGATAGTAGATAGGATCGTCCGAGAGCCCTGCCTAGATTTGTTAAACTCATCCGAAGTGGACTGAGAAAGGTACAAAATTTGATCAAGTGTAGACCGTCCAGAGCGGAAACCAGCCTGGTGGGGAGAGAATGGAATTAAACTCCAGAAAGAAAAGTAGACGGGATAGAATCATGCGTTCAAACAGCTTTGATACGCAGGAGGTGAGAAATATAGGCCGGAAGGAAGCAGGAGAGTCGAGAGGCTTTCCCATCTTGTGGATGGGAATAATGAAAGATGTCTTCCAGATAGAAGGAAAGGAATGTGAAGACCAGGAGAGATTGAAGATGTAAAGAAGTAAATCCATGCCAGAGCGAGGAAGGTGCTTTAGCATAGGATAGTCAACTTTGTCTGGACCGGTGGCAGTGGATGGGGTAAGATTGGAGGCAGCCGCAAGAAATTCAGCGGGAGAGAAAGGAGAGCAAAAGGACAAGTGAGACTCCACAGGGCACGTGGCTCGGCGGAGCTCAGTGAGGTAGCCTCTGGCTCTGCTGTGCAGGGCCTTTGGCTGAGAAACGGAAAAGTGCGATCTCAGGTAAGCGGCATAGACCGAAGCTGATTCCCTGGGAGAAGAACAGTTAGGGAAGTTAGGAGAGGAAGAAGACGAGAAAGGAGAGCCAGCGATAGAGCGAAGAAGAGAGTGTACAGATTCAGGGTTAGACCTAGGTGAAAGGGAAGAGCAAGTCGTCTGCCATGCCTCAGTCTTGGCCTTGGCAATGACTGACGAGGCGCGTCGAGAAGCAAAAATGTAAGCCTGTCGATTTTCATCACTTCTGTGAGCGGCAGCAAAAGTCTTGCATCTTTTGCTAACCGCTTGTTCCACCTCAGCAGACCACCAAGCTTTAGGAGGGCGTTTGATGCGGCCGAAAGGAATGGAAGATTTGGCCGCATTCAAAGTCAAAGAGGTAAAGAGAGCAGCAGCAGAGGAAAGAGAAAGAGACGAGTATTCCTTTGCCAAAGGACAGTGAGAGTCAAAGTAAGAGGCAAATCCATCCCAGGGAGCTTTCTGAAAATTGAAGGAAGAGGGGCGCTCGTTGGGGCAAAAGACGGGAGAGAGAGGGATAAGTAGAAGAATTGGTAGGTGGTCAGAACCTAGGTCCTGAAGCACCTCCCACGAGCAAGAAAAAGCAAGAGTAGAAGGAGCAAAGGAGATATCAGGAGAGGAGCGACTGCCAGAGGAGCGATGGAGAAGAGTGGGTGTGTCAGGGTCATTGATGGGGAGGAGGTCAGAAGAGATGATCCAGTCAAATACTTCCTCCCCGCAGGTGTTGGAAGTACCTCTTGAGTCCCAGAGGGGGTGATGGCGATTGAAGTCCCCCAGAATAAAGAAATTTCTGGCGGAGGGAAGAATGGAGGAAGAGAAGGAATCGGTTGTGCCATCCGTTGGGGAGGAGCGAATAGGGGGGGCGTACACATTAAAAAATGACACCGAGGAGGAGTTGTTAAGAGAGATGTTGATTCCTACATAATCAGAGTAGGGATCGAGCGAAGAAAAAGAGGAGAGGTGAAAGTTCAGAAAAGGATAGGTACTGCCTGACGAAAATGACACCGCCGCCGCTGGCGTGCGTGGCATCAGGAGAGAGAATGCCAGACCGGGAGTGGGTGCGAACAGAACGCAAAGCAGAGAATCCAGAAATCCGGAAAGAGGAAGATGAGTTAAGATTGGATTCCTGGATGCAGATAAGATCGACTGGATGGGATGATAGAAAATGAAGTAGTTCAGTGCTTCTGGCTCAAAGACCTCCAGCAGTCCATTGAAGAACCCTGAGAGAGTCAGGGGAGGAGAGGAGGCAGGAGGCGTAGAAAAATGGCCAGGAGCAAGGGACGGTGGTGAGGGAGCAGATGAAGGAGGTATAGAGTGAGCTGATGGGGGATAGGAAGTTTGGAGATGGGGGTGACGCGAGAGAGCATCATCAGTAGAGGGGGGGCCAGATTGCACAGTGGAGGTATACGTGTCGGAGGAGTCCGAGGAGAGAGTCACAGTGTTACGACAGGGGAGGCAGCTCCAAGAGTGAGAGCTGCCTAGAGCTCTGAATTTAGACAGGGAAAGCTATGAGCACCTTAGATGGTCCCATTTGAAGCAGGTGCGGCATAGCACTGACTTGCCTCGCCAGGTCACATTTCCAGCGCACACAGAGCAAGGAAAGATGGGGCCGGGATTAGGATGAACGTTACAGCTCATCAGGAGAAGAAGAAGAATGAGAAGACGAAGAAGGGCAAGAGAGGGGCAGGAGAAAAGAAAAAGAAAACAAGCCACCAATTTTATAGATGCTGTGTGCTGCCCTCCTGCTGTCGTTCAGGGGGCAGCATAACGAAAATATGTAGGGGACTGCCCGGGGTAACTGGGACCCTCGGGAAGGCCAACAGCCATTTCGACCCAACTCAAACGGGTTCGGGGACCGCACCACCACGTTGAGGCGGCTGTTGATTGGTGCAGTAAAGCAGGGCTAGTTGCCGTAATTGGTAAGATTGTTTGTAGGTAAGCAAATTCAAATGTTGCTATTCAGGTGTATCATTTTATGAATTAGGCAAATAAATTGGAAGTAAGAAAACTTATCTAAAGGCGAGAAAGTTGTTTAACTTATTTTTTCTCAACCAGTCAAAAGAGTTGTCGTAAAATTTTCGCTTTTTCATTTAAACATCAGATTACCGCAACTTCGTGAAGGAATCTTGATGCTGCACGGGACCAACCAAGAGTGGCTGACCTCTTGCTACTCCCCCTAGATTGAACGCGCAAAACCGATAAAAACGAGGGATAGGAGGTGAGACATCCGACCCTCGTTTTCGAGTGGAGCAAAGGCATTGGTTTCGTCTAGCCACCAAAATTTTTTCGCGTATCTTACAAAAATTTCATTTAAACACCACACGCCCGACTTCCCGCTTTGTGACAGTCCCGGGCTATATAGATTCTGACCACTTGGTTTGGAGGCGTCGATAGTTTGATTTCACCAGCGCCGCATCTCGCACTTGTAACGTTGGTTAATGCGTTGTTATGGTTCGTGATACCTCATCGCTCAACCCCGAAACCGCAACTATTCATTGTTTAGTCACGCTTCGCGTCCACCTGCAATGCAGTGGGCAACGTTAATCTCTAATTCTAGTCGCACAACCCCCCTCCAAGGGCGCTGCGTTGTGTGGGACGAGTCCTTGTTGATGACGCCAAAATGCCGTAACCTGAGACTAGGGATGGTCCCACCTATTTTGCTATACTAACGTTGTTCGGATTGTTACTCTTCGTGAAAACTAATTTTTGCCCGCAGGTGTGTTGCGTCGTGTCTGGTTCCGGTGGGCTTTGAACCCGGGTCTTTCGAGCTGCTTTTCCATTCATGCTGAGACATGCTACCGCATAATCACTTACTGCCATGAATACCTTAAAAACCACATTTAATATATAAACATTGGAAGGCTTTTCTATGCCTAATTAGCTTTTGTGTGATCAATTTCATGTAAGGATACCAGTTTTAGTTTATACTTGCACGGTTAGCAGTAACGTCAAAGAGAATCGTGGTCAAAAGTAAACGGTACGTAAGTCTTGTGCTTTGTGTTGGATTGTTTGGGTTTGTTGCGTATACAGTCCAATGTTTGATATCGGGCTAGCCAGGAGCAACGTAAAGTATCTTACACAGGGCAAGAGCCCTAGTGATGATAATGCATCTTCATTACCCTTATTTGAGAGATGGTTCCGCCTATTTTGCTACACAAATTTTGCTTGGATCGTGACTCTTTGTAAAAAGTAAAAAAAATATATACATATATTGCTGATGTCCAAGGATGCTGAAAGAAAATTTGTAAGTCATCGAATTAACCGATTATAAGTTCAACTGCGATAAATTCGTAGGACATCCACTTGTTCATATGTTTTATTCTTCAGGCTAGTCCTTAGCTTGGTGATATGTGCGAGACGTTGCATTTGTTCTATTTTCTTTGTAGATCTCAAAATATTTACACTAATTAGAATTACTACACTGCACACTAAATTAGTCTACCGCAATCCGTTATATTCAGCCAAAGCAATGCCTGACTGAATACAATTATACAACTAATACAGCGCAGAGTTTCGGAAAATTTGCACATTTGTAGCTAAAAAACGGCAAATAAACTGCCTACAAAGAGTGCAAAAAAATTTGAAAATGACTTGCAGCCCTACCAGCAAATTCAACCACTGGTGTCAGACGGTTGGTATTTTGATGCGGTAAAAGAAAGAAGAGTTTTATATTCTCCATCACTACCCAGTTAGGCCAGCTCTGCAGAGTGCAGTCCATCTCTGCCAAGAAAAATAGAGGAACGGGCTCGTCCAACAGCGGGATAGCAGCTGAATGGAAGAGAACCGAAAAATCTTTAAAACAACACCGAATCGGCAACTTCAATTAAAATAGTTGAAAGAATTCTATTTTTTATGGATTGAAATATAAGTTCACATTACACACGTTGTAATTTTTTATCGTATTAGCCAAATTCAATAGGTAAATTTTTTATCAAATTACACTGATTATAAAAGAAATGATACTGTGACATTATAAATTGTGTTCCGTGGAGTTTTTTTAAGAGTTTTTATTTGAGTGAGCTTGATTCTACCAAATTAGTCAGATAGATTGTTTTGTATTACGGTATGGCATGTATTATATCAGTGTCACAGCAATCAGTAGTGTTAAACGCTAAAGCTTTTTTTGTATTTAAGTTTTTGGCAGCATTGAAAACGAAAAGACAAAAAAAATTTTTGTTGTACTTTTTAAAGCAAATTCAATATAGTTTGCTGATTGTTACAACATTTACTTTGAAATATGGCTTGTCTTGAAAATAATACAGATTGAAAATATTCACCCTTGATCATACACACCAAATAAATATGAAGATTTTAAAAATCAGTCACTGTAATTTTTACAATGTAATAACGCCACTAGGGGAAAGAACAAGTTCATTTAGGCAACCACGATTTTAGCGGAAACAGTTTTATTAGAAAATTTTATAAATGCGTGAATTTTTAGTGGAAAACTTTTGGTTGAAAACACTATTCAATTTTGGGAGTAACATTTCAATTTGGGGTTGACGGGTTTTGAAGCAACTTGGATAGGACTATTACGCTCTCTTGTGACGTTATTGCATTGATAAAACTGGCATTGGAGAGAAAAAGTCCACTGTCAATATGTAGGCTGAGAACTTGTTTATTTAAAAGTAAGCCATGTCCTCTCCCAGATGTTGTTTATTTTGTGAACACTGCCAATACGTTCGCCACGTGTTTGAGGAGCAAATAGAGACAGTGCAAAGTTTTTATCCGTGGAAGATAATACAACTTTAACGATTAAAAATTTCTGACATGACGTTGAGATCATTTTTAAGTTTATTTAATTTATAAATAGCCGCCAATAATCATAATTTTGGTTAAACATTTTTTGATTTTGAACCTTAAGAAAGTAGAAAATTACGCGTTTATTTTGACATTAAATTTGTAAAATTTCACAGTTGAATACGCACTGTGTATAACTTTGACGTACCGGTACGTTAGATCTTTGATAGCTGAAGGAAAGGAAAATTAAATCGATAAATGTTTTCTTTAAATTTATAAAACTATTTAGCTTCGATGCATTGGTGTTGTAATCCAGTTTAGCGGCGGTAGTTCCATCGCTGGTTGGCTCTCACGTAATGGCACCCGACAATCATACTGGGGAGGAGCTACATCTCGACGACCTCACTACTGCGCTTGTGGAGAAACGGGTAACTTTTGTTTACTTAACTTAACTTAAATTATTTGGTTACCAGAAAAGCGTTGCGAAAAGACCAAGAAAAGTTTCTAATCGTACTTTTTTTTTTCTTTCATTCATTGATCACCGTTATGCTCACGCATAATTCGGAGTTGCCAGCAACCTACTGCTGGCACAACGAATTTCTAGCACAAGCCTGCAACCAAGCAATGAAAAGTTGTGGTTAAGCGCCTTTCGCAACATCGCAAACCCCATTTGGACTTTAAACTCACAATCTCAGAATTACGAGTCAGCGTTTTATCGCACTGAGCTACGCTTCCGTGTTCGTTGTAGAAAATTTTGTGAAGAACTTGTTAAGAGAAGATAGAAAGCCTTTGTTTCACGATGTGTTATAAACTCTGGTCGTCAACACCTCGAAAAACGCTGACAAAAATGTATTTTGGAATGTTCTAAAAATTTATTTTTTTCTTAGAAGTATAAAAGTGAAAAAATCAGAAAATCTAAACCACAAGAAAAAGGGAGAGAGAGTGAAAGAGAGAGAGAAAACTTGCTTTTGCATTGCAAACACAACTAAACCAATACAATAAAGATTTGTCTACATTAAGGCCATGCCAGGGCAAGCACGGAGTTATATGTTCTTTGTTTTATGTTGACGCAGTCGCAAGCCTTGCATCACCTGCACCTTGCTCGGCTTCGTGTGCTTAAAAATAATTAGCCTTGCTTACGATTTCTCAACTTTGTGCCACTGGTGTTGCTGAGACTAAAAATTTTCTCGTTTACAGATACTATGTTAATGCTTGGCTAACGTGATATTTGTTGTAAGTTGATTTCTGAAATAGCTTTTCAAAGTAATTTTGGGGTAGAATTTCTAAAAATAATTTTGTCGTTTTGCAGTTTGCTTATTTAGATATTAGGTCTATTTGTTTTGTGGCTGATATCTTACCTCATTGTGTAGCAGCAGTCTTTACTACTGCTGTGTGGCATCTTGAATTGGCTGAATTGGTTTGGAACGTAAGGAAGTGGTAGTGAATGGGTTAAGAAAGTCACCGACTGGAGTTTTTTTTTAAATAAGATTTAGGCAAATTCTTTGTGTATACTGTTATTAGTTACTTTGTTTTATCAGTTTTCAGTTGACCATCACGTTTGTGTTAGCTTTGTTATTTATTAAGCAATAATTATCTATTTTTGTTATATCTAACGATAATAATCTTAAAATCACCGCAAATTACGTCTTCATCATTTAACAACTAAAAAAGTGATAGGCTAATAGATGCAGTACAGAAGCATCACTGTCTACTACAACACTTTGGATTCATATAATAACAACGAATCACGAAGTTTTGCTTGGATGTGTGGCAAAAAATGTTGGTGCGAACAGAAAGGTATGAAATTCATTTTCTAAGGAGCATGATTAGTGACAACGAAATTTTTTATTGTTTTATGATTGCTCATATTTTGTAAAATGTCTTGTTTTTTGGAGTTAAATTTAGTTTTTTACTCATTGTGATTGCATTCTATAGATAATGCAATGGTATGCGCAGACTTCTTGTTTAGCAACACAACTATTACCTCTTTAGATAAATGAAGCTGTGGCAGGCAGATGGCCTTTGACAACAGAATAAAGCTATATTGGCTAGTTGCATTATTGCTTGAGGCATTGCCAACTACCAAAATTACTAAAAAAAGAAAATTAATTTGGATTTTTTTATATCAAGATAAAATTATTGTAGCCTAACTTTGCATTTTCATTTTTTCAATAGTAAAACTAGTTTTTTCAATTATTTGACAAAATATAAAAATTGTTGGTGTAGACACTAGACCAAGGGTTGCAAACGTACTGCTCGCTGGTCACACGTGGCCCGAGAGCTCTATATGTGTGGTTTATGAAGCCTGCCGTGAAATACAGCCAAAAGATAGATTTCTTTTTTTTATAGCACAAAATGTAACTTCAGCAGAATTGAGTGATACCGTAATCCAAATATCTTATTAAAATACAACATCAGTTTGTACTGAAACATATTCTGTAGTCACAGTGCAGTCCATTAATATATTCAGTGCATAAAAACATTAATATATTCAGTGCATAAAAACATTAATATAACGTTTCTATGTTTTAATATAATTTCTTTTTTTCACAAAAAATTCAAGCACGGCCTGCTGAAGACCAAATGAAAGTTATGGCCCTCCATTCAAATAAGTTGCCCACCCGCTTGAATGGAGGATCATAATTTTCATTTGGTTAATTCATTCGTTAAATCGTTGAGCGTTAAATCTACACTACAAAAATATTGGCTGTTTGTGATACAATCAACAACAAACTATTTGCAAAAGCGTATAAAAAAAGGAGCAAAATATCGACCCCGCTACTTCGTATGTAGTAAAGGCACCTAAAGTAAATGATAAAATTTCAGAAAGTGAGGATGGAGTACTACTGGTGTGAAAAACTAATTAATTTAATTATCATATTTATTTATTGTTTCGTTTCAACTCGATATTTGATGTAGTACTATTGCAATTCAAAATGATCTATTGTAAATTGTTTTAGTTTAGTTTCTTTTGCTGCTGCTTAAACAGTAATTTAACATACAATTCAGGTAGTAAATTGCTACAATGCTTTAAATGGTATTATTGCAGATAAACGAAGTGAGATATCAACTATTTTCGAAGATATTGTAGCGAAAAATAAAGACACTTTTGCTGTCCAACCGAATGCAGTTACACAAGCAAAAATTTACAATCACATCTGGAACAGTAAAGAACCATTACATAACAACTCTTTGACTGTGTAATCATGGCTGATGGATCAATTCAAGCTGCGTTAATTTGTTTTTACTTTAACTGACACTGACTGAACCCGTTTTTTGTTCAACGATATAATCCATGGGCTCCACCAGTGTCAGTTTTTAAAACCAAAATGTAATTACTAAAATCAAAATTTGAAGATACCTTTAACGACTTTGCACCAGAGTCGGAAGAGGCGGGTACAAAAATGGTGAAAAATAGATTAGTGCTAGTTGATGCCTATTTGGAGTTTAAACCGATGTGCCAGAAATAACAGTTTTACCAGCATTGATTTCAAATTTTAATATCAGTAATACTTTATGATATAATTCGTGGTGTATTACTGTAAAAATAGTAATGATTATCGGTCAATAAATGATACGTTATCAAGAACACAGCCTGTAAGAGCTCCTGCCTCTTAGCCATCAGTGTGCCAAAAATTAGCAGGCCGAAAGAAGTGCTGAGCATGCGTCATTTGTCCGAACCTGCTTAGAAGTTTCGACATTTCACTTGAAAACACAACAGCTGTGGACAAAATCATCGGAAAGTGCCTTTCTCATGAGCACAGCAACTTAATAAAATTTCAACAAATTACTTTTGATCACTTTCTTGAAAAGAATGAAGAACTGCCTTGCGTGTTAATAGTGCGATATTGCAATCCTCCAACTAGTTGTTTGTCATGTATAGCACAAGATGAAGCACATTTTGCTTTATAAAAAGTGACAAGAACTATTTGAAAAGTTTGCAGATTGAAATGATTATTTTATTTGATTTATATCATTAATTTATTTTGGCTTATTTAAATCAATCAACTCCCATTTACCAAATTCCTGGTTGTGCTCTTTTGTTTTGTACAATGATTGTTGTAATCTCAGACATTGGTACATGTCATGGTTGCCCACTGACATCTGCGAATATGATTCATGAGCAATAAGCCTAAGTGGTTTTTTTATGTCACTATGAGTAGTACTTTAAAAGCAGTTGTTTTCAGTGAGATGTGGTGGTGATTATGAGCTGGTATGCAATTCATTATGGTGTGGTTGATTTAAGATTTATTTTATCTTCAAAGTAAAAATAATATTTTTTTGTTATAAGAGTTTATAAATTCTTTAGATATCATTGTTTACGGTAATGTGTGAGATAAAACTGCAAAAAATAGATACTTTTTTTCTAAAAAAGTACCGTAGTTACTTTTATGGCTTTCGTAAGCTAAGTTTAATTTCAATTACTCTCCAAAATTTACAAGATTAATTTCATCTGCATTTCAAACAAACGATTGTGATGTACTAGTATTTTGGTTGTTTTACTCTGTACTAGATGCCAATTACAAAACAGCTGCAACAAGTAACTTATGTCAAATTGTCTAGTTAGGCCTACTAAGTTTTTTATGACAACCTTTATTGTTGTACTGCACCAGCTGGTTTGTTTTGCCGTTATGCAGCCCCTTGGTCTTTATTGAAAGATTGGTGTTCTGTGAATCGTCGCCGTATTTAAATACAAAATGATTTGCACCTTACTAAGTTTTAGTAAAGGTTTGAGTGTGTTTCAATTTGATATTGCACTTTAATACCTTGTTGATCATTGGAATGCAGACCAGAAAAAACAATTCTGACCTCTTTAAAGAGAACTTCCGTTTGCTCCATTTTATTTTGTAAACGCCTATTTTTGTTAAAGGTCAAGTGTTACTTTCGTCTTGTAATCTTTCGCTGTATCTCAGCTTTCTCATCGGGCTCCCAAACGAACTGCCAGTCCCGCTATTCCAATTTTTTTTCGTTCAGTTCTCACTTATGTATCACCCTGGTAAAGTCCTTTTTTTCTGTGGTATTAAAATTACCAAGTTGGAAAGCCCTGTTGTTGTTGTTGATTACCTGACTCCTTCCAAGGAATGTGGGCATGGCGGAAGACCATGGAGCCCCACAAGCCGGGCAACTTCCCAGGGTCTCAACCAGAGGTCCTAGAGAGACAGAGAGCCGGCAAAGAGTGATCGGCGCAAAGAGTCCGTAGCTGGACAGTGCAGAATGAAATGAGAGGTGTCCTGGGACGAGTGTCCGCAGGCGCTGCAGGTAGGATTCTCAATTCTGCCAATCCTAGAGAGATAAGAACCGTCCGTTCCAGCGAAGACAAGAGAAAACCTGTGTGTCAAACAATTTCGTTGAGACAGTACGCCTACAGTCCGAGAAAACAGAAGAGTGGATACGAGAGATACCACAAGGGACCGCGGAGGGCGCAAGCAGCGCTCCCCGTCTGGCAAGCTTATTAGCCGCGTCGTTCCCCGGGAGAAACGAAGGTCCGGGGACCCATTGTAGCTTGATAGAACAGGAGGAGACAAAAGACAGTTCCTGTCAAATCTGCCACAGAGTTTGAGACAAGAGGAGAGGACAGAACAAGAGTCAGATTGAAGGAGAAGAGAAGAAAAATCGCAGACTTGTTGGTGCTGCTAAGATCAGCAAAGAGTGTGCAGAATGGCGCAGGCTTCAGCGGAAAACTTGAACAAACTGGGCCTTCTGAAATGGAAAGAGTGGCCTCAGTGCCACAAAGAGAGCAGTTGGCAAAAACGCCAGAGCCGCCTTTGCCAAAAGAAAAAGGAATAGAGCTGTCTGTCCAGAGTACCAGATCATGGAGGGAAGAGAGTCAAGATGGGCGAGAGATGCACCTTGGCGAGAGAGAGGAGGATCAAAGCGAGAGCATGGATAGGAAAGGGTGGACTCCAACAAAGGCAGATTCCAAGGAGGAAAGGTAGGACAAGCAATAAAAGCCTCCTTAAGAGAAGTAGAAGGAAGCACGAACGAGTTAGTCGACGCAAAAGCTCTTCAGGACGATCTACGAAGTCTTGGTTTTACTCCAAGTCTGGCCAAATCTGAAATGGGAAAGGAAGTTGGGAGACGAAGAGCCCGCTCATGAGATGAAAGAGTAAAATTAGTTAGGGTGACTCGTAGAGGAGGTAGGGTGAGTCGTAGAGGAGTTAGGGTGACTCGTAGAGGAGGCATCGGAGAGAAGAAGTGGGATAGGGGAGGACAAGTGGCAGCCGGTGATGGCGCAATTAACAGCTCGGTGGAGGCGTTTCAATTTGGTGAAATTGGTATCGCTTAGGAAAGAAAACCATCCGGGTAAGCGTAGGTGAGAAGGGGCCGAAGAAAAGATTTGTACAGAAGAGAGAAGGACACCTTAGATGGGCTCCATCAGGAAGCAGAGATACAGCGTAAGGCCTTGATATGTGGGAAGAACTTGGCCTTCAGCGGAAATACATGTTTAGAAAAGGAAAGAGTGCGGTCGAAGGTGATCTCGAGAAAAGTTGGAGTCGAATTGAAGCGGAAGAGGGAGCCGAGTAAGAGGAGGTTGGGCTGGAGGGTAGTTTGGTGGGGTTCTACTGGAAAGAAGGAAGCCTCACATTTGCTCGAATTAAGAGGAAGACACCAATACTCAGACCAGCGCTCCAATCGAAACAGAGCTCCTTGTGTGGCCTCCACCGCAGTGGGGACCGAGGGGGAGGAGGACCAAATGGCCAGATTGTCAGCGTAAAGAGAGTAGCTGACGGAAGAAGACAGAAAAACAAAGAGATCATTGATGAAGAGAGAGAAAAACAGGGCCAACAACGGATCCTTGCGGAACACCTCGACGGACTCAAAAGGAACGGCTTTTGTGATTTTGATAAATCACGTAAGCGCGCCTGTCAGAAAGGAAAGATTAAGTCCAACGAGCAAAGCAAGAAGGGAGGCCAGCCGAAATAAGTTTGTGGAAAAAAGCGGGATGCCAGACATAATCGAAAGCTTTAGAGAAATCACTAGTAGAGAGTATCGTCCGAGAGCCCTTCCTGGATTTGTTAAACCCATTCGAAGTGGACTGAGAAAAGTATAGAATTTGATCTCGAGTAGACTGTCCGAAGCGGAAACCAGCTTTGCGGAGAGAGAGAATGAAATTAGATTCCAGAAAGAAGAGTGGACGGGATAGAATCATGCGTTCAGAATGCTTTGATACGCAGGAGGTGAGAAATATAGGCCGGAAGGAAGCAGGAGAGTCGAGAGGCTTTCCCATCTTGTGGATAGGAATAATGAAAGATGTCTTCCAGATAGAAGGAAAGGAATGCGAAGTCCAGGAGAGATTGAAAACGTGGAGAAGAAAATCCATGCCAGAGCGAGGAAGGTCCTTTAGCATGGAATAATCAACTTTGTCTGGGCCAGTGGTAGTGGAGGACTATAGGTTGAAGGCAGCCACAAGCAATTCAGCGGGGGAGAAAGGAGAGCAAAAGGACAAGTAAGACTCCTCAGGGAACGTGGCTAGGCGGAGCTCAGAGAGGTAGCCTCTGGCTCTGCTACGCAGGGTCTTTGGCTGAGAAACGGAGAATAGGAATCTCAGGTAAGCGGCATAGACCGAAGCCAATTTCCTGGAAGAATAGTTAGGAAAATTAGGACTGAGAAAGAAAAACCAGCGACAGAACGAAGAAGAGAGTATACAGATTTAGGGTTAGACCTAGGTGAGAGGGAAGAGCAAGTCGTCTGCCATGCCTCTGCCTTGGCCTTGGCGATGACTGACGAGGCGCGTCGAGAAGCGGAGATGTAAGCCTGTCGATCTTCATCACTTCTGTGAGCGGCAGCGAAAGCCTTGCGTCTTTCACTAACCGCACTTTCCACCTCAGCAGACCACCAGGGTTTAGGAGGGCGTTTGATGTGGCCGAAAAGAATAGAAGAGTTGGCCGCATTCAGTGCCAGAGAGATAAAGAGAGCAGCAGCAGAGGAAAGAGAAAGAGACGAGTATTCCTTTGCTGAAGGACAGTGGGAGTCAAAGTAGGTAGCAAAGCCATTCTAGCGGGCTTTCTGAAAATTGAAGGAAGGGGGACGCTCGTTGGGGCGATAGACCGGAGAGAGAGGGACGGATAGAAGAATTGTTAGATGATCAGAACCCAGGTCCTGAAGCAACTCGCAGAAGCAAGAAAAAGCAAGAGAAGAGGGAGCAAAGGAGATATCAGGAGAGGAGCGATGGAGAAAGGTGGGTGCGTCAGGGTCGTAGGAGGTCAGAAGAGATGATCCAGTCGAATACTTCCTCCCCGCAGGGGACGGAAGTACCTCTTGAGTCCCAGAGAGAGTGATGGCAATTGAAGTTCCTCAGAATGAAGAGATTTCTGGAGGCGGAAAGAATGAAGGCAGAAAAGGAGTCGGTTTTGCCATCCGTCGAGGAAGAGCGAATGGGGGGGGGGGGGCGTACGCATCAAGAAATGACAGCGAGGAGGAGTTGTTAAGAAAGATGTTGACCCCTACATAATCAGAGTAGGGATCAAGCAAAAAAAGAGAGGAGGTAGAGGGTTCAAAAAAAAATAGACCCTGCCTAACAAAAATGACAACGCCGCCGCTAGCGTGCGTGGCATCACAACAGAGGACACCAGACCAATGGGTGCAATAAAAACGCAGAGCAGCGAATCCAGGAATCTGGAAAGAGGAAAATGAGTTAAGATTGGATTCCTGGATGCAAATAAGGTCGACAGGATGAGACGAAAGAAAATGAAGTAGTTCAATGATTTTGGCTCGAAGACCTTCAGCATTCCATTGAAGAGCCTTGAGAGAGTCAGGGGGAGAGGAGGCGCAGGAGGACAGCCAGGAGCAACAAACGGTGGTGAGTGGACAGAGAGAGAAGATGTAAATTGGACAGAAGGGGGATAAGAGGTTTGGAGACAAAGGTGGGGCTGGAGTGCAGCATTAGCAGAGGGTGGGATAGATTGTACAGTGGAGGTATACATGTCGGAGGAGTCCGAGGAGGAAGTCACAGTGTTACGGCAGAGGTGGCAGCTCCAAGAGTGAGAGCTGCCAAGAGCTCTGAATTTGGAGAGGGAAAGCTGTGAGCATCTTATATAAACCCATTTGGAGCAAGTGCAGCATTGCATTGACATGACCCGCCAGGTCACATTTCCAGCGCGCACTCAGCAAGGAAAGATGGGACCAGGGTTGGAATGAACGTTACAGCTCATCAAGAGAAGGAGAAGAATGAGGAGACAAAGACGGGCAAGAGAAAGGCAGGAAAAAAGAAAAAGAGAAAACAGGCGACCGATTTTTGAAAAAGTTGTGTGCTGCCCTACTGCGGTCGTTCAAGGGGCGGCATAGCGAAAAAGTGAAGGGGGGTGCTCAGGGTAACTGGGACTCTCGGGAAGTCCAGCAGCCATTTCGACCTGACCCAAACGGAGTCGAGGACCGCACCACCACGTTGAGGCAGCTGTTGATTGGTGCAGAACGCCTTCATCAAGCGGTGAGTCACGGAATCACCGGCTTCCTCTAATCCTTACCTACCCTTTTTTTTCTGAGATTTTTAAAGCTTCTTTGCATGTCAAGCTGACTCATATTTTTCTGTCTTCCAATGAGAGACTTCTTCATTTGCCTTTGTATTTCAGGATTGGCTAAACACAAAAGCATAACTAAGGCTTTTTAGGTGTTTCTGGAAAGAATTTGCGTTCACTCATAGGCTTATGCTTTATTTGTTTCTCTCAGAAGTTCTTTTGCCTACCTCCTTCTTTATAGACCTCGCTGTGAATTAACTTAGAGCTCACCATTATTTCTATCTCGTTCTCACTCTAACCCTCTCTTTTTTGCCAAGCTGCTGCCCTCGCTCACATGAACATTTTTTTAAATTGTGATCTCCTGATTTGGACTTATGGGTCTTTATCTTTTTCTTTTAGCAAAGATGGTTCATTTTGTAATACTGAGGCTACCCTTTTCTATTCGGCAGGCCCGGTTAAAGTTTTGTGCTAAACCTTGAACTATTCTTTGTGCTCTCAACAGGTTCGGTAGAACTAGCAGGTGTGCCACTTTTTTCAGACTCTTATTCTGTCGTTGCAGTTCGTTCCCTCCTTCGTTTTTTTTTGTCTTTAGCACGTATGGCGGAAACTTTTGACCGTCTCCTCTTTCTCTATTCTCAGACTGAAATGGGTTTTCGGCAATCGTTTCTTACGAATATTTACACGGTCGATGCACTGGTTAAACAATCTACAGTCATGTTGTAGTTTCTTATCCAATGCAAGCATTCAAGTCTTTTAAGGTGGAGGTGTAGCGTCTCGTCAAAACTATTTCGTCACAAAAGACTACCCTAGTCTTCAATAACAAACTTTTGCTTGTTACGTTCTCGATATTTTTGCTACATCCCACAAAGCATTCCATTACCTCTTTCTTAAAATCGGCAGCATTAAAAACTTTTCGTGCAACTATTGTGGTTACCAAACTGTGGGTACTTTTCATCATCATGCACTAACCAGCTATTTACTCTTTAAGCCTTGATTGCAAAGGCATTTCCTACAACTAATTTGATTTGGTGATACATATCCCTGGTTTTGAAAGCACGTAATAGAAGATAGGCTACTCTTGCGTGAGAAAAAATCTTGCTTGGAAATGTGGCATAAGCTTGGGCAGCAGAGGAAATATATGCAGTGACATTCGCCCTTATCAGTCCAAGACAGAGCCGTTAAAGGTCTCTTCAGGCGAGTACAAAAACAGGTTTTGCACTGACTACATTAATTTAAAGTAGATTGACTGTGATTTGTTTAATTCTTTGTTTGTAATGCATTTATTCTTTTACTTTCGTTTGTTGGCTATTTATCATTTAACGCGGCGAATAAAATAACTGATGGAAACCTGTTAAAAGCAATACTAGGTATTTTTATTGAAAAGCAAGGAGCCACAAGTATAGGAAGTTTTTGAATGGGGGCCACGGATTATGAAAATTTGAGAACCGCTGTCCTATTTATTGTTGTCTAGCATGTGTGTTCAATTGCATTTTGACAGCAATATTGTAATTATTGACTCCCGACATAATAATTACTTGGCACATGGTTAATTTGAATTGACGCGAAGCAAAGAAAAATTGTGGCAGTCAGTTGTAAAATGGATAAAACAAATGCCTGGTATCAACCTGAAAGGGAAAAACGTTATTTTGTGCAAAAGATGACTGGCCTAAAAAGAAATCTCGGAAGAATAAAGACAGCAATTTAGATTTAAAATTCACATATACAGGGAACAGTTGCGAACAAAAATTTAAGTGTTGTCTGGTGCATCGCAAGCAAAGCAAGTTCTTTTGAATACGTCGCATCGGAAAAAGTATGAGAGACCCTCCATTAAAGTATTGAGATTCATTATTGTTCTTATTACTTTGTTCAATAAAGTTTATTTTGTTTATGGCTTGACCGCTCAGATGTTGTAACAATAAACGAAAGAATCAAGGATGGACGCTGCAAATCAATTAGCCTTTGCTGGAAAAACATGCTCAACAGAAAATCTCTTCTTGATTTTAATGCATTTCTATTGACAAAATCGATAAAAGTCATGTTTATTTACAAAAAAAAGAACATTGCTCAGGTGGATGTTAACGTGAAGTGTAACAAATGTATCATTGCAGGTTCATGTTCCGACTCACAAAAGAAATGCAATTGTGATCAAAACGACAACACTGAAAGGAGTGACGAAGGGTTTCTTACTTACAAAGATCATCTGCCAGTTACTGAACTCCAGTTTGGAGATACTGGCAATACTGGAGAAAGGGGTTGGCATACATTGGGTCCCCTTATTTGTTCGGATTAAAACTGATCATCATGACTCTGTTTAGTGGTGCGTTTGAGAAAGATATAAACAATTATAAAAAAGATTGATTAAAAAAAATAAAGCCTGTTAATAAACTTGAATTTTGAGATGCTACTCCTTTATCAGTAAAAGATTCGGCATACATTGGGTTTTCTCATTTTCTCTAACCAACTTCATTTTATCAGTGCCGCATTTGGTAACGATTTCACGTGGGTTATGAAATATTAAAAAAATTTTATTTCAAAAAATAACACAATTTTTATTGTATGAAACAATACACCTCAAACTTTTTACCCGCTTTGAAAGTTTAGAAAAGATTGATTTTCAGCAAATCTGCTATGTTCCTTATTTCTCGTTGCTTATTTTACTGATGTACCTAAAATGTATTTGTGCTTGATTTTGCATCTAATTCTAAAATTGTAAAATAGGAAACATTTGTAAGCACCTCTATTAGCAAAAATAAATTGCTAAAAAATTGTAAAGTGAAGAAAAATCATGTTTTGATCAATTTGGCACTTCTTGCTCTCTTTTTCTTATTTTATTGACACATTGCAGAGAGCAGAAGCGATTGGAAGTTACAAAGCCACGTTTGAATCTCGCTTTCTATTAAGTGCATGTCACATTTTACTGCAATTAAAACGGTATTTCAGATTTCTTTTAAAACTCGTTTGATTTTTATAAAAGTGAAAATTTTCAAATAAAGTATTTTTTAGCTTTCTGAAATAAAATCAGCCCCAATTAATTGGCCCACGTTTATTTGAACCATCCGATTATTCGTACTGTTTTTGATTGGTCCCAACTTCAAATTCAATATTTTACAATTTTCCCCGCTTAATTGGACCATCGCCTGCTTAAACACACCATCTCAAAAATACGCTTTTATGGTCAACAGCTTTTTAGTTTTCTGCATTTTGTTTTGAGAGTTGTTGTGTCATTTTTTTTCAGTTTATTGGTGGCAGTAGCATGCCCGTGGTATATGCAGTACAGTTTTTACACAGAATTTAGTTTTTGAGTGTTGTCAGCAAAACAAATGCAATTATCCGCGTGTCACTTTTTGCCGGCCTTGTAGCTGACAAGTACCCAACAAAAAGAGAAGCAAAAATTTTAGATAATTTGTTTGCCTCGCTTAATTGACCCAATTTTATTTGATCCCAATACGGTCCCATTATGCGGGTTCGACACCACAAAATCTATTTTTACGTAGTATATTTTTGCAATATTCAAAACATTTTTTTGATTATCTTCCTTTTTTTTGATTGCTTCATTTATGATCTTATCTTTCGGCCTACATTGAAAATAAATTTCTCTGTAGATTTTTGGAGTGCTGGCCGTTTTCTAGTTTGAGTTTTTGGGAGAAGAAATGTTCCTGCTCCATAGAGTAATAATGGTAATATTATTGTATTCATGACTTTTAGTTTTAGACGAGTGGTTCATAACCGGGATCCGTGATCGCCTCTATGTAAATCATTTACTCCCATTCCTTTATGATTTAGACTATCTGTATCGATCACCGAGACATCAAACCAGATACCTACCATTACAGAAGATTGCTCTCATGGAATAGCATTGCGACTTGCAAACAGCACAGCGCAGCTTATATGCAAGAATGAGTTAAAGAACGGAAGTAATACAATTTAATTAAAAAATCAATTACAATTTGTATTGAAAGCCATTTAATGCAATTTTAAAAGCAAAATTTCCTTGAAAACGAAAAGATTTGGAATAAAATGTCATAATTTTGGTTAAGGTTTCTCATTGTTTTCTCCTTCAATAATATTCATGAACAATTAAAACGCAAAACAAAGGCACATTACACAATTGTATATATACGTCATCATTTTACATATCAGATCACAACGTTAATTGTACACATTTTTTTATTTACAATAAATACGATCAGCCAAACCTAGCATGGTATGAATCTAGATAGCCTTATTTTTCTCGATGCTTAGGTTTTAGAAACCATTAAATTTGTAGAGCAGTTGAGTGAATTTGCCTTTTGAAACGACGACGATTCAAGGCTTTAAGCAACCTGGTACTTCTTCGTGCTTCTCGGAAAGCTTGTGGCCAATCATACATGACATGTACAGTTAACTTCTCAGCAACACGTACTTTCTTCATACTTGGATAAAGTCAATTTTACGTTTCTTTACCGGTTCTTTCAGTAGTTTAAGGAAGCTAATCTGCAGTTCGTGATTGTCTGGAGGTAAATTGCAGACATCATCATTTTGCGATTTTAGACGTAGAGAGTTATTGACGAGAAATAAGACTTGACGTCGTGGTGCAGGTGCACTTTCGACAGCAAAGCGTAACTGAAAACCGTCTGGTAATACCTCTTGCTTTATTGCCTCGACACTTTTTTGTACTTGTTGTGGTTGCTGTTGATACCCGACTCCTTCCGAGAGATGGGGGTATTGCAGAAGAACATAGAGCACCAGAAACCGGGCAACTTCCCAAAGCCTCGACCAGGGATCGTAAAGAGACAGTCGCCAAATAGCAAGCGGCTCAAAGAGTTTGTAGCTGGACAGTGCAAAATGAGATGAGAGGTGTTCTGGGACGGATGTCCAAAGGCCTGCATAAGAAATCTCAATTATGCCAATCCTAGAGAGATAAGAGATTAACAGAAGTCTGATAGTATCCGTTGCAGCGGAGACGAGAGAGCACACTGCAAGCGTAACGATAAAGCACAAGTTCCTCAGTGGAAACTGACGGAACCTGCATGTCAAAGAATTACGTGTCAAATTACGCCTCCAGTTCGAGAAAAGAGAAGAGTGAATAGGAGAGATAAGAGGAGAGAAAGACTGCAAGGGATTTCAGACGAAACAAGTAGCGCTCCCCGTCTTGCCAGCTCATTAGCCATGTCGTTTTCCAAAAGAAACGAGTGTCCGTGGACCCATTGTAACCTGATAGTACAGGACGAAGGAGAAAACAACTCCTGCCAGATCTGCCAGAGAGATTGAAGTTAAAGGAAAAATGGAGCAGAAGACAGAGCAAGAGGCAGAGAAGAGGAGAAGAGATGAGAAATTGCTGATTTATTGGTGCTGCTGAGAGCAGCGGAAAGCTTGCAGAATGGCGCAGGCTTCAGCGGAAAAACTTGACCCCACTGGGACTGCTGAGAAGGAAAGAATTACCTTAGTGCCACAAAGAAAGCAGTTGATAAGTACACCAGAGCCGCCTTTACCAAAAAGAACCGAGCCATCTGTCCAAATCATCAGATTGTGAGGTGGGAAAGAGTCAAAGTGAGCAAGAGCCGCATCTTGACAAGGAAAGAGATCAGAGCGAGAGCATGGGGAGGAAAGAGTGAACTGCACAGTGAAAAAATGCAAATTCCAAGAAGGAGAGAGAGGGCAAGCAAAAATAGCCTCCCTAGGAGAAGTAGAAGGAAGCATTAGCGGCTGAATGGATGCAAAATCTCTTCAGGAAGATCTGCAAAGTCTTGGATTCACTTCAAGTCTTGCCAAATCTGAAATAGGATTGAAACGGAGGGGGTAGTTGAATAAGTGGAGGTGGGGCTCAAGGTTAGCTTGGTGGGGATCCACTAATAAGAAGGAAGCCTTAAATTTGCTTGGATTCAGAAGAAGACAACATTACTCAGACCAGCGCTCCAGTCAAACCAGAGATCATTATGTGGCCCCCACCACAGCAGGGATGGAGGGGGAGGTGGAACGAAATGGCCAGATCGTCAGCATTAAGAGAGCAGCAGATGAAAGAGGTCAGAGAATCAGGGAGGTTATAGATGAAAAGAGACAAGAATACAGGGAAGTACGAATCCTTGCAGAACATCTCGACTGACTCGAAAGAAGCGACTTTTGTGATTTTGAAAAACCATGCAAACGCGCCTATCAAAAAGAAAAAATTGAGTCCAACGAGTAAAGCAAGGAGGAAAGCTAGTTGAAATAAGTTTGTGAAAAAGGTTGGATGCCAGACAGAGCCGAAAGCTTTGGCGAGGTCGATAGTAGCAAAAATTGTTCGAAAGCACGGCTTGGGTTTCTTAAACCTATCCGTAATAGACTGACAAAAATAAAGAATTTGATCAACAGTAGACCGTCCAGAGAGGAAACCGCCCTGGCGGGGAGAGAGAATACAGTTAAACTCCAAAAATTAAAGTAAACGCGATAGAATGATGCGTTCTAAAAGCTTTGAGACGCAGGAGGTGAGGGAGATAGGAGGGAAGGAAGCAGAAGAGTCGAGAGATTTTTCTTTTTATGGATTGGAAGAAAAAAAGATGTCTTCTAGATGGAAGAAAAGGAAAGCAAAGACCAGGAAAGATTGAAAATGCACAAGAAAATAGCCTTGCCAGAGCAAGGAAGGTGCTCCAGCATGGGATAGACAACTTTGTCGAAACTTCAGCAAAAAAGGAGAGATTTGTGGCAGCTGCGAGAAATTTAGAGGAAGAAAGGAAAAGCAAAAAGACGAATGAGACTCCTCAGGGAACGTTGCCGGGCGGAGGTCGGACAGGGAGCCTCTGGCTCTGCTACGTAGGGCCTTTGGCTGGGAGACAGAAAAATGGGATCTTTGGTAGTCGGCAAAGGCCGAAGACGACTTCCAGGGAGAGGAACGGTTGGGGAAGTTAGGGGAAGAGGAAGAAGAGCCAGCGACCAAACGAAGGAGAGATTACTCAAATTTAGGCTTAGAGTTAGGAGAAAGAGATGAGCAAGTTTCCTGTCATGCCTAAACCTTGGTCTTGGCGGTGACAGACGAAGCATGTCGGGAAGCAGAGATGTAAACCTAAAGATTTTCATCACTTCTCTGAGCGGCAGTGAAAGCCTTACATCTTTCACTAACCGCTTCTTCCACCTCAGCAGACCATCAAGCTTGAGGTTAAGATTTGACGCGGCGGTAAGAAATGGAAGATTTGGCCACGTTTAGCGCCAGAAAAGTAAATAGAGCAGCAGCAGAGGAAAGAGAAAAAGACAAGTATCACTCCAAAGAAGCACAGTCAGAGTTGAAGAAAAAGCAAAGTCATCCCGACGAGCCTTTTGAAAATTGAAGAAAGGGGAAAATTTGTTGGAGAAAAATACCGGAGAAAAAGAAATTGATAGGTAATCAGAACCCAAGTCCTGAAGCACCTCGCAGAAGCAAGAGAGGGCGAGAGATGCCGGAGCAAAGGAGATGTCAGGAGAAGAACGGCTTCCAGAAGAGCGATTCAGAAGAGTAGGAATCTCAGGGTCATTGAGGAGAAGAAGGTCAGAAGAAATGACCTAATCGAATGCTTTCTCCTCACCGTAGTTAAAAGTACCTTTTGAGTTCAAGAGGGAGTGATGGCAGTTAAAGTCTACCAAAATAAAGAAATTTTTGGAAGTGGGAAGAATGGAGAGAGAAAAGGAGTCAGTTCTGCTATCCGCCAAAGAAGAAGAAATAGGGGGATCATAAACATTTAGAAAAGAGCCCGAAGAGGAGTTGTTTAGTGAGAGGTTGATCACTATATAATCAGAGTAGTGGTCAAGAGAAAAAGAGAGGAGGAAGAAAGTTCAGAAAAGGATAAGCCCTGCCTGACAAAAATGATGACGTCTCCGCTAGCATGCGTGTCATGGGTAGAAAGAATGCCAGATATGGAGTGGCTTTGGTTAGTTCGCAGAGCAGAGAATTCAATGATCTGGAAAAAGAAAGAATGGTAAAGGTTAGATTCCTGGACATGGGGGTGCCCATAAGTAACTTTACACTTGTCACAATGATGAATTCATTTATTTATCATCCATTTTCTGTAATGATGTTCTTTGTAATGATGTTTGGGAAATTTGTACTTGAATGCTGGCTCGAACTTGCGATGTGCTTGGGTTTTCATGGTAAAATTGGGCCACTGCTTCTCTATTCTGAGGACTCCTAACTGACACAGATCGACCGCTTTTCATAGCACTGCCAGTCTCCCGAAATTTTTTCTTCAATGTATGAATAGCCTGTCTTGAAGGCGGTACCCTACCTGGAAATCTTTCTGCGAATTCGGTCTGTACAGGTGGAGCATCCCCTTGAAAACTCTTTTCCAAAATAAAAATTCGTTCTTCAATGGAATTGCAATATGCCATTGGTAGTTGACGCTCAACTGAGATTAAATGACACGAGTCGAGTTTACATTCGTACTTATATTGCCAGCTCCAAGTGGTTACGATCGATAGAGAGCGTCTTATAAGCGAGAAACAAAACAACAAAGCGAGGCCTCCGAAGGAAGCAATGTTATTGAGAGATATTTTCAAATTTACAAGCTATCCCTGGACGGGCTTCGTCCTTTTGGACTTACCAGCAGGGCTTGCCAAGAGGTCCCTCCAATAGCATTAACGTTGACTTTTATAAAGCAAACTAACACAAGGCACAGGACTTATGTGCCGTTTACTTTTCAACGAGGTTCGTTTTGACGTACTTCTATCCGCTCGACTATGGACTAAGACTGATATCCTTATGTAAAGTTGATCACACAAGCAGTGATTAAACGTAAAAAGATCTTCCAAAGCTTACAAACTAAATGCGGTGTTTTAAGGCATGGTTGGCAGCACGTGGTGCATGGCAGCAAAACGCGGCGCGCGAGGAGACCAGTTCCAAAGACGCGGGTTCAAACCAAATCAACACAAAGCAAAAGACTTACGTGATGTTTACTTTTCAACGAGGTTCGTTTTGACGTACTTCTAGCCGCTCGACTATGGACTAAGACTGATATCCTTATGTAAAGCTGATCCCACAAGCAGTGATTAGGTATAAAAGATCTTCCAAAGGTTACGAACTAAATGCGGTGTTTTAAGGCATGGCTGGCAGCGCGTAGTGCATGGCAGCAAAATGCGGCGCGCGAGGAGGCCAGTTCCAAAGACGCGGGCTCGAATCCCACAGACGCGTCGCATTAACGCTGACGTTTAAGAATACATGTACGCATAACGTTGAAAGGGTGCCTAGCTGATTTCGGTGGGTCCCAAATCACTGCATCGCGACTTATATAATGCACGGCAGCCAGGAGGTCAGTCACATCGCCTATTCCACTCCGAGCATAGCTACCGATTCCGACAACTAGCACACCGCATGGGTAATAACTAGTGTGTTACATAGCGCGACCCGATCAGCGACGTAACTAGCGCCGGATACTACTTAACAATCACACGCGGAGATTCCCCCACACAGTTCTTCGGCAGGTTTGCGCGATCACAGTGCTCGAGCTACTAACGGGGCCCCCGCACCACAGGGAAGTTTCACTGTACGATGAACTTGTTAACATGAACGGTCCCAATGCTCCGGGCCTGGGTATTAAGCTTGGGGGATGCATAAATAGCAAGCGGTATTATATTGCTAGCTAGCAAACCGAATGAAAAAAGTTTTCTGATATTGATTTGTTGTAGTCAGCAGTAACATTGCATTGTGCATTATGCTAAACTTTTTCATGTGGAATTATCTACCTATTCAATAATAATTAATAATAAATTATTAATTTTATTTTTTGGTAATATCAAGTTCAGGGTTACCTATGGGCACCCGTGTAAATTAGGTCAACGAGATGAGACGAGATTAAGTGTACCTCCAGCATTCCATTGAAAAACTCTGAGGGTGTCAGGTGGAAAGGAGGAGCAGAAAATAAAGAAAAACACCCAAAAACATGAGGGGGTGGTAAGGGTGCGGAGCGAGAAGATGCGAAGTGGGCAGAAGGAGGAAAATTGGTTTAAAGGCAAGGGTGGGAAACTAATGCGTTAGCAGAGAGGTGGTGGCGAATCGGCCTAGTTGCACAGTGAAAATATACAAGCTGGAGTAGTCTGACGAGGAAAACACAGTATGGGTAGGTGTGGGATCTCCAGAAGCAGCATAGACGCAGCAGGGAGGGCAGCTCCAGGAATCAGTGCTGTCTAGAATTTTAAATCTAAAGAAAAAGAAAAGTGATATAGCACTATTTAGAGTAGATGCAGCATTGCTTTGACCTACCTTTCCGAGTCACATTTCCAGCACATATTGAACATGAGAAGACAGGGCAAGGATTCGGATAAACGTTGCCGCTTATCAAGATAACGAGAAGAACAGGAAGACGGGCAAGAGAGAATTAGGAGAAAAAAGAAAACAGTAAAACTATTTCAAAGAGGCTGCATGCTGCCCTTCTGCAGTCTTTCAGAGGGCAACAGAGTAAAAAAATGGTGTGAGGGGAGTGTACGGGGTAACTGGGACCTTCGGGAATGCCAAAAACCATTTCTAATTAACCCAAACGAGGTTGGGAACCGGACCACCGCGTTGAGGCGGCTGTTGATTGTTGCGGTTTGATATTTTGCACGCAGAATCGTCTAGATTTGTTCCCCAGAATAGAAGCAAAGCATAGTCTTTTGTTTTGGTTTTGGGTCGAAAGAAGATATAGGTAAGGCTTTCCATCAGCAGTGATACCACTTTCGTTTATTGACACGGAAAAAAATCCAACTTTTTTTGACGCTGACCACAGCTTCTTCAACAAAGTCATGGCTGGTTGCAATGATGCTCCCGCGAAAATATCTTGAAAATATTTTTTAAAATCCATATTGTTTATTCGACATATAGTTTTTTGTCAGCTTTTCCTGTTTTTGTACTCCCAAAAACAGAAAATAATTTGTCTCATACACATGACCAACAAAGAACAAGGCGACCACAAGGCATGCACAGATTGTTCCTTTCCTCACTCTTACACTAAATACACCTCTGTGCGGTGTTTGGGAGGTTCAAAAATCACGTTGAGCAAATTTCGGTAATTAGTACATTTTGAATTGCTTATTTCCAATTGTAAAATCAGCGCATGTCTGATCCTCTCTTTTTCAATGCCGATCTTTTTGGGCATAGGCTACATGCGAATCAACCAACATTATCACTTCCAATTCTATTGTTCCTTGATTTTCTGCTTTTGAATCAATCATCTTTACAGATTCTGAAACGTGTCATTTAATATTTCGCAACGATTTTTTGCAGCAAAAGATTTACGGGGATTATTACTCTTCAGTCTGGGCGGTTTCTTATGTTAAAAACACACAAGAGTTGCGTGCCTCTTTACAGGCAACTTATTGGTAAAGGACTGTATACGAACATCGCTTCTGCGCATATGTGGTTTTAACAGAGGTCGACAAGGAAACAGCTCCAACGTGGTTTTTGGTGCAGAATCAGACACAGAATTAGTTTCAAAATCTTCCAACATGTTTATAACAACACAAAACTACAATTAAAAATCATCTTACCCGAAAACTTAGATTTATGTACCACGAATCATTCATTACACAATCATTGTGCATAACATTGTGATAAATAATAAAAACTATCACATAACCGTTACATAATATTGTATTACTAGTTTGACTCCTTTCCAATTTTTAGTGTCGTCTACAAATTTTTAACTCTTTTCCGATCTTAAGTGACACAAACAACTTCATACAAAATCAAACATTTAACTACTTAGCAATTCCTCCTCCTCAGAATTAGGATTATAATTAGGTTGGGTTGGGATTAGTTTTAAAGTTAGCTCCCTCGCATAGACCTAGGGTTAGAAATCTTAATAATCATTACCTACTCACTAACAACTTACCCAGCACCAAACCAACAAAAAACTCCAAAAAACTCTTGACGTCATAGCACCGCCTATAACCGCGCCAAATGGACCGTTTTATACTACTCATGACAGTACATTTTCATAAAAAAGATACAACAACTGTGGAAAAACAAAATAAGTTTAGCAAAGTTTCATAATTAAGGCTGCTGAATATACATTTCTCGCTGTCTTCAATTTCAAACCCGTTTTTTAACTGTTTGTCACAATTGCTCTAAAACTTTGGTACTATTTGATAGGATCTTGGTTTTGTTTCATTTGTTACAAGATTACAGTTTATTTAAATGCGTTTACAGAGTATTGTACTGTCCAAAAGATCAAGATCTTGCATTCTACGCAGTTGTTGTTTAATGAGTTACCTAACTGTACCATTTATCATTCCTGCATGAATTGTTTTGTATTTCCATCATAGAAAGTAATTGCATCAAGAAGCTCCATAAGCATTCGCTTCCTCGAGCAACTATACGGCGTAAGTAGCTGCCATTCGTCAGGGTATAGCTGATACCAGTGGTGTACGCAGAAAGTTTCCGAGGGAGGGAGGGGCAAAGTTTCGCCACAATTGTGTGCCCTCACAAATCAACTTTATGGGGAGTGCCGAATAAGGTGGAGTAAATTTTTTTTTTCAAATCAAAAACCAGGTTTATTTAAGTAGGTGGTTAGGTCTAAAAACACCTTCCAAAGTTGTTTTGGGATCCTGCCACTTACACCCAGGTGGCTAAACACCACCAAAAATTTTGCGCTTCCCCAACTTTATAAAAATCTCATAACTTAAAAACTAGTTAAGCTAGAAAGTTGGTTTTGGGATTAAACTGCTCAGAAGACTTAAGTTTCTATCTGGTCCAATACAACTTTTTCTTCTAACTTCATCACACAAGCCACAAATTGGCAAAAATGATGTTTTTGACGAAAATCGTTAAAAAAATTATTTATTATTGAGAAATTGTTGTGAAGTCCATGTTTTAAGTAAAGTCATTTCTTAGCTACTTGCACCAATAAAGAAATTTTCACTTAGCATTTTAATCTAGCAGTCTTTAAAGCAAGAAAAATTGACAAAAATGCTACCAACGCTATATACTCAACAATAGTCACACACTATGTAGAATAACAAAATGTTGCCCAATTTACTAATTTTCAAGTTTTTTGGGCATTAAATTGCTTTTTGGTGTTAAAAGTTTTCATTAGTTTTCTTGATTGTTTTTTCTGTCTGATAAATTTATCTCTATGTTTTAATTTAGCAACAGCTGCTGAAGCTTCAGAAACCAGTTTTATATGCCTTTCAACAGCTTGATTGAGGCAAGGATGTTCCAGGTTGAGTTTATGTTGTTGAAAAGTCTCAATTTCTTTATTCAATAAGTGTTTTAATGCAGGTAGTTCATGCATGTCTTTTAAACTCAAGCTTGACAAGATATAATAAGTTCTTGCATTAGCATTGAATTTGGGTATTGTGAATTTTCTTACATCTACTTCTTCATCACGACCAACATTATCCAAATTTTTCTTACATAGTCTAATGCTAAGTATTTTGTTGACTGAAAAAATGGACATTGTGATCATTACGCTGTGCTGCGTTTAAAATTTTTTTCTCGAGGTTCAAGAATGTTTTAACTGTTTCTAATTTAATTTTTTACACTGAACTCAAAATTGCAACTCGTTTTTTCCAATCAGGTCAAATTTTTTCTTTATCGCATTTTCAATTATATGCTAGTTTAGGTCAGTTTGTGTTCATGTCACAAAAAAACTAATTTCTGTGGCAGTTTATTTGGTCACTCATACGGTTATTTTTTGCAAGTAAAATGGTGTTTTTATTTGCATGCAAGATTTTTTTAATGACAGGCATTTTAAATAACACAAAAACTAACACAAATATGATTGTCCAGAGCATAGTGATACTTCGATGATAAATACATTGCCGCTATTAATATGATGAAAAGAAGTGTTGCTTTAAAAATTTTCTCCTATGTGTGGAATGAAGAAGATCTCTTTTTAAGCACCAAGAGTAATATGCAAGCATGTTTAAATCTCGATTACCTTGGTACCTTTCTTCCATCTGGCAAAGGTCTTGGTATGATTTATCTCCCTGTTCTTTGTTGTAGTCACCACAATTGTCAGGAAAGTAATTCAAGTGCATTTTCTCAGACCTTCGGGCTCCAAGGAATTGAAAGCTTTTAAGCAACTCCTTAATCTGTTTTTCTAATTAAGGCTTCTATACTTTTCAAAAAAGTTTAAAATTTCTACCCGAAAAGCTGTCCATGCTCTTTTTTCTACTGCACTCATGCTTGCAGTAAAACTCTAGTCTTTGGTCAGCTCACGGATCTGTGGCCCGTCAAAAACTCCTGCTCGTAGCTTCGCTTCAGAGGTACGGGGAAATTTCATTTGTAAAAACTTGAAGGTTGGGCAATCTTTATCAAGTACCTTGGTTTAGTTTTTCATGAAGCCGAGCTTAATGTGGAGAGGTGGCAGAAGAATATTTTGTGGATCCACTAAGTAAGCAGATTTGACAAGAGACCAGGTGTAAAACTTGTTCTAGACGGCCAGCTAATTTGTGTGCTGTGGCGATCATCTGCACTTGAATCCCACAGACACAAATACATGGATGTTTTGTATAATCGGCTTGTAGCCTAAGAATTACTGAAATCATTTTTAAGTCACCACATATTTTTCAGTGAGCTTCACTAAATGTCCAACAGGAACAGAACTAATCTTATTTCCATTGTGCAGTAATATTGTCTTTAAACTTTACAGATAAGTCTAAAAACAATTGCCGTTTCGGCGGAAAATAGACTATCTCCAAAGCTAATATTAATCCTGAAATATCTTGACATTATACCAAGGAATGATCTTTGCCATAACTGAAATACTTTCTAAACTCTTGATCTCTTTTCCGATACCAGAAATATGTGGTTGTGCTTGGAAGTATTAAGTTGTTTTCACGTAGTCGTGATCCAAAAAGCTGAGCGGATTCTTTGGTGAGATTTAAATCTCGTGTTAGGTCGTTCAGTTCAAGCTGTGTTAAATGCTTCTGTTGGTTTGTACTTTGCTCCGCATTTAATGTGTCCTTCTCACTTGATTTGCTCTCTGTAGATAAAGAACACTCTATTTTACTTATATCTCCAGTTATTTCTACAACAGGAATACCAGGGCCATGTGGTACTGGTTTTATGATTGAAAAAACATTAGGATATTTCACATGGTTTTTGCTCTTCCGATTTATTCCTAAAATGAAAATACACACAAATACAGAAGCAGAAAATACACGACCGCGTTGTCGCACATTACTGACAGACCATCCATTACTCTGGACCTAGCATAGGTTCCACAAGTGTGACAGTTTAAGCTATGCTTTATTAAAAGCAACTGGCTTCTTCTCGGTCACCAACTCTACTGAAAAGACCTGATAGATCGAAACAGTGTCACTGTCTTCAGTTTGCTAAAAGACTTTTTGTCTTCCTTACGCTTCATAATCTCAAGTGCGGAGCAAATACCTAGTTATGGTCGCCTAGTTTCAATCTAAAATATGCATAGTATGCCCTCTTTACACATAGTGTAATTTTTGCTTGACGACTGGGTAAGGTGAGCTTGCCGCATATATAACAGAACCTGCTGGGATCATAGTAATGCAAGAGGCTAGCGATGCACTTAGGAAACTGCAGACAGTGACATTGTTTCGACCTATCAGGTCTCGTCAGTGCAGTTGGTGACCAAAAAGAAGCTAGAGGCTTTTAATAATGCGTAGCTTAAACAGTCACACTTGTGGGACCTAATACTGTGTCCACTGTAGTGAATGGTCTGTCAACCTCTGCGAAGCCGTATCACTCGTGAACGAATGGCGATTGTCGAAAATCCTGTAAGCATAATATTGATCATTGCTTAAGTAATGTACCAAAAAGCTTGAAATAACATGAAATTTTGGATTTGGGATAGATTTGGACTTCACTACTTTCCATTCAGAAACAATACCATTCAATTGCCTACCAATTGGTCTTGAAAAAGAGTCTGGTCCAGAAGTTTGGCTATTTAAGTTTTGCAAAACATGTCTGAGAGGAAGCTCATTTAAATGGAGCAAGCACGTAACCCATTGCAATGGTATTCCTATTTAAGTTTCTAATGATGCAATAAATCCTTTGCTTTTACCCGTCATTACAGCGGTTCCATCAGATCCAACAATCTTCAATTTTTGTTCCAGAGCGGTATCTTTTATTGCAGAATAAACTGATGTTGTTATTTTATATCCAGTCCCATCTTCTGGCATTACATGTGGGAGATAAAAACCATTAGGCTCTCCTACAATTACATAATGTTCTTCAATGACTGTTTGGAAATGATCATTTCCATTTACTTGAACCTTTGTCACTGTTGCATCTTTCCTTTCATCTACAAAAATGAAATCCGCTAAATCAAATAATTCTTGCTCCTTGTTTCTAATTTCTCCTCTGTATTTCTGCCTTTCTTTTCGCAACTTGCTTCTATCCACCACATATTTTTTATTCTTTTCAGTAACGATTCCAAAAGCTTTTAATGTAGCCGAAGCTATAGGTGCACCAGCTCTATCAGACACTTCACATCGCTCACAAACCATTGAAAGTTCTTTTGACGTAACTAGATTCTGCTGCAAAACAGATTTTGAAGAGCAAGGTAACGCTGAATCAAATGATACTGATATTTCTGAATTTTCACTAGTACTTATAACAGATTGAAAACCAATTACAATATCAATATTTGCTGAGTCTGTTGAAATTGTATTATTAGAACTGGATTGTGTTTGAGACATTTTTTGAAGAAAATTTGTATCAGAATAATCAATTGGTTAAACAACATCCAAAGATTTTCTTTTTCGAGGACCTATTTGATCTTCATAAAATGAAGTCATCTTCATTCATTTTCAAATTATTAATTTTTTCAAGATTTCGTTGCTGTTTTTGGTCATTACAAAAATATTGAACACTTCTACAATATCACGTAAAAATTCCGTCATATTATAATTAAATGTCGCACTAGTGTTGAACCCTTTTTTGGCTGAGATTCAATCTGTCGAAAATCTTTGACAAGAGTAAAATTCCTAAACACAATGCCATCTACACTTATGCAATAAACATTACAGTGGATCCAACGTTCATGTAGTTCATTTGCAACAATGACAGCTGCAGCTCTTTTTCGCCAATTTCTTTCATAAAGCAATCTTCGCAAAACATCTCTTTTGGTTGGAAGAACACCATTTGAAAAGAAGTCTCAGCTTTTTAACAGATATTTTCCTTGACGCTTACAAACTCTAGTAAGCATTCCAAAATGATAACACTTCACAAAGTCAGAGTACCAAGTTCATAAGATATTTTTGAGAAGGAAGAAACCTCTTCTCTATTTTATTAATCACCTAAAAACATTTTGAACTTGTGGTACCTAATTAACCTCGACTAGTAGTACAGTAGTTAATCAAAATCACCTAAAGATTGCAAAAGCAATGATGTATATATAAAATTCAAAGCGAATAAACAAGCCGATTTATGTTATAGGCAAAAGTTTTACTTCGCCATTAGCAAAAACGTCATTTTTGCCAATTTGTGGCTTGTGTGATGAAGTTAGAAGAAAAAGTTGTATTGGAGCAGATAGAAACTTAAGTCTTCTGAGCAGTTTAATCCCAAAACCAACTTTCTAGCTTAACTAGTTTTTAAGTTATGAGATTTTTATAAAGTTGGGGAAGCGCAAAATTTTTGGTGGTGTTTAGCCACCTGGGTGTAAGTGGCAGGATCCCAAAACAACTTTGGAAGGTGTTTTTAGACCTAACCACCTACTTAAATAGACCTGGTTTTTGATTTGAAAAAAAAATTTCACCCCACCTTAGTGCCGAAGGCACGACCATTTTTGGGTGGTCCGGTGGCATGCCTCGGAAAAATTGGCCTCCCTCCTTGGTACGCTAGTGGCTGATGCTAACTTTAAGCATCTAATGAAATATGCGTTGTCAGTTGTCAAGTCAAAATCCCCGACCAAGTCGAGGTATTGTAGTTTTCATTGTTATTGATTCTTTCTTGAGAGTCTAAAATACCTGCTTTAGAGAACTGCTTTATGTAAAAAGGTGTCCTGTTATATTTTATTCCATTATTTATCCATAAAACATGTCTCCATCGTCAAACGTGTTGGTGAAGAGTTTTTTTTAGCGTTTGAATGATAATTGCAATGGAGCGCAAAGAAACTAATGGGCGAATGGATTTACTTTGTTTACACATGTTAGACCTTAGGACCGCATGCAAAAGGTAATTGTCGAAATAATATCGTAGAATTGTTTTCCACTGAAGCGACAAACTATCTGTTAAAGCAAGATCGTTCGACTTAAATTGTAATGCAATAAAGTGGATTTTGACATCAAATAATTTCACTATCTTCTGCAATATCTGCAACCAAACTTTTACTAGCAATTTTTTCCCAATTGGATTTCCAGATAAATCGGTGAAGCACATAATTAAGTTGCTTCAAAAATTGGTTTGGATTGATGCAAGGTATATCAGCCACTTTATAAGTTGGAAGGAAATTAAACTTCTAATAATGGTAACTTTACTTAATAAATTGAGATCTCTAGATAAACAAATTTTGCAAAATTTTTCCTGTCACGTACAGCCATTTAAAAGTTTTGTTGAAACAAAAATATATCATTACCAGTTTGATTTTCTACAGGTATCCAGATACACGAGTATTTGAGACATGTGGCAGGCCACGTCGATCCGATATTGAGAAACAGTTTTGGACTGTCTTGCCCAGGGATGTGGAAGCGGTTATTTTTCAACCGCTTCCGCTTTCACACCTATCGCTTCCGCTTCAACTGCTTCCGCTTCCACCAACAAAAAACGACCGTTGACAATTTTTTTTAATTTTTGTGGGTCTGTAGCCTGCCTTCTCCTACACTTCATCATTTTGAGAAGACAAAAATCTTCATTTATTGCTATTATTTTACCTACTTCGCTTGAGTTATTGTTCCGAACTACTCTGTGTTTCTTTTTCTTAGACATTAGAACTCGTGTTAAATGTAGAACAGTGCTTTTCAATCTTTTGGTAATCGCGGAACCCCTAATGTACTTTCGCGTTTGCCATGCAACCCCTACCAACAAAAATTTAGAAATCACGAATTGTTAGCAAGACAATCAAATATTTCGTTACTACAATTCAAAAAATAATTAAACACTTCAACAAATAGACAGTTATTACAAGTTCTTTCACTACTTACAACTACTTTCAAAATAGTTAACTTAATGCTTCTCAGATCTAAACCGTATGACCACATATTACAGCTCTCGACAACAATCTGTCGTCACAACAACAAATTACACCGTATAGCGCTGATTTTCCCTCTATCTTCAACTAACTCTGACTTTGAGTTAATTTTAACTCTAATCATCATTAAGGACCTTCTGTCTGTCCCCAAAACACGTATTGACTCTAATCTTTTTGGATAGTAAAGTGCGAAATTTCTGTCGTATATACAGTACATACATGTAAAGTGAGCAAAATTGAACTGCACCGATCAACAGCCGCCTCAACGTGGTGGTGCGGTCCCAACCCCGTTTGGGTTGGGTTAAAATGGTTGTTGGTCTTCAAGAGGGTCCCAGTTACCCAGGGCACTCTCCTCACACAAACCATTTTTTCGCCGTACAGCCCACTGAACAACCGCAGAAGGGTAGCACGCAGCCTCTTTAAAATCGGCCTGTCTTCTCTCTTCTACTGCCTTTTTCTTGCCCGTCTTCTCATTCTACTCCTTCTCCTAATGAGCGGCAACGTTCATTCCAACCCTTGTCCCGTCTTTCCCTGTTCAGTGTGCGCTGAAAATGTGACCTGGCGGGTTAGGTCAGTGCAATGTTGCACATGCTCTAATTGGGTTCATTTAAAGTGCTCACTACTCTTCTTTTCTAGATTCAGAACTCTTGGAAATTCTCACTCGTAGAGCTTCCCTTCCTGCTTTTTTTGGAGATGCTACACCTACCAGCAGTGTGACTTCCTCGTCGGACTCCTCCAGCTGGAATACCTCCACTGCTCAATCTGGCCTATCTGGCCCCTTCTGCTAATGCAGCACTCGCACCCCACCCTCGCCTTCAAACCTCTTATCCTTCTTCTGCCCTCTTTGTATCTTCTCTCTCTGCACCCTCACCACCGCCTTATGCTCCTGGCTGTTTCTCTTTACCTCATGCTTCTTCTTCCCCTCCCTGATTCCTTTAGGGTTCTTCAATGGAATGCTGGGGTCTCCGAGCCGGGAGCATTGAAGTGCTACAATTTATTTCATCTCATCCCGTTGACCTTATTTGTATCGAAGAATCTAACCTTAATTTATCTTCCTTTTCCGGATCCCTGGATTTTCTGCTCTACGATTCGGTGGCACCCACTCCCGGTATGGTTTTTTTTTTACTGATGTCACAGACGCTAGCGGCAGCGTCATCATTTTTGTCCGGCAGGGCTTAGCCTTCTCTGAGTTTTCTACCTCCTCTTTTTCTTCGCTTGACCCCTACTTTGATTATGTAGAGGTTAAGGTCTCTCTAAACGAGTCCTCCTTGCTCTCATTTCTTAATGTTTATGCTCCCCCTATTGGCTCTTCTCCGAAAGATAGCAGAACCAATTTCTTTTCTCCCTCCATTCTTCCCTCCAATGTGGAAGCGGAAGCGGTGGAATTTTCGCGCTTCCGCTTTCACAGAAAAAGGACCGCTTCCATCGCTTCCGCTTCCAGCTTCCACTTCCACATCCCTGGTCTTGACGCTTAGCCTACTGCCAACAAAAAAGCTTGTGATTTAGATAAATAACTCCGAAAAACTAAAAGAAGGCAAATTCTTCTAGTATTACCAAAACCCTTTCAAATTGTTTGTGAAAAATTTGATATCAGTTGCAATCATAACGCCTGTAGATTTTTTACCCAAGATTAATGTTTTTGCTGGACACTGCATACATAGAATAACAAAGGTGGGTGATAAAGGGTCTCCTTGATAAATACCTTTGGAAACATCAAAAAAGGAAGACAAATAGTTATTATTTATTTTGGAGTTTCATAGATTATCTCCATCCATTTTAAGAAAAGGCTTCAAATCTATAATTGCTTAGAACTTCAAAAATGAATTCCTATTGCGAGGAGTCAAAAACTTTGCACACATCTAAAGAAAACACCTCTTGTAATTCATTATTTTGTTTTTCAGTTGCTTTTCATCATTCATATGATCAATCAAATCAAATAGTAAGCGCATATTAATAAATAATAACTAAATATAAATGATAAGCATGTAAATAATAAGCGTATAGAGCTTCCTTTTCAGTCATGTCTGATATTTTCACCCATTCAAAATAGTGATAATTTTCAAAGAAATAAAAAAGTCTTCATCGAGAATTTGGGTGCATAGGGAGCTCCTTATGAACTTTTGCTTAAGGCCCTTAAAATTCTTAATCCATTGCTATCTGTGTATACAAAAAAAGTTGAAACAACTGTTTTAGACAAATTAAAAATTTCTTATAAAGATACAGTATTATCCGAATCACTTTCAGTATACACACACACCCACACACACACATATATATAATAATATTGTTCGCTATGTATACATCCCCCAAGCTTAATACTCAGGCCCGGAGCATTGGGACCGTTCATGTTAACAAGTTCATCGTACAGTGAAACTTCCCTGTGGTGCGGGGGCCCCGTTAGTTGCTCGAGCACTGTGATCGCGCAAACCCTGCCGAAGAGCTGTGTGGGGGAATCTCCGCATGTGATTGTTAAGTGGTATCCGGCGCTAGTTACGTCGCTGATCGGGTCGCGCTATGTAACACACTAGTTATTACCCGTGCGGTGTGCTAGTTGTCGGAATCGGTAGCTATGCTCGGAGTGGAATAGGCGATGTGACTGACCTCCTGGCTGCCGTGCATTATATAAGCCACAGTGCAGTGATTTGGGACCCACCAAAATCAGCTAGGCACCCTTTCAACGTTATGCGTACATGTATTCTTAAACGTCAGCGTTAATGCGACGCGTCTGTGGGATTCGAGCCCGCGTCTTTGGAACTGGCCTCCTCGCGCGCCGCATTTTGCTGCCATGCACTACGTGCTGCCAGCCATGCCTTAAAACACCGCATTTAGTTCGTAACCTTTGGAAGATCTTTTATACCTAATCACTGCTTGTGTGATCAACTCAACGTAAGGATATCAGTCTTAGTCCATAGTCGAGCGGCTAGAAGTACGTCAAAACGAACCTCGTTGAAAAGTAAACATCACGTAAGTCTTTTGCTTTGTGTTAGTTTGTTTTATAAAAGTCAACGTTACTGCTATTGGAGGACCTCTTGGACTTTGGCAAGCCCTGCTAATGAGTCCAAAAGGACGAAGCCCGTCCGGGGATGGCTTGGTAAATTTGAAAATATCTCTCAAAAACATTGCTTCCTTCGGAGGCCTCGATTTGTTGTTTTGTTTCTCGGTTATAAGACGCTCTCTATCGATCGTAACCACTTCGAGCTAGCAATATATATATATACATATACAGACACGAATTTTGTTTACTGTATATAGAACAGATACTTTTTATAAACACAAAACTTTCAAAAAGTCTTCATTTATCTTTCGGCACCACCAACGAGTCATGTATCAAGGAAAATATCCATAATACAAAATTTTTTATCATTTGACGAGAAATAAGCTGAAAATTTAGACATGAGTTCTCGGTCTACAAAAGAATCAACAGTTTGAGCAGTCGTAATACTAATAAGTTTCGATGTTGCCTACCGTTAAAAAAATACGTAGTTTGTGAATGCAACAGTCATTTTCCAGATATGCTTCCTCCAACCAAGAAAAAAGCAAGACCTCAAAAGCGATGTGTAATGTGCCAGTCGCGCTGGAAAAAGAGAGGGACAGCTTATTAACGCAATGTCTGTAAAAAACCTGCTTGAGTTTGTGCTATGCTTTAAAGTTCACTACAAATAACTAATTATTGTGTCACGAATAAGTAAATTTGATTTGTTAGAATAGTCATTGTACGCATAGTCTCAGTAATTTATCGCTTTCGTTCTGCTTTAATTATTTTATTTGTGAATCTCGAATTGTCGCGAATCAAAACTTGGTTTTATATTTTGTTGTTTTTGCAAAAAAACTTTTTTTCTTTCCAATTAAGCTTTGTATCGCGACCAGCACGCTATGGCGTTACAATGGTTTACGTTTAAGATTGATCTTGAACACGCTTTTCCTTCTCGAAAGTTTTCGATTGCCGATATGACGTAATTTATTAGCGGGTGCTTTTTTGTCATATGATGTCGTTCTTGGATTTTCTAGACAGTGTCCCATTCACATACAGGAAGTGACAAAAGTAACGCCAAATGAGAAATTTAAACAAAATACTCATGTAAAACATTAAGTTTTTATTCAAACACAACAAAAACGTCTCTTCAATTCCTGTTCGAATAGTAGTTCAGTCTTTCAAATGATGACCGTCACTGTTTAAACATTTCTGCAGTCTGGAAGGTACCAACTTGCACACCTTTCGGCCCAACTCATTGTCAATTGATTGTGCACCATTGGTGATTGCTGCAGTCGATTCCTCGGTTGTTTGAGGTTTTCTGTTATACACCAAGTCTTTCAACGTTCCCCAAAAGAAAGAAAAGTTGAAACATAAAAATCTGCTGAGAAATGAGTCAAACAAATCATAGATTCTGAATGATCTTAAAAAGTATGATTGGAGCCGTTACATAATGTGTGTTTGTTTGTGGTTACCCCTCCTCTTCCTCGAGATGGAGGTACGGCATAAACGGTAATTCAGGTTCATGCCGTCAACCTAATTGAAATTAGGCTAGGGGAAAGATGGCAGCCCATTTCGAACCAGTCTTGAGTGACTGGTAGCCTCACCACCAACAAGGCGGACTGCCACTGGTGGGTACCCAAGAGTCGTCTGACATTCTGGGTTAGCAACTTCACAATTGTAATCCGGTGAAGTACGGATAAGCCACCTGTCTGCCACATAAAGGTGGAGGCGTCCAGTTAAGTGCCTTGCCCAAGGACACAACAAGCAAGCTTGCTGGCTTGTTCTCCACACTATCCCCTTTATATACTGAGCGCCAAGCAGAGAAGCTGTGGATACCATTTTCTTAAAGTCTTTTGGTATGACTCGACTTAGGGAATGAACCCCAGGTCTACCGACTACGAGGCGGACGCTCTAACCACTACACCATCGCGCCGGTTAAAGTTAAAGCTATATAATCGTTCCAAGATTTTGCGTTACTTTTGTCACACCCTGTATTTAAGGGGAGAGATTTTTACACATGCACAGAGTGCAAGAGAAAGCGAGAGAGCATGAGAACGGAGAGTACTACAGAGACTAATAGCGTATTGTTCTGTCGTGGTTTGTTGTGATTATTGTGGAATATTAGCGTGGCAAAAATTAAGAGGTTTGTTCTTCGCTGTTTGAGCTATTTTGCTGTGAGCATTATGCAGGAAGATTTATATGCACGCGTTAGCGCTCACGCTTGGTTTGCGAGTCTTCAGTTAGATTGGAGCCACCACGACGGGTGGACTGCTTGGCCCCACCACCTGTCTGCCACATAAAGATAGACGCATCCCGTTAAGTGTCTTGCCCAAGGGCACAACATGCAAGCTTGCCGGCTTGTTCTCCACACTATCGCTATTTTGCTAAGCGCCAAGCAAGGAAGTAGCCAAAACCATTTTTTAAAGTCTTTTGGTATGACTCGACGTGGGGAATGAGCCCCTAGTCTACCGACTGCGAAACGGACGCTCTAACCACTACTCCATTGCGCCGAAGTGATTTATTGATTGGTATGTTTTTTTCTGCCTTGATATTAAAGTACATTGGTTTTGTGTGATCGACGAGTGAAGGAATTTTAAAGTCTGGAGTTATTCTATAAATATGTCTGTTTTGTTTTTCATCAAGAAGTGCTTGGTTTAAAGCATTGTGGATAAGTATTTTTTAAATTTGAGATAGAACCAAAACTATACGCGACATATTGCTATCTGGCATAAAAAAGATTTTTTAATTCTATCTGGCTGTGTTAAAGTATGGAATCATTTTAAGTGTTTTTTTGCCTTCCATATCATTAAGTGTAATTGGCGAAAAGTAAAGTGAAAAATTCGAAGACAAATGAAGCATAAAAAACGTGGTATTGGCATATCTTTGTTTGCAATCTTTTTTAGTGATCAATTATTCTCGTCTGGCAAGTGATGCGCCTTGAATGGAAAACCGTGCGCAAGTGGTTAACATCCAATTTTTGCATTTTTGAAAACAATTGGCGATGCAACTCCCTATTGACTTAAAATATCTCCTCCTTCGCTTTTGTCATATATAGAAATAGAGTGATCTGTATCATGGGTAAGAGGTTTACCCATCTTGGCCAAACTGGTTTTGACTCGAAAACATTTTTAAGTGCACTTAATTTAGATGCGAAAATTGGATGTGCAGAAAAACATTGGCCTTTTATTTTTTTCTCACTGTTTCTGCTTAGGTGAAGTGGTCGAAGGCGGCCAAACCAAAATTTTTCACTACAACATTATAGATGGAAAGCTCTGTGAGCGATGCCGACAAAGTCAGCAAGTACTATATAAGATATATTTCTGGATCTATTGACCTGGCCAATACCATACGGTAAATATATTTTAAAAAATTGATCTATACTCTTGAAAAGCATATGAGTAACAACCCTAAAATACAAAATGCACAGTGAAACGTGGAATTACTGAATCGTGGAAAAGGTTTAGATAAAGAGTGTGGACAAAGCGATTGCAGAAGCTAAAATAAATATAGAATCAAAACAGTGCACAAATGAAAAATCACAAATGAAAAAATCAATAAAAATTGTAGAAATTATTGCTTTTTGGCTTGAATTTGGTCCGTTGTCTGCACTTGGAGATGAACTTAGATTGTTTGTTTAGGAGCGTACGCTGGTCAGCTCGCAAAATGGCCAGTTTCTCGGCTAGGCAGAGGTTAGAGCACGTAGTGCCGCTTTTGAATGCAATTACTTTGCATACGATGGACCAGGATATGTGTGATTCGATTCCTTTGTTCTTGCCGTCTCACACAGCTTTAGAGAGTTCTCTAGCGTTCATCTTTCGTTGGTCTATGAATGATGAGCGGTGGTTGTAAAACCGGGTTTTGAACTCGGTCTCACAAAATCCAAAATAGTGCCGCGTTGGGATGTTGGGAGCTGCAATGGAGGCTTTGTAAACGATTGATTTAGTTCGGTATTTGCCGGCGGGCATTTCGATTTTCAGCAAAAAAAAACAGAGCAGGTATACTGCTGTACATATTTTAATTAGGAGGTTTCGCTAAAGGCTGCTAGCATTGTCAACCGAAATAGGGCAACTGATTACTTTAAAATTTAATAAACTATGGTCAAGTCTAACATTTATGACGTGACATTTCAATAATGAAAGAAGAAAACAATAACTAATACATACTGTACTTTAGGGTCAATGTTATTTCGTGTTAAATTAGTGAGGCAACAACAAGGAACAAAAATGAAACAAAATTTACACATTAAAAAGGTACAGTAGATGTGAAGCTTCATCTGAGTTCAATTGTGGCCGCAGATTTTGAATATATAACCTTTTCTTAGTGCGTAATTTTTGCCAATTAGTTTCTTGAGCCAGTATTAGTGGATTGTGAAAGTCAATCGTGTGGTCTGAATTTTCCCGTAAATAATCTGTAACATCGCTTTTTCCAAACGCAATGCGGTCCTGTTCTTCCAATCTTGTTTTTAAATTTTGTTTACTTTGTCCAATATAGGTTTTTTCACACGAGCATTGAAGTTGATACACTGTCCCAGTTAGGTGTAGTAGAGTCTGTTTGTTCTTATTTCTGAATAGGTTCCCAATTGTGGATATGCTGTGATTCATCCAAATGCTAAATTTTGCTTTTCTTTTGTTTTCCAAAAAACCTTTATTTTCTTTCTTAATTTGTTGTGATGCTTCTCCGATGAAAGGTAAACAAAAATAGCTTAAAATGGATGCTAAAAATTTGTTGTATCGCTACAGTAAAAGGTTAAGTAGACTACCCAAAATAAGCCTTGAGCTTTTTAGGGTAAATAAGGTAAAACATTTTAAATTCAAAAGCATTTGTATTTTTGTCTTTTTAATCAACTTAATCATGAGTCTTTTTGGTAATTTTCCATATTTCCGGTGCGTAGCCTAATCGATTGTTTGCTCAACCAAACATTGCTTGAGAAAAATATTGTAGGCGTGGTTAAGTAGCCACATTGAGCTAAGTTTGCCTGCTGTGAGCGGTAGTATGAAAGCTTCTGTGGAAATTTTTTTAATAATCTTGTTATTTATTTCTGTAGCTACTGCAGTTTTATGAATTTCGTTATCATTTCAAAATCTATATGGTATTGAATGTCTAAATAACACGATCCACGGCCTATGAGGCTATTTAACAAAATGATTTTTTTGTACAGCAATGAACAATAGACATTAAAAAAACACTTTAAAACTATTCCAAACTATACAGGTAAGCAGAAAAAGTTGAAGGGTGAGTTGTAAGATGTAACAAACAGTCCACATTGGCTTTCTTTTTAGACTGACGTGACTTATTGTCAGTTATAAAGCGCTTTGTAAAAATTATATCTAGAAGTGCCGTTGAGAATGATCACTGTTGAAGAGTCAGGTCAAAACCAACGATGGGTTGTTGTGGTTGATATCGGTAATTGAGTTTGTATCCTATAGACGCGCAACCAGCGGAAGTGGCGCTGTTCAATTTGTAGAATGGGTTGTAAACCACAATAGGTCAAGATTTTTAATTTCAAGCCTAATCCGCATCATTGCATGGCTTTGCTTTCGATAATTTAGCTACTTGTTATAATAGACCAGAGAGCAAAATATTTCTTCATTTATGATTTAGATGAGGACTAAAAATAAAAATGCAGAAAAGCTCAACAAGACTTTTTGAAAGCTAAATCTAAGTGATGACTAAAAAGAAGTCTTCTAGCTTCAAAATTTTGGAATGATTTCATGTTTTTTTTATATAATTTGCAGACAAAATGAATGGTATTTACTTAATCTCTTATTTGATGTTGCAAGAATACGGTAAACCGAGAATTAATTCATTTTACTTTAGGGTCAATATCGCTATAAAGTTACTATTAAGTGGAATAACAGATATTTTTTACAACCGATACCCGGTTTTAAACATGGGTACTGTTTTGTTTCAATTTTTTTTCAATGTTTTTATAGAACAAATTTAGTTGGATTAATTCATTTACATAATATCAGTTACATGTTGTATGCACAGTGACTTTACGGCGAACAAAATCATAACTTTTTACAGTTGGGTAAATGATATTATTTTGCAGATTGCAAGATATTATTTTACTGCTGGGTAAAAATAGCTTGCTAAAGTTTTTTAGTAAGCTCGTTGTTAATTGTTTAGTTGTTGCTAAAGCGTGGTAATTTAACAACTTTTGCAAAGGGCCATCTTTCAGTTGTTAATGTTTATAAAGAGTTTTAGACCTAAGTATGAATAAATAAAGTCTAGTAAAGCTACTTTTCAAGCAATGTCGCTTATTCGACTAATCGTATTTCTTGTATCCCTGTACCTTAAACTTAATAAAAGTTTATTGTTTAATTTATTACTTAGATTGCTTATGCTTCTCAACCTAGTAGTACATTTTAATATTACATACTCAGATTTCTTTATAAAAAAGTTAGAGCTTTGTTGCATTTGGAAAGCAATAAGGCTCATTTTACTTAACGCGATTTTTGGAAAAAATGGAGGCCTGTGGCTTTGTGAACTCTTATGATTGTGGTAATAACTATGTGAAAGAAATTACTAAAATTTGTCATTTAGAAAAGTGAAAAAAGCCATTATTTAGACATTACTGTGAGTCACTGTAATTTTTGTGGTAAATCCTTATGCAACGATTGTTACTCGTGTACCTTTCCGGCTGGTATTGCGCACTCCTTCACGCCGGTTAGTACGTGCTGATCTAAAAGATTGACTTGGTCTTTAAATCAATTCCCTTGCGATTGACACTGCCCATAGTTTGACCCAACGTTTACCGTTGGCCATGTTACATGCATCGTAAAATTCTGACCACTCAACCCGTAGATTACCGACTGCAAGTTTAACGCTTTTTTCATTGCGCTCGCATTTGCAGATGTTAGAAAGCAATGTGTGTGTGTTCTTGGATAGAAATAAACATTTAACAATATCATTGTTAAAATTATTTCTTTTCACGTAGAAGTTAATTAATCAGGTTGCTTTAATTGTCACTACATTGTGCTGTACAGTAAGATTTCTTAGTAAATCAATGGAGTGCAAATACTAAAATTGGATTAAAAAATTAGTTACATGAAGATTAGCTGAGTTTCTCTCTTTAACAACTTGACCATAATGTTGGAAAAAATCCAACAAATTGCGAAAACCATTTCAGCTGTTAGTTGCTGATGCTAAAATTGTTGAGATAACTTTGACGATTTTCTAAGTGGTTATAAGTGGCGAAACTTAATACCGTTGGGCATTGAGGCAAACTAGTAGATATCAATGCTTATTCTGTGTGCTGATCAAGAGACTTAACCTAGAATTACCACGGTGTCCCATAGGACACCATCAGTAATTCGGCATTTTCTGTGTTACTGCTGGTGTTTTAACTATTATTATACGTTCTACATGAAGGCAGTTTCCAAAGAACATATTTGCATTCAGTTTGTATTGTAGAAAAGCCATTTCAAGCACTTTTTGTTTCGATGATTGTACTCATCGCGGCTGTCATGCTGAACTACTAAAGTGTCTGAAATGTAACATAAAATATTGCTGTTGCGATTTTACAAATTTTGTTACTGATTGAAGAATCAACATTAGCCCTTAGGAAGAAAACAAGATAACCTCATAATTGTTTAGCTGCGGCAGACAGCTATTGATAGCAAAAGAGATTTAAACTCGAAATTAAGGTTAATACGCTAATACGTAAGTGTACAATGCTTTCTGGTGTTCTATAGGACACCGTAGTAATTTTAGGGTGAAAAATTGAAAAAACGCAATAATTCCTTAAACAAATATGCTGAGAATTCGTGCAACTCAGCAACATTAAGCACAGTAAATTTCGTTAAAAGTCAAGGAATTTCAGAACAAAAGCTCTGAACGCGAAGCGGGAATTGCTAATAAAGGAAGACCCGGTGTCCGATAGGATGGATAGGGGAAAGGAGGGTGATTTGATACGGGAGGTGATTTGATACAGCACCCCTACGGAATTCCGTAAAATAAATTCTAGTTAATTAACGCTACCACGTGAAAGAAAGTGTCGAAAAACTTCATCCAATTTATAGGAAAAGCTGGTTTAAATAAATTTGAAAGAAATGAAGAAGAGAAGTTATTTTTGTAAAGTTTTTGTAAAATTTCGTTTCCAAACTTCAGCTTGACTGCAGAATTAAAGAAAGGGTTAATAAAGCTGCCAATATGGTGGAGTAATTGTTGCTAGATTAGGTTGTTATCTAGTGCAGTTGTTTTTTCCAATTACTTTTCCTAGGATGTTAGTTGTCGAATTTCTATCCGAAGTGCTGGAAAGGAGATTTGATACAGTGCATTGAAGGTGATTTGATACGGTGTATCAAATCATCTTCCATATTATAACAACATGGTATGATCATTTGATGAAACTTTTTGGTATCTTGGAGCATGGAAGACAATTAAAAAAGCACAGAGCACCTAATCAGTAGTTAGGTTGCCTACAAAAAGATTTATTAACCGGTTTTGTATTCTGATATAACTGCACAGTAATTATTGTAGGCTATGGTGCTGGTAGCACCTACAAGCTAGCAATTACTCTTATTTCAGATATTTTGTATTTGAATAGAACTTTTATTCTATTTAAACTTGCTTTACAGTAATTGCACGACTAAACAGTGTGCCGTTTAAATATGAAAGAAAAACTAATCGATGTTTTCGATCACCGCCGGATGTGTTGAAAAGAGCAGCTAGATGTGTCACCGAAGAAGGCATGTCTTATCGAAAGGCTGCTGCCAATTTTAATGTCGACAAAATGACTCTAATGCGATATATGAAAAAGGAGGCAAATCCCACTTGTACTACTGGTTATCAAGCTACCATTCTAAACAATCAAATTTTTTCGCCGGAGATGGAACAACAGTTATCGTCTCACATTGTTCACTTGGCTGATATGTTTTTTGGACTGTCAGTTGAAAAATGCAAAGAACTTGCATTTCAATTTGCTGCTGCAAACAAATTATCTATTCCACATTTTTGGGAAGTAAATAAGAAAGCTGGAAAAGAGTGGTGGAAAGGGTTCAAAGAGAGGCACCAACTTTCAATAAGGACCCCTGAAGCCACATCAATTGGCCGCGCATCAGCTTTCAATCATCACAATGTAAAAGAATATTTTGACAATCTTGGCATTGTGTTAGATAAGCATCAGCTTACTCCGGATCGAATTTTTAATTTAGATGAAACTGGTGTAACTACCGTTCAAAATCCAAAAAAGGTTGTAACTGCGACTGGAACAAAAAGTGTGGGTTCTATAACATCTGGAGAAAGAGGCGAGCTTGTCACTGTTCTTTATGCAGTGTGTGCTGCAGGGCATGCTTTGGCTCCTATGCTGATCTTCCCACGAGTGCGATACAGGGAACACTTTATTCGTGGCGGTCCACCTGGATGTATTGGAAGAGCAACCAGATCTGGTTGGATCAATGCAGATCTTTTTGTTGATTTTTTGATGCACATTAGTGAGCTTACTGGCTGCTCACCAGCTCGCAAGATTTTAGTGCTCATGGACAATCATGAATCACATCTGTCTATTGCTGCAATTGACAAGGCAAGAGATTTAGGTATTGTTCTTTTAACGATACCTCAAAAAACATCCCATAAATTACAGCCTTTGGATGTATCTGTTTATGGGCCATTTAAAACTGGATACAACATAGCAATGGACAATTGGATGAGGACTAACCCAGGAAAGAATGTGACAATTTATGAGGTTTCGTCGTTAGTTAAGGAAGCCCAAATGGTTGCAATGACTCCACGAAATATAATGTCAGGATTTTGTTCGACAGGTAACTGGCCATATAACCCTCAAATTTTTGACGAAACTGATTTTGCCCCTGCTTTTGTTACTGATCGTGACATTATTCAAGATTCTGGGAGCAGTTCTGCAGATCCTCAAGCTTTTCAAAGTAAATTGGGCAATGAACAAGCCTGCAATTCTTCTTTGGATAGGCCTACTAGTCACCGCGACAATGCTTCAGGTGATGTTGATCAGTTAGCTAATTTTCTCGAAAAAGTAACTCCAACTTCATCAAGTCTTGACACGGCTTCTAATTTCGTATCTCCTGAAGATGTTTTACCTCTTCCCAAAGTGGCATCAAAAAAAAATTCTATTAGAAGAAGAGGTAAAACAAGAATATATACCGACACTCCTGTTCGTGATGAAGTAGAAAAAAGGCAAGCACAGAAACTACCTAAAAAGTCAGCTGATCGTGGAAAAAGTACTAAAAGAAAATTGTTTTCAAAAAAAACAGCACCATTAGTGATCAGGTCATCTTTTACTGATGAGGAAGACATGGAACATATATGCAATGATAATAGTGACTGCGAGTTGGAGGAGAAAATTGAAGTTAAGTTGGGTGATTATGCAATTGTATTGGTGGCTGGAAAATCAAGGTCATTAAAATTTGTAGCTCGGATCGACAAGTATGATAGGGATGATTGTGAATATGAAGGAGTGTTTCTCCAAAAAGTCAATAGGAAAATTGACTCTGGGATGGGAGATAAAGGACAAACTTTTATTGTAAATGAAAAAGATGCTGCTTCATTTGCCCCTGATGACATTGTGCTTATACTTCCTGCTCCAGTTGCTGTTGGTGGGTCAGAAAGAAGAAGTAATCAATTGCGGTTTAATTTTGACTTCAGCAAATTAGACCTAGCTTGAAGTTTCACAAGCCTGTGCCAGTAATTTCAATTATGAGCAGAATCTATTTGTAAATACTAGAAGAGCAAACATTTTCCTAATACCACACAAAATTGCTATTATGCTAATTCTTTAAAATTTATTTGGATTTTTCAACTTAGTCGCTTGTACTTGTTTATTTTTTTGACATGTTTCAGTTTTAGTGTACATGTTAGAACCAAAATACAATATGATTCGACTTTCACATGCATTAGTGTTGATGCTTTTAGTTCAGCATACAACTCTTGTAGTAAAAAATTGACTAACTAAGGTTAAAATTGAGCCACTATTTGATGATTTACTCAAAATAATAATTAATACAATATTGAAAAATTATTCAACTATAGCTTATTGAAGTGTAAAAGCACATTGAAGCAGTGAAACCTCAAAAAAATAAGCTTTCTCAAGCATACCGTATCAACTCACCTTCCCCTGTATCAAATCACATTTTTGGCGTATCAACTCACCCTCCCAGGAAGGAGAGTTGATACATTTGGGTACCACTTTTTAACTACTAGTTGAGTAAAAAGTACTCAGTTTAAAACATCGTAGTTTTTCCCGAAAAGTGAGCGAAGAAGCCTAGTTTTATTTGTGCCATCAACCAAATATCTATCACAAGCCGTTTGGAATTGAAAGACAAAAATGTAAAAAGTGTCTCAAATCACCTTCCCTTCCCCTACCTTGGTAATTCTAGTGTTAAATTTAAATTTTTATGTCTCAATTGTTTTATAAGCTCAGTTGCGGAGTTTTCTTACTTTTTCACGCATTATCCACGCATTTTTCATGCATTTTGCACGTATTTGGATCAATTAAAAACATATACAAAGCTTAATACGGAAGAACTACTGTATTTTGTCAAAGATAGAAGAAAATAGAAAAACATTTGTATTAATGTCGCCGAGGCCTGGATCAGGCACTTAATCATGATGAATGTGGAAACTAATATTTTGGCAACCATACGCAAATAAATTGACAGCTAACCATCTATTGCAGCGAAACACTCAAAAAGTTACAATGATCCAAATGATTTTACTTGGTGGCAGATAGGTATTTGTGCAAGCTGACTTTTTTGCCGCTGTTAGTAGATTTACAAACATTTGGTTACCTATAATAAACAAGAAGGTTTGCACATATATACAAAATAAGGATTGATTGCTTCCTGCACGCATATTTGGAATAAGTACTGTATGTTTGGTGTGCATAATTCAACAACCGTCTTCTGGTGTAAGGTAACCTTGTGGTCTTCAAATAAGAATTAAAAGGTGCAGGTGCTTTTGTATTGAGCAGGTGGATTCCATTACACCGACATTTCTCAAGCAATTATTAGTCAAAATAATTGAAGTGCAGCAAAATAGCATAACGTTTATTAGTTTTTTCAACCAGTGGCGCTAACAACAATTTCATGGACTGTTTGAGATTAACCTAAAACCAACCTCATCATTACCTTACCTAATTATTAAAAAGGTGTATCACTTAAGAGGCAAAAACTAACAGTTAAAGCACAAGGGGAAACAAGAAATAATTAAATAAGACTGCTTACAAAACGATTGACCTCTTACAAAACGTTGTGTAAATTGCTTTTGGTCGGCACAAGCGTTTTTTTCAGAGTTCATATTGTCACGGATCGAACATTTCTTAAATTTTTATTTTGGCAAATGTGCTGTTTGCTCGAATTCAATGCTTGATTTTCACTCTGCTGGAGACCTTTAGTTTATGTGGTCCAAAACTGTCTGCCAGCTGTTGGATATTTGTTTTTAACTATAAAGAAAAACCGAATGTGCTAATTAACTATTTCGCCGTTTGTCTGTTCGCTTTGTTTTAGGAGTATTTATTTGCACAAAGACGAACCCCCGTAACTGCCTTCATCAAATTTGGACTTACGTAACAATTGAATGCTTTGTTCTGCCACCAGACAATCTAATCGTGTCTTTACTTTTCGCTCTACGCACCACTTAATTTCGAAACTGTGATCCTACTGTTTAACTTGCGAAATGTGACAATTGGAATCTATAGAACAAGATCTGAGAAATTCCGGCTTGATTATTCTAGAAAATTTACTACACGTGGCCTGTATCGTGAATTTTGATTGGCTGTTGCTACCGTATATAAGGCCTAAGAGCGTAGTTCTTGGGTTCTGTAAAAAGTTTGAACCAGAGGAAATAACAGTGTTTTGCTGCTGACGACAATCTTGAAAATTAATAATTTGCGTGGGACCTCAAATAGTTCAAAAACCTGTCGCCCTATCAAATATACCATGTGGTTATTTTGGATATCGGAGCTGTAATAAAATTTCGTATCTCAACATCATCACTTTGTGGACACTTGATTTAGCGACTGAGTTTGCGGCTATTTGTCGTGAATTTCCCATATCCCAAACCATATAGCCTGAGCAGCAGCTATATGTAAGTTTTTGAACTATTTGGAAAGCTAATCTTGAACATTGAATACTTCTTCGTGAACAAAATTGGTTGCTGTTCCCCCCCCCCCCCCCAGTTCTCTTGTTCTTGAATCTGCGACGTCATATAATGGCTTCTGCAATGCAAAAGGAAGATCTTGCCCAAACTGCACTAACCCAATCAACCCCAGAGGATGAACCGAAGAAAAGTATGTCGCCTGCAGCACCAACGCCTTCAACAACCAAGGATCGAGTCGACAAAAATGATGAACGAAGTGAGCGTTCCAACAAATCAGCCTACAAGTCAAAGGCGCCCAAAAGCGAAATCCTGACTCGATCCAAATCAAAGAAGATGGCTGGCTCTTCGACATTTCCTTCGGTCGCACCATCATCCCACCACTCAAGTACCTCCTGGCGTTCAACGTCAAGCCGGAGCAATTGGTCGAGATCATCTACAAGCAGCGCAAGGGCTCGCAAGGCAGCATTGGAAGCCAGAATCAAGTCGCAGAAACACATTGACGAATTGAAGCAGCAACAAATGCAGCAGCGCCTTCGCCTGGAAGAAAAACAGCTTAACCAAAGACGTCATGAAGAGGAAAGAGAGTTTCAACTGATGAAAGAAAGAGAGCATCAAGACATGATCTTCCAACAACAATTGGAACATGCTCATTTACAAGCCGAATTGGATCAGGTCGATGCGGAGCTAAGTAGTGAACTTTCTAATATTGGTTGTGCGGATAAACGTAAATGTGATACTAATGTGCTTACATTTGTTGCTAACGATAACGTCCCCCATGACCACCCCGAACAAAGCAAATCTACAGTGGTTGATATGGTCGGAAACGATGCGGGCGCTGCAATAAATATACCTAGCACTGCTAATGCCTCAAATAAGGCACTCACCAATTTGCATGATAATCGTGTGAAAAGTAACGTAATTAAATCAGGCCTCACTAGGAATGCTCGTAGTGGCATGCTCACTGATATTAACAAGCCCATGGATTTGAAACCTAAATTTGAAGTGCCGCTCGTGAAAACCGTGCCTGATAACGAATCGTTAATTTTAAGACCTGTGGTTGACGTGTCGAGTTCCGTTTCCGTACCAGTGGCAGTGCCTTGTACTTCGCCTAAAGTTAATGGCGATGCTAACGTAAATTGTGCTAAAATGGTCTCAAACCTTAACCCATATAGTAAGCCGTTTGAAACTAAGACATTTTATGTCCCTAAGGCTTCTAATACTAACGTGCTTGGTTCTAATGGTACTGGGAATACTAGAGTAATGTCTCAATTTAATTGTGATGCGTCAATACACCCAGGGGTTTACGTGCCCACACAAAGCGCTATGCAGACACCTACCTTGTCCGACAATGCTAATCCTATTAATCCAGCTAATGTTTTGGCACATTCCGACGATTCCCAACATAACTCATATTTTACTAAATTACCTACCCTTAAGGTAGAACCTCCGTTTTTCAATGGTAACCCAGCTGACTATTTTAGCTTCATTAAGGCCTTCGACGTCTTGATTGATCAGCAACTGACCGACTCGAATAGAAAGCTGTTCTTTTTGTTGCACTACACTAAGGATATAGCGCACTCTCTGATTAAGGGGTGTCAACATATGCAAACAGCAGAACGAGGTTATCAGGAAGCAAGAGGGTTGTTGCTGTCGTATTTTGGTCAGAGGCATAAGGTCATTGAAGCGTGCATTAGACCTATTGTTAAAGGACCAGCGCTTAGCGAGAATGACCATAGAAGCCTGATTAAGTTTTCAGCGGATTTTACCTCTTGTCTGATAACTCTGCAAGGAATGGATTGCTTGAATCGGATGGACAACATGGATATGGTGACAAAAATTATGAATCGCCTGCCGCAACCCTGGATACCTGCCTGGAACCACGAGGTGGACCAAATATTGCACAAACAACACCGAGATATTAGTATCAATGATCTCGGTGATTTTGTGCGACAGAAGACTCGAGAGAGCACCAATCTTTCTCAAATACCCACCTCCTCCAAGTCGTACAGTAGTCAGGAAAACAGTACCAGCCGAAAAACGAAGAACTTTTCCACACAAGTAAAGAACAGCAAGGACACACACGCAGCCAAGTGTCTCATGTGTGAAAAGGAGCACTTCCTAAACCAATGCAAAAGGTTCCGAGACCTTAACTACCACGAGAGGATAGAGTTTGTCAGTCAACGCAAACTCTGCAGAGCCTGCCTAAAGGAAGGCCACTTTGCTAAGTTCTGCCGCCGCAAAAATGAGGCTTGCAAAAAGCGTGATTGTAAGCAGTTTCACACAACACTGCTGCATCCACCAGACGAAGATGAATCAAATCCTGCTAGCAAGCCCGTAAAGGATGGTGAGAACGAGAGTTCCAAGACACCTAAGCAAGTGGTTAAAAATGGACTCATCAATCTGCCGCAGATGGAACAAAGCCTGCTACCCGTAGTACCGGTGAAGATACGAAGAAAAGGGTCTGCTAAGTTAGTTGTCACCAAGGCTTTGTTGGACACTGGCAGCACACACTCCTTTGTCACTGAAGATCTTAGAAAAAGGCTAAAGATAGAAGACTGTGAGGAGGTCGGAATTCGCACCATCACGCTCAATAAAGATCAAGGACATCAAAAAACAAAGATTGTGTCTAATCTGGAAGTGACTGACATGGACGAAATCTGCTGCATTCCACTGAGCTCACTTTACTCCTGCAAGAAACTGCCAGTTAGCCATAAGGACATCCCAACTCAAGCTCATGCAGACCAGTACGCTGAATTTGAAGATGTCTACATCCCGGAAGTGAAATGCAAAGTTGGTCTATTAATTGGCAATAACAATCGAATGGTGATGCAACCGCAAGAGGTCATAAGAGAACCGTTTGGCAGCTATGCGATTCGTACACCTGTGGGATGGACATTGAATTGCGCAGGCGGTCGTTCGGATCACGTGACTAGCCTTTTTGTCAGGTCCTCATTCGACAGTCAGAACCACCCTATGTGCTCTCTCTGCACCGATATCATGGATTCCTTGGTAAACGGAAAGGAAGAGATGTCAGTCGATCAACAGCGATTCATGAAAGCCGTCAATGAATCTACCAAACAACTGGAGGATCACCATTACGAAATCGGACTCCCGATCAAGTATCCAAATCTCAAGCTACAAAACAACCGAGTTCAAGCACTGCAGAGAGCGAGTCATCTGAGGAAGAAATTCAGCAGGAATGATGGATTCTACAATGACTACAAAAGGTTCGTTAGCGACATGATAGACCAAGGTTACTGTGAGAGGGTTGAGAAGCCAGGGCCCGAAGGTAGAACATGGTTCTTACCGCATCACGGAGTTTACCACCCTGAAAAGCCAGGTAAGATCAGAGTGGTTTTCGACTGCTCAGCTCAGTTTAATGGGGTTAGTTTAAATGGTAACTTATTGCAGGGACCGGACCTCACAAATAGCTTACTGGGCGTTTTGATGAGATTTAGAAGGGAGCTAGTGGCAGTTCAGGCTGACATCAAGGCCATGTTCCATCAGGTAAGAATCCCGGTTGAAGATAGAGACCTGCTTCGTTTTATCTGGTGGAAAGATGGAAATATAGATGAAGAAATTGAAGAGTACAGAATGACCGTGTACCCCTTCGGAACCGTGAGTTCACCTAGCTGTGCCAATTTTGCTTTGAAGCGTGCAGCTTCCGATCACAAGCAAGAATTTGACAAGAGAACTGTGGAAACAGTGAAGCGCGACTTCTACGTTGATGACTGCTTAACTTCAGCTCCCACGGTCGAAACAGCCATTAAACTGGTACATGAGCTTCGCGATCTGTTGGATAAAGGAGGTTTTTGCTTGAACAAATGGATAAGCAGTAGTCGAGAGGTCATGGGTTCGATCCCTAAGTCAGAGTGGTCTAAGGAAGCTTTAGATTTGGATTTAGCTAGTGATGAGCTACCCACAGAAAGAGCTTTAGGCCTGCAATGGAACGTGGAAAAAGATTCATTGACATTTAAGGTTCAAAGAAGAGACAAGCCATGTACTAGAAGAGGGATTCTGTCAATGATAAACTCTGTGTTTGACCCACTGGGTTTTGGAGCAGTGGCAGTTTTACCCATAAAAGTATTGCTACAAAAACTTTGCCGTGACAAGTTGGGCTGGGATGACCCGATTCCCCCAAATGAAAAGGGGAAGTGGTTAAACTGGCTCGAGCAACTTCCTAAATTGAAGCTCTTCACATTGCCAAGATGTTTCAAGCCTCCCAAATTTGGCAATATCGTTCACGCACAACTACATCACTTCGCAGACGCATCAGAGGGAGCATATGGATCGGCCACTTACTTGAGGATGATCAACAAAAACGGTGAAATCCACTGCTCCCTCATTTTTGGAAAAGGTCGACTAGCCCCTCTGAAACCACTAACCATTCCAAGATTGGAACTATGCGCTGCAGTGGTGGCCTCCCAGAATGACTTGATGATTCGCAGAGAACTACAAATGCCAGAGTTGGAAGTCCAATCCGTTTTCTGGACAGATAGCGTGACTGTTCTATGCTACCTAAACAATGAAAGCAAGTGCTTCCACACCTTCGTGGCCAATCGAATTCAGAGAATCGAGAACGTGTGTGACCCCTCACAGTGGCATTATGTTCCCTCCAAAGATAACCCAGCCGATCTACTTACACGTGGACTGACCATCGACGAATTTTTAAAATGTAATCGGTGGAAAATTGGACCAGCTGGAAAATTGGACCCACCGGACATATACCCCCGGACAAATACCCACCGGACAATTACCCCCCTTGCAAAATACCCCCTGGACATATACCCACCAGTTTTTTTTGTTTTGTTTAAGGGTTAGGGTTAGGGTTAGGGTTAGGGTTAGGATTAGGGTTAGGGTTAGGGTTAAGGTTAGGGTTAAGGTTAGGGTTAGGGTTAGGGTTAGGGTTAGGATTAGGGTTAGGGTTAGGGTTAGGGTTAGGGTTAGGGTTAGGGTTTTTCCTCACATTTCATCTTGTGGTGGGTATATGTCCAGGGGGTATTTTGCAAGGGGGGTAATTGTCCGGTGGGTATATGTCCGGTGGGTATTTGTCCGGTGGGTATTTGTCCGGGGGTATTTGTCCTAGAATCGACAGGTTGCAACCTTTATCTTTTGGGTGTTTTCAAAATATTCTTTCATTTGATGCGGAAAACAGCGGATCATAATTAATTTTTATTGCTTTCCGCATACGTAATATGTTCCATCACAATAAATATTTGGAGCTTGGGAACCGTTTCTTTTAAATGTAGCTGAGTGTCTGCGCTGCTTGTTTTACTTTAGAGATCACTATTCACTAACTCGGTTGTTTTAGACTACTCTGATTGATATAATTCTTTAAAATTATGAAATTGCTTGCATTGTTGTGGTTTGTTATTTGTGTAAGATGTCAGGAAGAAAGAACTAATGCTTGTAGAAAAGAGCCAACAGTTAATTGCAACTGTAATTGCAATTTCAGAGATGCTTCGATTCCCTCTTCACATCAAAGCAACAACTTGACACAAGACGATCCAACAAAGGTTGGTCCTTTTAGAAAAAGAGAGCAAAATATGTGTTCAAGTCTCATCATCTAGTTCTATACATCTATTCTATACATTATAGTTCTGTCTGTACTTACGTTAGCTGGTACATTAGGTACATTACGTTAGCTACACTTACGTTAGTCCTTAGAAGTTACTGGACGTGAACCTTGCCACGATTGATCACTGTCTCGAAATGAGTGTCATGAAGGAATTGGTAATACTATGGAAAAAAAGTCGTCCAGCTTTTAACTAGCACATTCCTAGCTGATAACAACCCAATCAAAAATAGGCATGGCATAAACAGGTTGGCCTTCTCATAATCAATCAAGGTACGTGGCTTGATGTTGCAGCGCTGTATAGGACCAGTCGTCTTGGTCTATTTCATGTCATTAAACAAGTCGATGCGGTTCCAAGTTATTGGGTTAGAAAATGTGCAACCCTTTATCCACTGCTAACTACTCGGTGCATTTATTTCCCATACAGTCAAACATCGTATTTGTCTGCTCTCAGATTATGAGCTTGTCACTAGCTCCTTTTGCTAGCCTTTAGTTTGACTGCTTGGTCTGCCTGCCACATAAAGATGGAGGCACCCAATTAAGCGTCTTGCTTAAGATCACAACAAGCTAGCTTGCCGGCTTGTTTTCCGCACTATCTCTTTTTTGCGGAGCGCCGAGCAGGAGAATAGCAAATACCGTTTATTTAAGTCTTTTGGTATGACTCGACTTGAAAAATGAATCCCAGGTCTACCGATTGCGAAGCGGTCGCTCTAACCACTACGTCATCGCGCCGGTTATTTTTCATCTCTGTAGCTATGAGTTGTAAACGGCAATGGAAGGCGTAGACTGTCTGTAAGCTCTTAGTTCTACTCTTGCATGTTGGTAATTTCAGCAAGGTTTTTGTTTGCTCTAGACGAACGGCCAAGACTATCTGTCTCACGAATATCACTAAGCATTTCTTCTCAAGGTTGCACTGAAAAACATCTGATCACACCTAATCTGAATAGATTATCGCTTGCGCCGGATTTTTTCTTAAAAATAGTTCTTAAATATCTACGATATCACTTTGATTACAATTTGTAACTAATTTTAGACTGATAAACAAAATGATTTTTGTTTTGATGAGAATGTTTTAAGTTTATGCATTTCTAATATTTGAATAGAAATAAAAAAAAACAAGGCCCTGGTGAAATTGTATCTTTAAATAAAACTTAACTTTAGCTATTTTAATTAAAAAATAATTTAAGAACCTTATCGAGATCATGGTTAAACTTAAGGCGAGGTAAGGGTCATTTCAACTCTTCACTAGATAAGCTTATACAGGAACAGAGCGCGTAAAACATATTGAAAATTTGAAAGAGCTTGTTGGAAAGCATAAGAATCCTTCTATGTGAAACCACTTTGTATTCCAAAAACACTCCTCCCTTACTTTGAATTTGGTGGTGCCACCGTAGGCTATTAAGTAATAGAGACGTCGGAATGATGAGAATAGACATTATGCCTAATCTGTTTTTGACTCGAACCTCTTTCAAAGTTCGCACGATTTTAAAACGAGAATTAGCTGTGCAGAAAACTCATCAAGCTTTCATTACTATTTTAACCGCTGCAGCTCGGATAAATTTGGTGTTGAGAGTTGAACTGATAATCATAATCCCAATGCTACGCTGGAGATCTTAAGGAAACGACAATAGATCCAACTAGTTGCTTGCAGAGTACTTCCTAAAACTAGAAGATCAGCACGTTTAAGCCCGAATATCATAATGCTTGCAAAAGGAAAGTGAATTTACCAATCGCAAGGCCGGAAGGTAAAATGAAAAATGAAGCCAAAACAAATATATATATAAAAAGATACAGTGGAATCAGAAAATTATGCATGTGGTGTTCGATCACTTTAATGTGTTTACCAAAAACTAAAAATAAACCAACTACTTTATGCAATTGTACAAAAACAAAGTCACAAGCTTAGGTTTTGAACATAAGCATTTCTTTTCACATTGTTTATTCAACCGGGCGGGTAGTTTACTGGGAGCAAAGCTTCGGCCATTATGCCACCGATAAAGAATGCTTTCCTGGTCAAAACTGTATAAAAAATTACTCGTGCATTTGCTTACATAGAATTTAATCTACCCCCAAGGTATCAAAAACTTTTTGCTATCTCCAATTGGTCATAAAATGTTATCTCTTCAGCTGGTTTGAAAATTTCTTTCATTGCTTCAACACATCTCTCACAAATAAAATGTTCAACTCTGCCAGAGTTGAAGTCACTCTCTTTACTTTGGCACATCTACCATGCACCCGTTTATCATATTTTGTGTGCAGCACTAAATTTGCAATAACCCTCTTGCCGCACTTGGCATGGATCAACTTTGCTCTAAAGTATTTTTTCTCTCGAACCACTCATCATCACTTTGGTCTTCCTGAAATTAACCTTCAATTGCTTGGTCTCAAACGCCTTTTTTCATTGAAAAACTTTTCTCTCAAATTCTCCTTACTTCCACTTATTAAAACCGAGTCATATGCATACAAATTTTGTTCATTAAACTTTTTCTTGCATTCTCCATGATTTCATCTACCACAATTGCAAAAAAGCAGCGACGACAACACAGATCCTTGATTTACACCAAGTTGTACCAAAAATTCTTCATAACTCACTTTGACTTTTGTCTTGACCTCGCGATAGAAACTCATCACCGTTCTTGCAATTACTTTTAGAAAACCCTTCTTTTTCATCTTTTTGAAACTCTATCAAATCTGTTCTTAATATCCACATAACACATACCCTTTTTGACTCTCTCTTTATCTCTATATTCTTTTGGAATTCCTCTTACAACAAATAATGCAGCTGTTATTCCTCTGACGGGTATAAAATAAAAGCGTATTTCATCAACATTTATTAACTCTCGATTTCTTCTTTCCACCACCCTTGCAACAATCGTCATAGCATGCTCCAACAACTTATGCTTAACGTCAAAAAGAGCCCAATTCAGAAAAAACATTTTTCAGACTTAATTCCTTGCTCAAAAACACAAAATTACAGTGTTCAAACAACACTGCTTAAGTATGATCTAACTTTGCAAAACTGCAAAATCTTCCTGTAAAGTTAGGCCACTGTTAGGTGTTACTTTCTTACTGCACATCCAACTTGCTTTCGAGGGGTAGGTCAAATAAAAAAGAAAAATCTTGAAGTCAGAAAGTAGGACGCTCAAAGTAAATAAATAGCACAATCTTTATAATTTTGATACCCGGCTTAGGACAGCTTTTTACGTCTATGAGTACATCATGTCATGAAAAATATGTAGTCGGTAGGTAGACTGAAGTGCTTGAGTGGCACCGATATCAAACGATGACCGGATTTTTCACCTTTTGGGTTAATCATAATACGTTCCTGCTTTCACATTAGTAGTCAAAAATTTTGCGGTATTAGTTAATTTTGTATGAAACAGCATTATAATGTTATTATTGGTGGTGGATTAAGGATTTTTGAAAACCCGAGGCAAAAGCTCCCTTCTGCCCCACTTCTCAGTGAAGACCTTTTTGTTTTTGGAGATTACTACTATTTCAAAGGGCTGAAAATAGCTTATCGAGCATGTCTGAAAAAAGAGCCCCTAAAAAAGAGGGTCCAAGGTACCTACCTCACCGTAAATTCATCACTGGTTTCTACGAATCATGCCGAAACAGAACTAAATTTGTAGCATTCAAAAAATAAAAAAGTATGTTGAAATAAATCGCTTATTGCTAAGTTATGTTTGAACTAATAATTGCTTTCCTTCATCAAAAAATGAAGATTTTGTAAAATCTATCTATAAATTTCGATCGTGACATCACCAACCTTCTTGTAAAACTTACCCTAGATCAATAATCAATTGCGTCTCGATTTATTTTTGCATGCCCAATAGTTTTGGAGTAGCAAAAAGATATGCAGGTACTCACAGACAAAACTTTGCACGTATCTATTGGTCTAGATGGGCGGTAATTAGATTTTTAAACCAAATAAACTCTAATCCAAAAATAACAGCCAAGCAACTTGGTGAAAACATACTGCGAACGTTTCGGCCCTCAACTGGTGCCATTTTCAACGCAAATAATGTACCTCAAACAGGTTGACTAGCAACTACGCCATATTGACAAAAAAAAGATTTTTTTTATTTCTTTTAAGATTTTTTATATTTTTTTTTATGTAGTTTTGTGGAATCATCTTTGGAAATCATTGGCATGGTAACTGTGTCTGTAGAGGTATGCAGAACAGACATCTAACCCAATACTAACTGTGTTCAAAAAAAGTATAAACCTACATAGATGTAGCTTTCTAGTTGTGAATAAATACTGATGATATTCTCAATGCAAAGCAGTTACTCAACACCACCTTAGTACAGCATTGGCAAAAAGTCGTTTCGTTTGGAATTCGATTCTAGGATATGCATAAGCCATCGCGTGATTAACACGGAAATCAATATGTTTCAAAGAAAAGTTTTTCCAACCAAAACTTTGCCTTAGACCAATTCTCGACAAAAACAAGCCGAAAATCTTTGCAAATTTTGAAAGATCAAAAACGCCATGGCTTAATTAATATATTTAACAAGAATCAGTTGGGTAACCGGGGCAATGACTTAGTGGTTAGAGTATCCGCTTCGCAGTTGATAAACCAAAGGTTCATTTTTCAAGTCAAGTCATATCAAAAGACCATAAAAATGGTATTCGCAGCTTTCCTGCTTGGCGCTCAGTACAAAAAGGGATAGTGTGAAGAACAAGGCAGCAAGCTAATTTGTGGTGTCTTTGGGCAAGAAAGTTAATTGGATGTCTCCAACTTTATGTGGCTGACAGATGGCCGGGCCAAGCAGTCTACCAGTCGTGGTGGCCCAGTATAACTGAAAACTCGAAAAAAAGTTCTGATAAAAAGCTCATAATCTGAGATGCTTCTACAAAAATCAAAGATCTTACCCATACAAAAAAGAAGTTGGGTAACTTTAAATAACTCCAATGTCAAAGCTTTCCTCTGACATTTTTAAAGGAAATATCAAACTTTTTCTGGTTTATTTTTCATTCTAAAAACTGGCAAGGCAAAGATAATGACGCCGCAATTTAGCTTCACTGCTTAAGACCTGTTTGTAGTCTTCTCTTGGGCAAGCGTTCCTTGGTTTCAAACTACGAGCGCACTTTTGATAAAATGATTACTGGTAGGAATCTATGTGACGTTACAAATTGCCTTTCCCAAGAGATATCATAGCATACATTGGTTGAAATTATTCATGATCATTTGATTATTGTTGCCAAAAAATCAGAGCTTCAATTTGCTCGCGCAGGTAGACGATATAAATGCTATAATGAGATTAAAAGTGAAAAAAATCAGCGTAAAAAACTGGTATTTGTTTTATATTTGTCAGGAAGGATCAGAAGGACTTAACTGCGCATGTGCTAAATCGCTGAAAAAAGATCTTGCCTACATTAAAAAGAAACTTACGCCATCAGAAGTAAAGTTGGATTCCGTCGGTCAAGAACTTGCTGATATCAAAAGAAAACTAGGCAAGCATTCTACTTATAAGTGTGTGTCTGAGTTAACTTCTTCAAAAATGCTGGGCGTGCAAGAGAAAAATTTAGCATAAATAATAACTACTTTGGGGAGAGTAAACCAAAAAGAATAATAGCGATAAAGATATTCTTTATGGCACAAAATTTGGTCGGTGGATTACCATTTAAGCCTAAAGTTTCGGTAATAACTGCATTTTGTGTGCCGGACTCCTGGTTTGACTACCAAATGATGTTTTTTATCCTGGCTTTAGTAAATGAAAAGTGACATAATCCTTTTTTTTTTACCCTGGTTGCACCTATGCTGTGACCAAGTAACTTAAGCGCAAATAAAGATTTAAGGTCATAAAAGCAATTCAAAAAAGTCTCAAGTAACCTTATCACTTGGGCAACCAATTTTTGTCCCAAAAAATGAAATTTTGACTAAATATCTTATTAATTTTGACTTTTTGTTGACCAATAATTTCATGTATTTGCAACTCAGCAATATCCAAAGCCTTATTACAAACCAAACCCTTAGGTAAAAAAAAGCCTTCTTGTTTCTGATGAAATGAAACCAAAACAAAAACATGAAGACTCAGGCACACTAAAGGCAAGAAACAGAAAATAAAAGTTGCCTGAAAAAGAACAAGAAAAAAATATACAGTATCTTTCACTATTCTGAAGTCACGGAAAGGATTCTGCAGTGCTGTATCTCAACATCACGTAGTGCTTCACGTTATCGCTTTTTAAGTTCCTGCCTCTCACCGGTAGTTTGCCTAAAACAGAGAAGTTTGTCTCTACTGACGCAGAGGTTGCTTGAGAATTTCTTTGCAGACTGCACAAATGTGGCAAAATATCACCTCGTCCCACTTTTAAAATAAACTCGATGTCATTCCTTGACATTTCTTCTTAATTATATCTTCCAATTTGGCAGCCATCAACACCAAAGTCAAGGGACATCATTTCTTGGGAAGTTTCTCGAATGGTGTAACGGCTGTCTTGTATCGTCTGAATCATATAAACCAGTGAACTGTACTGCTCCTCTATTTCTACAAACATAGTAAATTAGTTGGGAGATTTTACAGCCTCTTGAGCACACCGCCCAAGGACACCTTCATCATGGAAACATTTCAGAGTATTTCTTACTTCAAGGAGATTTCTTGAGAAATAGAAAGCAGCTTTTAACCAGCTGCCCTATTTTGTTACAACTGGCTGTGGAGGTTGCCCAGTGGAAGTAAAAAAAGTTTTTCGTGACCTACTTTTAATGGTCACTTCTTTCACCGTGGCAACCACCTCATCAACAGCAGGGTAGTTATTTCTCATTTTTATTGCACAATCATGTAGAAGATGAGCCATGCATTTGACATGGAAGAGCTTGGAATAGTCCTATAGCTTTTTTTAACAGGTCTCCAGCAACAGTCATAAATCTCGCTGCGTTTGCTAACAATCAGTAAAACTTTTTGTGCAACACCAAAAGAGTAAAATGCATCGTCAATTTCTCGAGTTTTGATGTCACTGTTCATAGGCCGTGAAAAAGTCTTGCAGTTGAATACCAACGTTTTTCCAGGAGCTGCAAATTTACCAACTGAAATATTCAAATACTGCTTGCCATTTATATTACTTTCATCGACAACCATAAACATTTTTTGGTCTTTCAAATAATCTTTTAATCGTAATGCTTTTTCTTTATCTGACATCTCGACTTTCGAATAGCATTTTCGCTTGGAAGGTAATGGTTTACTAAACTCTTAAAACAAAGATGGCAGATGGCTATTTCTCAATTCGAGCAGTGGTATGTCAGCACAAAGAAACGCTTGGTAATTTTTTTTAGCAAAATCCGGTATAGGAATGTCTGCGTACTTGCCTTTTCATGTAAGAAGCCTCTACGGCGTTTTGCCTTGCCACAGTGCAAATCTACCTCAAAGCTTTGGTTACATTTCATTGTGGAGTTAGAGACTTTGCAAAATAGTTCATCTTTAGCTGTTGAGATAAAATCAGAAACATATTCATGCATTACAGGACAAACTTTGGAAAAATATAATCGCTTATCCTTAGACATGATACCTAAAAGCAAACGAAAACATCAGTAAGCTTAAACTCAATACTATGTGCATAATGGCTTGAGCATTTAACAAGCCAAGAAGAAAGGCCACATTACCCGCCTTCTACACCTAGGCTACTTATTATTCAAGCGTTCATCAGTGGGCAATACAAAACTACTGCAACAATGGACCAACTGAGGGGTGAGACTTGTTAAAACAACGGTGGTAAAGCAACTAATCCTAACTGCAAAATCTAGCCTAGCATAAATTGCCTAAATTATTCGTGAGTCGTAACGCTTACATAACACCGTGTAACACAAAATTTGTCCTTGGGTTAAAACTATTCTTTTCTGATTTAATATCACCTATATCGATATAAATGAGCATTGAAAAAGTTCAAACTTCGGTTCTGACTTCAGGAGATCAAGTTATTGGATTTTTTTTGCTAATTTTCCTTTTTTTAAGCGTTTTCTCCCACCAGATCTTTTTAAATAAATGAAATTATGCTAAGTCTAATTTTACTTGCTGCTGTCTGCATTGTCATGATTAAACAATAATGACTTACGTGGTTTTTAGATTCTGTTTCTGAAAAATCACACAAACAAGAAGAAAACGTGTATGGAAGATCTTTTTAAAGAAGCAATGATTCAAAATCCTGGTGATACAGGCCTTTGGTCAAAATTGTTACAGAGCATACATCGTCACTTTAAAGCACTCAAAACTTATAGTTTAGGTTAATTAAAAAGAAATCTTTTTCCGAGACTGGCGATGATAAGTCAGTTTACTCTCACGCAAAAGATTCCATATGTAGTCTCCCATCATACTTTCATTGTATTGTCCTTTATATCGTTCCTCAAAAGACCTGACATCCTGGTGAAATCTTTCACCTTGCTCTTCTGAGTAGTCTCCCATGTTATCTTTGAATTCATCAAGATGAGCGTGTAGTACATGTACTTTCAGCGACATCCTGCAGCCCATCTTTTGATATGCATCCACAAGCTCTCTGTAGTTCTTTGCTTTGTGATTGCCCAGGAACCCATTGACTACAGACACGAAACACGTCCAAGCTGTCCGCTCAACCTCAGACAACATCTCAGGAAAATCGACGGAATTAATCAGTCGTTTCACTTCAGGTCCCACAAACACTCTAGCTTTGATTTTTGTCTCTGACAGTTTTGGAAACAGCTCTTGAATGTAGTTGAATGCCTCACCCTCTGCGTTGAGTTGTTTAACAAACTGCTTGATTAGACCCAATTTAGTGTGCAGAGGTGGCATCAGTATTTTCGTTGCATCTACTAGTGGTTGTTGCTTCACGTTGTAAGTTCCAATCTCGTAGCTGGTTTTTAATGGCCAGTTCCTCTTGTTGTAGTGAAGAGCTGTATTTCTGCTATTCCAGAGACAGAGATAGCATTGGAACTTGGTATAACCACCCTAAAGTCCCACCAAGAAAGCCACCATCTTAAAATCACCAATGACCTCCCACTTTTAGTGGTCGTACTTTAATGCGCTCAAGAGGATTTTGATGTTCTGATACTCTTCCTTCATGTGAACTGAATGAGCTAAAGGAATGGAAGTACACTTGTTCGTATTGTGCAGCAAAACAGCTTTGAGGCTTCTAGATGAGCTGTCGATGAAGAGCCTCCACTCACAGGGATTGCAAGAAATGACCATAGCCTGGAAGAGCCCTTCTATATCATGGCAGTAACATAACCCATCCTTGAATGTGTAGAACACCGAGAAGCCGCAATGTCGCTTTCTCTGTGAAGTAATTCGAACACTGTCATCCAGCAAGTCCCATTGCTTCAGTCTGGAAATAAGTAGCTCAGCATTCGACTTTGTCAATGACAGTTCCTTGACAAGATTATTAATATCTTCTTGGTTGGGGTAGTAGGGAAACCTTTTACCAGCAACTCGGCGTTGAACACACATAGCAGAAGATTGTTCCGTTTCAGAATCTGTAGAGCTCATGTCTGCTATGGAAGATTCATCTCTCAAAGGTGGTTACGGCACAGGCAAGTCAGTCGTATTGTGGGGTACAGGTGCAATAGATGATGGAATGTCAGGGTACTTGATAGAAGGTGCATTTTTTTCCCTTCCGTTGTTTGCTTGGATCTACCATACAGAAGTAACAATCTGTTAGATGGTTTGAGGGCTCACACCAGACACGGGGGATAGCAAAAGGCATTGCCCTTTTCTCTCTCCTAAACCAGCCCTCTAAAGTACGACGGCAGTATTCACATATGACGTGTGGTGCCCAACGTTTATCTTGGTCACCAACTGGCATGCCAAAGTAAGCATGATAGGCTTCTTTAGCACGGATAGAGCTTTCCAGGCAGTGCTTTTTTGCTCTTTTTGCAAAGAATTCACCACAGACATAGCAGAAAGAATCTGCTGAGTACTTGCAACCACGGCCAGACATAGCACACTACTAACAATGGTGATAAAGCTACATGTCATGAAAGTTTGCTTTCACGATACTATCTACACAATCAGACCCACTATCTTGCTAAAAACCTCAAAATACGTTTGAAACTAAACAGGCTATTGCAGAAAAACAAACTGTGTTGGTCTGCAAAGAAGCAAACTTGACTAACCCGCCCGTATGACATGCTGCTGTAAGAAATGTCAGTCTGGTTTGTTACGTCACAAAAGCGAAACAGTAAGTCCTCAATTTGCTGGCGGTATTAAATTGTTACGTAATTATACCCATTATTAAGTAACTATTGCTAGAAGTAAATTTTCTACCTAATCTGCATTCTTATTTTTACGACAAGTAGGAAAAAATTCAAACTAATGGGAGGAACACAAACCCAAAGTTAGGATGGTATAATAAAGATTTTTCGTGGTTTTACAGCATAAACAAACAGGTTATAGCAATTATTTCTCAAGGACAAAGAAAAAAAAATTTTTGTTACATGGTGTAATCAATGTCTATTGTAACTTTACTAACATGTCAAAAAAGAGAAAAAAATGCGCTAAAAGAAAAATTTTGACCAAAGGCTGAATTTTGACTTGTTTTGGACCTAATAACTTTGAAACCTCTTATCGCATTGACGTGAAATTAAGTTTGCATACATTTTGTAAACTTTAAAACAAGACAGAAAAAAATTTGACTTCATTGACTTTTGGCTTCCCTTCTTATCACTTATCAGCTTATTCCTGGAAACGTATCAATCACTTAGGCGCCTAGTGCAACTTCAAAGTAGTTGCCTCTCCTTTCACCTAAAGAGAGCAACTGATAAAAATTAGTAAACTGATGGGCTGTTAAGCTGTAAAACCAGAATTGAACTTAAAAATAGTAAGGTCGGGATTAGAATCATAGTCAATGAATTCCACGTTTAAAAGTGAATCAAAAAAACGATAGACCTATCACTGTGTGATACTAAGGAGAATAATTTTGGATGAAAGTAGTTCACTAAGCCCATTGGAATCAGGAGCAAAATGCTTGTAGATTGCGTAGATATTCTTCCCATGGTAAAATCGGAAAACGGAGGTGCAATCAAGGAACTTGGTGTTGTAATAAACTTAAAATTTCAACAAGGAAGCACTGAGTCTTGGAATTAGCTTACTATAAAATAGCCTATTTCTGCAACTGCAAACACAAATGCCATCTTGAAGTCCATAACTGACTCTATCTTTGTTTCTTCCAATCCCTCCATCCCGTACTTATGGAAAAGAAAGAATAATGTTTTATGCAACGATAGAATAGTTGTGAGTTAGGCCAGTCTTGATTATAAATAGGATGATCAGAATTCAGGGCACAGAGGATTGTTTACCTATTCGCAACAACTTTACTTTATACTGCTCTTACAAATGTTCTTGTGATGAAGTTGAAGCAACGTTTTTCTCCGACATAACTGATGATTAGTTCTTCCCGGGGATGCTGGTGGATCCCGCTAGCTGTTTATAAGCACAAGTAGTGATTTGAAATGCAGATTTTTGATGAACTAAATTCCGCAACTTTACACACCCTATTTTGTGAGAAAACGATTCTATTATTTTATCAGCGCATGTAACTCTATACGAACATTTGTGCATGAGCAAGCCCCATGTTTAACTAAACTTGATATCCTTAGAGGTTCGAATGTAGGGCTGAGCTGGATATCTGGTAAGTATCGGGACATTTTGATGCTTTTTCTGGAGGACTTCAATTTCCATCACCCCCTCTGGAACTCAAAAGGTACTTCTGACCTCCGTGGGGAAAAAGTATTCAATTAGTTCATCTCCTCTGACATCCTTCCTCTTCATGACCCTGATATACCTACTCTTTCCATCGCTCCTCTGACAGTCGCTCCTTACCAGACATCTCCTTTGTTTCCTTCTCTCTCGCCCTCTCTTACTGCTGGGTGGTTCTTCAGGACCTGAATTCTATTAACCATTTCTCTTTCCGCGGTCTTTCGCCCCAGCAAACTTCCCCCTTTCTTCAATTTTCAGAAAGCTCGTTGGGATGACTTTGAATCTTATTGGCCTTCTGCAGAGGAATATTCGTCTCTTTCTCTTTCCTCTGCTGCTGCCCTCTTTACTTCTCTGACAGTGAATGCGGCTAAGTTTTTCATTCCTTTCGGCCGCATCAAACGCCATCCTAAAGCCTGGTGGTCTGCTAGAGTGGAAGGAGCGGTTAATGAAAGACGCAAGGCTATGGCTGCTGCTCATGGAAGTGATGAAGACAGTCAGGCTTACATCTCCGCTTCCCGACGTGGTTCGCCTGTCATCGCCAAAGCCAGGCTGAGGCATGGCAGTCGACTTGGCTTGGTCTTCTCTCTCGCCCAAATCTAACCCTAAATCTGTGTACTCTCTTCTTCGTTTTGTCGCTGGCTCTCCTTTTTCAGCTTCCTCTTCTCTTAACTTCCCCACTATTCCTCTTCCATGGAGTTGGCTTCGGTCTTCATCGATTACCCGAGCAAAAAACCCTGCGTAGCAGAGCCAGAGGCTACCTTTCCGAGCTCTGCCGAGCCACGTGCTCTGAGGAGTCTCACTCGTCTTTTTGCTTTCCCTTCTCCCTCGCTGAATTTCTTGCGGCTGCCTCTAACTTCTCATGGTCCACTGCCACTGGCCCAGACAAAGTTACCTATCCTATGTTGAAGCACCTTCCTCGCTCTGGTATGGATTTTCTTTTCCACATTTCAATCTTTCCTGGACTTTGCATTCCTTTCCTTTCATCTGGAAGACATCTTTTATTGTTCCCATCCACAAGATGGGAAAGCCTCTCAACTCTCCTGCTTCCTTCAGGCATATCTCTCTCATCCCCAGCGTCTCAAAGCTTTATGAATGCATCATTCTATCCCGTCTACTCTTCTTTCTGAAGTCTAATTCCATTCTCTCTCCCCGCCAGGCCGGTTTCCGCCCTGGACGGTCTAATCGAGATCAAATTTTGTTTCTTGCTCAGTTTATTTCGAATGGGTTTACCAAACCCAGGCCGTGCTCTCGTAAAATCCTCGCTACCATTGATTTCTCTACAGGTTTCCACTCTGTCTGGCATCCCGCCCTTTTCTACACATTTCTTTCGGATGGCCTCCCTCCTTGCTTTGCTCGTTGGACTCAATCTTTTCTTTCTGATAGGCGCGCTTGCGAGGTTTATCAAAATCATAAAAGTCGCTCCTTTCGAGTCCGTTAAGTTGTTCCGCAAGGATCCTTTCTTGGCCGTGTACTTTTCTCTCTTTTCATTAACGATCTTTCTGTTTTCCTGCCTTCTTCCGTCAGCTGCTCTCTTTATGCTGACGATCTTACCATTTGGTCATCCTGCCCATCGGTCCCCACTGCGGTGGAAGCAACACAACGAGCTCTGTTTCCATTTGGACGCTGGTGTCAATATTGGTGTCTTCCTCTCAATACGAGCAAATGTGAGGTCTCCTTCTCCTCGGTGGATCCCCACCAAGCTACCCTCTAGTCCAACTTCCTCTTATTCAACTCCTGTCTCCGCTTCAATCCCATTCCAACCTTTCTTGGAGTCACCTTCGACCACACTCTTTCCTTTTCTAAAGATGCTCTTCGCTGAAGGCCAAGTTCTTCCTTCCTCTCAAGACCTCACGCTGTATCTCTGCTTCCTCATAGGAACCCTCTAAGAAGGCCCTCTTTCTTCTGTATAAAGCGTTTCTTTGTCCCGTTCTCACTTATGCTTCACCCGGATGGTTTCCTTTCTTAAGAGTTACCAATTTCACCAAATTGGAATGCCTCCACCGGGCGGCTAGTCGCGACATCTCCGGTTGCCTCTCGTCCTCCCCTATCCCACTTCTTCTTTCTGAGGCGTCTCTACCTCCCCTACGAGTCACCATGACTCATTTCACTCTGCTATTCTACGAACGAGATCTTTGTCTCCCAACCTCCTTTACCACTTCAGGTTTGGCCAGACTTGAAGTGAAACCAAGACTCTGTAGATCTTCCAGGAGAGCTTTTGCGTCTATTCACCCGCTAATGCTTTCTTCTAAATCTTCCTGGGAGACTCTTCTGCTTGCCCTCCCTCACCTCCTTGGAGCCTGCCTCCCTTTTCTGTCTAGTCCACTTTTTCCTCCTCTTGCTTCCGCTCACCTTGACACTTTCCCATCCTACGTTGTGGTGCTTTGATCAGACGGCTCTGTTCCTTTTTCTTTTGGCAAAGGCGGCTCTGGCATACTTGCCAACTGCTCTCGCTGTGGCACTGAGGCCACTCTTTCCTTTTCAGCAAGCCCAGTATGTTCAGGTTTTTCCGCTGAAGCATGCGCCATTCTGTAAGCCCTTTACTGGTCTCGGCAGCACCAACAAGTCTGCAACTTCTTTTCTCTTCTTTTTCTCTCTTTTGCTATCAGACTTTCGTTCTGTCCTCTCCAATCTGCCTTCTCCTTCATCTTTTCATTTACCTCAAACTCTCTGGAAGATCTGGCATGAACTATTTTCTCCCTCCTCCTGATCTATCAAGCTGCAGTGGGTCCCCGATTATTTCTGAAACACCTGAAGTTAATTCAAACAGTAAGCTTTTCAAGACCATGCGACATAATTAAGTACCGCCCTGACACAACGTATTATGACGTCATAATACATACCGATTAAATTCTAATGCTTAGAATGCGTCATGCTTTTAGGTGTTTAGAAACACTGGCTGTGCGTTGTTGTTATTCATCTACTTTAGAGTCAGTCAGAAGAAAGGTTTTAAAAATTGAAAAGCGCCAGAACTACAAATGCTTGCCTAATAAAGCTTGATTACGCAAAGCAGTAACTGTTTTCCTTCTGGATAAACCTTTTAGCTCTTTGGCTAGCCTGGCTAGCTAGTTTTGCAGTAGCCAGCCCTTACAGTAGTTACAGTTATTTCAAACAGTTTTGAAAGCCTTTTCACCGTACAGTAGTTACCTAGTTACCAGTTAATAGCCTGTTGGCCTCTACCTAGTCACTAGTTCGGTACTGTGCAGAACCTGCAGCAGTAGCAGTACAGAGCTGCAGTATCAACATCGGCAAGTTTTGTAAAATCATACGTCTTGGTGCCATTGATGCCTGGTGCCTCTGGTGCCTTGTTGCATCAGATGACAAAAACTGTATTCCAGCAGCGAATGGTGGTACCGGCACTCCATAAAATTCAGATATCGAGCAAGAAATGATCATAGAGCAAGAAGAAGAATATGACTCCGATGAAAGTATTGAGGATGAGCCTGTGTCTCAAAATGTCAGTAGTATCTGGACAGCGAAGAATGAAACAGAATGGGGTAGCATACCATTACCAAGCACACAAACAAGATTTCGTAACATTCTACGTCAGAGGAGTCGACCTTCAGTAACCAGTAATCTGTTTACACCAGATGAGTTATTCAAGTCAATAACGAGACCAGAGGTTTATGACATCATATTACAAGAAACAAATCGAAAGGGTAAAAAAGTGTGAGATGTTTTCAACCATGATCTGCTGAAAATGTTTCCTCCTGCTTCCGGACGGCCACCATTACAAACTTTCCAGCCATTTAATGAAGCTGAGCTGCTCGCATTTATTGGCATTCTGATTGCTGCTGGAGTACAAAGAAGATCTGGTAGAAAGAGGATCTGGATCAAAGAGGATCTGGACGATATGTGGAATGGTGATGGTTTACCTCTTATACGTGCAGCTATGTCTCGCAAGCGGTTCAAAATGATGCTTGGATTTATTAGATCTGACAACAAAAACACCCGCGCAGAACGCACGCAAACAGATAAGGCCGGTCCAATACGAGACATATGGATTATGTTCAATAGAAATTTGGAAAAAGCCTGCAAACCTTATGAATGCATCACCATCGACGAACAATTATTTTCATTTAGAGGCCATACTCTAATTAAACAGTACATGCCATCTAAACCTGCTATATATGGCATCAAGGTTTTCTGGGCTTGCGATGCATCAAACGCATACTCACTGCAAGGTAAGATTTACACTGGAAAACTAACAGATGGTCCCCGACAAGTAAACGTTGGCGAGCAAACGGTTCTCAACCTGGTCAGTTTGTATAAAGTTCTGGAAGAAATGCCACGACGGATAACTTTTTGACAACTATGGAATTAGCTAAGGTATTGACCTCCTGGATCATGACTTTAGTTGGTACAGTCAGAAAAAACAAAAGATTTCTGCCAAGCAACATGCCTACCAAGGAAAGGCTTGTTTATTCACTCAATTTCGCCTACCATCGTGAATCAACAGTCTGTTCATATGTGCCAAATAAGAAGAAAGCAGTCGTGCTTTTGTCATCTATGCACATCTCAAGAGAAGTTGAAGAAACACAATCAGCCAAGCCAGAGATAATAAAATACTACAACAAAACAAAAGGCGGTGTTGATACTATGGATAAAATGCTGCCCGAGTACACTGTAAAACGACGGACATTGCGGTGGCCGCTGGCATTTTTTTACCATATGATTGACGTCACTGGCTTGGCATGCTACGTCATCTATGGAGAACACAACGCAAGGTTTAGGGCAAAGGACTAACGAAGAAAGTTCCTGAAAGAGCTTGCCAATATGCTATGTATGCCCTCGATGGAAGCTTGTAGTAACAATCTGATGTTGATGAGGAACCATTTTTTTCGAGGCGCAATGGAAATGATGCTTGGACCACGAATTGTGAAGCTATGAAAGAATGCTGCTGTCGCTCGTACTCTTCATGGCAGTCGCGGACCCAATCCGATTGTTGGAAGGTTTTGTGTTTGCCGAGACAAGAAGAGAAAACAACGAAAAATCAGGAAAAGCTGTGTGGTTTGCGGGCAGCCTGTATGCAACAAACATTTAGTATCAAAAATAATGTGCTTTCCTAATGAAAATCAATAAACTATTTCTCCTCTGTTATTTCATGTTGTAAACAAATTGATTGATTTGCGCTGTTTTAATAAAACAACATTACCTTTAAAAAATCGTGATTAAGTATTTTTACATTTATTCCAAACTAAAGGTATATGTAGGTACAATTGTACCTATGCCGCCTGTTATGTGTGTAAGAAAAACTTTATCCAATGTACCAGGAACGCGTAAGCATATTTAGCTAAAAGTTTTCTGGAATAAACAGATGCAAGAATGTAGAGATGTTAGAAAATCCCAGGTATCTACGACTTGGAACAAAAAGTAATCGCTATTTAAAATTGCAAAAGTTACAATTGTACATATGTCACCGGACAAAAATTAATGTAAAAAATTTCGCTATTTTCTTATCCAAAATATACTTAAGATGTTTTTGGAGATAAACTTTTTGAAAGTAATAATTTTGCCCCCTTTCGTGTTAAAAACAACATGAAGTTTTCTTTTGTGAGGAGAAGTCAACTAAGGAAATACGGCACTGAGTGGATTAGTAATACTTTTTAAAGAGTCCTTTGCTTTTTTGCCTCTATGTCATTCATCTTTTGCCATTAGAACTTGAGTATCCGTTTGGAATTGTGATAATTCAATAACTTTCAGCAAGCAATTTTCTTGCCTTTTATTGACAAAGGATCAATCAGCTTCATTAAATTGCCTTCTTTTGGTGGTGATTGGTTTGATATTCTATTCTAAATAGTATAGTCGTTTGCAAGTGTTTACATTAGACTTCGCAGCCTTGCAACGACCAGGAGTTTGGATCACAAGTCTTTCTTGCCTTCCATCTCATTTGATAGTAATGTTTTTGTAGTTGTTTACAAGAATTGTCCATGGTATGCAGAATATGTAGAAGGACATCAAAGTTATTTCCCTTCTTTTATCCCAAAATTGGTTAAAAATTTTCCTATTGTATCATTGTGTAGAAAACTAATACCCCAAGTAACCCTGATAATATAACTAGGCTCTCTTTGGGCCACCCATAGAAAACTACCTCCAGCTTTGGTTGACTTTAATGCTGGATACTGCTCTTCTATTTAATATCGCAAGGTTAAGACTCGCCTTGCATACTTCATCTCCAAAGACGTCTTGCACAAAGTAACTGAATGTTGCGGTCCACACCATTAGTCTTTCTGCCAATACTTTTATGCATCTATTCTGCTAGGCTACGAAGCAAAGAAGCGACACCACGCCTGGCTATTCAGAAAATAAATGAACATTGGCTATAATGGCGACATGGAGCGAGACCTAGTGCAGCAAACTGAAAATCTCATCATATTGATCTGTTCTACACATACTGTACACATATTCACACACATGGTACCACACGGAACATACAAGTCAAATTATGCTCCATAATGATGCAGTATCACTGCTTAAAAGGTCCTTTCCAGGTGATGGCGGAAAAATTTAAACTTTTCAAACCAACACAATCCAACGTAACAAACGTTTACTTTAATAATTGAAATGTTCTCTGTTTAGACGCTTTGTTCAATGGTACAAAAATAATTGTGATATTCAAAAACATGTAGCCAATTTTCTTAATTTATGTTATTTAAAAAAGAGAAAATTTAACCTAACTTACCTTAATTTTATTTAAGTTTTTAGGATTGCTGGTAAAACTGGTATCACACGTTCCAACATATAACTTTGAATTCAGCTTCTAAGTAGTTTTATTGCAGTCAATTAAGTAGTCCGTCGTTAAATTATTTCAAATTTAGGGAAATTTAATGAAATACAAAGTTAACTCAGAAATTGAATAAAAATCTCAGTGGTATTTGCACAACTTTTGTTGTACTTGAAAAGAGCTTAACACATGTTAGAGTCCTAGAAGTTTTGGGCTGAGCTACTTTGGCTTCTTGCTCTCCTTTCAACAACTATGTTATTTTTGATCATTTCAACGATAAAGTGCTTTAAATGCTACAATTTATTGGCACTGATTTTCGCACATAACACTAAAACTGCTCATACTCCACCTGAAAAACGCTGGCGCACCAGTACTTGCACCGTACAAATATCTAAAATTGACAATCACACAATGCGATAAACCGATTTTATTCGAAAACACCAAAAAATTTAACTAAACAGTTTATAGAGTTATTTGATAATGTGTCACAAAGCTGTCTATCTCTGATTCAGAGGAGTGGGCGTCATGGAGTGGCTCTGCAGACGAAGAGCAAATGATTTTTTATGTCATTGCAGACTCGTTGATGGCTGACAAAGCGAATTCGTGATAGACAGATTTGACACCACAAGCTGCAGAAATATATTGTCGCAAGCAGTGGTGAAATTGCAGCATGGTTTTTCTTCTTTTGTCGTTTCTCTTCAAGACGAAGTCAGAGGACAATCTCAAAAGAAGAGACAAACTTATGTACAGGGTGTCTCCACTGTACTTGGTTACCGGCAAAGGCTGGCCACTGACTGTGATTGCCGTGACATGCTGATAGAGATTTTCTTTAACAGTCTTCATATCTTTTGTTTGCTGCTCTTTTGTTGCGGTGCCTAGAGTTATGTTCACAATAAGGAAATAACCTTTGGCAGATAGTTCTTTGGCATCACTCTTTTTAAAAACGCATCATTTTCAAGCGCACCAGAGAGTACACTTCTGTACTGTGGCCCAAGCTTCACAAATAACGTGTAAAAAGTCTAGAAAGTATAAAAGTTATTCAAAGTGCTTAGAAAAATTGAAAATAAGCTGTATCATTTCGAGGGTTGAAAACCAGAAAGGTATATGTCCAAAAGTACCAAATTTGAATTGTTGTTTTCATTGACATTTGAATCAGGTTACATCAATTAGAAAGCCTAATCTTTGTACAGAAACAGTTTTATGTCCATAACTTCAGTCATAGCATTTCAATTGAGAAAACCAGAAAGGTGCATGCCCAATTTTTTCAAAACGTTTCGTGGCAGAAGAGAACATGTCCAATTGTTACTGAAAACTTGAGCATTAGGCGAAAGGGAAAACTTTTTTTTTATTTCAACGTTGGGCATTTTCGTTTCGTTGGATCGAAGATTTTTTGTAAACCCCGTTTAGATCAAGTCCGCTCATGTGTGGCTGGTTGAAGCTAACCAAGGCCGTGGGTGAACTACAACTGACTGCTGATGCACATGTTGAAGATAGGAAGTTTTGTAGCGATGAATAACGGTAGAGCTGTAGAATAACGGTCTGAAGGTTTTCGAATTTAGCATAGTGAGATCAGCATTCATTTAAATATAATAGCCTAGTTTCCTTTAAATGTCAGATTAAACTACACAGTTACAGTTCCGGTAGATCCACAGATCCAAGCAAGGCTACATATCTTACTCAGTAGCCTATTCTGCTCACACTCGAGTTTTGTTTTCCTTTGTGGGATAATTGATTGTCTAGTACTTTATAGCATAAAAAACCCCAACTAGAGAGAAGCAACAAAATTCTGGCCGAGAAATGAAGAAGCTTCGATGTGAGTGAAATTTATTGGAAGACAGGTGATGTAGGTCTGCAACTGAATCCTTTTCTGTATGGTCCATTGTAACCTGGTCAGTGTTCAGAATGAAAAAAATTCATTTCATGGGTGGCGTAAAAAATTCTCGCTGTGTTTTGATCGAAAGTGTTTAAACAATTTAAATTTTTGGTTGAAATTTCAAAGATTTAAATCGGATCATTCTTTTATTTGCCAACTGACAAAAACTGATGGCTGATAGACCTAACAGTGCTTCCGGTAAGTAGTTGATTTTAGTTTTGCTTGATAGCTTTAAGTTTGAGTTTTTTAAATGTTGTGTTGACTAGCACAGGTAGCAGTTTATTAAAACTTGGAATTTTTTAAATACGATTTACTGATTGCATTGTAATAACGCATCGAATAGTTAGTGTCAAACTACAGTAGCTATGCAATTGCAGGGTTTCAAGTTCTTTTGTTGTGGGTTCGAGATCGTTGAGAATTCTCGTTTAATTATCAGATAGCCTATACTTTATAGCACCATAGGAACACAACATAAACATTTCAAATACCAATTGCTTTAATATTAAGACGTACTACCATATTCCACGAAGACAACATCCCACATTAAAAGTATTACCAAAGGGAAAAAGAAAACACACATAGCAAACACATTGTTTTTAGAAACTAAACGTTGGCATGAAATAGATTTTTTATATTTAATTTTAATTAATTATTTTTAATATTTAATTGGGTACACAAAATGTCGCTACACAATCAAGAGTTAAAATAATAATAAGTAACTGTCTACAATGCAGGCTATAGTGAGTTACATTAGTCTATTTATTACAACTCCTAAGAAAATATTTCTGGAAAGCCATTTTCTCTTACGTGACAACATGACTACAATTATCAATGCAATTGATCTATTTACCAGTACAAAATTTGTACTGGTTGTGATAGATTTTGCAATTGTGGTAGATTTATTTGGTTTCAATATTACTTCTTGCTTTTTTGTTTCAGTAGCTAAACCATTTCTTGGGCTGACTAATTACTAGAAGACCTGTCTGATTTTGGCTATTCATATGTAGATTTAAATTACCATGCCAGTGATCATGATAGTGCAACCTGTGATTCATATGCACCTCATGCAAAACGCTGAAAAAACCTTTGCCTACTTGCACATGGTATTGTTACAAGAGTCGACATGGATTTTGGTTCAGAAGAAACTCTGATTGAAATCTCTAATGGACAGGCATCCAGCAAAGGAACTCGAAAAAGACAATCTGACCCTGATGCCTGGAAAGAAAATGTACGTAAAAATACAAAAAACAGAAGTAATCGTGACATCGATTTTCAGATGCAAGAAAGAGCACAAAGAAAATCACAAGTTTATGATTGCTCAAAATGTAGATTTAAGTGCAGTGAACATTTAAAAGAGGAAACGAGAACTGCTTTCTGTGAAGAATTTTGGCAACTAAGAGGTTATAAAAGACAAAAGGATATTTTATTGAGTAGTGTGATAAGCAATACTATTTAAAGCCAAAAACCTAGACGAGAAAAAAGTGTTATTAGTAAAACGCTGATGTGTAGTCATTTTCTCATGATGGCAAAGAAGTACGCGTTTGCAAGATTTTTTCTCAAGAGGTTGGATATCAGGCACACGGTTGTTGAAACTGCTCTTAAAGACCAGGGTAATACTGGAAGTTTTACTGGGCAGGATATGAGAGGTAAACATCCCCCAGCAAATAAAACAAGCGAAGCTCGTATTGGTAGTGTGAAGCAACTTATTGAATTCTTTCCAACAGTTGAATCACATTATACTCGTAAAGATACTAAACGGCTATATCTTAATCAAAATCTGACAATTCAAAAAATGCATCGTTTGTGTCTAGATCAATGTGAAACATCTGATCTAAAAGTAGTGCCTCTCAACGAAAAGGTGTACAGAAACGTATTCTGTATTAATTATAACCTCTCTTTAAACTTAAGAAATATCAATGCGTCACATGTGTAAAATTTCACAAACTTACCAAACCTGCTAAAGAAGAGTTCAGATAAACTTTTCTTGATCTAATGAGCCCATAGCACTATCAAGCTTGCTATAAACTTGTTTATGCTTGTATTCTTGTCCACGTTCTGTCTGTAAAGCAATTAAACACACCCAACGAGTGCTGCATTATTTTTCTCGCGTGTGCTAAGTTTATGGCATGAAACAATGGTAAAATTTTTGTTAAAAATATTTGACGATTTTGATTAAAAACTATCGTTGACATTTGCATTTGACTACAGTACATTGTTTTGCGTTTATTGCTCCATCGAGTTATTTGAGGCAGCAAAAACCGGTCAGCTATATTTTTCGACAAAAGTTGACATCCAATTAGTAAACCTGTGATAAGATTATTGATTTCTACCAAAAACGTATATGTCCATTTTTTGTCACTAGATGTCGCCTGCTACATCGCAGTATTGATCGGAAGTTAACAAATTATTTTCTTTCACAAATGCGACATTAATTCCAAAGCACAATGCCAGGCAGCCATTGGCTGGTTCACAATAGAAAGTTAAAAAATAAAAAAATCGTATAAACATATTTTTCTCAAAATACCATATTTGGACATAAATCTTCCTTGTTTCCCTCGATTTAATATAAAAGCGAAAAAGACAACTGCAGCAGGGAATTTGTAGAATCTGCTCTTTACCGGGATATGTATTTTCACAAAAAGCTTTTACAAAGTTTGCAACCAGAAAAAAGCTTCATAACTTTTCTACAAATAAAAATTTTGTCGGCTGTTGTTTTGTCTACTTCATAAAAGCCAATTTACCGTACATATGCTTAAGCCAACTACAATTTATTTGTTTTTTGTTTTAACAGAAAGTCGTCGTCTTCGTATCACGTCTTGTAGCGATTATGTAAACCTAGGTAATGGAACTTCTAATGACAACGGAGAATATATAATTAATCCGGATCCAACTCAGGTCCCTCCTTTTCGTGTTTTTTGCAACTTTTCGGGAAATGTACCAGGTAACACTATAGAAAGCTTGTATATTTAATTAAAGACCTTTATTTTATGGTAATGGTTGTCTGTTAACACCAGAAAGATAACAACTTTTGCTGTCTGAAAATCATGGAGGGCGTTAGCCACCAGCACCTTTTTGTGTGGTGTTCGTAAGAGGTCAAATTAAAAAAAAGTTTTGCAATTATTGAAATTTTTGAAAATTAATCAAAAGTCATTAAACACAATTTCTATAATATACATTTGCGAAAGAGCCAGTGTTGGCAACCAGCTGCTTGAATTAAAGCACTGGTTCTCCACCGGTTGGCCACAGCACGTAAGTTGGGTGGGCCACAGACTTTTGTGTTACTTTAATAATGGGTTTGCAAGTCGAATGAGGTTGAGTAATAGTGGTTCATATGAACCGCCATACGGACCAGCACCCATGAATGGGAGGCGCAATGACCTTATTTTCCTTTGTAAATCAACTCCGATCGCGGACTGGCCATCCTCGGCATTGGTAGGCAATGAATCATTTTTTTTATTTTTTGGAGATCACCTCTGCTGCGATGAGTTCTGACGCTAATCCCAGCAACTTTGTCACCATCACATCACAGACGTAATCAAAGTGGGCCACGGTACACGGTACACGGAAAAAGTTGGCCACGGCAAGAAACCGGGCCACAAGGATTCGTGGCTCCTCAAAATGGGCGACGGCACGAAAAAGGTTGAGAGCCACTGAATTAGAGTCATGAGTCAGATCGCGAGTCAATCACTAATCTCGAATTTCGAGTGGAGTGATTTGTGCAAACATTTCGAGTCAAGTCGAAACGATTTTTATAATATTCCTACGATAATAGTCAATGTTAAGCTTTCTGTGGTATTGTAAATCGTATTGTAGCGGAGGGCTTGGGGTATTGGACCAGTGTATTTCTACAAGCACTGTAAACAACTACCCAAAACGCTTTTGGGTTTTGCGTAGTTACGTTTGACAACGATTGGTCATATCTAACGCCAAACCAAACTGAATTATCGCTACCGTCAAAGACTTTCGCCTCCTAACATAATTACTGGTTTTATCGTTATACAAAACTGTCATATTTTATGCGCTTGTAAAACGCAGCAAATAAACAATAATTGAAAACTACTCGTCTGTAACATCACTTTATCAATATTAAAATCTTTTTGTAGAAATTGTATAAGAATACCTTTCTGAAATACATGAATAAACGGGAGATTACATTTTTTTCTTTCTCATTCTTATTAGATTTTTTTGCAACCTAAAAAACTTAAAAAAGTGGCTTTACTTTTTTAAAAAGTAGCTTTATTCAGAGAAAGAAAATATAAACGGAAAACAGAGCAAATCCATTAAAAAAAATTTAAAGTTTGTTCAACTGGAGCTTAAAGTGTAATGCACGCACGTGAAATTTGTTGTTTTCTGACAAGAAATTTTTTTCTTTTGCTAGCAGCTTATAGAAAGCATTGACATTTTGGTTTTAGAAAGCACAAAACAAGTTTAATATTCATATTTTCGGCAGCAAAAAATGGTAAATATGTAGCAGAATTATGTCAAAAACATATGGAAATAAAAGTAGACCAAACAGACAAAAACTGACCTGAAATCAAGAAAAGTAGCTTATTGTGACTTTGTAACTTCGTTAATATTAATCCTAGGACTGTGAAATTTTGTTTCCAAACTTGTTTCCTTGTTCTCTGAAAGCAAAAAAGAACTTCATTGACTTTTGATCCGGATACTTAATAGGTTTGACATATTTAACTTGAAATCAAAGCTCCGTACTGCTAAATTTTATGATTTCAATAAAAGATAATTTTGAAACCACATATTTCCAACCTTTAGATTTTAATGGAACATGGAATTAAAATCTTTAAAATGACAATTTCTCAATAAATACATTTTGCAACTTATGACTTAGAACATATCTAATCTACTCAAGTCTCTTAAATTATGTTAGACAATGTCCGGGTAGCTCTTGATATGAATGACCAAAAGCCTATTTGCAGCATTCCTGTGACTACACATGACAGTAAATTATAATTTGTGTTATTTTACTTGAATATTTTAGTCTTCGTTTTTCAGCCTTCCCCTCTTACCCATTAAAGCGCTGCTCACTTCTGTTATTTTCTTTCTCTCAGCATTCCTCAAACTTTGTCAATAGCCACTCAAAAAGATTGAGAAATATATTATTGCAAGCATTCTTTGCATTTTGGACTAGAAACTGATTTTTCAAAATTTAAATGGTGTTGAAAAACACTGCTATATGCAACGTCTCATATAAAATTTCACTACTGGATTAATTCACTGGTCCAAATGTCAGAGTAACTGCCAAGTGGATAAACATTTACTGGAACTAGTCCATAGCTCATATTTTCAAACTTACGGAATTCATTGAAGTCTAAACTCTTTATTTAATTGACAAATACTTTAGTTGTTTTTACCAAGCGCAATTTTTCAATTTGGCTGAAGCTTGCTAGATGTTGCTAACAGCTTGATGAAATTGTAAGGTGCTATTAATAAAGTGCAACTTTTTCTGTTTAAAAACGAAGTGATCAGCCGAAAAGCATCAAATTGAACACTTTAAAATTTTTGTATGTAAAACTAATTAAAATTGTTTTTGTTGAAGTTTATTATGTGCTTTAGCTCAAAGAAATGCGGTTTTTAGAAATTCAATGCGCTATTTTACATAAGAACTTAATCAATAAAATTACTATACGATCTAGTATCTAAGAATTGCATATTACCATTTTCTGTGTTTCATATGAAGTAAGGTTTTACAACTGCTAACATTTTGTGAAACTTATAAATGCATTGCAATTATTTTTTATGTTTTATATCATACTAGCCTGCTCTTCCGGCGTTGCCCGCAGGGGCCCATTAGTAACGTTGGGGTTAAGTATCTTGTTTCAAATGGCTGTGCCGGCTGAAACCATCAGGCATTTGTATGAACACTAACGAAAAGTTAATGCTTTCTATACACTTTCATAAGTGGCGTACACTTAAAGTGATTATCTTGTTCTGTCAATCAAGACTGGTAATGCTCATAAAGAAAGAATGTTAACAATCATTAATACTTTTAAATAGTATAAAGAAAGGGAGAAGGGAAAATTAAAGCTGAGTCAAATGTGGTGGTGGAGGCCATGGTGGTTGATCTCACAATTACAGAAATAAACTATTTAGTAGTGAGCCTATTGTACCAATTGATGCGGCTCTTTGCTATTTATATTTGTGATATCAAGTTCTTTGGCTGCGGTATTTGCCTTGTTTTCGGCATGGCGACAAACGCAGTTATGCCTTTGTCGAAAGTCATTCACCATTGTTTAGTAGGCGTCGATCAGGCCAAATTATTTAAAACAAAATAGTTTCTTTAAATTCAGTTTTACATATTGGTAGTACGGTATTTCTTGAATAAATTCCACTTTTAAGTAGAAGCTTCCCTCGATTAGAAGCCGCACAAAATATTTGATTAATACGACCATGTGACTTATTTTACTATTGTGTTGTTGTTGTTGTTTACCCGACTCCTTCCGAGGAATGTGGGCATGGCGGAAGACCATGGAGCCCCAGAAGCCGGGCAACTCCCCAGGGTCTGGGCCAGAGGTCGTAGAGAGACAGAGAGTCAGCAAAGAGTGATCGGTGCAAAGAGTCCGTAGCTGGACAGTGCAGAATGAGATGAGAGGTGTCCTGGGACGAGTGTCCACAGGCGCTGCAGGAAGGATTCTCAATTCTGCGAATCCTAGAGAGATAAGAACTTAAAAGAAGGCTGTGTCCGTTGCAGCGAAGACGAGAAAGGACACAGCGAACATGACGAGGGAGCACAAGGTCCTCGGTGGAAATCGAGGTGTGTCAAAGAACTTCGATGAGACAGTACGCCTCCAGTCCAAGACAAGACGAGAGTGAATACGAGAGATAAGAGGAGAGAGACTACAAGGGATTGCGGAGGGCGCAAGTAGCGCACCCGTTTGGCCAGTTCATCAGCCGCGTCTTTCCCCGGGAGAAACGAGTGTCCGGGGACCCATTGTAATCTAATAGAACAGAAGAAGAGAAAACACAGTTCCTGCCGGGTCTGCCACAGAGTTTGAGATAAGAGGAAAGGTGGAGGAGAGGACAGGGTGGCGAGGACAGAACGAGAGTCAGATAGTAGGAAAAGAGAAGAGAAATGGCAGACTTGTTGGTGCTGCCGAGACCAGCAAAGAGCGTTTAGAATGGCGCAGGCTTCAGCGGAAAAACTGGAACAAACTGGGCCTGCCGAAAAGGAAAGAGTGGCCTCCGTGCCACATACAGAGCAGTTGGCAAGAACGCCGGAGCCGCCCTTGCCAAAAGGAAAAGGAACAGAGCCGTCTGTCCAGAGTACCAGATCATAAGGGGGGAGAGAGTCAAGATGGGCGAGAGCCGCACCTTGGCGAGAGTGAGGGGGATCAGAGCGAGAGCATGGAGAGGAAAGGGTGGACTCGACCGTGAACGAGGGCAGATTCCAAGGAGGACAGGGAGGGCAAGCAACAAGAGCCTCCCTCCCTAGAACAAGTAGAAGGAAGCATGAGCGGGTGAGTGGACGCAAAAGCTCTCTAAGAAGATCTGCAGTGTCTTGGCCTCACTCCTAGTCTGGCCAATCCTGAAATAGGAAAAGAGGTTGGGAGACGAAGAGCTCGGTCATATGATAAAAGAGTGAAATGAGTCAGGGTGACTTGTAGGGGAGGTAGAGAAGTCTCGCAGAGAAACAGAAGAATAGGGGAGGACGAGAGGCAGCCGGTGATGGCGCGACTGGCCGCTCGTTGGGGGCGTTCCAATTGGGTGATATTCATATCGCTTAGGAAAGGAAACCATAAGGGTGAAGCGTAAGTGAGAAGGGACTGAAGAAAAGCTTTATACAACAGAGAGAGGGACTCCTGAGAGGGCCCCATGAGGAAGCAGAAATGCAGCGTAAGGCCTTGAGACGTGGGAAGAACTTGGCCTTCCGCGAAGATACATGTTTAGAATAAGAAAGAGTGCGATTGAAGGTGACCCCAAGAAAAGTTGAAATGGGATTGAAACGGAGGCGGGATCCGAGTAAGAGGAAATTGGGTTGGAGGTTAGCTTGGTAGGGATCCACTGAGAAAAAGAAGGCCTCACATTTGCTCGGATTGAGAGGAAGACACCAGTATTCAGACCAGCACTCCAATCGAAACAGAGCTCCTTGTGTGGCCTCCACCACTGTGGGGACCGAGGGAGAGGAGGACCAAATGGCCAGATCGTCAGCGTATAGAAAGCAGCTAACGGAAGAAGGCAGAGAGGCCGGAAGATCATTAATGAAGAGAGAGAAAAAAACAGGGCCAAGAATGAATCCTTGCGGAACACCTCGACGGACTCGAAAGGAGCGGCTTTTGTGATTTTGATAAACCACGCAAGCGCGCCTGTCAGAAAGGAAAGATTGAATCCAACGAGCAAAGCAAGGAGGGAGGCCAGCTGAAATGAGTTTGTTAAAAAGGGCGGGATGCCAGACAGAGTCAAAAGCTTTAGAGAAATCGATAGTGGAAAGGATCGTCCGAGAGCCCGGCCTGGGTTTGGTAAACTCATCCGAAATGGACTGAGAAAGGTACAGAATTTGATCAAGTGTAGACCGTCCAGAGCGGAAACCGGCCTGGCGGGGAGAGAATGGGATTAGACTCCAGAAAAAAGAGTAGACGGGATAGAATGATGTGTTCAAAAAGCTTTGATACGCAGGTAAGAAAGATAGGCCGGAAGGAAGCAGGAGAGTCGAGAGGCTTTCCTATCTTGTGAATGGGAATAATAGAAGATGTCTTCCAGATGGAAGAAACGGAATGCGAAGACCAGGAAAGATTGAAGATGTGAAGAAGAAAATTCATGCCAGAGCGAGGAAGGTGCTTTAGCATGGGATAGTCAACTTTGTCTGGGCCAGTGGCGGTGGAGGAGGAAAGGTTGGAGGCAGCCGCAAGAAATTCAGCGGGAGAGAAAGGAGAGCAGAAGGACGAGTGAAACTCCACAGGGCACGTGGCTCGGCGGAGCTCAGTGAGGTAGCCTCTGGCTCTGCTACGCAGAGCCTTTGACTGAAAAATGGAAAAGTGCGATCTCAGGTAAGCGGCATAGACCGAAGCCGATTCCCTGGAAGAAGAACAGTTGGGGAAGTTAGGACAGAGGAAGAAAAACCAGCGACAGAACGAAGAAGAGAGTGTACAGATTTAGGGTGAGATTTGAGTGAAAGAGAAGAGCAAGTCGTCTGCCATGCCTCTGCCTTGGCCTTGGCAATGACTGACGAGGCGTGTCGAAAAGCGGAGATGTAAGCCTGGCGATCTTCATCACTTCTGTAAGCGGCAGCGAAAGCCTTGCGTCTTTCACTAACTGCACTTTCCACCCCAGCAGACCACCAAGCTTTAGGAGGGCGTTTGATGCGGCCGAAAGGAATAGAAGAGTTGGCCGCATTCAGTGCCAGAGAGTTAAAGAGAGCAGCTGCAGAGGAAAGAGAAAGAGACGAGTATTCCTTTGTAAGAAGACAGTTGGAGTCAAAGTAGGAGGCAAAACCATCCCAGCGAGCTTTCTGAAAGTTGAAGGAAGGGGGACGCTCGTTGGGGCGATAGGCCGGAGAGAGAGGGATAGATAGAAGAATTGGTAGATGGTCAGAACCCAGGTCCTGAAGCAACTCGCAGAATCAAGAAAAGGCAAGAGAGGAGGGGAAAAGGAGATGTCAGGAGAGGAGCGATGGAGAAGGGTTGGTGTGTCAGGGTCATTGAGGGGGAGGAGGTCTGAGGAAATGACCCAGTCGAATACTTCCTCCCCGCGGGGGTTGGAAGTACCTCTTGAGTCCCAGAGGGGATGATGGCAATTGAAGTCCCCCAGAATGAAGAGATTTCTGGAGAAGTGAAAAATGGAGGAAGAAAAGGAATCGGTTCTGCCATCTGTTGGGGAGGAGCAAATAGGGGGGTTACACATTAAGAAAAGAGAGCGAGGAGGAGTTGTTTAGAGAAATGTTGATCCCTACATAATCAGAGTAGGGATCAAGCGAAGAAAGAGTGGAGGTAGAAAGTTCACAAAAAGATAGACCCTGCCTGACGAAAATAACACCGCCGCCGCTAGCGCGCGTGGTATCAGAAGAGAGAATTCCAGACCAGGAATGGGTGCGATCAGAACGCAGAGCAGAGAATCCAGGAATCCGGAAAGAGGAAGAGGAGTTAAGATTGGATTCCTGAATGCAGATAAGGTCGACAGGATGGGACGAAAGAAAGTGAAGTAGTTGAATGCTCCTGGTTCGAAGACCTCCAGCATTCCATTGAAGAGCCCTGAGCGAGTCAGGGGAGGGAGTGGAGGCAGGAGGCGCAGAAGGACAGCCAGGATCAAGGGACGGTGGTGGGGGGCAGAGGGAGAATATATATAATGGGCAGATGGGGGATAAGAAGTTTGGAGACGAGAGTGGGGTGAGAGAGCACCGTTAGCAGAGGCGGGGCTAGATTGTACAGTGGAGGTATACATGTCGGAGGAGTCCGAGGAGGGGAGAGTCACAGTGATTCGGTAGGGGGAGCAGCTCCAAGAGTGAGAGCTGCCAAAAGCTCTGAATTCGGAGAGGAAAGGTTGTGAGCATCTTAGATGGACCCATTTGGAGCAAGCGCAGCATTGCATTGACTTGTCCGACCAGGTCACATTTCCAGTGCACAAAGAGCAAGGAAAAATGGGACCGAGGTTGGGATAAACGTTACCGCTCATCAAGAGAAGAAGGAGAGTGAGGAGACGAAGAAGGGCAAGACAAGGGCAGGAGAAAAGAAAAAGAGAAAAGAAGCGACTAATTTTAAGGAAGCTGTTTGCTGCCCTTCTGCGGTCGTTCAGGGGGCAGCATAGCGAAAAAATGAAGGGGAGTGCCCGGGGTAACTGGGACCCTCGGGAAGGCCAACAGCCATTTCGACCCAACCCAAACGGAGTCGGGGACCGCCCCACCACGTTGAGGTGGCTGTTGATTGGTGCAGATCTTACCATTGTCGCAAATATTATTTACAAACTGAACTTACGTAATGTTAATTCTCATTGAAATGCTGTGTCAAACAATGCGCAATATGGTGACATAAACAAAGACTTTTTTGCAAATTTTATTTTAATATTGAAAACACCAACGTCACACGTACTGTTTACGCATCGATTTCGTCATCATTATTGATGTCATTAATGTTGGCATTACTTCCTTTACAAGTATTAGCAAGCGAATTTTGTAAGCAGGAGATTTTTTCACCATTGTTCATTGTAATTTCACAAACATCAAGCAAATTTATCACAATTTATGTTGAAATTTTTTGCCAGGCCTTAGCAACTTATTGGATTTGCTACACATAGGTGAGTGCTTTGATATTTCGGTCTGAAGTATAATCAAATTCGTCTTTGCGAAAGCAGCCATCGTGAAATTCACGAAAGAATGATTTGGATGGTTTGTTGGTGAAATCATTGAGCGGTTGGAAGTGTTTTGTTTAGGCGCCAGGAATGACTGACATAACAGCGATATATAGCGTTAGTTGATTTTTTTTTTCGTCAGTAATGTGGCATTTAAACAAATCCTGCACGAGTATGCGTTCTGTGAAGGAAAATTTCGTCCAAACATTTTTATTTCCGATCCGAAAAGAGTTTTATTCATTCATCCGTTTGGCGTTGCTACCAGAATTACTAAACTAGAGGGACAGACGTTAGCTCTTTCTTAACTTTTTTGGCTGGAATCAGGACGTGTGGTTTTTTTATTGCCCCGTCAGCTTTGACAGCCAAAAACACAGTGAGATGCTTTTTCATGTTCTGTGCTTCTGCTGAGATTATAGAAAACTCTTTTTGACAATTTTGTTCCAAAAGTTTTGCTGCATCATATTTTTTTGGCACTGCTGCTGCTCGCCATGTCCAACATCGAAACTTTACGTCGCTTGTAAGGTGCCATAGTTTAGGCATTATCAAGCTTGATTATTTTCAAAATTATGTTTTGTTTTAACTTGAAGTGACGCCTGTAACCACTGGAGAAACTTTGTAAAGAGCATGGTAGTAACAAGCAATTACAGGCAATTATTTGGCATAGCTGTAACCACGAGTAAAATATAAGCTGTTGAAAGACATGCTGTTTGATCGAACGTCTTAGTAGTTACTCATTGGAATTTGGGTCACATTGCATTACGAAAAGATATTTACCCTCTGTATACTTGAAAAAATCTTGGTCAGCATTAGTAGACTGTTTTTATTCTGGTTATTCCCATCGCTTTTTGGTACATAAAAATATAAATACATTTCTCCCCTGTTCAAATTTTAGGTTAATTGTTTTTTTGAGGTAGCCTACTTAAAATAGAAAAAATTTATTTTACATTTTTTGCAATTCTCAAAGAAGTACTTAAAAATCGCTCACCGCTAATTAAGTCAATTTGGTTTACAAAGTCAAAGTTTTGTTTAAGGCGTCATGATGAAATAGGTTATTGAATGCAGAGGATTCTCAAATTATTGACGACGTCATTGACCAAGTAAGCCTATATTTTTTTGAATTTAATTAATTTATATTAAGGCATACAGGCTAACTGCAATCAGCTGAATAAAATACCACTTCCACGACCGGTTTCGTTCCTATTAGAACTCGTCAGGTGGACTCAGGTATTGAATCGACGATCACATGAATTGCTTCATGAGGTTTGTACCACTCCGCCATCGGTCCTTTCAACTTTCATCTTTCAACCGCATTCGAACACCAGCTCCTATAATTCGAATTATATTTTTTTGACTATTTATAAAGTTGACACAAAAAGATTGCCAAATAACGTCACAAATAATAATAAATCTTTTAAATAATTTATTTGAATTTGGGTAATCGCCATTTTATTTTAAATTGTTAACAATAGAGCTCATAAATGGGGCCAATATAACATTGATCAATTTCAATTTTTTTTATTTGTTTTCGTTAAGACTGGTAGAACAGAAACAAAAGTTTAAAATATTCACGGCACAAACACTCTAAATATTTGAATTAACTAGGAAACTTTTTGTTCGATTTTAAATGCAATGCTGTAGCAAAGTACAAACAACTCACTTGAGAATTTTAAGCTTCTTAGTAGCAGAGGGTTGTGAACTACTCTCCCGTTCGAAGCGATTAAGGACTTTTACTGCATTGTATTTCAAGCGTCAGCTGTATTTCATTGACCACACTTTCGTGCAATGACTATAAACATAAAAATAAGTTATATTTTATCTCATCTTTGAGTAATTTAACTTTTGCTATTTTCATATATTTTCGAATTAGTTATGTTAAAATGCATTGGTAATGCTTTCGCAAAGCTAGGTTTTTGCTTTCATTTTTGAAAACAAGTTTAGAAGTTAATTATGCTTGGGTCAGGGTGCTTTTCATTTGCTGCAACTCTCCAGCAGAGTATAGCTACTAGGCAATAGCCAGAAGCATCTTTTGGAAGCTAGGAAAAGACAATGATGACGATCTTTGACCGATACATAGAATATAAAGTTGTGTCTGTAGCTTTTGAAATTCTGTTTGACTTGTTTGGCATGGTGAGAGCAAACACTAAAAACGATCTCAAAATTTTTACAAATTTAAGGTGTTGAAAGCAGAAGCTAGTTGCATAACCATGATTTCAATAAGGAGAGAGCAGGGAGAATTACCTCTGAAAAAAACATTTTTTTTATACTAAATTATACAAAACTCATGCAAAGCAACAGTTCATATAGTAGTTACTAAAGGTGTTCAGCCCAGATGTGATGGAAAACGCTTTGTTATGACCATGAACTTAGCCAGAAACAAGATATTTTTGGAGAGGAGAAAAATACGTTTTACGGTCTTGAGCTTGTCAAATTTGCTAGACAACTTTTTTAGGAAATACTGATTTTCTGACACCAGTTTTGTCAATTTTTGCTACAAATTTCTTGGACGACTTTTTTTGAGGATCTAAATATTTTCTGATCCCCAATTTTGTCAATTTTTGCCCAAAATTTGTGGGATGACCCTTTTTTAAAAGTTCGACCAGCATAGCTGAAAAGAAATACATTTCTTGATTGGATTCAAAAAATTTTGGGGACCATACGCCCTCTTTCCCCCCTCTAGTTACACCTATGGTAAGGATGCGGCAGCAATGTGGTCAAAAAGTATCATAGTTTCATCATATTGCAGCTTAATACAAGTGAGCTCATTGCTGCTAAAACTAGGTTCATGGAAGACACTAACAAAAAATGGAAATGACGAAACTGAAAACACAAAAAAATAATTGCTGGGTAGGAAAAAAGGAGATGGAGAGAACTTACAAAAAAAAGCTGGTTAAAAATAAGTAGACCTTACTAAAAAGTTTTCCTCCTGGCATCCCGGTTTGAAAAGACGCAAAACTAGTAGACTGAATTGAACAAATAGGAGCCCACCAGACAAAATGTGGGGTAAAAGAATATTTAAATGCTTGCAAACAATTATCACCACTTTTTAACAGCGGTTGTTTCTGTAGGGCCGCGTGCGGCTCTCAATTTTTCTTTTTACGACTCTAGTATTGAGAAGGGAATAATTAATCTATTCATATGGTGAGAAAACTTTATTAAAAACTTATCAATAAAAATCAAGGCTAAATCACCATCTGAGTTCCACAACTTTTTCACAGACAAACACAGAATGATTTCAAGTGAAATTGACAATGAAAAACAGAAGAAAAACTAGAAGTGACTTGACAGGCAAGAGGTCTTACTTGATGGGAAAAGTGAACCAAAAAGAAATCTGGCATAAACTGTAACTTAAAAATTGAAAACAAATGTAGAAAAAAATTGTAAAACATTTAAAAAAAGGAAAGGGAAAAAGAATGGGAACTGACTCTTTGAACCGTTACTAACAGAAGTATGGTGTACTAAATATTACTACGAGCATTAATCAAGAATTTTTGAAACTCAGGAGCTCCAGAATAGCGTAAACCACTACCAAATTTACCAAACACAAATTCTTTACTACGTTTTTTATCTTTGGTATAAAATAAAAAACCTTAGAGTGGAAATAAACGTATAGAACTGACAAACTAACCTAGTTGAGAACTAATTTAGTATAGGCAACGAGGTAGATATTTTCTTCAAACGAGACAATGTAAAAACTTTTAAGGTACATTTTTTATTCTAGTTTCTCCAACAGTCCCAAAATTCATAATTAAAATCATGATGAAGCTTATCTACAGCTTTTGTTTCAAACTTGCACTGATTGTAGGTGCAAAAACTGCTTACTGTCCACGACAATGACTTCCTTTACATATTTGCACTGTCCCGTTCCCCACGTTTTGCAATGTTTACACAGATTACTTACCACTAGAAGTACAACCTACCTTAGTCGCGTCACTTTCTCACTAAAAAGATAAAAACCTTCTTAGAGATAATCAACGACTTTGCCTCAAAAAGAACAATCATTTTTTTCGCTAAATCTCGCTTTGAAGATTCTAAAATATGTTTTTATAAAGATTAGAATTAAAAAAATAAGCTACATTGTATTTTGATATTTATTTTTATCGTATTTTCACAATGGTGACTTGAATATTTTTTACAGAAACAATAATTCGACACAACACTATGGACGAGTTTGAATTTAGTGGATGTGAGGACCCACTCTGCTACAAAAAAAAAGTTGTGTACGACGCCACTTTGCCACAAATTGCAGCTCTCATTCAAAAATCGAAAAACTGTCGGCAGTTTCTTAAGGTAAAGGCCATCTTAAAATTTATACATAGTGCACCGTTTTTTTAAAAAATTTTGCGTTTAGAAAAAGCTAACTTAAAATTTTATACCTAACTGCGTATAGCCTAGGCTTTATAATAAAAAGCAAAATCAAAAAACGGAAACGTAATATTTTCGTGTTAAATGTTCAAGCAAAATGTAGCTTTCCCAAGTAATCTGACCGCCAGTAGTATCAAAGAATTTGCTACAACTTTAAAATTACTGTGTTTGCACCAGAATTTATTTCAATACTTTTCCAAACCGAGGGATTGAGATTATCCAGAAATGCAAGCATAATGTAGCTCAGTAAATTGTGGCCTAATATTAGTTCGTGAGAAAGCTATGTTAACGTCGTATTTTGACAGCATTTTTATAAAAATAGAGTTCTTGTTTCCTTAAAAATATTTGTCTTTCTTGCCAATGGTGTAAATTAGAAGCAAACGTTAGTGCGGGCCAAATGAAATATGTTGCATGACCATTTCTTGCGCGATCAATATTATATGATCTGAAATTTTTTTCGATTTCTACCTCCAATATGTTTGTACAATAGAAAAATGATCACCAGCATCATACGGTACCATACAGCAATCCATTACATCATGTCAATAACCCGCGACCGGTTTCGACCTTATTGGGTCTCATCAGGCGGGTGTAAAAAACACTCAATAATAAATATGCTAAAAAAAACAAATTTGCCATTGGGTGCAAAAAAAGAAAAATGCAATGCAAAACAATATGATACAACAATACCTATATCATGGGGGTCACATTCAAGGACACACACACATGACATGGACAACAAGTCACATCGGTAAGCCCTAAATAGGCTTCCTTTACATATTCCTTTACATATACATTTTTCTATTGTACTTTGATGCTGGAGGCAGATCCCTCTTGATAGGAGATCACCTTGAAAATTGCTGGCTAGCAACTAGCAACTCATGTATCCAATATGTTTGGTAACCTTTTGTGTGATTGACGTCTTAGAGTTGTAATAACTAAAACTCATCTTCATTAATTGATTGGAATCAAAAATTTGGTAAAATGAATCCTGTTGGCAGCCCAGCTTTGCCAATGCTTTATGATTGTTTTAGAGTCTCACTGGTTTACATTTCCCTCTATTTTGCAATTCCAAGACAATAAATTGACCATGTTTTCAAAACTTTATCTTTGTCACTCCCAGTTAAAAAGAAATTATTTTGCCAAAGAACGATTGTTTAGTATGGAGCTATTTGTGAGGTTAAATAAGATAGTTAACTTTCTCTTCTGTGTTATCTACTTTGGAGCAAAAGCTATAGTGCACTGGTTTGGTTACATAAAAAATGGAAATACCTAGGACAACTAATAAAAATAATGCTAAAAATTTGCATTTTGTACATACATGACAAAAAACAATAAGTTATTGGTTGCTTTTTTAGGAAGCTTTGACACAACACAGTTCTTAAAACAACTTTTATAAATACACGTTTCCTAAGTAATATAAACCACGTAAAATATTTCTCTCCCTTAGCACAAAAATATGCACTTAAAAACACCAAAAATTAAATATAGGTAAGCAAAAGCAAAACAGAAATAACTTGTGCTGTAGGCAGTGAAATATTTCATATAGCTTTGAAAAAAGCTGTTTGAGCCATAAGCTTTTCGTGACGCTCTCATCAGTGGCGGTATTGCATCAAATTGGAAGATCTAGAGCAGTGGTTCTTAAACTTTTTCAGTCGCGCCCCCCTTGACATTTGTCATTCATGCTCACGCCTCACCTAGCCTCAAAAATCAAATTCACGAAAAATAGAACAATAATTTATTTGCCACTATCCTGCTTAGTGTGAAGGATGCAACTGTTTTTGGGAAACTAGTCGTTTAACTCGAGGCTTTGTTGAAGACAACGCGCATCGAAGATCTGCTTCGCATTCCAGTTTGTTACGAAATTTTGTCTTCATGCTCACAAGTGCTGAAAATCCACTTTCACATAAATATGTCGATGAAAATAGAAGAAGGGTACGTATCGCCCCACTGCCCACATTCTTATATATATGCAAATATTTAGCCCAGAAATTGTTAAGAGACATTGCTTTAAAATCATCTTTAGCAGTGGAGTTGCACTTAATCTCGAAAAACTCTTCCTGCAGTTCTTCCGAAAGAATATCTTCTTTAATTCGAAAGGGATTTCTCGTCATCTTCCACTCTGTTAGTTCAACATTACCCAAGTCGGGAAAATAGCAGTCATATTCTTCTATCAAAATTTGGAGGTGGGATTCCACTTCTACCTTAAGTTCACCTTCCAGTTTGGCTTTGCTGTTCTCAAGTGCTATGTCCAAGGTAGGAAATGAGGCTGCATTTCCCCGTTGAACTCGGCGATGCCACAACCCAGCTTTGCTATGAATGTCCGTATCTCATCGTAATCTTTCATACGGTTCGTGTTCTTTCCTTGCAACAGTAGATTAAGGCAATTGAGAGCTTCAAAAATGTCAACAAGGTATGCGATTGCCAGTTGAAACTCTTGTAATTGGAATGGTAACAGGAGATCTTGTTTTCCCTGAGATTCAAGAAATATACTTACTTCATCTTTCAAACCGTAAACGCGAGCTAACATATTACCTTTTGATAGCCATCGAACATTTGTATGAAACAACAGATTTTCATGATTGGAATCCATGTGTTTACATAGCTGGAAAAATAACCGGGAATTGACAGCACTTGATTTGATAAAGTTAACAATTCGTATAATTGTGGCAAGTTTTTTCTTCATTGCAGCAGCTAAAGTCTTGGAGGCCAAAGTCTCTCGATGGATTACGCAGTGAGTTCCAACTGCGTCCGGATTTTTTTGCTTTACCCTGGTAATAAATCCACTCCGACACCCAAGCATCGCTGGTGCACCATCAGTGCAGACGCCAACAAGTTTCTCCCATTTCATGCCGTTTTTGTGAAAGTATGCATCAACAACTCTGAGCACATCTTCTGCCTTAGTGGTCGCTTCAAGCGATTTGCAGAATAGCATTTCTTCCTCAATTATAGCAGATCCAACAAAACGAACATAGACCATCAACTGTGACAATTGAGCTACGTCAGTCGTTTCGTCGCACTGAATGGCAAAACAAGGTGATGCGTGTATCTTTTGAAGAACTTGACATTCAATATCATTTGCAAGCTCATCGATTCGTGTCTTAATAGTGGAATCTGAAAGAGAAATCTTTGCTAACTTCTTGCTGTTGCTTTCCCCCAAAACAAGGCTACTTGCTTTCAACATGCATGGTTTTATCAAAGTTTCACCAATATTATGAGGTTTTTTCGCTTGAGCTATCATTTGAGGAATTTCAAAAGATGCTTCTACCAGCTCCGCAGATGATAAGTGGCTAAAATTCTCCGCACAAGCGATTTTCATTTTTTTAAAAGAATCCTTCTTGCTTTGAAAGAAAGCCAAGGGTTTCGTTTGATGAAGAGGATGTTTTGTTTGAAGATGACGCTTCAAACGATTTGGCCTCAAAGCATCATTGCTCATCTTTTCGAAATATATATATAACGCACTGTGGTACAACTTGACCATTCACTGCTGCATCAGAAAAACCATTTTGCAGATATTCTTCATTGTACTTCCTCTTTTTTGCACTCATTTTTATCACCGCAGCTAAATTAAATACCACTTATTTTTCAAAGGTCTAAAATTTGTAAATTATGGGGGATTAACAAGTTTGAAAAAGTTAGAATTAATCAACCTCAAAATAAAAAAACAAATAGAAAATATATTTCTCTTTAAGAAAGCATCATCAGTTCTTAAAAAAAGCGAACAAAAGTCACAACACTAAGAAAACTACTAATAAATCCTTGCAAAGAATTTTAACTGAAAACAACCAGGTACTGTCCACTCCACAACAACGTTAACAATGAATCTCGCTCGTGAACCTTCAAAAAGTTTGGAAAATACGGTTTAACGGCGTGGTAGAGAAAAAAACGAATAAATGAAAAAGTACAAAATCGACGTGCTAAGTGACATCTCCCGCGGAGAAAGGAAGGCGAAGCACATGGACTTCTACATAGTAGAAGTTACTATTTAGAAGTCTTTAGTGTTACTATTTAGAAGTGTTACTATATAGTGTTACTATTTAGAAGTCCATGGCAAAGCATATAACGATGTGTCCATGTAAATAAGACAGCGGAAATTAAAACAGTAACGAATTAAAGTCCAGACAAAATTGTTTTTTAAAACTAGGTCACAGATTCTAATGTAATGGATTAGTAACGAGGTGGTAACAAGATTTGACTGTAGCTCGGAGCTGCTTTTCATCAATATGCCACTGTCATGCTCGCGCCCCCCTTGTGAAGCTTTCACGCCCCCCAGTTTAAGAATCCCTGATCTAGAGTAAATAAGTGTTTTATTGGAATCATTTGGACGTTAGGCAATCAAGACAAACCAATGATAGCGCTAGTATTGCAAAGCGCATCAAAGAAAGATTTCGCAATTGCGAAAGTTAGAGAAGGCGCAGCAGGAGGCCAAATCCCACGATTATCGAAAGAGTTTGAGAGTGTAAACAAACCCTTTCTGTCTGCATAACACCGGGCGTCGGGTCTTGATATATGCAGCCTCTAAAAGATTAAGATGGAAAGAGCTGCGCGCTGCGGCGAGGATTGAAGTATTTTACGTGAATAATTTGGACGTTGGGCAATCAAGACAAGCCAATGATAGCGCTAGTGTTGCAAAGCGCGCCGAAGAAAGATTTCGCAATTTCGTCACGAATAGCTTATGGCTCAAACAGCTTTTTTCAAAGCTGTATTAAAATTCTGTACCACCAACAAGATTTTTTTGAAATATTTGATGTAAATCTTCGTGAAATAACCTTAATGTTTTGACACTGCTTCTTTAAAACTTTATGGCTTTGATAACATCAAAACATTTTTTAATATTAGCCAAAAAATGATTGTTGTTTTTTCTCAGACCAATAAAAGATCATGAACTGAAACGCAAGAAAAAATATATGGCCGACGTGTACAGCTGCATTTATTGTAGTGATAGTGACGCTTTTTTCTGAAGCACTTAGGTTGTCTAATTCAGTGTTTGTCAACCGAGTACAGCACATTTTAGGTGTAGACTACCAGAACTTGGCACGAATGTACCAACGTGTTGGAATTTTGACTGAGGATTTTTTTAGTTAGGAGATCATATCTAAGAATCAGGGAGTGTTTAAAAATAATTTTTAAAATATCAAGATTGTTATAGAGATAATTCTTTGAAAATCTGTCGCAAAACGACGGATTTTTACCCTCTGTTTGTTATGGGGTTCAATGGACCCAAACGAGTTTTTACAGTTCAATATCTAAGATCATGCAGTCACGACAAAGTTAAAATTTGATGACTTTGCTCAAGTGTGTCAAAAGATTTGTTAAATCAGTTGTGGAAAATTTTAAATAAAGAATGAGGTGTGACAAAAAAAAAGAAGCAGCTTATACCTGTGTAGTCCATTGGACTCCATCAGTTGTAATCATTTGGTAAACAGCATAAACTAGCAAAAGTGAATTATTAATGGCAAATATTATTTGGTTAAAGCCACAAACATCAATAATTTTTGTTGTATAAACCAGGATGGTCCAACTAGTATTGGCCAGTGGGCTATTTTGCAACAAACGTAACAACTCGCGGGCAAATTTTTTCAAAATAATGAACAGAGCAATTGATTCAAATTTTTGAAATTAAAACATAACAACAGCAAAGACCTTTGAACGACTAATTAAATTTATTACAAAGATTTGGGTTCCTTGTTTTCGCGTCTTCTCTGGTAATACTGCTTGTAGGTTTGTAATAATGCTGGTGGTAGTAAGTTGGAGACAATTTGTCAATGTTTTGTCAACCAATTGATTTTTAAAGCAAAACTAATATTGGTTTTTCTGCAAAAAAACAGAGCCAGTATAGTGCTGCATATGTTTCACTAGAACGTTTCTCTATAAACACTGTTAGCATTATCAATCAAAATAGTGCAACTTTTTACTTGACAATGCCAACAGCCTATGGCAAAATGTTCTAGTAAAATATGTACCGCAGCATACTGGCTCGGTTTTTTTTGGTGGGAGTTGAGAAAAAATCCCAATCGTTTGCTCCTAGTATTGTTTTCTGTCAGAAAATGTGCTCATGTGCTTCTAAATATTGAAAGCATGTTAGTGCAAAGCCCTTCAATTTGAGACATATACTTTTGCCAGCTAATTTCTAGAAGCTCTCTTGAAATTCGTTTACGAGAGGCAAGTTGTAGAAAAGCAATCAAAAAACTGAATCACGACTCTGTATCTTCTTTGCAAGAGAGGAATAGGTGTTGAGCTGAAGAATGACTAATTTTTTCCGACGAAGAAGCTACAGCAGTGCTAGAAGATAGTGAAAACAGGTGGGAGTCAATCCTTAGAAAATAAATAAATCGATTATGTTGGCATGGGAAATGATAAATCTTTAGAGACCAATGATGATGTTGGGAATGGATGTTTAGCATCGTGTGTGTCTAAAAATAATCAAGAAATCTGATCTATTGCAATAGCCAGTGATAATACAAAAATCTCAACCTGCATTATTTTTGATGAACGTACAGATCCTACACGGCTTGCTAAAGCTCAAAACTGTTTAGTCCTTGATTTATTTTTCTGTTTTGTGACCTAAGTTTCTCAAGGCATTAAGAAAATAAACGTGAGCTGGAAAACTGTTAGTGCACATAGGCTTAAAAGCCGTTTATCTAAAAATTCCATCTAATTTTTGGTGTGGGATTTTTTATTGATGGTTATAATACAAAAAGTAAAAATACTTTTCAGATTTAAAAAGGGAAAATGGAAAATTAATAATTAATAAAATTAGAGTATATCAATTTATCAAAAAATTCTTTTAATACCGTAATTTGATAATTCTTACTCTCGAAAGCAGAACACGTATGTAGATAAGCTTCTTCAAACCATCAAAAATCTATTCGAAGAATGGGGCAATACTTTGCGAAATGCTAATATTCATGGACTCCATATGAATATTGATGAGCAGTTGATAACTTTAAGAGGGCGATGCCCATTTCTGTATGTAACGACATTGTATCGAAACCGGAAAAATATGGCATCAAATCTGGATATTTGCATAGCCACCGCTTCTTGTGCTGGAAAAACGCAAATAAGCGCTAACGGAAATACATGTAAGAATGCTGATCGAGAGGTGAATCAAGAGATTTGAACGATTTGGTAAAAGAATTTGAATATTTTGAAAAATATTGTAAGTGATAACTTTTGCCTCAATTTTCTACTAATTCTTAAAATGTTGAAAAAGAATATGCATTTGGTACAATAAGAAAAAATAAATCGAAATATCTCCAGAAATTTACCCTCCCCATAAAAAAGGCCACAAAATTCACACTGTTTTGGTTTCTCTTGGAATGTCATGATTACATCATGCTTTCAAAGGAAAGACGCGAGGTAAATAAGCTATTCACTGTACATTTCCTATCTGAAATCCAGTCAAGCTTTTCTGACAGTAAGCTTAAAGCTATCACTGTGCTATTATAAAATTTAAAGTCACATCCATGGTTCGGATAAAATGTTTAGAAAATTTTGTGTTTGTAGTGTATAGTCCATGTTTGTCTTCTATTCGCGAGAAAGCGTATTGTATCGCTATCTTTTGGAGGGGACGTCCGCACTCTCTTGAGAATTGCCATTTCCTTGGTGTCTGGACCACCTGTCTTCCACATAAAGGTGGGGGCATCCCGTTAAGTGCCTTGCCTAGAGACACAACAAGCGAACTTGCCGGCTTGTTCTCCACATTTCCTAAATGCCGGCCGCCAAGCAGGGAAGCTGTGGATACCACTTTTAAAAATCTTTTGGTATGACTCGACATGAGGATTGAATCCAGGTCTACCGATTGCGAAGAACACGCTCCAACCACTACACCATCGATGGTGTAGTGGTTGGAGCGTCTTGTCTAAATGCATGACAATAAAGATGACAAGTGATTTTATTTTATAACTAGCTGGTTTTGTCTACATCGCCCGCAGGGCCCCCACTAGCAATATCGAGGTCAACAAAATCAGTTCAGCCGGCTGCACCTGCTTCACCCAATGGATAGTTGTGAAAACAGTAATAAAAAGTTAATGTGTTGTTCACATAACCAAGTCTCGTTCAGAAACAAAACTATTGCTTTTTGATACGCAATTTATTAAAAAAGACATTGCGGGGAATTGCGCGTAGCCATTGCATGTTTCCCAGTTTATCGAGCCCCTGGTCATGCTTTATTTACCCTGGTTTCACCATAGGCGTCCTTAAACTGAAAAAGCGTTTATTTGTTAAATTGAGCAAGTGCTTAAAAGCACATGGAAGTGGTTGAAGAGCGCTTGAGCTATTAAATGTCAGGCCCACTTCTTACGACTTGTCATAACTGTAACCGTATTTGTATGAGTGACGCCTCTGGCTGCGCGCATATTGCTTGGTCCTGGCATAAACGCATGCAGGCAAAGAGCAAACTAACTCAAAACGAAGCACTTACAGTTAAGTGATTACAATAACACGGTTTCCCAACAGTAATGCCGAGGTTAACAACATCGTTTTAGCCGGCTTCCCGACTTTACCCCATTGATTGTTGTGAGAACAATTGGGCATAATAAAAAAAATAGTATGTTCTTAACATAGGCAATTGTTATTCTAAAATTAACGGTAGGCCTGCCGTTTTTTAAAACGAAATCGATTAAGCTTAAAAATCTTGCAGGGGCTGTGCATACCCGCTACATTTTTCAAAGTTCTGGAGTTCTTGGCCACGTCTTGCTTGCATTCTTTGGTACTTGGGCTATAGGATTGCTCACGATTACAGCAGCCAACCATTTCAAAAAATTTTATTTGTTTATTTTATAAATTACGTGGAAGCATAATTTAAAAGTCGTGGGAAAATGAGGGGGCGCCAAAGTGAGTGAATATTTTTTTGGCAATAACCTATTAAATAGGACTCTACTAACAACTTTTTTTTTAATTGCATTCCTATTCGTACGACCTAAAGCCTGTGGTTTTATGCATGTTGGTTCCGACATAAATGTAGCCAGCGAAAGTGAAAATTAACCCGAAGTAAAGCACTCACGTAGCTGGGCACACGCTTTAGCCAATGCGTGGTTGCGGGAACATAATTAAAAAGTAAAGAGTTTTAAAGATAGCCAATTCTTGTTTGAACATGAAAAGTACCGTGTTTTAAATAGGATTTGAGTAAATAACATTAGGAGGGGTGGAGAAGAGCCGCTATCTCTCTCGCAAAATTTTTTAAGTCCCTAGCAGCGTCTTATTTGCCCTGTTTCCAGCATGTACTTAGGTACTAGACTTGCTCACGATCGAACAGCCAATAATTTTACACACTATTTCCCGTTGTCATTTGATCGCTGGCATGGAGATCACAAATGTAAAGCTGTGGGGAAGGAGGGGCGCCATAGTGATTATTGTGTAATTTCAGAAATAAGAAGCTGCTAATTATTTCGCATATTACGTTTTCGCAATTTTTATGACCTATCATCTCTTACTGAACGTATGGGGATAGGTACTGGAGTAATCGCACCTACGGGAAAGGCAAACCAACCCAAGGTTAATCAGCTGTTACTTCTTCAATGCAGTTCGACCCCAGAACTCCAGAAAAAAAGCATATCCAGAACTCCGTCATTGTCGATTTCGACATTGTCTAATTTTCCGGCTGCTCACATCTATGGAACAATTATTTTATCACAAGTCCTGATTGAGTTTTTCAGCCCAAGTTTATTGCATGTGAAACCCTTCAATTACTATGCTTTCCTGAACTAGTACTGAAATGCGATTGTTGCCTTCAGTTTGGGCATGGTTATACAATACCATTTTTACTGTTTTCTATGTGCACGGAAATATACGACAAAGTGTTAAAACATCTTAGCAAATTCAAGTCACTTATGACACTTAATATTCATGTGAAGCACTAAACAGCAACAAAAAGAGAAAAAAGGCTTATTTAGTACTGTATATATGGATGAGTGGAAATATTGATGCCGCTCCGCGTGATCACCTACAGGATTTGCACTGGGTGACTTTATAACCACCGTTACAAATTTTCTTCAGGTGTGTTTTAGGCAAATTCTGTATATACAGATTTTGTGGTGTTTACGCAGCTTTTATCTGCGCATTTATGATGTTTTGGAGAATGAAGCTCATTGAATGAAAATGCTGGATCGACGGGAGCCGTCGCTGTGATGGAATTTTTTTGCAGGAACGCAATTAAGTCTAAAATAAAATCACTTTTACTAATTTTTCAACCGTATGCCTTTATAAAAAAAATCCAATAGTCAAGACCGTTATGTTCAAAATATTTGTTCAAAAAGCTAGTGGCCATCTACGACTAGCAGTGTATGTTGAGTACTGACTCAGCATCTGATCTACTACATCAACTTCGACTTTGTTCTTGTTGTAGAAGTGAATAACAAGAGGCTTTTTTTTGCTGGTTACATCAGTGCTGGGATAGATGTGCATTGTTGAAATCAAACGTGCACTCCTATTTTTTTTGTACTGATAGTTGACAAACATCATTTTGTTTTCATCACTGAAGTAAAACTTGCTGCTGTTTACTTCATGGTCGCTTTTTTGTCATCTGTTTTGAGAGTCCTTTACTATTACTACGGACAGTGGCAACCATAACAGTTTTGTGCTGTAGCAATAGGGTAGCCAGCAGTACGTTTATAAAGAAGTTGTCTGTCGTGATATTGTAGCCTCCTTTACCATGAATACTTTCTGTAAGCCTCGTGACATCAGCAAGCGGTTTGACTTCTTTTTGTTCTTTTTCCAGGGGTCCGAGGTGGAGCAAAATGTTGTAGACATACTTTAAACCAACTTCTGTCAATATCCAAAACTTTATCCTTAATTTGTTTGATTTACAAGGCATATAAAAAATAAAAAACTGCTGTTTTTCATGGAAAATAATTGCTTATCAATAGTTAGGCTCCATTCCGGGGTATAGTTGAATAAGCTATTGGCTACAAATGTTTCAAAAATTTCACGAATGTGTACAACAGTGTCTTCTGTGAGTCTTAGTCTTTGCTTATTCTAATTAACAAAACCAATGAACTTATTTCAAAAAACTATCTCTCGACATGGTATCTCGGAAGATGCTTGGTCCATATGTGTTATTCCACAAGAAACGTACAGAGTGGTGCCTTCCATTATTTCCTCTGGCGTACTAAACTGTTTTAACATCTTTTAGAACATTCGATGCAAGTCTAAAACTGGGATTGGTTTTATTTGCTTTTCAGTTGGTGTTGTAGCGGCCAAACTCAAACGACGCAAATCTCCAATTGATCAAAAAATGCAAAACTAAACTACATCACCTACTAATTTGCCGACGGTGCACAAAAACTGCGAAGTGATTAAAAAGGCAAAATAATCAACAAAGTAAATTAAAAAAAAAATCACCAAATTGGAACGCCTTCACCGAGCGGCCAGTCGCGCCATCACCGGCTGCCTCTCGTCGTCCCCTATCCCTCTACTACTCACCGAGGCTTCTCTACCTCCCCTACGAGTCACTCTGACTCACTTCACCCTTTTTTCTCATGAGCGGGCTCTTCGTCTCCCAACCTCCTTTCCCATCTCAGGTTTGGCCAGACTAGGAGTGAAACCAAGACTCTGCAGATCGTCCTGGAGAGCTTTTGCGTCCACTCACCCGCTCATGCTTCCTTCTACTTGTTCTAGGGAGGGAGGCTCTTGTTGCTTGCCCTCCCTGTCCTCCTTGGAATCTGCCCTCGTTCACGGTCGAGTCCACCCTTTCCTCTCCATGCTCTCGCTCTGATCCCCCTCACTCTCGCCAAGGTGCGGCTCTCGCCCATCTTGACTCTCTCCCCCCTTATGATCTGGTACTCTGGACAGACGGCTCTGTTCCTTTTCCTTTTGGCAAGGGCGGCTCCGGCGTTCTTGCCAACTGCTCTGTATGTGGCACGGAGGCCACTCTTTCCTTTTCGGCAGGCCCAGTTTGTTCCAGTTTTTCCGCTGAAGCCTGCGCCATTCTAAACGCTCTTTGCTGGTCTCGGCAACACCATAAAGTCTGCCATTTTTCTTCTCTTCTTCTCCTGTCTGACTCTCGTTCTGTCCTCGCCACCCTGTCCTCTCCTCCACCTTTCCTGTTATCTCAAACTTTGTGGCAGATCTGGCAGGAACTGTCCTTCTTCTCCTCCTGTTCTATCAGGCTACAATGGGTCCCCGGACACTCGTTTCTCCCGGGGAACGACACAGCTGATGAGCTTGCCAGACGGAGAGCGCTACTTGCGCCCTCCGCAATCCCTTGTAGTCTCTCTCCTCTTATCTCTCGTATCCACTCTCGTCTTATCTCGGACTGGAGGCGTACTGTCTCATCAAAGTATTTTGACACACAGGTTCCCTCAACTTCCACTGAGGAACTTGTGCTCCCTCGTCATGCTCGCTGTGTCCCCTCTCGTCTTCGCTGCAATGGACACAGCCTTCTTTTAGGTTCCTATCTCCGTAGGAAGGGCAGAATCGAGAATCCTTCTTGCAGCGCCTGTGGACACTCGTCCCAGGACATCTCTCATCTCATTCTGCACTGTCCAGTTACGAACTCTTTGCGCCGCTCACTCTTTGGCGACTCTCTGTCTCTTTATGACCTATGGTCCAGACCCTGGGGAGTTTCCCGGCTTCTGGGGCTCCATGGTCTTCCGCCATGCCCACATCCCTCGGAAGGGGTCGGGTAAACAACAACAACAACAAGTAAATTAAAATGAGGTGATGTTACGTAACTTAAAGGTAAACTACAAAATTAACGCATGAATATACTTAAACAAAACATCCGATAAATTAACGAACAAAAATCCAAGGAAGTGGTTCCGACATAAGGTTCCCCCAAGATGGCGATTGGAGATAGACATCGACAAGGTCAACTCAGTGTCGGAGAAAATAATCTGAAACTCAAAAAAATATCAATGCGTAATACATGGTAAACTAAAAATCTAAACAAATAACTTAGGCAGTTTATTGAGCCGTCTCGCCAACAATCAAGAGAGCATACGAGACATATTAGCCACGACACCACCACTAGCACCATAGGAAGTATGTACCACGAACCAGAAGACCTGTAATACAAAAATGCACAAGTAAATAACGAGCCAATAGAATAATCTTGTCTTACCAAGGAAGATAATCTTCAGCAAGGAATGAGCGGATATAATATTACGTCAGTAGAGCTCACCGTTACTAAAGATTGCCAAGGTATAGGTGACAAATTTCCATTGGAAGGAGCCGGCTAGCAAGAGCAAAGCAGAATGTTAGGACGTGAGAAAACAGCAAGTAAGGTCTCTGTAATTGGTTGAATACCAAATGATGAATGAACTAGGGGGTCGTAGGTGACCAAAGCTTCGCCTAATGTAAACTATAAATCAAGAATAGCATGAGGTCTGATGACACGTCCAACTGGACTGCGTCTGAAAATGGGATCCAAGTGCGGAAGTTGAGGTGATTGTGAAAAAGATGAGTCGTCAGAGGATAATTGAACATTTTTAGTAGATTCTGTAGCCTCGCAGGTTGAAGATTGTAAGGATTCATCTGTTTGAAAAAGAGGCAAGTGTGAAGTTTTTAAACGGTTAATAGAAACGTTGTTAAGTACTCCATTCTGTAACAAAGTGAAGTACTTATCAGCTTTACAGATCAATTTAAATGGTCCAAAATATGTTCGTTCCAACGGAGATCGCGAAGCATCTTTTCGTAGAAAAACATAGTCTGCATTATGTAGTTGCGGGTCAATGAAGGATGCATTAGAAGTAACTAACCGAGGAGGAATTGCAAGAAGTGAATGAATAAATTTGTTTAGTCGATGAAAATACTCAAAATGGGAGTCAATTTGATATTTACGAAACTCAAAATATTGACCAGGGAGACCTACACTTGAACCAAGGACTAATTGTGCAGATGAACAGCCAAGATCTTCTTTTAATGAAGATCGAATTCCTAGCTGAACCCAGGGAAGGTGAGAAATCCAATCAACGTTAGCATGGGTTTTTAGAGGTTTTTAACTGTTTGTTAAACCTTTCGCACATGCCTTTAGCGGCAGGATGGTGTGCACATGTGTGAGAAAGTTTGCATCCCAAGAACTCACAAAGCGAATGCCAAAGATTAGACGTGAATTGTCTTCCACGATCACAGGTGATGATTGAAGGGCAACCAAAACTAGAAACCCGGTGCAAAAGAAATGCATTAACGATGGTTTCGGTTTCAATGTTACAAAGAGGAATAGCTTCGCACCAACGGGTGAACCTATCAACAATAGTTAAAGCATAATAATAACCGTGGGATTCATTAAGAGGACCAATCAAATCTATGTGAATATGGCTAAATCTATCGTCTGGAGCAAGAAAAGTTTTTAAAGGGGCTTTGTTGTGACGTTGTACTTTGGCAGTTTGACAGGGGATGCAAGTTGTAACCCAATCTTTAATTTCAGAATTCATCCGGGGCCACACAAAGCGCTCTTTTATTATAGATCGAGTAGCCCTTATTCCAGGATGAGAAAGGGAATGAAAAACATCAAATACCTGTTTACGCATGGATTCGGGAACGATCGGCCGAAAAGATTCTGTGGAAACATCACCAACGAGGTTTTTGTTACTGTCAGATAATGTTCGTGTTTCAATAGAAAGGGTGGTAGTATCTGAATTCATCAAGTTTGAAATGCTTGCATCGGCTTGTTGTTTAGCCGCCATCTCGTGCAAGGATACTGGAGGAAGTTCTTCAAACAAAGCATTGCATTGAGTCCGGGACAAGCAATCTGCAACAACATTCTTTGAACCTGAACTATAAATGACGTCAGTAGAATACTGCGCAATAAAATCAATATACCTACTTTGACGTGGCGAAAGATTAGTAGAAGGTGCCAAGATAGCACGCGTGATACTTTTCTGGTCAGTGACAATCTTGAATGAACGTCCTTCAAGAAAATACTTGAAATGTTTCTCAGCCATATACATCGCAGTCAGTTCTTTATCAAAAAAGCTGTATTTAAGCTGCGCCTTGTTAAATGCTCGGCTGAAAAATGCTAATGGTCATAACTCACCGTCGATCTTTTGATGTAATACAGCTCCAGCAGCGACATTAGAAGCATCAGTAACAATATATGTTGGAGCATTCTCGATGGAAAGGCCAGAGTGACTGGAGAGCAAAGTTTGTTTAACACTTCTTGGAAAGCATCATCCGCGTCTTTAGTCCATTCGATTGCCTTCTTTTGAATATTTATGAGGTGAAAGCAAAGCAAAAATAAGTCTAGTAATTTCTGAACAATTGGGAATAAACTTTTTGTAAAATCCAATCATAACTGTCGCATATTAGAAGGTTTAGGAAAATTTACGATGGCCTGAACCTTGTCAGCAATAGGTTTTATTCCAGTGGCATCAATGTGATGACCTAAATAATTCAAGGACGAAACACCAAATTTGCATTTATCCAAGTTAATGGTTAGCGAATACTCAGAAAACCTTTCTAATAGCTTTCGCAAATGAGTTAAGTGAGTGTCATGATCTGGGCTAAAAATAAGAACATCATCTAAGTAAACGAAGACGAAATCAAAACCCGATGTAACTTGATTGATAAATCTTTGGAAACACTGTGCCGAATTTCTAAGTCCGAAAGGCAAATAGTCCCAAACAAAAGAACCAAAAGGAGTCCGGGTGCATTGGAATCTGATGAAAGGCACTTTTAAAATCAATTAAGGAAAATATTTTGCAGTTATGTAGAGAATTGACAAAATCGTGTAATATCGCCAATGGATAAGAGTCATGCTCTGTAACAGCATTGAGAGCACGAAAGTCAACAGTTAAACGATACTTACCTGGTTGCTTTTTTTTGACCATGTGTATCGGAGATCCCCATGGGCTGGTTCCTGGTCGAATGATCTTCGCATCCAGTAATTTGTCGATTTCTTTTTTTGCGATTTTATTCATCTCAGGACTTAACCTGCGAACCTTGCTGCGGATAGGTTGACCGTTAGTTTTGATGACATGACAGATATCACTTTCGATATTGGTGGGTGGTTGGAAAAGCAATAAGGACGGAAAGTCGTTGATTACCATTTGTTTGTAAACTTCAGCATTAACGCATTGCTCTTTGGCAATCAATGCTTGAAAAGGGGGTTTATGTGGCACTTCAGATTTAGGCTCAGCAAGTTCAAGCACGTTAGGCTTTTTGGTTTCTATTAGACGTTTATCGCCAACGTCAATAGCAAGCTTGTAATAGGATAAGAAGTCTGCGCCGATAATAGCAGTGGCAATGTCCGCGACAATAAAGTTCCATTTCATTTCTTTTTGACTAAGGCCTATATCAATTGTCAAATTACGCTTACCGTAAGTCTTCACTTCAGTCTGATTTAAGGCAAATAGGTTGCGAGACGTAGCAGGTTCTTCGTTATCCACATAAAACAAGGGAATAATACTTACAGGGGAGCCAGAGTCGATTAAAAATTCCATGTCAGATAGAGAATCCTTCACAAAAATTAAGTTAAAAGACGAAAATGGCTTACGACTCGTGACGGTCGCAAGCCAGCTTACACGTTTTTTGATTTATTTAAACACGGGAACATCGGACAAGGTTCTCCATGGCATTTCCTAGCTTTGACAGGACCATACTTTTTATAGTGGTACCAGCACAACTCAGGCACGTCGTTGGGATTGAAAGGACTACAATCACTATTACGTGAATAGTAATTGTCAGGTTGCCTCCGGTAATGAGTATTGTTTGAATGAGAAGTGCTGTCGTTAGGTTTTTTTAAATTCCTATAACGTGCTGTGGAATGGCCCACATCACAAGAATACAAGTTCGATTCCTGATTAGGTACGGTTTCATAAAATTGTAAATTAGGCGATTTCGTATCAGATGCACAGGACGATTGGGAATTATATTTTAATTCCGCATAAATTGCATCAGCTTTTTGTGCAATATCGTCTAAAGAAATATCATCACCAATTAGGTACAACCTTATTTTGGATGGTAAAGCTTGCAAAAATAGGCTACGTAAGAGTTCGATCAGAACACCATCTAACGGTTTCCCGTAAAATGAAGATTTCATTTTCCGTAACAGTTCCGATGGCTTGTCATTCCCAAGTTTCATTCTAGTCACAGCAACGTATCGTTCTTAATCAGAAGCACCAAAATTTTGAATCAATAGTTTCTTCATCTCGGTATGTGGTTGTGGATGGTCCATATGTAGAAGCTCTGCAACAACTTCAAGATGCGAAGGTTTTAGTTTAATTAAAGTACATCTAAAGCGGTTTATTTCACTAAAAATTTTTTGTTCTTCAAAAGAAGCTTTTAAGACTTTAAACCATAACTCAGGACTCTCTTGAGAAAACGTAGGGACAGAGTTTAGTAGAATACTAGAGTTAGCAAAACCTTGAAAAGACGTTAATCCTCCAGAAGGATCTAGATGACTCTTGGAAACTTCTGAATTATACTTACTTGTTGAAAGATTGGATTGACAAAGATGAGAATTAGTTTGACAAGTTGCGTTCTGTGGGTGTTCATACCTGTTAATGTAGCTGTTTGAAAGTGGAGTGGAAAGATAGACACGTGAGCATGACGGTATGGAATCTTTCAGTGGCACATATCGTTTGTTCGATGTACCTGTAGTTAAAGTAGAACAAGAATAAGTGCTCGTATAATTAGTGCTGGACAAAAAAGGGGATGATGGATATTGGACAGTCGCCAGTGGTAGAGACCTGTTTAATAACGATTTAGAAGAACTTACAATTTCTTTTGATTGTTGGCGGGAAAGCTTACCAAGCCTACCTGAATTATCACGCTTAAAAAACGGCATAATAGAATACTACGTTAATATTAATCAAGCAATAATAATTTTTATTTTTAATATAATTCAGATCCAGTTCCAAGCGATTAAGCGAATTAAAAGTTACACAATTTATTGAGCGGCAGATTTCCACAATTTGTTGAGCGGCAGATTTTTAACGTTCAATTGTCAAATGTTTGATTTTCAAATCACGTCGCCTTCTGAGTTTCAATCACGTCACCATCTGTTTTTCAGTCACGTCGGGATTCTCACCAAAATATATGTAGCGGTTTACTATCTTAAGACTCCAGTAGATAGCAAAAACCACAATCTTAGTTTTTAAAACAATTTTTATTAAGCTCTTGTTAACTACAAACTTTTAAAAAAACTTGAATATTCAAAAATTGTTGCCAAACTCAAACGACGCAAATCTCCAATTGATCAAAAAAATGCAAAACTAAACTACATCACCTACTAATTTGCCGACGGTGCACAAAAACTGCGAAGTGATTAAAAAGGCAAAATAATCAACAAAGTAAATTAAAATGAGGTGATGTTACGTAACTTAAAGGTAAACTACAAAATTAACGCATGAATGAACTTAAACAAAACATCCGATAAATTAACGAACAAAAATCCAAGGAAGTGGTTCCGACAGTGTGATTAATAATAGATTTTAGCATGTTATCATCGATGAAGAGCTTCCAACATTCGTAAGGGTTAGCACCTGCTCTTCGGCGTAAAGACCGGGAAACACCAGCTGCGACACGAAAAAAATTAGCTTATGTAGGAGCTTGTACTCTGGCAGCTAGGAGAGGAGTCCAGGTCACGCCATTGTTGCTTTGTTCATTTTGATCTACTGACTCGGTGATCAGTTCTTCATCAGACAAACTGCCATCGCTCTTAGGAAGTGATTGCACAGGGATAGCATCATTATTACTTGAAACATCAATATCCTGATTTTGCATTTCTCTTTCAGAATCAGAAGCATCTGAATCCTCATTTAGTATGTCCAAAGCTTCTTCTACAGTATGCAAGCAGCGAAATGTATGAGCAGACGTCTTACAAGCTAAGGACAGGCTGCTGAAAACTTTTGCATGGCAAACATAAATCGAATATCTGTCGCTTAAATGATGCCGCAAGTTGTGGAATGCAATTTTTCCATTTTATCTGAAAGAAGAGAAGAGTTTAAACTAGCTCCTTATAATAATTTCCTTTGTTGAACCTAGCCAGGTAACAGCAAAAGTAGGCTCAAAGGTGAAGATTTCATAAGACCTAAATGCTGTTATTGATTGAAATCTTTTTGCACTCTATGCTTGGCACTGCGAGTATTCTATAAATGGCTTAGCTTTGAAGACTAGGGTTGAATTTAGTTTACACTGGTTGATTTACCACTGTACCTTCGCAATGCTTTTTTTAAGCATTTGATTTGTAATACTTCAGGCTACTAGAATATCCAGGTAAAATTATTTAAGATAATTTTCTTCAGGCTACTAGACGAGTTACTCTCATCTAATCTACAGACATAGCCACAATACCGAAAATAGTGGCACTATTTAGTCACAATTCACAGTTTTCTTTGTGTAGTTTTCAATGTGTTCAGCAGGTAAGTTGCGTTCTATGTAAAATTGCCTCGCCTCAGCTCGCTGCTAGATAGCTGTCATATGCCTACTAACTAATATCAAAATTGATACCTTTGGAGTTTTAGGCATAACTCTAAATTAAATCTTTTACGTATATTTCATATTTCAATTAATGACTTAAAAGAAAACTAAACAAATATCTGTTCAATGGCATAAAACCTGAGAATCGTGAGTAAACTGTAACTGTTAAAACATAGCGTATTGAACCCAAAAAAATGTTAAAATTGACATTTTTTGAGTTTTAGTGTTAAATTGTTGCGGAAAGTAATACATTCGTTTTCTCGAAGCTTTTCGTCTGACTCGTCTTCAGGAGAAATACGTCAGAATGAAAAAGATAGAAGTGTTACTCGCTTATATAGAGGAATACTCGATAGTGATTGGTCGATGGGTCGACCAATGAAAAGAGAGGAAACTAATGTGAAATTTTTAAGCTGTATACGAATTCTTTTTGCTTACACAAATTAGGTTTTGATGTTTTGATATAAGTAGCTTCAAGAGTAGAAAGATGGAAAGCTGTTCGGCCATGTGCAAGTATGGAAAATTTATCATCTGAATAGTTTTGTGCGCATAATTGGTTATGTAGGAGATGTTGTCCAATCGCTGATGAAGAAATTTCGGTGTTGAGGGATTTGGTTGGCTTACAGGAACGGGCCAATGAGGTTCGATCTTGAAAAGTGTGCCCATCTCGAACAGATTTGGGCACACGCTGCGTGATTCTCTGCTGCAATCTTTGGGAAGTACGGCCCACGTACCGACTATCACAGTGGCACAGGTATTGGTAAACAATATTGCTTTTGTGAGAAGCAGGCAGTACATCATTCGTGGTTGCAGGGAGAAGCTGTCTGGTGGTAAAGACAATTCGCGGTTCGACAGCAAAGTAACAACGTTTAACGGCTGTTTTGATTTGCGTTTCGAACGTCGTCGAAACGTTTCCAAGCCAAGGTAAGTGTAAATAGACTGGGCATTTCTTTGGACCTGACGGAATAGGTTTGAAGAACTGAATGATTTTTCTTTTTGTTACTGCGCCAAAGCTCTGGCAATCTGTTCAAAATCTACTCTTTCAGCAGAACTATCAAAAATCCGTTCCATTTTGATAAACAATGGCTACCCTGAAAATATTTTTGACGCAGTAACAAAAAGAAAAATCATTCAGTTCTTCAAACCTATTCCGTCAGGTCCAAAGAAATGCCCAGTCTATTTACACTTACCTTGGCTTGGAAACGTTTCGACGACGTTCGAAACGCAAATCAAAACAGCCGTTAAACGTTGTTACTTTGCTGTCGAACCGCGAATTGTCTTTACCACCAGACAGCTTCTCCCTGCAACCACGAATGATGTACTGCCTGCTTCTCACAAAAGCAATATTGTTTACCAATACCTGTGCCACTGTGATAGTCGGTACGTGGGCCGTACTTCCCAAAGATTGCAGCAGAGAATCACGCAGCGTGTGCCCAAATCTGTTCGAGATGGGCACACTTTTCAAGATCGAACCTCATTGGCCCGTTCCTGTAAGCCAACCAAATCCCTCAACACCGAAATTTCTTCATCAGCGATTGGACAACATCTCCTACATAACCAATTATGCGCACAAAACTATTCAGATGATAAATTTTCCATACTTGCACATGGCCGAACAGCTTTCCATCTTTCTACTCTTGAAGCTACTTATATCAAAACATCAAAACCTAATTTGTGTAAGCAAAAAGAATTCGTATACAGCTTAAAAATTTCACATTAGTTTCCTCTCTTTTCATTGGTCGACCCATCGACCAATCACTATCGAGTATTCCTCTATATAAGCGAGTAACACTTCTATCTTTTTCATTCTGACGTATTTCTCCTGAAGACGAGTCAGACGAAAAGCTTCGAGAAAATGAATGTATTACTTTCCGCAATATTCAAGTTTTGTACCACCAATCAACTGTTAAATTGTTGTAGAAGTTTTGTAAATATGTCCCAAAAAACTTGTAATGTCGTTTCTACGATCAGTAGTTTCTGAGAAAACAGAGAACAAATTGATCATTCAAGCGTTGGCTGTGACGTCATTTTTGACCTCAGAAGATTGAAATATTTGTAGGTGTAAAATACATTAGATTTGTAAGTGTTAAAAGTTTGGTATATTAGGAGCTTTGTAAGTTGATAACATGGGGGCTGGCTTTCGTTTGAGCAAAACACCCTTTTTCTTTGTCAAGAAAAGCAAATTTTGAGAGAAGTGTTTTTATTATGATGTTATCATGACGTCATCAACTCCGTGCGAAACTCATCTCGAGGAGGTGATTATTCCAGCCTAGTTGCCATGGGCCAAGTCTTTTACCCAATGGATATTTGTAAATTCAGTAATAAAAAGTTGAAGTGTTCTTGACACAGCCAAATTTTGTTCCAAAGTCAAATCGATTAAAATAAGCATTATGGTGAGTTGCGCATTGCCATCATAATTTTCTCAAAGTTTCTCGAGTCTCTTGCTTGCCATGTTTCCGGCATAGGCGTGTTTCAAAACTGAATTTGCTCATAATTGAAACAGTTAATTATATCAAAAAGTTTTATTCGGTCATTTTCTGAAGTCTATGAAAGCATATTTTCATAGTTGTGAAGTAGGGGGCAAGAAAGCGAAAAAGTAATTAATATATATTTTCAGGAATAATCTATTAAATATGAGAAACACTATCTGCGAGTTTTTCGTAATTGTATGCCTGTTTTAACGACCAAAAACATTTGAGAGGTACTACCATAGAACCATGCTTTCGAGAAAGAATAGGCAATATTTATCAAAAGGCTTAGTTTTTGCAGAAAGTGCATTTTTGTGAAACCCAGCCACCAAAATTTTGAGTGGTTTTGACCAGTTGGCTACATTTCACAATTTTAGAAACTTCAGATTTTGATGAATTGTTTTAAAAATTTAGATAGGTAATATCAAACAACCATGCTTTGGACGGAAAGCAGTCATGATGTATCAAAGAACTAAGTTTTTCCAAAAACTGCAAGTTTCTAAGGCCTAGTAGAAAAATTTGTCAACTAAAAATAGAAAATAGCCTTTGATAAACAACTGTTAATCATCCATTATAAACTAATTCTTAGCCCTAATTAATTAGTGTTACTTCCATATTGTTGGGACGAAAATTTTCTAAACTTTTAAATGACGCTATGTGTTAGTTTTTTGTTATAACCTTTATAAATTAAAGTTATCTGATTTTATTCAGCTTACCAATTTTCGTGGTATAGTAAAAAGTTACGCGACAGGTGTTGATTTTCAGTCTTTTTAGCATAAAAGCACATAGCAAATGCAAGTCACACATTATCGGCATCTCCTTGAATTACTCTTCAATTAGTTAAAAAAGACTGAAAATAGGTTGAGAAACGAGATCACAAATCAGTTTTTAAGTGAAGTGGGTTTGTAAAGGTTGTGCAATTTTTGAAAAAAATCGTCATGTATGCAGATCTCTGGTAGCAAAAAGGTTGATCGTACAAGACAGCATTATGAGATCACACATCGAGCTGAAGTGTGCAGAAAAAAAGCAATAAGCATGCCTAGAAGTCTTAAAATGCTTAAATAAAAAATCTGTTCTTGCATCACCAATTGAGGTTTAATTGTTGTAAAGTTATTTTTATCAACAGCACCTTGGTAATATCTCCCAAAAGAGATTTAATCGTTTTGCAATGATTAGTACTTGTAGAAAATTTAAAGAAAACAAATTTTAGATTTATGGTTGTTGTTGTTGTGGTTAACCCTCCTCTTCCTCGGGATAGAGGTACGGCACGAACAACAATCAAGGTTTACACCGTCAACCTAATGGCATTAGGCATAGGAAAAAGGGGCAGCTTATTTCGAACCAGTCATGAATGCAAATTACTAAGTGGTAGCCCCACCACCAACAAGGCGGACTGCCATTGGTGGGTTCCCAAGAGTCGCCTCTTACGACATGCTGGGCGAGCAGCTACACAATTGTAACTGGGTGAAGTACGGGTAGGCCACCTGTCTGCCACAAAAAGATGGAGGCATCCTGCTAAGTACCTTGCCCAAGGACACAAAAACGAACTTGCCAGTTTTGGTCTCCACGCTATTCCTTTTTTATGCTGAGCGCCAAGCAGGGAAGAAATACCATTTTGTAAAGTCTTTGGGTATGACTCGACTTAGGAAATGAAACCAGGCCTACTGACTGCAAAGCAGACGCTCTAATCACTACACCATCGTGCTGGTTTACATTTTATCGTTGATTATGACGTTATATGAGATCCCAAAGAAGTGAAATTTGTTGAAGTGGGTAAGTCGGGTATTGGTTTCTGTTCAAGCCAGAAACCGATTTTCTCAGTCAAAAAATTGGATTTTTAAATAAATTATCTTTGATTATGGCGTCATGATGATATCACCAACCCCCTTATGACATTTACCACGAGAAGGTGATTAACCGTACTAAGTTTTAGACTTGTGCGCCTTGCAGTTTCGTAGAAGTTACGACAGACAGACAGACAGACACACACGCAAAATTGTGCTTTATATATTACTGTAGATGCTTGATGTGAGCGCAGCGAAGTTTGTTGTGTTACGGCAATAGCGGAACAAATCTTGCTATCTGGGCATGATAAAACTAAGATCGTTTTTGAATCAACTCGGTAAAAACTTTCTGAACTGTTAGTTCATTTCTTTGTCAATAGTTGACTGGAAATAATGACCGAAAATGTTAGGAAGCCTGCTGCAGGTGCAAAGTGCATTTTTGTGTAAAACATTCTTGTATAGTTTGCATTATTTATTTTTAAAACAGACTATCCTTTTTTTTAAATACGCTTTGTATTATAAACTATACTTACTTAGGAGTAGCTAAGGGAAGGTCACAGAGGTCATGCTTTTCAAAATTTTTGAATTCAATCAAAAAATAAAGGCGCTCTGGGCTGAAAATATAAAATAATCACTTTAGAAAAGTTGATCACTGAAAAAACGTTTGTTCACATCTTTGCTTAGGGCCGAAAAATTTTCAACAGATATTGTACTTTGACTCCTTCCCCAAAAGTTTACTTGGATGTCATGAATAAGTAAATTTGCGTTGAAAGAATAGTTTTTATATATGTATAGTTGTAATCTGTTGTTTTATTTTTGCAGTGATTGTTTTATTTGTTAATCTGAATTTGAAAGCCCTCTTGCTTAACTGTTTTCCAAAAAATACATTTTTTCTTTTGCATTTATTAATAGATTTATAACTTACAGCCTCTTCTGACGTTACGATAGTAGACTACGTGACTAAGATCCAGTGTATTCTAGTGAATCTTGCTTCCTCTGGAAGATATTTCTTTTTTTCATTATTACCGATTACGTAATTTATCAATGATGTTTTTTTGTGTCACGTGATGTTCTAGCATTTTCCAGTAGATTGCCTTTTTGTATACAATGCAGCAAGATTTTTTAGGATTTAGTAGAGGGAGAGTGTAGCGTGAGAAAAAGGCGTTGTTCTGTGCTGATTGTTGTGACAGGAATCAAGCCATTATTTTAGTGGATTTAGTCACGGTAAGTCTGATATTTATATATTGAGGTGCTTTAGTTTCTGTGTTTGGCAAGCGAAGGAATTTGAAATTTTAAAGTGGTTTGTAAACATATTTGTTATCTTCTTGATCAAGAAGTGCGTTGGCTAAAGTAACGTAGCGGAAGCCAATTCTTTCCTAGCTATTAAGTTGCAACCAGACTTAATTATTCGAACGATACTATACGTCGCCTCAATTTTAAGAAGTAAATTAAAGTTGAAATAGAATCAAATTTCTATTAAAAATGCGACATTGGATCTATTCTACTGCATACTCTATTGAAATATTTGACCGATGAAAGAATTAGTTTGCTTGTTTTCCTAAGGCATCTGTTGTTCTGTGTTGATAGCATTTTCTCTATGTAACCCGTTTTGATCTTATGGCATTTTTGTAGCTCGCTAGCTGTAAAAAAATTTTATGTTCTGGTTTCTATTGGGTGTAAATGCAGACAGTGCCCACTGTTTTCACCAGGGTTGCTGATGACTGGCAATTGGCCAGAGGCTTTAAAATAAGGTAGCTTAGAACTTTACATTTACTTGATCCCTTCGGTGCAACGTTTGTTTTACAGCCGCTAACCAATTGTGGCTCATCAACTGTAATGATGAAATGTAATCGATCAAGACAGTGAGCACTGTCTGCATTTGCACTTCAAATAAATTTTTAGCTTTTTGCATTAACGTTCAATCAATTTTCATAAATATTTCTGCATTTATAAAACTTTTGTAATTTGGGGTTCAGCGGCCCCATTGGTAAGGTATGCATGAAAGTTTTGTCGTGGACAGAGGATTAAGATTAAGATGATTTTTTGCAATGGGGGAAAACAATTTCGAAACGGGGAACAGCCATTATATTATATGCTGTTCAAACTTCATTTTACGAGTTTATTAAAATTAATATGTGTTACAACGAAGATTTGCGCACAAGTGTCCGGGAGGAACACCAAGGCCTTCGCTTCTTCTTCAAACACAACGCCTAAATAGAAACTTCTTTATTGCAGGAACTCAGTAAAAGAAAATTCAAATCCAAAAACGCAGTTAAATAAATTCCAAATCGATAAAAAGAAAGAGCAAAATTTCACCGAGGACTTCTTCAAATTATAACTGAATGCAGAAACAAATTTCAGCTTCGTGCAGCGACAAAATTAAACAAATGATTAAAAAAATCCAAAGCGTTACTATTTACTTTACTGTTTGGAACCAGAGGCCAGCTAATTAGAATGCAAATCTCGCCTAGTTTTAGGCAAAAAACGCCCGAGAGTTACATTCCAATCTCAAGCTGACAAACGCCAAACGAGAAAATGCAAGACGTGCAAAAGCAAAAGCGCGCCAGTTCAGTTCAGCAACGGAAATCAAAAAAATTATTTTTTCTTTTTTTTCTTTCCGTAGCTGATTCCGTAACAATATGATCAGAGTGTAAAGATCTTTTTGAAAGTGAAATCAAGTGAGTAGATACGGAAAAGGTTCACAGGCACTGGTCTAGAATTTACACTTCTGATCCGCACCATATAATTTTTTTTAACAAAGTAATGCAATTGCAAAGCCAAGCTGGCATTTCGAATATCAATTTTTCTCTGCTCAATCTGTGCAGAACTAAGATATGTGCCATCACACCACTGCCGAAAATAGCCAAAACGCGTTTCTAAAAAGTCGCTCGCAAATTCTTAAATGATACAAAATTTTAAGGGAGTGATTGGCAGTCTACAAGTGTATGGCATGTACGACTAGACATTTTTTCCGTGTATCGAATAAACTGACCGGTTCTCGCTTAAGCCCTCACTTATTTCATTTCCATGTACATAATAGCCAAAAGTAAAGCTACTTGAAGATCACTTGAAATACGAATTATTGCTCTTCACAACCTATGTAGCAAATATCAGCTCCAACAGATTGGGCATTATTTTTCAAAAGCAAATCATTAATTTTAGTAACAAAATTTTTCTACGTCATTTAGAAAAAAAGTTTTCCAACTATAAATGAAAAAATTTATCGCCATGAATGTCTCTGGTCGATGAAAGTGCTTCATTTGTTTCTCGAGTTCTTTTGAACAATTCGAGAGGCAGCTAGGAACAACGCCTGGTAACACTAGGAGCTGTTCTTTATGTCTTGGGTGCTCCTAAAAAATTTTAGATGTGTTGATGGAGACCAGTGCTTTCTGCACGCCACCGCTTCTTTTACAATTACTAGACTTTTTTTTCAGAATTGCCTTTATCCATATCTAGTTTTGATTTCTATCAACTGGAAATCTATAAACAGATACAGTATCGTACTGTTGCTGATCCATAATCACAATTGCCCTTGCATAACGGAACGCAACATTTTGAAGGCATACTAGGTTACGGTAAATTGCGGTAGTAGCAGGCCTATGCAGTGATGAGATTCAAAATTTAAAGATTTTATTGAACTCACTAACAACAAGTTCCTTCATTTCAGAAAACTATGCCGAACTTATAGCTCTGTAAGTGTAATTTATATTCATGCTACACTTTACATTAGGGGTGTCAAACTCATTCAGTGCTACTGGCCGCATTTACATACGTGGATTTTATATGGGCCAAAGTCAGTTGAAAAACAATTTAAGCAGGCAAGACTGCATATCAGTGGTCCTCAAACTTTGATCAAACGATCTCCAAAAGTTAGGAGATATAGCCAGAAATGATGCTGATCGCCAAAAAAAAGGTTACCACCTCTCTCATCGCAAAATGTCACGCTAGCCGCGACTTCTAGAAGTTGTCGGCCATTGCTTCACGGCTATTTTCATGTCGTCTAACGTCTATAACAAAAAACAAGAACCGGTTTCCTGATTAGCACGATTCACGACATTCCAAGAACGAATTTGCGCGAATCCCCTGAATCCCATTGCTGGGCCTACGTCGGTCTGGGCCACACATACAGTAATAAATGGAAGCGCTGATCCATTGTTCACGATCTTAGACGAGCTATTACTGCATCTATCATAAGCTTTAATAACAAGACTTATAATCTTCGCAAATTAAAAACTTTGGCAGTACAAACGACAACTATATATTCTAACATTTGTCACGCCTTTCTGATGCTTCAATCGACAACTGACTTTGAATTACAACGGCACTGGTGAAATAAGTGATGCGCTAGTCGGATCTAAACTTTTGCAGTAAATAGTAAAGTTGAGGTGTGAGACAGATATCATCTCGTAGTCACCAGTACAATACTTTTTAAACTCAATAAGGTGGTTACCTACCGTAGAATAATCGTCAAACTAAACTGAAAAACTAAAACTTGAGGTAGTTACCGATCGTCAAACTAAAACTTAACCAAGAAGAAGTGAAATATTTAAAATTAACAGGGTGAAAATGCATTAAAGCTTGATTTTATTCACTCTTATTATAATAACTGCACAGAAAACTTCTAAAAGCATTGACTTGTTCGTCGCTTAATCGTAAAGCCCGTGCAGTTATATGCTAGTTGTGAGTAACTAGACCAGCACAAACCAGTTCTAAAAATAATCAAGTTTGAAATTATAGTTATTTTGCCGTTACAGTACTTACCGTAAATTTGGCGTACTCGTTTCGTTGTTTGTGAATATAAAGGCTAAAATGAAATTTCAAGCAATAATTTTTTGCTTCATGACATGGTATTTTTGTTGTTCTTGTTGTTTACCCGACCCCTTCCGAGGGATGTGGGCATGGCGGAAGACCATGGAGCCCCAGAAGCCGGGCAACTCTCCAGGGTCTGGACCAGAGGTCAAAAAGAGACAGAGAGTCGCCAAAGAGTGAGCGGCGCAAAGAGTCCGTAACTGGACAGTGCAGAATGAGATGAGAAGTGTCCTGAGACGAGTGTTTTGAGCTTTATAAGCTACTGTAATCTACTTAACTATTGCAGAATTTTGTTGCCCAACTCTTAGCTTGAAAACTAATTTTCTTTTACCGCCCAAAGCAAACCACTTACTATTGCCTACGGCAATGGTTTCCCAACTGGGGTTCGCAGATCAATGGGGTGGTGAGGAAGTTTCAAAGGGTGTGCAAAGCATTCTTTGCTTTTTAAGTTTTGGACTAAGTTTATTCTTTTCTGTTACAAATTCAACAATTGATGAATTGTTTTAATGGTAGCCAAAATATCTTTCAAATGATTGGCTTTTTTTTTGTTTAAACCGTCCACATTATTTCTAATAATTTTATTTTTTCCCAAGTTGCCACAATTACAATATGAGTGTCAGGTGTAAGCTGTTATTAGCCGGAAAACGAAGAAACGAATGTGAGCATAAATTTTTTAATAACTCCTTTCTACGGACAGGAATATGGCTAAGCAATGGAAATACAGTAAAGATTATTTTAAGTCAAGGTTTATTTTAGTTGGTATGATGTCACTAAACTTCAACGTGTTTTGCGTTATGCTGTTTGTAATACTGTTTTAAGCGTGGCAGCAATGTAACCAATAAAACTCAAGCCACGTCTTTATTCAAAATATCCAGAGCATGCTGAGAAAATTGTAAGATTTTTCCAAAAAAAGGATCTCGATTTAAACCTAAGTTGAACAAACCCCTAAGGTTCAGAAACGCCTTCTTAGGGGCTCGATGAGATCTTTGAATATAAAAAAATTGAAAAATGTAGGCCTATTTGAGGATTGTCTCGAAAACGCAACAACAACAGCTACCTTGACCAGTAACCTTGAGACGAGGGTCCTAGCGTGTCGTGAATAAGTAAATTTGCATTGTAAGAATGGTTTTCATGTATGTATAGTTGCTGTAATTTATCGCTTTGTTCTGCCGTATTAATTTGTTCGCTGGGCTGTTGATCGCAAAAGACCTTATTTTCCTTCGCTTTTAGATTTGCTACACACACGCCTCTTCTTAACACACAATTGTTTATGACGTAAGAAGTTCCAGAGTGATTTACTTAATCTTGTTTCTTGATTTTCGTTTGCCGGTTACGTAATTTATTAGCGGTGTTTTTTTCTGTAACACGTGATGATGTTCTGGCTTTTTCCGTAACGCCGCCTATTTATACATAAGGCGGCGAGATTTTTATGATTCAGTGGTAGTAGCTGTTGTAGTAAAAAGAGAGAGAGAGAGAGAGAAAGAGAGAGATTGACGAAGTAGAAAAAAGGCCTGTTGTTCTGTGGTAATTTATTGTAGATTCTATTTAGTGGTTAATTGGTGGAGTTAGTTTCGGCTGTTTTGTGATCGTTATGTTAAAGTGCTTTATTTTTTGTGATCGTCGAGCGAAGCAGCTTGAAGTCTTGAAGTATTTTTCTGTGAATATATTGTTCTGTTCTTGACGAGGTGCAAAGTATTTTAGTACAAGCCAATCTTTTCCTAGCTATTTTGAAGTCAGACTAAATTATTCGAGCGACACTCTAGGTCGCCTCAATTTTAAGAATAAAATTAAAGTTGAGATGGGACCAAAAATTCTATTGAAACGCGACATAGCGATTGTTTTAACTAAATCATGTCTGCAATGTCCCCGTAATAATGAATCAGGGTTGGGATTAGAATTAATTTCAATTACTGACATGTACAACTTAGAAGGAATCGGGTCCCGGAAGAACCTTACAGACCGGAATTATAGAACGGGGAAACATAAATGCCATTTTTTACAAAATGGTTATCTCATTTATATCTTTTCAAAAACTTTGAGAATTTTAATAAATATGCGAAAAAGCATTTTTAATGTAGCATAGCGGGTATGGGAAATGTGTAGATAAACAGTAAGTTTTATAAAGTAAGTGCTGAAACACTTTCATTTTCCTTTTTTTTGTCCAAACCAAATTTCTTAGTTTTCACTCACGTGGTTCATTTTATCATACTCATATATCTCTACGCCCATTGCCCCTCGCTTCTTGCCACGTCCTCATTTTCTCTATGTAAATTAAAAAGGGCTTTCCTAATTTCTTTCTTCTTTTGTCTCCAGGACAATCCACCAACCCTACCTACAAACCTGTACCTGGAAGCTTTCAGAGGATCCAGGGTTTGTTAAGAACAGCTTTTCTAAACCCTTCAAGGCATGTTTTCTATTTTCAAACCACGCAGAGATTTGTTGCTCATGGTATTACTTTTTTCCTGTTTGGATCTTGCTTTTCTTAAAAGTTACCATTTAAATGGCAAGCCGTGACCTGTGTGGTGTAAGTTATTGTAACTTATTGATGGGCTCTTGGCAAAAACTCAGCTATTGAAAACCACTGATTTAGATAGTGGAAATTTCTTTAAAATTCCACTGGTGAAAGTAGGCGGTCTGCATAAAGTGCCACAATTTTAGAGGTGAGCGGCTTTTGAGAACACCACGTAATTGCTTGAATTTTGGATTAAAGACCTTTTATAAAACCAATTTCGATTTAGGGTGGGACACATCTCAATTTTAGAATACTGTTTTTTGAAGCCGCATTGAATGTTTTGCACTCTAGTTGCATCACGTTATTGAAATACTTTACCAACATTTATACCGTTGGGTTGGGGTAGTGATTAGAGCATCCGCTTCGTAGTCGGTAGACCTGGAGCTCATTTCCCAAGTCGAGTCACACCAAAAGGCTTTAAAAACTGGTATTCACAGCTTCCCTGCTTGGCGCTCAGCATAAAATGGACAGTGTGGAGAACAAGCTTGCAAGCTTGCTTGTTATGTCCTTGGGCAAGGCACTTGACGAGATGCCTCCACCTTTATGTGGCAGACAGGTGGTGGGGCCAAGCAGTCTACCCGTGGTGGAGGCCCAGCCTGACAAAAGACATGCAAACAGAGCATGAGCTCATACGCATAAAAAAACATTTATAAAACTCTTTTAAAACGAAAATGTTTGCCCTCAAGTCCTAGGCAGAGGGAGATCGTTTGCAAAACAAGCTACATTTACCCCACAAGGTATCGATTCTGGAAACCATTAATAGGCTTGCTATGCGTCTGAAAAAACAAATGGGTCTGTGCAACATGGTAATACTCTAGTATTTTGTGTTGCTTTAAAAATTGCTGTTTTTAGGTATGATATTGAGATCAAAATTAAGCTTGCTTAATTTTCGGGAAGCCTTGGGTAATTTTGTCTTTGGTTGTGCTTTTTGGATTTTGGATTTTATAAAAAAATAAGCTTTCACGTCCTGTTTAAGTTCAATTTACAATATTTCAAATTTGAATAAGCATTGTGTACAGCGTATGCTTGCAGGAGGTCTGTCTTAGCAAACCGAAAAATTGGCTAACGGAACTGTACACTGTTTGCTTTTATTTTCGGGTAATATTTTAGCTTCGTTGCATTGGTGTTGTGATCAATAGTGGTGGTACTTCTTATGCGGGATGGCTATCACGTGATGGCACTCTACAATCATATTGGGGAGGAGCTACTTCTCAACGACATCAGTACTGCGCATGTGGAGAATCAGGTAAGTCGCACATTTGATAAAAAAAAACAAAACGTTCTCTCTCAACTGTATGTCATGAAATCAAATTACGAACAATGTAAAAATAGTTTCCAAGACAATATTGGAAAGTTTGTTTTCTTTTCATTGTATAAAGATTGTACAAAAACAGGAAAGCAAAATCAAAACTTTGTGTGGTCCCAATATACTCGTAATTTCACTTTACATAAAATATTTTAGAAAGAGAAGCTTTTTTTAACTTTTGGCTGATTAAACAGTTATGAGTAAGATTAATTTATTGAGAGGAAGAGAGAATTTGTATTTGCTTTCACAGAGCAAACAAACTCCAGCAATACAATAAACCATCAATAACAACAATAAATAAGCACAAGTTGCATAAGCCAGAAATTATCAAAAAATGTTTTGATAATTACGTATGATAATGAATTAGAAAAACAAAACTGCAAAGCCTTTTTTTTTAGATGAAGACTTCTTCAGCGCAAATATTTTTAGAAGAAAAAAATTTATTTAAGCCATTATCTAAAAACAATTTTAAGCTTATCACATGCATTATTCTAAATTAACTATTTTATTTAATTTTAAAGGTTAGTTACAGTAAAAGAACAACACTCTTCGGAGTTTTAATGGCCGTTTTGATGTGTGTGAACGCAGTGCTTAGCAAAAGTTTTTTTGCAGATTCATGTTTCGATCCACAAAAGAAATGCAATTGTGATCAAAACGACGACCCAAATGAAAGAAGCGACGAAGGGTTTCTCACTAATAAAAATCATCTACCCGTCACTGAACTCCAGTTTGGAGATACTGGCGGTAGTGCAGAAAGAGGCTGGCATACATTGGGTCCCCTTATTTGTTCGAATTAACTCTGACTTACCGTAGCCATATTTAGTATTGGTTTCGAGAAAGTAATAAACAAGTAGAAAAAAACATTACTTTAACAAGATAAAAATATATTTTATTGTTAAAAAAAGCAATTTCAAAAGTTTTTACCTACTTAAAAATTCGAAACAGTAATGCGTTTTTCTGTCCCTAAGTACGGCTTTGGTTTTATATCATTTTCATTAAATCGATCATTTTTAACATTTCAATGGCATTTTATCGGCGTAATCAGTTAAACGTTCGTGTTTTCTATCTAATTTGAAGTTGTAGAACAAGAAAAAAATTCCTGGCAGTTCTATGAGCTGGACAAAAATTTTAAATACTTCTCTTGAACTAAACCAAACAGCTTCCTTTTTTTCATTTTATTGGCACATGTCAGATAGTAAAGCGACAAAAACTATCGAAATTATGTTAAGCTCAAATAAAAAATGTAAAAAAAAATCTTAAGCTCAAATAAAAAATGTAAAAAATTAAAGATGTCAAAAACTTTATCTACCTGCTCCGAAGGTCGCATTTTCTTGAAACATTGTTTTGGAAATTAACAGAAATTGCAGCAATTAAAGAGGAGGCGCAATCTTTGTGTTGCTCGAGGCCGCATGACAGAATTTGTTCAACTCACCGCAATTGGTGGGACAAATTGAATATCTGTATGTACTTTTACAAGTGAAGACCTTGAAAATCAAATTTTAGAACAAAAACCTTTTTTGTTTTTTATCAAAAGTTACTTTCTAATGCAGGTGTTTTTCTTTTTATTTTGTTGGAGATTAATGTCAAAGAAAGATCCATGAATAGGGAAAAAAATTGGCCCAGCGCGCAAGAAAACCTTGGGCAGATTTTCTCTCAATCAAAATTGCGCAACCTCGAATCGAATAGGTACCTAGAAAAAAAATAGTGCCTGTGAACTTTTAAAACTAAAATTTCGTCTACTTAGCCAAAATATTGCGACCAAATTACACAAATTTAGCCAAAGTTAAAGCCAAAATTGGTGTAAGTTGTTAAAATCAAGCTACATTTTGTACCCCTCTGAATTACCGATTTACAATTTGGATTCCTAATCGCAGCACTCTAACACTGGAATTGAAAAAAGAAAAGTTTTCAATATTTAAATTTTTTACGCAGTTTGGTGCACAGGTAGGTACATCAGCATTAACATTTGAGCTCAATTGACTGTCACACGTTTTGGCAGAATAATCACATAAAGCCTCTGTACACTTTATTCTAAGTACTGCAGAGAAAGAGACCAAAGAAAACAAAAAGTTTGCGAAAATACAGCTGCAAAGTTAATACGTCACGACAGGGGGTGCCACAGTTTCCCCCCGCCAGCAAAGCGTAGCTAATTGCTATGCTGTGTGGTACAAAAGTCTTGAAATGACCTGGAGGTCCGGTGATGCGTCCAGTTTTTATGGTGGCTTGCTGTTATCGGTGTTGTTGCTTCGGGTGCGATGTTTGTGAGGAAGGAAGGTTCTGTTTGGCTAGAGGTGCCAACATAGGCTGGTTCAATTAATCCACAGAGACATTGTCTGGGCGACCGTTGATGTCCAAAGTGAGGTACCTGTCTGATGTAGAGATAATCCGAAAGAGCCAATGGTATGGTCGTTGAAGAGGGTTTCGGTGTCCATCAATGCGAACATAGACCAATCCAGTAGAAGAGAGAGAGGGAGTGAGGTAAGGTTTGGGTGAGGAATGATATTTGACGGGTGGGGCAAGAGCATCTTGCATTGACTTTTGAAGATGTCGAAGAAATGCAGAAGAAGGTTGTAACTTTTGTGGTGGTGTGGGTTCCACGAATTCTCCCGGGAGTCGAAGAGTAGAGCCGTAAACCAATTCGGCAGGAGATCAATCGAGATCCTTGCACCAAGCTGTACGTATCCCAAGAAGCACCATGGGCAGATGATCCATCCAATAAGGATCCGTAGTCCTTGCCCTGAGGAAACCTTTGAACTGGCAGTGTAGTCGTTCAATCATCCCGTTGGCTTGGGGATGATATGCCGTAGTCTGTTGCATTCGAACCCCAAGAGTGTGACCCAGTTCACTCCACAGGGAGAATGTAAACTGCGCGCCCCGATGTAAAGTGATGTCTTGAGGTACTCCAAAACGTCTAATCCAGTGGCGGGTAAGTGTTTTGGCACATGTTGAAGCATTAGCATCAGGGATAGGAATAGCTTCCGGCCATAATTGAAACGATCAATTATGGTGAATAGATAAGTATCCTATCACTTGGCGGTAATGGTCCAATCAGATCCACGTGAAGACTGAGGAAGCGACCAGCCGGGGGTGTTCTGGAGGAAATAGGTGCTCTGGTATGGCGTTGAATCTTCGCAGTTTGACAGGCGTTGCATTCTTTGCACCATCTTCTGATGTCTTTTTCAAGTCCGTGCCAAACAAATCGGTCTGCTACAGCTCGTTGTGTAGGACGTGATTCTGGATGTGCTAAAGAATGTACGACTTCGAAAACTCGGTAAGTCCAGCTGCGTGCAACGACTGGGCGAGGTTTGCCAAGAGAAACGTCACATAAAAGCGAGACATCCTGTAAAGGTACATCTTGCAATTCGAGACCAGTAATGGAGGTACGGTATGCCTCAATTTCCTCGGAGTTGGTTCGGTCCACAGCCAATTGATAAAGATCGATCGCAGGCGTCGTCACTGCCTGAATACGCAACAGTGCACCGGCGACCACGTTGTGTTTACCGGGGATATACTGGATGTCAGAGGTAATTTAAGCAATAAATGAAAGGTGTCTAGCTTGACGTGGAGAACGTTTAGATGCACTAGGCAAGGCATACGTAAGGGGTTTGCAGAGATGGTCAGTAGTAAAGTAGTTTTACTTGAGTAAACTACTTAAGTAGTTTTTTAATAAAATGCTACTTACTTAGTAGTTTTATTTTTTCCCACTTCTACTTTTACTTAAGTCATTTTATTTGAAAGTAACATTACTTGAGTAATTGCAAATTTTGCTCAAGTAAATGCGAGCAAACCAAGTTTTGTTGGGTAGGATTGTTAAGTGTTAACGCATGAAAAACCTAGCTTGTTTATCAGTTGGTTAACGCGTGATCATTACGGAGATTATAGACTATGGCATAACTAGGGATTAACTAGTAGCTACGCATCATTTAATAGATAAATAAATTGGCAACTCTGTATCTGGCGGTAATTTTTGTTTGTTCCGTCACTCCCACATTGCAGACTTCCAGTGTTTTACAGCACATCAAAGTGTGGTTTGGCATCTTTAATAAAATCGCGTCCATTTCAGACTCTCATTTTACTTTTATGCATTTGTAGCAAAACATCATACAACCAATAGACCATCTTAGTTTAGGCTACGTAAGATGTTAGGTAATTCAAGTATTAAAGTTAGTAAACCTGCTTACAAGACTAGGCTATGAGCTGGTGACTTGTTGTGAAAAGACTGCTGTTAAAAGAGTTTTTCTACTTCAGAATTTAGCTGTTTAAAAATTGTAAGTTCGACTAATATCACTGCATTAATTGAAGACTTTGTTTTATATTCATTTTAATCTGAACATGTGAACAATCTACTGATCAGCTTATAGCCAACTTTAGCATCAGATAGTGTAGGTGTACACCAATGGTTTTATTACCAGTATGTATCAGTGTATGGAGATCAGCTGCTAAACGTTATCTCAGCAGATCTGCAGCCTGATAGACTGTTTGCTTTTCTTTTATTTGCAAGTTGGCTTGTGGGTGCTAGTTCCATAATTACACAAGTTTTGCTGCTATGCTAAGGTAGTGAGTGTCATTTATAACATTATCTCATTTTATAGAAGTGGCTAAAGAACAAATCCGGTTCTCTTCTTTCTGTGACGTTTCGTGACGTCAGCTATCAAAATTAAAATCGAAAAAATTTAGCTTAAGGTTGGGGTTGGAGTTAAGTGGGTCCTACTAAACCACAAGGAACCATAAGGAATCCCCTAACCCCTAAACCCTCAACCCCCTAATCCCTAACCCCTTGTAGTCTTTTGTAGTTCCTTGTTGTCCCTTCTTATAGTCCCTTGTAGTTCTTTGTAGTCCCTTGTATTGAACTGTCACTTTCAGCTAATGTCTTCGCAAGATACTGATAATTGATTAATTACTTAATACGCTCATCGCCTGCGGGGTATTAAAACGCCTTTTAAATATTGGCACTAGCAATTCTTCTCGGGAAACAGGACAGGAAATTTCTCGGGAAAAATAAGGTTTGCCATTTCTCGTTTCCCGGAAAAATTTCAGCAGAATCCTGGGAAACAAATTAAGTTTAAAATTCCGTTATTGCATAAATTTTCCATATTCCTGTGGTGCACCTTAAAAATCAAAACTTTTCGACTGCTTGCTTCTTGGGAAAAATTCTGAAAATTTCCAAGATTCATAAAAATTTGAGTTTAAAATTTCCTGTTTTCTGGAAAGCCAGATGGTCGGAAAAGTAGGACTCTTCGTTTAACCCTTTGAGAGATAATGTAACACATATGTTACATGATTGTTGATTGTCATGTCATTATGACGTTATAACCATTTTTCTGAAATTCATTGTAATTTTGTTGTTACCAAACAAATATGGAATTGCAGACAGTGACACTGTTTCGACCTATCAGGTCTCTTCAGTGCAGTTGGTGACCGACAAGAAGCTAGAGGCTTTTAATAAAGCATAGCTTAGACCGCCACACTTGCGGGATCTATACTAGATCCACTTGGTGGAAGATCTGTCAGTACTCTGCGAAGCCGTATCACTCGTGAATGAGTGGCGGTTGTCGCAGGTGCACTAAGTCTAGCAACTGCTAGAACAATAGTGGTGTCACAGCCTAGTTGTCACAAGGTCTTACATGTATAGTAATGCAAAAGGCTAGCGATGCACTTAGCAAAACTGCAGACAGTGACACTGTTTTGACCTATCAGGTCTCTTCAGTGCAGTTGGTGACCGACAAGAAGCTAGAGGCTTTTAATAAAGCATAGCTTAGACCGCCACACTTGCGGGATCTATACTAGATCCACTTGGTGGAAGTGGATCTAGTATAGATCCTAGATATCGAAGGTCTAGATATATAGTCTAGATTCTAGATATCGAAGGTCTGCAGTTTTGTTAAGTGCATCGCTAGCCTCTTGCATTACTATAAATATGGAATTGTCTTAAATTGTATGAATTAGAGTCTTATGATTCTCAATGGGTTAACCTTTGTACCAGTAGTTTTGTTCAATTTTTGTTAGCAATATTCTTCAAATCGCAGAGTTATATGAATATTAACTTAGAGCAGTGCCAAGGGTGCCTCCTCGGTGGTTGACAGGCTGTTTTGACTCCTTGGAGAGTTTGATACGATGACCACTGTATCGAGGGGAAAAACAATAATGTGGCCAAATCGTCGACGTCGAATCACTTTACTGTTTGACTCTGCTAATAACCTATTCGGCAAACGTTTTGTTGTTAACAGCAAAGTAAAGTAAAATTAATGCGTGTAAGTTACTTCAGCTTGTACCAATGTTATCTCACCAAACTTTCGAGTAAGAAGTAACTTAATTTCTAGATGGGCAAGCTTGACTGCCCTTTACTCTGCTAACGCAATTCTTTTTTCTTGAGATCCAATAACACAGAAAGGGACGATATTTGGCAGCAGTAAAGGTACTTTATGCAATTTTTCCGCAATCTCTGTGGTACATGTATAAAATATTCTAATGTCATTTTTGAGTTTCACGAAATGGTTATTTTTCGTCGACGAGGGCAATGAAAATGTATGCAGTGTTAGATAACAAAGAAGTCAAAAATACTGGCCTGAAAAAGCTTAATATACTGTTTCAGGTTGAAGTAAAACACAGCTGAACCACACTCATTCAAAATAATAAAACTACTTTTTTACATAAGAAATTTTATTTTGATTACTTTTTTATTTTTACTTGAGTAAAAATGTATGCTGTTAATTCTACTTTTACTTTAACTACTTTTTCGACTAAGTAGTAATACTTTTATTCGAGTAGAATTTGAGGCTACTTTGACCACCTCTGGAAGTTTGTGGTCCGTGTACAAGGTAAACGGCCTAGCTTCGACAAAATGACGGAAATGCTTAATGGCTTCATATGAACCCAGTAACTCGCGGTTAAATGCACTGTTGTTTTTCTCAGTGGCAGACAGTTTCCTGGAGAAGAAAGCATTGGGCACCCAACGACCCCTTTGTAGTTGTTCAAGTTGCGCTCCAATGGTGGAATTAGATGCGTCCACAGTAATGCTGGTCTTTGCATGGGGCCGTGGGTGATAAAGTAATGTACAGTCAGACAATGCACTCTTGGCTTTTTCAAATGCTTTTTGACACTGGGGTGTACAGGAAATGTTTTTCCCGCGTCCAGCAGAAGCTGGAGAGCGAGCTGGAGAGCGATTGGAGAGGAGCGAGCTGGAGAGCGATTCCAGGCAGGAAACGGTGATAGTAATTAATCATACCGAGAAATCGTTGGAGTTCACCGCGAGTTTGAGGAATAGGAAATTCCTTAATTGTCTGAATACGACCAATAAGACGACAAATGCCATTAGAAGTCACTGTGTGTCCCAAAAAGTCCAACTCCGAGACGCCAAAAGCACATTTGGACTTGTTAATTATAAGGCCATTCGAAGAAAGCAGTTCGAAATGCGTCACAGGTGCTCAAGGTGTTGGAGTTTGGGCGTGCTTGCTATTAAAATATCGTCCAGGTAAACAAACGAGAAATCCAAGTCATTTAGAATTCCATCCATAAGTCTTTAAAAAGTTTGCGCCGCATTTTTGAGCCCAAAAGGCATGCGTAAGAACTCCCAAAGGCCGAAGGGGGTTGCAATAACCGTCTTTGGAATTGACTCAGTGTCCATGGGGATCTGATGATATCCACGTATCAGATCGATTTTGGAAAAAACACAAGACCCAGGAAGGCATAAATTGAAGTCCTGTATATATGGAAGTGGGTACCTGTCATCCGTGGTTACTTCGTTCAGTCGTCTGTAATCGGCGCATGGCCTCCTGCCACCAGACTGTTTGGGAACAATGTGCAATGGTGAAGACCAAGAAGAATTTGAGCGACGAATGATACCAGCTTCCTCCATTTTGTGTAACTTGTGCTTAGCCACTGCAAACTTTTCGGATGGTAACCGGCGAGGACGCTAAGTGGTTGGACGGCCCTGCGTGATGATGTGATGTTCAACGCCATGCTTGTTGGAGGAAGATTAAAACCTGGGTACTAGGATATCATAAAAGGAAAGTAAGAGTCGATCATACTCTGTAGTTCCATTAAGCGTCAGGCCGGAAAGGGTGAATGACTGCATTTCGAGCTCAGCGGACAGGGTACAACAGCTGTTTAAGTCTATAAGGCGACGGCCGCGAAGATCAATGGCAACGTTATTGGCGGTGAAGAAATTAGCTCCCAAGATAGGGCGGATGACGTCTGCCAGGTAGAATTCTTGCTAGTATGTACGCTTGTCGCCAAAATGTAATGTTAAGGTGCGATTGCCCCAACCGTCGATTTTTGATCCATTAGCAGCCATCAAACTTCTTGTTGGAGAACATCGGCGCCGGTATCGACTAAGAATTGCGTACCACTCTGACGGTCCCATACTGACAAGGTACTTTTATAGTAACCGCCGGCCGCCGTTGTCACTGGCGGCCGGCTGAAGCGTTTCCCTGGCTGGGTCGATTGGAAGATGGGTTAGTCGAAAGCAGCTTGGAAAAAGGACAACCTGGTTTGCAGTTTCGTGCCTTTTGCCCAAAGTGTTGATGGTAATGGCAAATATAGTTCTCGTTTGGCTTGAACGCAGTGTTGTGCCGCTGGTTGGAAGAAGATGGTCGGTCGACTGAAGCAGCAGTTACTGTCTGTGAAATATTGTTCACTTCCACGATGCGGTCAGCTGCTTTAGCTAGATCATGTATTTCAAGAAACTCTTGCAGAGCTAATATGGACCTAACCTGGGTGGGCAGTTGTGCTATAAAGAAAGCACGGCGCAGCGTTTCGGCGTCATTGTTAAGGGATTCAAGTTTTTGAAGAAGTGCCGACGGTGATCTATCACTTGAACCGGAGATATTAAGAAGTTCGGCATCTTTCCGGGCTTGGCTTTTGCCAAAAGCACCTAGCAACGCTGTTTTAAGAGTTTCATATTTGTTTTGATCTGGAGGGTTGAGAAGAACTGATTTAACTTCTGCCGCGGTTGTATTGTCGAGAGCTGACACTATGTAGTCGAACTTTGTTTGATTTTGTGTTACTGGCCGCGACCTTGACTGAGCTTGTACTCGGGTAAATCATATTTCAGGGTCCTCTGGCCAAAAGTCAGGCAGCTTAATGGCGACTGCTTGTACTGAACCTTCAAGCGGTTGAGAACTAGGTGGCAAAGTTGAAGCACTAAGGTTAGTGATCGCCTTAGTCAATCTAGTCAAAGCTTCACTGTCTGATAAAGCCATGGTGTGCTGAGTAATTCTTGCCCAATTAAACGACCAGCAGGTAGACAATAGCCTATAAGCGTGTTCTCACTAAGGTCACCAATTTAGGGTATTTACTTATTGCTATACTTCGCTGTAGGATATCTGTCTTTTTCCTCAATTAACTGTCACACGTTTTGGCAGAATAAACACATAAAGCCTCAGTACATTTTATTCTAAGTACTGCAGAGAAAGAGAACAAAGAAAATAAAAAGCGTGCGAAAATACAGCTGCAAAGTTATTACGTCACGACAGGGTTTCCACACTGTCAATTTTGCGGACGTGCGAAAAAATGGGTTTACATTAAATGAAACTAATTTGTGACCTTTATACTGTGATAAAGAGCTGCTGATTGGGCATTATTACGCTTTAACAACTGCAACAGAGCAAATGATTCTAATCGCTAGGTTTAATGTTTTGTCCTTTTTTGGGCAAATTTAGTCATTCAAAATCAAACTTTTGCAAAAAACTGAAAATACCTTTTTTAAAGTGTGTAACAACGAAATTACTGAGTTTTGAAAAGTGACTCACCGATAGTCTTGCTTAAAAAATAATCGGTTGCGGATGGATTGATGTTAAATTCCGAAATTTGCTCTGTGTTAGAAAAGTTTGTTGGTAAAATTAAAAGTTGTTCGATGTGATGATGGCAAAGTATGTCGCCTATGCTAGTAATGACAATCTTTCGCGTTGCTGAACTACCATACATACAACTTCCTTGAAGCCAAATTTGAGTTTGATATTTAAGTTAAAGAAAGCTTAAGTCTGGAGCAAAAAAATCGGAATGAGACAAACAGTTACTTATAGACACTCGGATAAATAAGTATTGTAGAAACAATTCTTTCTAAGAACACCGTACGTCTGGTTCTACTAACAACAGTTTTCGTCGCAAGAAAGGTATTATCAAGCTGAAGATTGCGCTGTTGTCTAAGAATTTAGAGGTATAAAGACTACGCCAAGCTGAACTTTTATCTAAGCTTAAACTTTTATCTAGAAAGAGCCGAAAACAAAGCTGATGCTGAGGAAAGTAATGCAGAAGCAAAGTTAGAGCTGAAGCTACAGCACGCGGAATTAAAAAGATATCCTGAGCCGTTTTTTTGAAAATTCTCTTCTCTTCAAAATGACAGCTGAATCACTGACTGTTAATGGCTGTAAGCAGATCAATGTATTGTTAAGTTTTCTATTAGATAGGGTCAAAAATAAAAATATCGTCAACCAAAGGCTCGGATGATAAAGCGGTTTCTATAAAAATTGAAAAACAGTCTTCTGGACCACAAGGGCAATGGTACTTTACATTGGCTTTCACATATTAACATCATTGATTCAAAGATGACTTAAACAATACTATTAGACACTTGCCACGAGATTTGACACAAACTTTTAGATTAACTCATAGTGGGACAAGCGGGGCATTTGAACGGTTGTCAAAATTACAAATCAATTAAACTCAGCTAAATCACAAAATACTCACATAAGCTGTAACACAGTGTTTTTTAACCTTTTTGGCGCTTGTACCCCTTAAAATTTTGTGAAATGTTTTTGTACCCCTAGACCAGTGTTTCCCAAACTGTGCGCCGCGAAGATTCGCAGGTGTGCCGCGAGTCTTTTTATTGTGGCTTCTGTTGATACCATTTTTCTACCGATATCGAGAAAATGACCTACAAAAACAAAATAAAAAGGTCATTACTAGTCTCGCAGACGCCCGTGATGCCACTAGCCATCGCTAAAACTACGTTTCACTGGTCGGTGTGCCGCGAACGGTGATCAACCACTTTCCTGTGCCAGCAGACAAGAAAGTTTAGGAACCACTGCCCTAGAATTGAAAATAACCATTATTCTGACGCCTCATCTCGTACCCCCTGCTTTGGTGTTTCGTACCCCCAAGGGGTACAGGTACCCCCGGTTAAGAACCCCGGGCCTAGAGACATAAAAAGATATCCTCTTAGCTGTCGTTACTATAAAGTCATTCTTAGCTCTTTAAAGTGAGTGGCTTTCTTTTCGCTGGTCGACCGTACAGTGCTTAATTATTTTAAGCAAGTTTGGTAGATAAATTCAGTCGTCTCTCACGTTTTACGTATTGGAGTTACAACAAAACAATCTGTTAGTGATTTGTTCAGTATAATTTTCTTTTTCTGAAAATGCAAATATTAACTTGACGTCACGACTATGACGTCACTGATGGCGTCATAGCTAATATTTGTTTGTTATTTTAGCGGTTTTCTGCCACTTTTAAGCATGAGAACAATCTTCTTTTTCTTTTGGCTTATTCCCGATTAGGAGTGCCACAGCAGATACCTGCATTTTTATGACATGGCAGATGCCTTTCCTGCCACCAATCCTCTCTTGGGAGCAGTAGTTTCCAACCTTTGTAACGGCCCGCACCCCTAAAATATCTCGATATGTTCTCGCACCCCTAAAGTATTTTAACATGTGACGAATTCATAACATGTCCCGGGCCAAGATGTGTGCCAATTTTGAAGTCTCGGATAGAATTGCATGAGTTAACCTTTTTTTAGATCAACACAAAAATTTGAATGACTATCTCGCACCCCTGGTTGGGAACCCCTGCTCTAACCACTACACCATCGGGTCGGTAAAGCATGAGAACAATAGAAACGTGAAAAAAATCAAGACTACATCAAAAAAAGTGTATTGCGTTAAAAGTTATAAATTGAAATTCAAGATAGACAAACAATCAGAAGTTATGAATGCTGAATATACAGTAGCTGACAAAAATAGTGATTTCAAGTTTTTAGAAAATGGGCTTAAGAAAAATGTTGAATTATTTTGATGCAAACCACAAAAGTACAGATTATCAAGATACAGAAATCGAGTATATCCATTTAACATGATGACGAGATAACTCGTCACTCCCATACTATCAAGATATTGCATCTATCGAGTACGACGTGGTGAAAACCTGCCATGACGAAATGTCTCGTCATACGCACTGTAAGAGCGAGTTTCTCATGACGAGATATCTCGTCACACGCACTTAACTGGTTAGGCAAAAAGTAAAACCTGATGGCCTCTTCTGTTAACACTAGCACGGCCAGAGTTGCGACAAGCTCTCAACGGCCAGCAGCGGTCATTTTGACCGCTTCTACGAAAACGCGTTTTTACTAGTATATGCGTGGTGTGGATGCAACTTAAGTGTTGAACAAATACTCAGGTCACGTAACTCAATTAATCTATTTACAAAAAAAATAGTTTTATTTGAAAAAAAGGGCAAGCACAGGACACAAAATTGAAAAATGTTTCATATTTGTGTTGTCGCACATGTAACGCATTCGGAAAACTCCTTGGCAGTACACTTGCCACATACAGTTTTATTGCACTAGAAACAAAGTTTGCTAGTTTTGTTTTGAGAACAGTTTGCTCCTATTTGACACTGTTTGCGCTTCTCGGCTTCGCTTTTTTTGAGAGCTGTCGATAGTGAATGAGGTCTAGCAATAGAAGCGTTTCCGGTTAATCTTTCAACGATGCATTCTTCACGTAGTTTTATAGCAAGCTTGAACAGGAAATCTCGTCTTGAAACCTTGTCACCTGTTAGTTTTTTATAGAGCACAAAGGCATTGATGCCTGCTAAATCCAGAATGTTGTAGAAAACAGCAACGAGCCACCGTCGGGTACCTGCTTTGACTGAATACTGCCTGGCCATTTGATCAGCCACGTCAACACCACATTTGGTTTTATTATAAAATTCCACAGTCTCTGGTTTCTTTTTTTCCGATTCGCCAAGTTCAACAAACATATGCAGAGAGCTAAGAACGCAAACGTTTTTCTTGGGCTTACACTGATACACAGTTAGAGTTGCCATGTCACCTGCCTTCATCAGCTTACTGGAATAACGTTGTTGCAAGCATTTTGCAGATGCAGACAGCTCACGTCTAACCTTGTTCATAGTTCCAACAAGGCTGGTTTTCTTTTTTTCAGCTCTTTTGCAAGTAAGAACGACGTGAAAAAGTTATCGGTTGTAACGTTTCTGCCTTTACCCACGAATGGTTCCATGAGAGTCATGACAACATTATCGCTAAGCCTTTGGGTGGATGGACGTGACTCGTCTTTGCCCAGATACGGAATGGCATTTAGGATATACTTGGATTCCACGTCAACCGCTAACCAGAACTTAATGCCAAACTTATCTGGTTTGTTTGGCATGTACTGGGTGAACCTACAACGAGATTTTGTCGGAAACAGCTGCTCATCAATCGTAATATTTTCTCCAGGTTTGTAACAACTGATGCTGTTGTCTAGAAACCTATTCCAAATATCTGAGATAAGAGCAAATTTGTCAGTTTGCAGGCGTGATGACCTTGTGCTGCGCAAGTCAAAGCGAAGAAAACGCATAATCTCACGACAACGATTCCTCGACATAGTTTGTTGAAAAAATGATACGCCCCATTCTTTATTCCAAAAATTGTAAAGAGGAAAGTTTTTGCCACCATACGCTCCTCGTACATATAGCAGTGCAATAAATGCTTTGAGCTCACAAAGTGAAACCTCCCATTCTTCATTGCCTAAGACTCTTCGAGCTTCTACATTGGTACATTGTTGAATGTGTTTGAGCATATGGTTATCAAATAAAACTTGAAAAGCATCAACAGGGGAGTCTGCCATTCTAAGAGCAAAGCGTGATAAACCTGATTGCTGAGTTAGGACATTCTGAGCTGCACACCTTCCTCGTGTTTCTACGCCGAATTCCATAAATTCCCATTTCGTGCCATCTCTTGCTGTCTCGTGTGTGCTCGAACTTTCAGCAGCATCCGAACCAGAAGCATCATCAAAACATTTAGCAGAATGTGTTTCAACGTTAGTATCAGCAGTTTGTAAATCACCTAAATGAACAATGGATTGTGTATCATCAAATTGCTTAGTTTCTTCATCGACGCTCATCTCATCTGGAGAGCAGAGTTCCCAATCTAACACGTCGCTTTGTTCAGTTTCACTTTCCCCTCCAGAATCATCTTCGTCTATGGACCTGAGCCTAGCAACAACTTGTAGTCCAGTAAAACGTCTTGACGTTTTAGACATGATGTAATAGATTTGACTATGTTATATTTTTAGTCAAGCAGCTTACTTCACCTGTGGAACCAGAATAGGTAGGCACTAATTGAGGATGCGCACAATGCTTTTATAACAAAAGGTTGTGATCAACTTACTAACTCATGCTAAAGGCTAATTGCCTGTGTGCTCCGCTGCTGAGGAAGTGGGCTGGGTGCTGTTTGAGGAGGATACCCAACTAGCACCGTGGCCTGAATGCCGATGAAAGCTCGCAGTTCTCAACAATATAGAATAATCTATTTCTGTTTCATAAACTCTCTCATAACCTGACGTAAGTCTACTTCCAGTGCTAACTGATAACTGAAAAAATTTATTATGTATGCTTTCTGAGCTGTGCATTTCTTTCTGGTGACTCTATAATGTCAGAAAGAAAATTCAATTTATCAAAATATAGAAAGACAATGTTTGAAAATGAGTCATACGTGTCATATAGACGATACGGTCTAATAAAGCACAGCAGGAGGTTCAGAAATAATGGTTTTAGTATAGCGGTCATAATGACGGTTAGTGGCCGTTGGAGGTAAATCACCTTCTAAAATATTTGTAAAAGCAGCTTTCGGCTTGATACTCATTATCAGAGTTCCTGCCTATTAATTGGGAAAAGTCAAGAAATTTCACACCAATGCGATTTTCGTAAAAAAAAATATCCCACCTTGAAATTCCAAAACGGTCAAAATGACCGTAACGGCCGTTCTAGTGTTAAGGTCACAACTTTGTTACAGCAGCATATCATTTTTAAGGTTTATGAGACATTTTTGTACATATATGGTCCCTATTGCTAAATATGCATTTTTTGTACTCTACTGGTCCATACCCTTTTTTTTGTTTGCCAGTGTTTTATTCTTTCTTTGTTTACGTTGATCTCGGTGCCATAGACTTGGTTTCAATTTAGATTTAGCTTGGTCTTTATAAATTTATTTATGCATGATTTAGCCTATATCGTTTTGCCATTTACTTCTTTTTTCGTCTGATGCTTTTTGATTTCCATTTCTATTGCGCTGTTTTTGGACAAACTTAAAATTAGTAATTACTAGTTTTACTACAACTACTAGGCTACTATTCGTACTAAAACTACAACTCAGAGGAATCTATGTTTTAGGTTTGCGACAAGGTAGAATTTTAATTCCTGCACACTATACGCTACACAATTGAAAACGACAGTTTTAGAAGTACGTAAGCTGTACATTTACAGCACAATGCTGCCACTAAGATTTTAAAAGGAACCCCAGATTGGTCCATGAAAAAACCCCAGATGACAACTAAAAACCCCAGAAAAAAAATTACAGAAATAAAAGGAACTTTTTGGTATTGCAATGGTCTTCTTAACACACTTTTTTGTTCAAATGTGCAACATTAAAATGGCCTTATTTTATTGATAAGAGCTGTAATACCTAAAATGATGAAACTTTAAAAATTCTTTTTATATGGCAAAATTTTTTGATATTTAATTGAAATTTTGTAAATCTTCTAATTCAAACTATATTTTCAACCGTAACCCTGACTTTAATTATTACTCTAAGGTCCCTAATACTAACTAATCCCCACTCTAAACCTTACCCCAAAATTTTCTTTGAGATTGTATACTTAATACAAAGAAATGTTAGTTTTAATGACATTTTCTCATAAAACATGATACCCGTAACAAAACTACAATTCATTAAAGCAGTTATATGCAGATGGGTCATTCACAAAAAGTCTAAAAAGATGAGTCAAGGTATTTTAATTATCAATTAAAACAGTTTCTTCTTCATTGTCACTTTTAGAATAACAACAAACATCTTTATATTTTTGGCTTATAAGCCTTTCTTGATATCTCTTTCTCACTGTACCATCCATCATCTCTGTGATTAGTTTTTGATTTGGTTCCCAGCAGTAGCATGTTTGATTTTTTCTTATGATAAACTGCTTTGCAAGTACCCTGTTTTTCACTGTTTTTGGTTTTAAAGAACTAGGTGATTTAGTTTTCATGCGATTGATCTGGAAAAATATTCTTTGTACAGCTGCAGAAGAATGTGATAAGACAGTCATAGTTGTCATAAAATATGGTAACAGAGAAAATTTTAAATTATGTTGATCATCCTTTACCAAACCTTAATTGCGCCAATATTCCGGAACACATTTAGCAGAAACAGCAAGTTGTTTTGCAGAAATACGGAAGGTTCTCCGTTGATCATCAAGTTCATTAAGTTTATTTTGTGGTAAGATATGTGGGAAGCGAACAGCAAATGGAACTATAGATGTTGGTGACCGCTTAAGATCCAATGCAATTTCAATACCTAATAGGCTACATTCAATTTGGCAGTAATTCCATTTTCATCTAAAAGTAATCTTTTCTTCATTTGTAAGGAAAGTTCTAAAAGAAACTTGAAGCAATCACTTTTGAATCTAATAATGCAACTCTCATTTTGTAATGAGTCATTGAGTGACTGAGAAAAACATTGTCCTCTAAGGTATACATCACTAATAGGTTTTTGGCTTCTTATATCTTGTGGATCAATTTCTGACAAATTTTTTGCGAATAGAATTTCCTCTTTGATAAAACAATTGAGAATGCTCTTGAACTCAGATGTGATCATTGCATAAATCTGATGTAATTGAAAGTGTTCTGACTGAAATTGAGTGTTAATTGCATTTACTTTTTGCAGAATATATTGCAAAAACAAAAGCATGTGTTTGGTTTCAGAGTCTGTTAAAGTGTCAAAAAATTTTCTGGCACCATTAACTTTATCAGTTTTGCATTCTTTTTCAAAATACAGAATTAAAGCACCATATTGTTCAATAACAGTTTTAATAACAGTACTTATAACTTTTTCTCCAGAAAGCCATCTCGTTTGAGACAGTTTTATCATTTTATGTGGCACAACTCTGACAACTTGTTGAATAGAAATAAAGTCTCTTTTGCGTTTACTGCTCCTGCTAAAATAAGATGACACATCCTTTAAAAATGTCTCAAGGTAAGAGGGCAAAACATTGACAGCATGACTAGCACAAAGCGCCATTGAGTGACAAATACATCCCATAATAAAGACGGAAGCTATATCATGTTTCAACAGTTTTTTAAAATCACTCTTCTCACCCATCACAGTTGAGCAGTTATCACTGCCTAGTCCAACAATGTTTTCAAAAGGAATGCCTCTTTTTTTAAAGACATTTGACTGCTTGGTAAAGATGTTGAGCTGTTCCATTTTCAACTTCAATTGTATCAAGCAAAGCATCTACCACACCATGCTTGTGTGAATCAAAATATCGTACAACCACTGCTAATATTCGCGTAACAGAGATATCAGTGTTTTCATCAATTATAGTAAAAAATTGCTCTCTTAGCACATATTTGTCACTTCTAATTTTTCATGAAAAGCAATGAAATCTTGCATAACCTAAGATATTTTGGTTCTTTCCATTGATAATTTGAAAGCAATATGACTGTCAGGAAATGCTCGTTTACATAAAGTCAAGAGATGGTCAGCATGGGAAAAAGGTATGTGGTGCTCAGCAAAGTAGCCCGCATGCAACAACTCACTTTTTGCTATCTGTTCATCTTCTGCACAGTTTTTCTTAGCAAAAAACTGAGAAATGCTACTATAAGATTTTGCAATTTGATAGCTCCTTTTGTCTCGTTCTGATTGTTTATGTCGAAGTAACATGGATTTGTTAGCATTTTTAAGGATAATCTTACAACATTTGCAATAACTGTAATTTTTATTGTCTCTATCCTGTTGTAGCCAATCCTTTGGCTGTGTATCTGTCAGCCACTTTACGTTAAATACCTATGTATACCATTTTATCTTTTTTTGTGGAGATGCTTGAGAGTTACTTTCGTTACTTAAACTCATTTCTCTAAGATTTAGAATTTAAACTAAGCTTTTTATCACTGCAGCAAGCAATTTTTCCTGTGACATACACTAAATAAGCGAAATCTAAAGGGGTCTCATTAGGACTAGCACAAAAGCATATTTTCGTTTTTTTTCTTTTTAGATTAGGGTGAAGTTTTAGGTTAGGGCTGGGGCTGAGTTAGGGTTAAGGTTACCACTGACGCTAAACCGAAAAGAAGCTGAAAAGACGTTCATGTGCTAGTCTTAACGAAAGCCGTGCCAAGTTCATTATTAAGCTTTATGTTTTTACATGTTCTAACAAAATTGCTCAAAACCCCAGATTATCATCAAAAAAACCTAGAACCCCAGAAAGGTACACAAAACCCAAGATCTGGGGGCAAAACCCCATGCGTGGCAGCATTGCTACAGCATATGAAGGCTAATTTTGACTGGCCTAATACAAAGTGCATCATTCTGCATCAAAAATTTTTCTAATAAAGTCCGTAATATCAAAATAATTTGAATTATTTTGATGCAAAACTATGTCTTTTTGTTCTACGAGTAACTTATTCGTATGGTTTTACAAATACTCAATTCTTATTGTTGATGCTTGAGAGCAATCAAACTTTTGTCCAAGTTATTAATGAATTCAGTATTTTACGTTTAGTCATTTGGAAATCAGTGTTTAAACTTATGATGGGTTGAGGTTGCCATAAGTACGGAATTTCGATATTAAAATTTGTGTCCGAAAATACTTTAAAAAATGGTTTCAATGTCTTGAATTGTAGAGTCGGCTCACGTAAATCAAGATTTTATTGTCGAAAGTAGGGTAGATCTCCAAGTAGAAAAAAGATCTTTCTGCTTATTTCAAGACCAAAATTAGTTAAATAATCTCTTTAACACTTCCGCTCCCCCGACGGCATGGATACCGGCTGCAATTTTCAAGCGCTCTCTCCCGCGACGGATTTACCGGCACAAATAATTTGCTTAGATGCGCGTTATTCTTCGTGTACGTATCGTTCGAGCAAAAACGCTTTATATTTAACCTCTCTAACTTTCTGCTTGTGGTTTGTAATTGAATTTTTTTGCGTGCTTCGCTCCCGCGACGGTAAATACACCGGCAAAAAAATTTTTGATGGAAGCTCAGTTTACATGCGCGCCAGTGTTCGCAAATGGCTCGCGGGAGGGAAAGAGTTAAAAAAGTTGATCTCCAAAAAAATGTATCAAAGTCAACCTCAAATGACTAATGATATGCAGGCTACTGTACTACTTTAAAGTGTAAACGTGACGGCAAAAGATGTGTCATAAATTGTGTCTCTTGAGGTATGGTAACCCTATGGCACGTAATTGAATTTAGGTAAACGCTCAAGTACTATTTTCTCAGTCTAGAACAATTATTTGGAAAGTGTAAGTAACATATTAGCGTCGCAACAGACTATTGCAGAGACGAGAGCTATGCAGTTACTAATGTAAATTGGTGGGCAAGAACAAAATCGAAATCACAGTTGTATTTTCTACAACATTTATAGAGTCAACAGCTATTGTTTTCAGTGGAAGAATAGGACATGAGCAGTAAAATATTAACTATAATTGCCCGAGAAATTTTTGGCAACAAATCCCGAGGTTTGGTAATTTAGATATGGGAGCGTATACTCTTAAGGTATAGAGTAGGGGTCCCCAAAGTGGTCGATATCGACCCCTGGGGGTTGATGGTATTATCCAAGGGGTCGATAAACACCTGGGGGTCAAAAAGGGGTCGATCAGGAATTTTAAGTATATGAGGTCGTGCTTGACGTCAGCTTCACCGTAGACAGCGGAGATTACTACTACTGCTTCTTCAGCTTTCATTGATAAAGTCAATATGGATATCGCTATTGTTTATTATTAGTGATGCTACTATTTTACTATTGATATCATTAGCCCTTTCAGTTATCACTATTTTTTTATCATCTTTATATTTATCATAATGCTATCATAGCCTGTGTAAGTGAGGTCTAAGCTACATGTATACATGAATAACTTTACATACATACAAGCATGCTAACTTGCACATTATATTCAATAACTTGTACTTTGCTAATGTCATGATTTTCACAATAAAAATAAAAAAGTTTTCTCTTTATGTTTCCCTATTATTTCATAAAAGATATGCAAAAGGGGGAAGAGATACAGAACAACAGTTTCACAGGGCTTGGTATGCAATTTCCCTTACCAATGTATATGGAAACGGCTTATCTATTTAGTTATCATTAATATTTATTTTTTTGTACATGCCTGGGAGTCGATGAGAAATCAAGAATTCCATAAAGGGGTCGATGGTCTAAAAAGTTTGGGGACCCCTGGCATAGAGTATACCACGCACACTTGTAGAAATTGCTCAGCAACTTGTGAAAGTAATTCACTGGCATTTTTAATCTAAGATTTAGTTTTTGTCGTATTTCATCGTAAACTGAGGAGTAAACACGTGATGTCCGAGTATATCCGATTATACATTTTAATTACCGTCTTTTCTGTTTTTGGGTGTCAGCATCGGCGCTCAGGTTATTCTGACATATGCGCTGCAAACCCAAAAGTAGTGGCACAATATGACTTATGATCATCTAAATTGAAGTATTTTTGTTTTGCTGCACTTTCTATTTTCTTTCTTGTAAAGAATCTATAAGAGGTACACTGTAGTTGCCGAAAATCTTTGATTAATTTATTTAGTTGTCTAGTTTTGTGTCACTCAAAAAACATCAAACCAAAAATAAAAGAAGCGGTGCATTTTGCCAGAAGCAAGCAGTGCCACGGTACCTTTTTTGAACCGATACCTACCTTGTTTTTTAAAAACTGTATCGGTACTGCGGTACATGTTTTAACTTTCCTAGGGCGGTAGCCTGCAGATACTTCAGAACCAAGAATTTATTTGATGCTTTTCGGCAAAATTTTTTAGCTACACCTTTCTAAGCTATTTTTCATATTGCTATCATGTGATATAGAAAATGAACAAAGAAATAGATGTTCAAAGACAATTGTCATTCTTTTCTTTTGCAACAGACTTCTGACACATTGGTTAAACTCTCTCCTCAGGACGTCTTGTTATTATAATAGATCTTGCTATAAGTTCTTAGTTTATCTAACGTGACTGAATAGATTTTTAAGTGAACATCTTTTGTGGTGAACATCTCGGAAATAACCAACTTTAACAGAAAGATTTAATAGAATTCAAATTAGAAATAACGAAAGTAATTCAACTTTGCTTTCAAAATATCTTCCAATCCAGGAGTGTCAAACTCGTGGGCTTCTGGGGGCCACATTGCATATATGGGCAATCGTGCCGAGAGCCGCATGAAGTTTTGGGTTTAGATCACCACTTTTATTGGTAACGATTTCTGTAATGTAGCCCGAGGTAAGGTCGATCTCCGAAAGAAAAAAAAAAGGTCATTACTTTTTCAGCACTAGTGAAGTTGTCTCCGCATGACAAAAATCTGTACCATTCTAGTATAGCTTGTGATCAGGGCTTCAAACGTTTATTCGACGACGATCCGTTGCAACACTGCTGAAATTCATTGGTAATTTCAGAATCGTCTCGCAGGCCGCGAGTTTGACACCCTGTTCTAATCTTTTTGTTCTGAGCAAAGTGATCTTTGTGAAGGTTCAGTTACTTGACGCTTTTCGACAAAGTGACAATCAAACGTTTTTCACCAATTCGTTTTCACATTGCTGTTTTCTACCATAATCATAAAAAAGAAAAAAACGAAAAGTTTAAACTTGAAAGCTTTGAAGCATGTCCTATCTTATGACAATTGCCCAACGCTTACCGCTTCTGTCACTGTTGTGCGAGTTGGAAAAAAACAGAAAATAGTTGTAACAATATAAGAAAAAGTTGTAATAGTCTATTATCAGTAGGGCCCGCTAAAGTCAAGAAAGTCAAAATTTTTTCAGGACCTTGTTACATGATCAAACGTGTACTAACGTTCGTTTCAGGTCTTCAGGAGTCTGTTTTGCTAGATTTTATAAGTCAAAATAAAGTCAAAATTTTGCATGAAGTCAAAACTTGTCAAAATTGTCTTCATCAAAAATTTCCTCACAAAAACGAACAAATTTAGATTTTTTTGAATTTTTGAGCTGCTATTAAAACTTTATGCGCAGTTTTATTTGATTTTTAACTTCTGAAATAGTAGCAATGGTAAAAATCCGTGCGGTAATTGAGAAGGAAATAGCACACGACTATCTAACTCTGATTTAGAAACAATAATAAACTGTACCAACTTGACAATTAACTCAACAAGCTACGCACTATTGCAAAAACCCCAGTTAACCTCTGTTGCTGTTGAGAGGTCGTTTTCCATGCTCAATAAATTACTGAGAAAAGACAGAAATTTTGATGTTAAGAACGTAAAAAAATATATGATGCTGTGTTACAATACAAAGTCCTGGTAATTATACTATGTGGCTTTCGTTAAAAATATCATAGACAGACTGTTAATGTACAGTAAAGTTGCGATAACAACGCATTTTTTGTATTACACACTAATTAATACCGATACACACAATGGCTCGTTATCCTAGGTTTTGACGTCATGCATCGCTTTGTTGCATTAGCTTCAAGACTGAGTGATTGAGAAAATGTTTAAAGTAGGCTACCTTTTTCTTTAAAAACTTATGTAAATTGCGGACTATAAAACATTTTTAATCAAAAAAGTGCAACAAGACATAAATAATAGGCGAAAGCGGTTAGGTCAAAATAAAGTCAAAATTTTGCTAAAATAAAATCAAAAATATATTTTTTTAAGTCAAAAAAAATGGCCCTAATTATCAGTGACTTACTGACTACTTTAGTTTGAAAACTTAGCATTATCTAATATCTAAAGAATACAAACTAATCATGGTAGATGATAAATCATACATTTTAACAAAACATGAGAAAAAAATATTTTACTGATTGCCTACGGTATTATCGGAAATAATTGGTCAATAGGGCAGGCGAACGGTTTTATGGTGAACGCTACCATTCATTTATTTTGCTCTGCGACAGAATAATTTGTTATAGACCTGGAGAAAACGGTTGCGCAGCAAGATTCATCTGCTTGACGGTTTCCAACTAGTAGGCTACTAAATTTATTTAATTGTGTAAAAGCATCCATGTAGAAATTGTTAGACAGTGAAGTAGGCGTAAACAAATCATTCTACGTTCAAAGCCACTGACCTCATCTAAACCTAGACTATAAAAGCGACCCATACACACCAACCCGAGCAAGTTGTAACGTACAAGGCTAATACGTTTGCAATGGCAAAAGCAAAAGAATATAAAATCTATCCAGTTCAAAAGAACTCAAATGTATTGAAGTTATTAGTTTATAAATAGCATATTTTGCAACAAATCATGCCTTTATGCCATCTAATTATCGATACATTCATCGCTTATCAATTTGCAAGCAAAGTAGACATTAACAATACAATTACATAAGACTGCACACTCCATTCATTATATTTGAAGCAATCACCATCAATCCAGCAAATATTTCTTCAGCTGTAGGTTGAATTTGACTAAAAAATATACATTGGCTGATCTCGTTGATTATTTTTAGTTGCAACTACTAGGTTTTCATTACATGCGTGATCAAAACTTCACATATTAATCACTTTTGTAAGCAAATAAAGCTCGTGAAGTATGAAGCACGCCTACCGGCCAAATGAATCCTTTAAGGTGGGATCGAGGTCTGCGAAAATATGTGACTTGTGGGCCACATCCACGGATTGATCACCCAAGATAAAAAAATACCTTTCGTTTAAAAACTCTGCCCCATAAATTTGATCGTCAAAAGAAAGATTATTGAATTAAAAACTTTGCTGTTTTTGAGAAGTTAATCTTTAAAGAATGAAACAAGGATTTCGCCTGCTGTATCATTAGGTTGAATGAAATTAACCCATCTGCAAAATAAATATTCTACACCCGTGGTATGAAGGACTCCTACATCTATTGTTCTCACACTCTTTGCAATGGGCCTTTGTGGTAAATGCATTGACCAAAGCAAAGTGCTGTAAACTTATCTTTAAAATTTTTTTCGGTTCTTCTTCCTTTAAAACTAATTGTGACTAACTGGAAAGCAGTTTAATTTTTTGATCATGTACTTTAAATAAATATTGTCGCAATATACTGTGAAACTACTCAATTATCGCAGAGAGTTTTGTTGCATGTTTATACAAAACCATTAGCTAGAAGTACCGATAGGCTACTAAGTTACAGAGGTCTATACGTTTGTGCAGCATTTTTAGCTCTATTTGCTTTCTTCTTCATTAACATATCATAGCAAAGAGGTTCTCATTCAGCCTAACTTAAACTTACTCCTCCGGCAAAAGCATTCCGTATTTGCCTTTGTCTCTTAGCTCAGCGGCGAATACGCATTTCAATTTCAAATGATCAAAGAAGTAGTCAGCCGTGCTACCCGAAGCTACATCTAAACAACAGTTATTGAATATGAAGCAAGGTATTTGTAGCTAGTAGTTAGTGGAGTTCTCTGGATCTACTTTTTGAAAGCGAAAAATCTATGCAATTTTACCTGCATTTATAGTAATTCGTAAATAGACTTGAGAGCAGGTAATCGAGTAGACTACAAATGCTATCAATAGGCTATGACAGGGGTGGCCAACTGTGGCGCATTGCGCCAAATTTGGCGCATTGCATGTTTAGAGGTGGCGCATTCCAGGTTTAAGATTTTTCGGGCAATTTGGGTAAGTGTCCTTTCATCTGGCCGAAAAATTTGTCACTCCAATAACATCTCCAAAAAAAAAAAAAAAAGGCCGCACTTGGTTGGCCTCACGTTTGGTGGCATATTTAAGCCAAAAGTGATGGAAAAGGTGCAGCGAAACAAGGGATGACCTTTCTTTTTTTTTTTAGAGATCACCGCTGAATATGGCCTTGTTTTGACTTCAAAGTATAAATATCTTACAACACGTTTGAGAGCAATGAAAAGCTATGAATGCTTGTGTGGCGCATCTTCAAATGAATGCTTGTGTGGCGAAAAATTTTGGCGCATGGACTGAAAAGGTTGGCCACCCCTGCCCTACATTTATGGCGCATCCGACACGGGTTGGTAGAAGAGTTGGCGCTTTGCATAAAAAGCTTGGCCACCCCTGGGCTATGACAATGAAAGAAAGATCAGGCGGTCAACTATATCAAGGCTCAATAGTTGTACTTGTTTTCTGAAGCATGTAGGCTACCTTACAGAAAACTTGCAGTAGATATGTTTTGTTTGAGGGTCATAGGCCAAAATGTTGAAAAGGTAAGAGGATTGTAGCTTTCCTTAAATCTTAAGGTTTTTGTTACAATTGCTTTCAAACTTTGTCTCCATAAATGTCTTCCAGTTAAAAAATTTAAAAAAAAGCTTGAGCCACACCAAAATAAGCAAAGCAATCGCTTTCGTAAAATTGATCTCCGAAAAAGATCTACTAGATCTACTGATGCCTAAACCAAACCAAAAAGCGCCAAGTCTTCCCCTGCAACTATAGTCGAAAAATTACCACTCATTAAATTTGAGACCACCTCCACCAATGTTAGAGACTGTTTATCTACCCCAGAGGATAAATCGTTTTTGATTGCAGATCAGCATCAATATTTTTAATAAAACAGAAGACGCATACTTACAAATGACTTTAGATATTTGCCCGGGCGTATAAATTTTACCATGTACTGATTAAATTGCTCCAACACTTTTGTTCGCAATGCTTGACTAAAAAAATTAGTTATCATTAGTTAAGAAGCAACAGAGTATGTTGCAGATAACCCTAATGCTAGTTGAAAACAAGCCTTACGATCAATCATCAATTCCACTAAAAATAATGTTAGAATGTCAATTGTTGGGACGAGGTCGAGCGGGTACCGGCGCGATAGCGTAGTGGTCCGCACCAATCAACAGCCGCCTCAACGTGGTGGTGCGGTCCCCGGCCCCGTTTGGGTTGGGTCGAAATGGCTGTTGGCTTTCCCGAGGGTCCCAGTTACCCCGGGCACTCCCTATTCATTTTTTCGCTATGCTGCCCCCTGAACGACCGCAGAAGGGCAGCACACAGAATCTTTAAAATCGGTCGCCTGTTCTCACTTTCTCTTCTCTCCTGCCCTACTCTTGCCCTTCTTCGTCTCCTCATTCTTCTTCTTCTCCTGATGAGCGGTAACGTTCATCCTAACCCTGGCCCCATCTTTTCTTGCTCTGTGTGCGCTGGAAATGTGACCCGGCGGGGCAAATCAGTGCAATGCTGCACATGCTCCAAATGGGTTCATCTAAGGTGCTCACAACTTTCCTTATCTAATTTCAGAGCTCTTGGCAGCTCTCACTTTTGGAGCTGCCCCCCTGCTGTAACACTGTGACTTCCTCCTCGGACTCCTCCGACACGTATACCTCCACTGTGGAATCCGGCACCCCCTCTGCTAATGCTGCACTCTTGCCCCACTCTCGTCTCCAAACTTTTTATCCACCATCTGCCCATCTTACATCTCCTTCCCCTGCCCTCCCACCACCGTCCCTTGCTCCTGGCTATACTTCTGCACCTCCTGCCTCCTCTCCTCCCCCTGACTCCCTCAGGGTTCTTCAATGGAATGCTGGAGGTCTTCAAGCCAGGAGCACTGAACTACTCCACTTTCTTTCGTCCCATCCTGTCGACCTCATCTGCATTCAGGAGTCCAATCTTAACTCATCTTTCTGTTTCCGGATTCCTGGATTCCTGGATTCTCTGTTCTGCGTTCTGATCCCACCCACTCCCGGTCTGGAATTCTCTCTTCTGATGCCACGCATGCCAGTGGCGGCGTTGTCATTTTCGTCAGACAGGGCCTATCTTTTTCTCAACTTTCTACCACCTCTCTTTCTTCGCTCGATCCCTACTCTGATTATGTAGGAGTCAACATCTCTCTAAACAAACCCTCCTCGGTGTCATTTCGTAATGTGCATGCCCCCCCTATTCGCTCCTCCCCAACGGATGGCAGAACCGATTCCTTTTCTCCCTCAATTCTTCCCTCCTCCAGAAATCTCTTCATTCTGGGGGACTTCAATTGCCATCACCCGCTTTGGGACTCAAGAGGTACTTCCGACCCCCGCGGGGAGGAAGTATTCGACTGGGTCCTTTCCTCAGACCTCCTCCCCCTCAATGACCATGACACACCCACCCTTCTCCATCGCTCCTCTGGCAGTCGCTCCTTGCCTGACATCTCCTTTGCTCCTTCTACTCTTGCTTTTTCTTGCTCCTGGGAGGTGCTTTAGAACCTGGGTTCTGACCATCTACCAATTCTTCTATCTATCCCTCTCTCTCCGGTCTTTCGCCCCAACCGGCGTCCCCCTTCCTTCAATTTTCAGAAAGCTCGCTGGGATGGCTTTGCCTCCTACTTTGACTCTCACTGTCCTTCTGCAGAGGAATACTCGTCTCTTTCTCTTTCCTCTGCAGCTGCTCTCTTTACCTCTCTGGCACTGAAAGCGGCCAACTCTTCTATTCCTTTCGGCTGCATCAAACGCGCTCCTAAAGCTTGGTGGTCTGCTGAGGTGGAAGAAGCGGTTGGTGAAAGACGCAAGGCTTTCGCTACCGCTCACAGAAGTGATGAAGATCGCCAGGCTTACATCTCCGCTTCTCGACGTGCCTCGTCAGTCATTGCCAAGGCCAAGACTGAGGCATGGCAGACGACCTGCACTTCTCTTTCACCTAAATCTAACCATAAATCTGTGCACTCTCTTCTTCGCTCTATCGCTGGCTCTCCTTCCTCGTCTTCCTCCTCTCCTAACTTTCCTAACTGTTTTTCTCCCAGGGAATCGGCTTCGGTCTATGCCGCTTACCTGAGATCCCACTTTTCCGTTTCTCAGTCAAAGGCCCTGCGTAGCAGAGCCAGAGACTACCTCACTGAGCTCTGCCTAGCCACGTGCTTGGAGGAGTTTCACTCTTCCTTTTGCTCTCCTTTCTCTCTCGCTGAATTTCTTGCGGCTGCCTCCAACCTCTCCTCATCCACTGCCACTGGTCCAGACAAAGTTGACTATCCCATGATGAAGCACCTTCCTCGCTCTGGCATGGATCTTCTTTTTCACATCTTCAATCTTTCTTGGTCTTCACATTCCTTTCCTTCCATCTGGAAGACATCTTCTATTATTCCCATTCTCAAGATGGAAAAGCCTCTGGACTCTCCTGCTTCCTTCCGGCCTATCTTTCTCACCTCCTGCGTATCAAAGCTGTTTGAACACATCATTCTATCCCGTCTACTCTTCTTTCTGAAATCAAATTCCATTCTTTCTCCCCGCCAGGCCGGTTTCCGCCCTGGACGGTCTACACTCGATCAAATTCTGTACCTTTCTCAGTCCATTTCGGATGGGTTTACCAAACCCAGGCCGGGCTCTCGGACGATCCTGTCTACTATCGATTTCTCTAAAGCTTTTGACTCTGTCTGGCATTCCGGCCTTTTTAACAAACTCATTTCAGCTGGCCTCCCTCCTTGCTTTGCTCGTTGGACTCAATCTTTCCTTTCTGATAGGCGCGCATCTGTGGTTTTTCAAAATCACAAAAGCCGTTCCTTTCGAGTCCGTCGAAGTGTTCCGCAAGGATCCGTTCTTGGCCCTGTTTTTTTCTCTCTCTTCATTAATGATCTTCTGGCCTCTCTGCCTTCTTCCGTCAGCTGCTCTCTTTACGCTGACGTTCTGGCCATTTGGTCCTCCTCTCCCTCGGTCCCTACTGCGGTGGAGGCCACACAAGGAGCTCTGTTTCGATTGGAGTGCTGGTCTGAGTACTGGTGTCTTCCTCTCAATCCGAGCAAATGTGAGGCCTTCTTTTTCTCAGTGGATCCCCACCAAGCTAACCTCCAATCCAACCACCTCCTACTCGGATCCCGCCTCCGTTTCAATCCCATTCCAACTTTTCTTGGGGTCACCTTCGACCGCACTCTTTCCTATTCTAAACATGTATCTTCGCTGAAGGCCAAATTTTTCCCACGTCTCAAGGCCTTACGCTGTATCTCTGCTTCTTCTTGGGGCCCCTCTAAGGAGTCCTTCTCTGTTCTGTTCTGTATAAATCTTTTCTTCGGTCCCTTTTCACTTACGCTTCTCCCGGATGGTTTCCTTTCCTAAGCGATACCAATATCACCAAATTGGAACGCCTCCACCGAGCGGCCAGTCGCGCCATCACCGGCTGCCTCTCGTCGTCCCCTATCCCTCTTCTTCTCACCGAGGCTTCTATACCTCCCCTACGAGTCACTCTGACTCACTTCACTGTTTTATCTTATGAGCGGGCTCTTCGTCTCCCAACCTCCTTTCCCATCTCAGGTTTGGCCAGACTAGGAGTGAGACCAAGACTCTGCAGATCGTCCTGGAGAGCTTTTGCGTCCACTCACCCGCTCATGCTTCCTTCTATTTGTTCTAGGGAGGCTCTTGTTGCTTGCCCTCCCTTTCCTCCTTGGAATCTGCCTTCGTTTACGGTGGAGTCCACCCTTTCCTCTCCATGCTCTCGCTCTGATCCCCCTCACTCTCGCCAAGGTGCGGCTCTTGCCCATCTTGACTCTCTCCCTCCTCATGACCTGGTACTCTGGACAGACGGCTCTGTTCCTTTTCCTTTTGGCAAGGGCGGCTCTGGCGTTCTTGCCAACTGCTCTGTATGTGGCACTGAGGCCACTCTTTCCTTTTCGGCAGGCCAGTTTGTTCCAGTTTTTCCGCTGAAGCCTGCGCCATTCTGCACGCTCTTTATAGGTCTCGGCAACACCATAAAGTCTGCCATTTTTCTTCTCTTCTTCTCCTGTCTGACTCTCGTTCTGTCCTCGCCACCCTGTCCTCTCCTCCACCTTTCCTGTTATCTCAAACTTTGTGGCAGATCTGGCAGGAACTGTCCTTCTTCTCTTCCTGTTCTATCAGGCTACAATGGGTTCCCGGACACTCGTTTCTCCCGGGGAACGACACAGCTGATGAGCTTGCCAGACGGGGAGCGCTACTTGCGCCCTCCGCAATCCCTTGTAGTCTCTCTCCTCTTATCTCTCGTATCCACTCTCGTCTTTTCTCGGACTGGAGGCGTACTGTCTCTTCAAAAGTATTTTGACACACAGGTTCCCTCAACTTCCACTGAGGAACTTGTGCTCCCTCGTCATGCTCGCTGTGTCCTCTCTCGTCTTCGCTGCAATGTACACAGCCTTCTTTTAGGTTCCTGTCTCCCTAGGAAGGGCAGAATTGAGAATTCTTCTTGCAGCGCCTGTGGACACTCGTCCCAGGACACCTCTCATCTCATTCTGCACTGTCCAGCTACGGACTCTTTGCGCCGCTCACTCTTTGGCGACTCTCTGTCTCTCTATGACCTATGGTCCAGACCCTGGGGAGTTTCCCGGCTTCTGGGGCTCCATGGTCTTCCGCCATGCCCCCATCCCTCGGAAGGGGTCGGGTAATCAACAACAACAACAACAACAACATGGCGTAGTGGTTAGAGCGTCCGCTTCGTAGTCGGTAGACCAGGGCTTCATTCCCTAAGTCGAATCATTCCAGAAGACTTTAAAAAATGGTATTCACAGCTTCCTTGCTGGACTCTCAGCATAAAAAAGAGATAGTGTGGAGAACAAGCAGGCAAGCTTGCTTGTTGTGCCCTTGGGCAAGGCACTTAACGGTACGCCTCCACCTTTACGTGGCAGACAGGTGGCCTACCCGTACTTCACCGGGCTACAATTGTGAAGTTACTATCCCAGCATGTCGTAAAAGGCGACTCTTGGGTCCCTACCAATGTCAGTCCGCCTTGTTGGTGGTGAGGCTATCAGTCACTCATGACTGGTTCGAAATGGGCTGCCATCTTTACACTAACCTAATTTCAATTAGGTTGACTGTATGAACCTGAATTGTCGTTCGTGCTGTACCTCCATCCCGAGGAAGAGAAGGGGTAATCACAGCAACCACAACAACTGGTCTAGGGGGTTGAAGAGTTCATTGCATAGTGACAGTAATTAAATTATCGTGCGTTCAAACCGCACAATTAGTGAGTTTTTGTGCATTTGTTACGAACTGGTTTCCTCATTAAGGCGGGCTCTCAAAAGAAACATATTTATTTATGGAGATAAACAACAAGCAATTTAAGTGGAATGCCGAAACTTAAAACCCCAAAGAAGATCTGAGGAATCGCCCTAATATGTGCAACGCTATAGTCGTTGTTCTGCTAGTCGTGAGAACTAAAAAAGCAATGCATATACAAAAGGCTGTCATGTCATTCTCGCAGGCATTTTTACTACAGTAACTACTTAAATTACCAGCAAGTCGTAATCTCTTGGCTTGTTAAACGTGAATCCGTATGGAAACATCCACAACTGACTGTACGAGTGAATATCTATATAGGCTTCGATGTTTTTGATATTGTTGACAAAATCTCTTTGCGCTCTCACATTTGCCTGCAAAATAGTTACGAAGTTTAGATCAGAGGTGGGCAGACTGCCCCGCCAGAGCTTTTTGTGCGGCCCTTCCAACACTTATGGGAACTTCAGTATATCTAATGTAAAATGAAGAAAAATTTGTGAAATTTTCTTGCGATTATTTTAGTAATTAAAATGGCTAGTAATAAAAACATTACTTGCACTTTCCTGGACGTGACATTTCTTTTGAAGAACGCACGCCATTTGAAGTTTCAAGTTGCTTTGTAATAAAGTTTTTGTTTTTATAAATAAACTTCTATAACATAGCATAATAAGTTCTGCAAGCAAAAAACGGAAAATTGAATGGGAATTTCAAGTTTTCAGTGAAGACTAGTTTTCGAAGTCCATGTTTAATGACATTCAAAGCAAAACTGTTGGTTGCGTCAAGATTCAGTGGCGGTTTTTAAGGAATGCAATGTAAAAGACATCATCAAACAAAACTCTTGAGCTTTAATGTTAATTTGTCCTAAGAAGAACCAAAGAAAATATTCTTTGAATCCATTCAAAAGTTAAAAATGCAGCAGACTGTTTTCACGAAGCAATCATCATTGCAAGAAGCTTCCACTAAAGCAAGTTTTGCTTGGTCATACAGTATCACAAAGCAAAACAAGCCATTCTTTCATGGGGAATATTTGAAAGAGCGTTTTTTGGATGCTGCAAATAGCTCGTGTCCAGAAACCAAAAGAAAATTTGAAAAAATTGCTTTATTAAGAAAAACTGTTGTACCACAGATAGTGACTTATTTGAGTGGCTTGAGCAATTGTGTGGAGAGGAATGGACTGGATCGGAATACGCCGGCCAGTATACCAACCAATGGTTAACTGAAAAAGGTTGATATTAGTAAGCGTATTGAAGCAAAAATGAAAGAAAATCATCTCAATCACTCTTTTTTGTCATTGCATTGCATCAAATACCAAAAAAGCTTGTGTAAACCTGCATTAGACTTGCAAGATGTTATCAATTTAGTTATGTCAGTTGCAAATATGTTAAGGGAAAAATCACTTAATCATTGGCGATTTTAGGCTTTGCTGGAGGATGTTAAATGTGAATACTCAGAAGTTCTCTGTCATAATAGTGTTCGTCGGCAAAGTACTGAAGAGAGTTTGAGTTTTGAAGGACGATGCACTTTTTTCCTTGACAGCTTTTACATGTGGATAACTTTTGCACAAGTTATAAGCTTGCGGTTAGTTTTCTGCAGTAGAAGACCCATGTAGTTGGAACTTTGAGGTCATCAAAGAAGAACACGCCCAAAGAAGTCATGGCTGCTAAGCTGAAAAATGGCAAAATGATCTCTAGAGAAGATGAAAATGGTGTTGCTGTTCTCAAGTGGAAGGATACCAGAGACGTAACAATGCTTTCCACAAAACATAAGCCAGTGTTTGTGGAAATCACAAGACATAGCTGAAGACAATCAAGCGAAGAAGAAGAGGAAGACACCGGTGTGTATGTTCCCGGCCCACCAAATGCCCAGTGACTAGAAGTCGAAATCGGAGGCGGTGCTCAATGGCAACTCGGAAAAAACCAAAAGCAGTTGTGGCATATAATAAAGGCAAAAGTGGAATAGATATATCACACCCCAAATGACCTCTTATGCTACGCCCCCTTTCGAAAGGGGGTAAACTGGTATCGAAAACTCGGTATCGAACTGCTTCTCGGCTTGATTGTGGTCAATGCGCGTCTAGTTTTTGAAAAAGTGAAAGGAAAAAAATTTAAAATGAGACTATGAAAGAAGCCATTACATTATCTCTGATTGACGGCAAGACAACAGAAAAGCACAAAAAGTCACGAGTTGTTCAAGGTCAATTCCGTGTTCCTAAATCTCTAATAAATGAGATCAACAACAAGGAAATCTTCAGGACATGCAAAATCTGTTACCAAACTATCAGTGCTCAGCAAGGAAGAGATGAAGCAAGAAAGAAGAATTCAAAATCAAAATATTACTGCTCTGCATGCCCAGGAAAACTTATAATCTGCATCCCCTGCTTCACCAATCTCCATAAAAGAGCTTATTGAATAAAATTTTATGTCTCTCCTTTGCATCGTTTTACCTTTTCCAAACTCTGAATGTTATGTTGTGTGCTATCTAGCCCGCATACTAACAACGTTGTTGGCATAAATTGTGCTGTACTACATGTAACAAGTGGTTGCAAATACATAACTGTTCTTTTGAAATCTGATGAGTTATCTACCCGAAGTAGTGCCGCAACTACCTACCGCCTTAGGCCAAACGGCAGGAGAATGTAAGATTGCCGAAACACGTCTTAGATAGTGTAATTACTTCGTGGAGTACAAATGCACTCCTACTAACCTATACCATGCATGCCAGGCTCCATGAGTCAAAAACAATAATTTCACACGTCCCCAAGCATGTTGCATCAAGCAGAACTCAATTAGATTGTTACCAACCAACGGTGACGCGGCTGCACCAACATTGCAGATGTCACCAACATTTGGAGATATGGCGCTTAAGGAAAAGCCGCGTCACCAAATAGTGGTGACGTGGCAGTCAGTGTTAAACACAATCAAGGAAAACAAATTATTTGTATACATTTTTATTTCCAATTAAGCCAGATGTAAATTTGTATGCCTTTATTTTATATTTCGTGGTATCAAGTCAGACTTTATATATCAAACTACTGTAATATTTTAGTCACTGACCCTCGGTCAACTCTTGAATGGTAAATGCAGCCCTCTGGCTAAAAGGTTTGCCCAACCCTAATATATATTCTTCACTTGAAACTAATAAAATTTAATAAAATTTCATTAGCTAATTTCAGGTTCCACAAAGCTCAACAACTGACGTCAGTGCTCACAGTTGACTACCTCTTTTTATGATTTTCAGATACAATACTCGATCACTGTTAACTCACATTTCAAGCCGAAATGTGCTGAGTGCGTTGTACAGTAAGGTTACCTTTACCACTCCAATACAAAAAGTTTTGGCGCGATTAGCAATAAAAGTTTGAAAACATTACTTTTAAAACAAAAAAATTTGTTTAAACCACCAGATAATAACTCAAAAATGACGTTCACGTATAACCTTCCAGGTTTGAGACAAGTTATTGCTATTTTGAAAAACATTTAAATCTAGTGTCAAAGCAAACATAAAAATCCCGCATGGCATCACCTCAGTCCATGGTTTGGTTCCATGGTAGTCGTCACTACAGGGATCATTGCTCGAACCATTTCCTAAAAACATGTGATGTTAGTTTCAATCTTTGATGCCAATGACGTTGCCGAGATCCCAATTCGGGATAAAGGAAAACAACAAAAAAGACTTGCAGGCTATGTTTTTTCATTTTCTGAAAACTTTGAATGATTTATCGAAGCATAAAAATTTTTGTGTCTGATGAGGGAAGGGGGGAAATAAGAACTTTTTCTGACCTCTATTTCTCATGCAGTGCACTGCAATCACTTTAAAGCCTAGCTTTTCTACATGTTTTTTCTCATACTTTCTTTACCTAAGTTTATTTCAGAATACCGCCCTGTTCGCGTTAAAATTTCTTTGCAGTAGCACTTTAGTAATCATGCACCAGCATTTTTGTAATCACTCTTTTAAAGCTGTCCTTTTATTATTTATTTAAAGGGCGTGGCTAAAAATTTTTTATCAACAACAAAGCAACTTTGACATATTGCTTGAGGAAAACAGACAAGTTAACCGAACAATATTTAAGAAAAAGAGGCATTTCAAAAATTTTTTAACAAATAATTGGTCCACAGATATAGAACAAAAATTATTCAAGATAATAATTACACTAGTAAACTTTCGTTTTCATTTAAAAAAAGTTTTTGAATACCACCGTGCCTACTTAAAGATATCTAAGAAATGATTTTATTTCGGTTTTGAAGCAAAATATTCTGAAACTAAATTATTGCAATAAGATTAGAAAAGCCCACCTACCTCCGAAATTGGAGTCCCAGTTACGATTTGGATCAACGCCAAAGCAATTGTTTTCTTGTGGTGATCTTGTTTTTCTCCACATTCGGTCCTATAGATTATATTCTCTTGTTGGATAAATTTGTGCGTTTTAAGAAAAAGATAACTCGCCTCACTTTACTCCATTTACTGCGACTTCTTTTAAAAAAAGCAACGATTTACTTTGTCTAAGTTACAAGAGATTACTAAATTAGGCTACCTATTTTTATATACCAAACTATGAGCTTTATGCAAAAATAACACTGGGTTTCGGCCTATGTTTCTTTCTTTTACCAGTTTTGTGATCACCAATGCAGTTTTTTTACTTGCGAATATGATGTTTCAGTGAGGAAGCTACTTTGCAGTTTTTTTGCTACGATCACACCATTGCGACATATTAAAAATAATCTAAAAGAAAACGCTATTTATCGCCACCTTGAATAGTACTAATTAAGATTGTATTTAAATTCAAAATGATATACATTATGTGATCTTTTATAATAATAAGTATGTACCACTATACTGAAGTGATCACAGTTTATCCGTTTATACAATGAGAATAAATATTTGCAAGCATAGGACATCGTTAGGCCAATGATTGTTGTTCAACTGATTGATGTAAGTTTAACCTCCACTCCCACCAATTTTGTGCTGAGATTTGATTTAGATTTTGTCTAGAGATAGACTTATTGCCAATTTTTCTGGCAAGTGATTTATAAAAAAGAAAACAGATACATCCATTGGTTAAAAATCTGAGCCGTAGCGCTGCAATAGATCTAAATTTTTTTAACTTCTCTAGATTGAGATTATATTAAATTACTCCCTAACCCGTGGGAATTTTTGAAGCAAAGCAGTGGAAAACTTAATTTTGTGTTGTTTTCGGAAAAAGAGTTCCAGGAGAAGAGGACTTTCAAAAGCTGAACGCAAGGCGTTTTGTGTGCTACATAATGCATATTGTTAACTCTATAACGATTGTTTATTACCTTTGTCCACGTGTATGAATACCCATCAGGATTTGCAGAAGGAATTATGTAAAAGTCAACTGCTTGAAGAATTCTTCCGACTTCGTTGCTTTTTCCGATGTTTTCCGTCAGCTAAAAATATATATTACAAATGATAAAAAATTATAGTATTATTATTTAGTAAGGTGGGCCTTGTAGAAATGTTGTTACGGGAAAACCGGCGTGTCTGTAATCATTTGGTTACAACTCTTACATAAGTCACCATTTACCTCACAAGCACCATAAGGCAACAAGATATTGACACAAAAACAAAAAGTGCCTACTGATAACTTCATAGTCAAATTTGTACGCGTTGAAAGTAAAAAAAGGCAATTCAGAGCTTACAAACATACAGTTTTTTTGGGCTGTGTATATTTCATTGAGTTAAACCAACAAAAAACTCACATTTTTGATGACATGAATACATGTCGCTGGTCCGATCCATTCGTTTGCATGGATTCCACAATCAATTGCAAATGCTGGTTTGCTCATTCCCCCAACGCTGATCTACACATATAATTAAAACAAGTTTTAAAATAACTAAGATATTTTGCGGCTTTAGCCTTAGCACTGGGATTTTACAGCAAAGTTTAAGTAAGAAGGTGAATTACGTCGCAAATCGCAGAAAAACCCGAAACACAATTCTTGCCTCTACCTAAAAAAACGAGGGGGTTTTAACAAGAAACACAAGTTTTGGACTTGAAAAAGTATTGTGTATGGCGTGATCATAACAAGCAAATATTAAAATCTCGAAAGCCACATTTTTTTGGCTGAGCGCTAGAAAATAAAATTTGTAGTCTTACTTTGAATTTATTTTATCCAAGGAAGAGATTGACATTAATTAACAGAAGGCAAAATGTTATGAACATAAAAGAAAAAAACTGACTTTAATTGCATTAAATGTTCTATTTTCGTACGATTTTCCCACAACCATCTCGGTCAGGTGATTTGAATGTGCATTGGCATAGTTGGTAATCCATGTTTGAATCTATAATTCAATGTTTAAATATGAAAAAAATGATTGTTTAAAAAATCTCAAAGCAACCAAACAATGGCGTGCACTGACGAAAGCAATCACGTCCACTAAACGACGTGAATATGGCGTCAGATAGGCAAGGCAGGCAATTAAAGCAGTGAGAATAACTCCATGAATGTAAGTTCTATTTGATTTTATGAGCAAGTTGTGTTTGTGAGATGTAAGATCTATATAGTTTTGCTCGAAAAGCGATGGTGCTTTATGTATTTTGCCTGTAGATTACCAAAATTAATACTTGGGCATTTTGGCATTGCTGATAAGCGCAGCTTACTTCTTCAAATGGGTGATATTGGTTGTAATCAAATTCTGCCAAAGAGAGCTGTTCTTTTCGAGAAGAAACTTCTGCAAGGATTGCCGCCTCCACATCATGAATAAGAATATCGTAGTGAATTCTACATTAACGACAATATCCTATGAAGTTTATATGGTCATGGTCGTAGGCAAAGTGGCGGAGTGGTTCGGCTCGCCATTTGATATGGCCATGGTTGTTTGTTCAAACTTTACAATGCCCACATCACTGTGTTTTTGGTAAAAGATATTAATAGACAATTTCTTGAGCTTCGCCACATTAATTGTGGCAGAAAAGTAATGTATCTGGGCTACCGTTAACTCCAAAGCGGGCCTGAACACAACAGCATTCTAGAACAGAAGCGCCTTAAGGTTTTACAGCTCGGGGCAATATTTTAATAATCTGAACTCTTGAAGGGCCGCAAAAAGATTTTTCTTGGGAGCTTAACTTACCTAAGTTGAAATTACCATATCTGAATATGCAAAATTACTAATCGATTGAAGTCCAATTTTGAAAACTAAACTATTTGTTGAAGATAAAATCAAAAATTTCAAAATTAGGAAGAGTGGTTCCCCCACTGATTATACATCATAATCTTCACATGTTAGGAATCAACTTTTTGGACGTGAGCCTTGGGGCAAAAATTTTTTTGAGACTATTCGCAGGCCGCAAAAAGTTCTAGCACTGGCTGTTCTTTGAACAAAAAACTGACACAACGTAAGATTTCCGTTGACTGGAGGTTAAAAATATCTTGATATCACTACAATTGTCACCACCATTGTTATAATGATTGATGTTTTAAAAAGATTTGATTATTAAATGTTATGAAAACCCAATATAGTAATTTATAGCAAATATAACACATTCTGTCTAGCCAACAAGACAAAAATAGTTGTTTCTGTATGTGCTCTAAAGTAGCTAGATAACGCATACAGCCAAGTGGCTGAATTCCCCTATCTTCTCTGATAGCAGCTTTGGTACAGGTTCATTAATGAGTTATTGCTATTAAAATGAGATTTTGATTCGTGACTTAATCACTCTGATGCGACTGCATGGGTCAAAACAATGCTGCCTGCATCTGCCATATTTTCATTTACGTTGTGGTGCACAATATGTATACAATTAGTTTTTTTGCAAGCACTTGTATACGAAAGAAATATGCCAATATGTTTAATTTTAACTTACTTATGTAACCATAAAAACTCTTTGGTGGCGAGCAACTGACTGTCGGACACCAGCATGTCAACTGGACCAAATGGACGATCCGGTTCCTTCCAAAACTTGAGCTAAATTTAGAATGTTATAGAACTTTGGGTTAGGACAAAATTTTTTGAAATTGTTTTTTTTTTCTTATTCATCTTCAGTACGCCACGAAAAATTTTGTTCCTCTGTAAGTTTTTCCTATAATCTTCAAAACATTTTTAGGAAAAAATTTTGCACCACTTTTCAAAACAAGTAATTTTCTGCCAACCTCTTCAGGATTATATGCTAGCCTATAATTAAAAATCGTGATTTGTCAGGTTTTAAAAGAAGACGAACTCTTTTGAACAAGGGTCTTACAGGAATAATTTATTAATGCTCTGGTCAAAACTTTTTAGGACCGGATAAGTTCTTTTCCTTTATCTATTTGGTCTAAAATCTTACTTCTGCAACGTCTCACCTTCAAGGTATTGCCCAAGAATTTCAAATACTCCCTTTCAGGAGAATCTTGTGGTTCCGCTCTGATCACTTGATAGCTGTTTAAATAAACCTAGTTAGTTTAATTTCATTTAAATAAAAATCACACATGTACAGATACGGTAATGCAACTTACAAAGTTCAAAGCTTTCTCAAAACCGCTTGTTTACGAAAAAATCATACTTAAGAACTAGTGTCAAGAAAAAATTTACTGGAAGAATACCCTCATAAATGCAGCCTTTTATTCTAAAGCTACGGTCTAACGTAATGTTTCCGAAACTGTGTGCCGCAGATTTTTTTAAAGTACTTGATATTTATACAAGTTTTCAGCCAAAATTGAGTAAATGTTGCCATGAAGTAATGATTGATAACGTTGGAGATTGTGCTATGTTGCTCGAAAAAATGGTGATCTCCAAAGAAAATAAAAAGGTCGTCACCTTTCTTGCTGTCACCTGTAATGCTACTCGCGATCAACGATGGCTTACGAGAAAAAGGTCATCACCCAGTGCTTTGACGGAATATAAGTCAATTCAAACTAAGAATTGAGTAACGACTCTTTTAATGATGGCGTATATCATTTTTGGCTCTTTAGTACGGCAAGTCTGGCCACCCCTCTCCTACTTAATTAGATACATGGAAGTTTCTATAAGTGTTGGCGGTTGCTCAAAATGCTCTGGAGGGCTGCATGTGGCCCGCGAACCTTACTATGCCCACTCCTGCTGTAGAAAAACACATACAAGATTACAAGAGCCGCGAGTCTATAAAAGTAAACGTTTGAAGTATTGGAGAGAAAAGTCGAGTCGCTCAGTCACTTTGTATCCAGCTACAAAATGTAGTGCTTACCCTCTATACGAGATCTTTCCTAAAGTCCCCAAAATAAGTCCAAATAAAGCCAATTCACTGACTAACTTCATTTTTCTTGTTTCAACTGATAAACTACTTCTGCGACAAACAGCTCAAAGAATCAGAGATATCTGCGTTGTCAGATAATATATAGATCATTTAATTGCAAAATAAATTAATAATTAGCTAATGAAACTTATTGCATGGCGTACAAGTAAATATTACCAAGCAAATTTAATGCTTAAGCAGGGTGGATGTTCAACAAGAATAACGAAGCGGAGTGGTTGGGGTAGCTTAAATGAAATTAATCCGTAGCTGCTGTACCAAATAGAAGATAAAATTTTTTACTGCATTTGTTTTCCTATGTTTGTCTTTAATACACTATAATTGCAACAATAATTTTTTTAGATTTTTTGACATTGCTACACTGCAGCGTTTTTTTAGCAGTAGGATATATTGTATTCACGGCTGAGTAAACTCAGTTTCATGTGTCATTTTTCACATTACTCAAATTGCTGAGTGCCTAGCAGGAGATTTAAGAATATCGTTTTTAAAGTTTTTGAGAAAGATTACAAAGCTCACACCATTAGAAATCACAACTTTTTTGCAATTGATTGCAGTATGTATTGCAAATAAAATCCCAAAACCCAAAAGTTGATGGGACGCGTTTCGTCCTTTTGGACTCCTCAGCGGTTCCTGTTCCGTCCGACAAAATAAATCTCTTCATTTGCAGCACAGTAAACATTAACAGCCAAGGCTAGACATATGCCTATAAAAAGCCTTGCTTTGGCTGTTAATGTTTACTGTGTTGCAAATGAAGGGTTTTGTTTTGTCGGACGGGACAGGCCCTGCTGAGTAATCCAAAAGGACGAAACGCGTCCAAGAATGGTCTCGTCAAATTTTGGAATTTGGGATTTTATTTGCAATACATACTGCAATCAATCACATAAGATTTGTGATATATAGCGGTTTGTACTTTACAATATTATATTCCTCACCCAATTAAATTAATTTTGGCGAAATGCACTTATTTCAAGAAAAATTCTTTTGATTGATTAGAGTCCCAATAATACAGCATCCTACCGTCAACTAGGAAGCTCGCAGCATATAGTTTCCTTGTACCCCACAGTAGGCCTAAGTTACACACTCAAAAAATTTTCCGTCACAAAAAGGCACATATATACGAGGACACTAAGTAAAAACCCATCATCACAGAAAACTCAGAAGCCAGAAGAGTTTCTAGATCTCCACAAAAGTTAAGTGTTACAAAATTTTTGTCCACAAAAAACCGAATTTGAGGAGAAGAGGCGTTGGAGCAGTGAGGAAAGTTGATTATCCTGGTTCCCAAATTACAGTCTTAGTACCACCACACTTTTCTTCCGGCATGTCTATGCAGTGTTCTAGATATTCGTTTATTTTCTTTTTAATTTTATTTACTGGCTATTTAATGAGCGGCAATCAACTTCACTTATTATGTATTAGATAAGTCCCAAATTCGGCTTATTAATGGCTTACCGATTGCAAGTGACATATTATTTGTTCACTAATTTCTGATAAATAGCAAAGTTGTTTGCGACCAGTTCCTATCAGTGCAATTCACGAAGTGTGTACATTTTCTAATATTCGCGCAATTCACTCTGTTGATGCTTACAATAGCTTTAATCTAGCTCACATCTGCCCTCTGCTAATTACACCACCACAAACAATCAGCTTTAGTACGCGCATGCGCAATCATGCCGATGAGTTTCATATAATTAACATGATAGCTCTGAATTTGCAAAGCTGCGTCAAATTTAGTTTACTATAGGCCAATGTATTTTATCATCTCATACAAAAACTTTTGTGTTGTAGATGGAATAACTTGTGTTGGACCCACTGCTTAATTGCCAGTAATTTATGTTTATCACTGTGCATTCCACAGTAATCACAGCAAAAAAATTCTTTCCAAGAGCACATCATAACTAAAATATGTAAGTTAAAGATCGGATTGTTCCCTTTTTAGTAGAAACACTTGGAATCAATTCCTTTGTTAAATGAATCTAATCATGGGTAAAGAGAAGGTAGGGTTATTTTGGGGCTATTAGTTGATCTTATACAAAAATCTATTACTAAAAATAGCATGAAACTCGTACAAAGCCTCTCGTTGGCACAAACAGATTGGCATGCAAAGTAAATACTGAGACCCTGTGTATATGAACTAGATGATCACACAACATTGTTTATGTGCTTTGGTTGTAAACATTTTTTAGCAAATTAAAGAAAACACTTGAGTTGATTAAGTAGCAGCTTATTCTCCAAAGAAAGCAAATGAATAAAAAAAGCAGTGTGAAACGAGAATAACAACGCACCACTGAAGTACAGTAGCCCAATTTATTTTTAAGGGCTATACAAATAGTCTACCACGTAGGCTAGGCCTTAAGTTTTTTGGCTGATTTTGGACTCTCCTCCCGCACCAATCTTCTCTATGTAAAATTACGAACCCTTTCAAAAATTTAGCTTACTCCAACTTTGAGCTCTTTTTGCAGCAACTATTTTCTGAAGACTTTTGCTTGATCGCTCAGCTATAAAACTAACAGATCTAGAAGTTGGGAATGTCATCAAAGTTCTTTGACTGCTAATGTGACCATGGCTTTTTGCTTGCTGCTGAAGTCTTTCTCCGATCTATTGCAATACTTAAAAGTGGATTTTGTGGAAGCTGGATAGAAAGTTATGGTTGGAAAATGTCTGCAGAACAAGTAAAAGATAACAACTTTCAAACACTATATTCAAAGAAACAATACAAACCAAACCACTAAACTAGGCCTTAAAAGACCGCGTTTGCTTAAAAAAATTGCTTTTCAAAAAGGTAGGCATTTTTCAGCAAGGCAAAGCCACCTTTTTGAGTCGAAATCCGTTGGTAAACTTTTTTCTCTCTCCTAATTGCTCTGTGATGGGTTGTGTTCGCTACCCAACAAATTGCTAAAACTCAAAGCTTTTTGGTAATTAAACTAAATCATGGCTAAAAATAATTTAGAATTTTCAAACTAGTTGCAATACTATTAACTTTTAAAAGAAATCAAACTCAGTTTTATTCGCTGCAAGGCCACTGTTGTAATAACTACACAGAAACGCAGTAATGAAATTTTGCTTCTGTTAGCATTATCAATGAATGCCACACCACTGTGCTCTTGCAATATTAGTAGCAGCTGCATGTCAAATTCTCTATTTCGCAAACCTATAAAATGTCCCAAAATTATGTGCAAGTCCAATAAAGAAACTTTTAATTGAGAAAAGGAATATCAGCTCCCCTATCTTTCGTTTGAAAGGAAGCCTCACGCTTTATTGATGACGGTAACCACTAGTATCTGCAAAGCATTCCGTAGTGTTATTTGCTGACAAAAATGCGTTTAAAGTGCTTTAAAAACGCATCTGTTCAACTTTCTCATATGATACTCCTACATAAGTTACTTGATCATTACTTCTCAAAATGTTGAGTGCGTAAAACTAACTAGTTGCACGATAAAAATATAACACTACAAGGCAGAGATTAAATATGATCTTTTTACAGATACATATTAATTGCATTATTTGGTCATAAGGATCATTTCTGGTTCTAATGGAACGAGAAATTGCAGCAACGTAAAGACCAATGATTGGTATAAAACTTACGCTTAAACAGCAGTAACAAAACTTTAGATCTTTGTTTAGAATCAAAAAATGGCGTAACTAGCTGTCATTCATATTGTAGTGTAATAGCCAGCCTCGTCCGGCAGGGATAATCATCAGTTATGTGGAATTAAAAAATATTAGTTCAGCTGACTGCATTTACCCCAAAAACATTAGTTAGAGCAGAAAAGAAAAGTTACTATAAATTGGAGCATATCCACTGCTACACAAAATTGTAATCATAATACCTTCTGTGCCCTGCAGAGAGGCATCACGCAGAGAATTTACAGGTGCGGAGAGAAGAAAATGGGAGATGCCTGCAACGTCACAGACAACTTGTAGGAACTCCACCAGACCATTTTTGACTTCTTACGTGCAAGTTTCTATTTTCGTTTAAAAGTAAGTAGTTGTTATTTGTGTTATAGTGTACTAATCCAAGGGTCCGCAAACAGTGGGTTGGGAAACCTTACACTTTGTGTAGCAAAAAATATTATCAATTTATCAAAATTATACTGATACAACAACGCACTTTTATTGTGTTTGCTGGTGAGTGTAAGTACTAAATACAGATTCAAGCGATTTCTTTACAATAACGCAGCATCGCTTGTGCAAGTATAATATTGGTTTATAGTCACACAATGTTGGCCATGATATTCGTCTTATATGAGTTGCACTCTGTGGTTACCTAAATTTCGCGTGGCCGTGGTTTAAAAAACTGCCTTTAGTGGTACATATTAGAGAACTTTGAATGAATTTTTGATTTTAGTTGAAAAGAATATCCACCGTTTCCAGCACCTGCAATGAACGTTCTGATTCCCTTTCCTACTAACTATTTATGAGAAATGACATTTTCCGCTTTATCGTTCGTGAAAAACAATTTTGAGTCCAAACGAGATGTGGAAAAGATTTCTGGGTAGCCATCTTCAAAATCATACCTAGACTTAATTTGCTCTTTTCTGAACACAGAGCCGATAATTCTCATTAGATAAAATAAATTTAAGACTCATTGTTTACTCTGTACGTACGAAGTTTCATAGAATTTTATTTTAAGAAAATTGCTTCAATCACCAGCAGACTTAACCTTACTATGTAAGTAAACATATTTTTCGTAAAACTATGCTCCATAATGTTTGGGTCGCGAGACACTAAAACTATATTTTTTGGGTAGTGCCAAAAAGTGTTTGTAAACCCCAGCACTACTCTACTCTTGTAGAACTGCTGCTGTAAAAGTCAGATAAATGAATTCTTCAAAATTTTCTCTTCTCCTTGGTTGGTTTACCCCTCCTCTTCCTTGGGATGGAGGTATGACCCGAACAGCAATCCAAGTTCACGTCATCAACCTAATTGAATTAGGCTAGAGGAAAAGTGGCGGCCCATTTCGAACCAGTCATGAATGCAAATTCCCGACTGGTATGCCCACCACCAACAAGGCGGACTGCCATTAGTTGGTATCCAAGAGTCGCATCTTACAACATGCTGGGCGAGCAGCTTTACTATTCTAACCCGGTGAAGCACTGGTTTTTTCTTCTCCTTGTAGAAATAATATGCTTTTTTTCAAGTATCTAATTTTTATCTGACGAACTTTAGAAGATTGTTTTAAACACTCAAGCATCAAAATCTATCGCTTATCGTTTATTAACAAAATTAAATCGTTTCAAAGGGAGATCATCAGTTGTTTACAAGTAGTCTTATTCACACAGAATCTGAATTTTATTGACTTCAAATGGAATCTAAATCTGATTGAAACGGAATTTGCTTTTGGAAAAAATTTACACTTTTTATTCGGTCTCCAGCTGATCACATTAATTTTTTTTGACAGGAGTTTTTAATAAAAAAGCTGAAAATTGAAGCATCCCTAACCCTTAAGTGTCTCCGCTTAACACTCTATTCATTTCCAGATTTAATTTGCCAATCACCAGCTCCTCGGTATAAATATAGTCATTGGGGTAGTCAAGAGAATCAAATAACAAACCCCACAAAATAGACTCATCCATACAGTAAATTAATGTCTATTGACTTGCAGTCGTTGGATCAGTTGAAAAGCCCTAAAAACTGCATAACTTTTGATGTATATACATTAATTGCACGGGCAATACACCAAAAACACATAGGTCAATATTGCATCAACACGAATGATTAGACGTGTAGTAATCGAGTGCTTTGCATTGCAACACGCCATCCTAACTTTAGATTCGACTTTTATTTGCAGACTTTAAATATGTTATTTTAAAGTTAGTCCTATTTGTGCTTTGTAATTACTCAGTTATAGGACTATTAAATTTTCTGTTTAAACTCACAGGAGAGCACAGTGACAATGTTCCAAACATAGGTCACACGATGTGCAGACCAGTGTTGCATTTGTAATGTTTGTTCGTTTTACCTAAACAGACCGGCAAGCTATACTTTCTGATAAAATTGCGGCTTGTTTAAACTTGCCAATTGAGGGAAATCATATATCGTAATTTTTTGTCAAAGAGACATTGATTGCGCCTACCGTGTGGCAATTATTCAAAAATGCACTCCATAAAGATGTGTTGCTTTAGTTTTAGCTACCACATAGCTTGCTTAAATCATTTATGGAAAATCACTGCAGTTTTTCTTCTTGCAAACGTTGTTACAGTTGGACGAAGACATTTGAGAGTCCACAAATTCGTGAGAGGGGGCATAAAGGCCAAAGCTCCTTTAATTTGCCTCAAAAATACTTAATACCTTTTTAACTTTTGGGAGTCTCCCAACAACTTGCCTCAGAAAGGCCTTTCTTTTGTATTTGATTTTCTTACTAAAATCTTGGTCCCACGCACGACAGATAGCTGTGTATTCTGCAGTATATAGAAACAGTGAAAAATGTATACCACTGGAGACATCTATTTGGTGACATCGCCCAAAAAACAATTTTAAGTGTTGAGTAAGTAAAACCAGTTGTAGATTTTTGATCAAAATAACCGCGACAAAAATTCATGATGAATATGAGCAATCAGCGGCCCCAGCTGTAGTGGTGCAAATCCAGTTTAAGATTCCATGCAATCAAATCACTTCAAATTTGATAAAAAAATGTTTTCAAGTGCAGGTTGGGAAAAAATTTGTAACAATCTTTAACTGCTTTTCTGAAACGATCTTTGTCAATTTGTTCCATATTTGCTTACTACCGGAAAATTGCTTGTTGTTTGCTAATCAAAGTAATGTTTGCCGTTGGGTAGCGCCCATAACTTTTCATGAAAGCTGTGACTACTATCACTTGATTTATCAAACTAGATAAAAGTAAAAAGATGATATGGTTTCAAACCACAGAGATTCCAGAAAACGGACAATCTTTTTCACGAAATTGACAAATATACGCACATAAACATTTTCCATATGCTTAAAAAAATAAATCTGTACAACAAAACGTAATTCTGTTTGTCTGTTTTTACTTCTCTAAAACTGATGGGTGAACAAGCATGAAAATTATCACGATTGATTTCCATTTTGGAATGAATGTTACAAGAGGGTTGCGAACATCTCAAATGAGACAAGTTTTTTTAAATTGCATTTCTTGAATGGGGAAAGCGGCTGTTTGCTTAAACAAAAATCAGTATCCTACTCACCAAGAAATTTAATCTTTCTGGGAACCAAGATGACACTAGAACCGAGATGAAGATGACCCTTTCTTGACTAAGAGGACAAATATGTCACCTTTCATTTTTTGTACACTGTCAACTGTTTGGATTTATTTTTGCTGATTAAATTTTTGGATGATAGAGAACTTTTTGATATTTCTTTTAAAGTAAATTTTATTGGCAACACAGCCAAAAATGTTTTGCTGTAGCCATTTAAATTGTAATTTCACTACTTTTGCTCAAGGAAATTTTTTTTGACCGAAAAGAAGTGAGTTAACAAAGGATTAACAAATGATTGTACAATTTGTTTCCATTCTTATCTCATAAAGTAGGCTTCTAATCGCAATCAAGAGGTTGACAGCTTTTTCGTGAGATGCTAAGAAGCTGCTTCTGATAAAAATAATTATTTAGTAATTTATGCTTTAAGCGTACTCAGGTGCGCGACATGACTGTGCTAAGATGGTATTTTAACATGAAGTTAGCCTATAAATCAGTTATTATAAATTTCCTACTTGCCATTGCATTATCAAAGAAACAGATTTAAACCGATATGTAAATGTTGTAATATGTAATTGTAATTTAAAAAGTAGCGTATCCATTCTTTCAAAATGACAGTGAGGAATAAAAGCACCCCCAAAAACTGTTTTATTGCTTGTTACATCGTCGATAACGCTTAAATATATGACAAATCTTGACAGGCCTGTTTCGATCTACAAGATCTCTTCAGGGCGCCTAACATCAACGAAAATCGAGGCTAGCAACCATTTTTTTACGTTACGATTACTAATTCAAGATTACAAATAGGGGATTATTTATAATCTCGAAAACATTTTCTATTTGCAGTATCTTAGTAAAGTAGCACAAAGAAATCGTTTTACAAGACAAATTATATTAATTCTTTAAGCTTTTACATATCTTTGAGACACATATATCCCAAAGCATTGCCACGTAATACCTAAGACAAATTTTTTGCTTCAAAAATAAAACAACGTGGGACCATTCGGTATTTCGCTGTATCAGCAGTGTGTATGTTCATCCGGGCACATGTTTGATTAAGAGCTTGTCAGTGTTAGATAGCTGTTTGAGCAGAACAGTAAGCAGTAATGGTAGATTGCTAGGAACTATTTTGTATATTTCATAAAAACCACAATTTTATCTTGCCTGCTCGAAACACTCCCTGCAACATCTCACCAGTCTTTTGTCGGCACAATACTATTGGGCCACATTTGTCCCATATCAAAAATAAAGGAAAAAAGATAAAACAAACATACAAAATTAGACAACTATATCACATTTATTTGGTTTGTTTCTAACAGAAATTAGAATTTTTGTTGCTGTTTTTGAAATCAGTATTGAAAGAGTTGAGTTGTGACAAATTTTTACGACGCTTAGCAAAGTGGAACAAAATCCAAGTTTTAATGTGATATCTTGCAAGATTTAAAAAAAGAATGTCCTCTTCCTTAGCAGATAAAGCTGTTTTGCCAGTTATCTAGTTGAGCCATAGCTAACTTACTGCAATAAGTGATAACTGAACTGTAGATGCTTGACTGCGGGTCACTTTGCCCACAAATAGTGCTTCCATATTGGTAGCAAAACCACACGCGCAGCCAGTGGCTTTGACCTTTGTAACCACGCCTACCTTTACGAAAAAGTTTTAAGAAATAGGCCTTCAAATTGCGGCTTAATTCCTGTGAATACATTAAAGACTTAAGTGTCATTACGCAACTTTAATTTTATACCTCTATGCACTTAGTCAAATGAAAGCATAAGACCTTGTAAAATTATTTGCTCTTGTAAGCAAGCACAGTTTCAATTTATTAGTAGGAAAGTATGTATTATGAGCATACTTTATTTTAATCAAACCTTCAAGGGAAAATCAATAGAGAAAATAGGTCAGTAGATCTACATCATTGCTTGAAATCATAGTAACCAAATATAAACTTTTTTCTTAAAAATGGGTTATTACACCCACTACGTGAACGAGAGGCTTGGACAGGCAGTAGCGGATCAAGAAACTTTTTGACATGAAGCGAATAAAAAATGTTTATTGACGCATTATTAATCTCAGTTGAAAGTGGATACCGATTTTTTGAGATCACCGTTTTGAAATCCAATATTTTACACAAAACTCTTTTTTTAGACTAATGCAAACAAATTAATTAAGAAACCAAGATTAAGAAAGATTGACGGGAAAATCCTCCCACACATTTCTCGAGGACGGATCCATTTGTTCTAATCCGGAATTAAGATAGATTGATGCAGCCAAAAAACTTGACGTTACAAACATCATTACGAGGGAGTTGAAATTGCACTAAGTCTTAAAGTAATTTTACGATCAAATAATTTATTTCTATAATCTAAGTTGACGCAAGCGCCATAATGGTTTTTCTTTTGCGACTACAGAAATAAATCTGTCAAAAGTTTTTATAGTCAAAAATCAGTAGTTATTGTGTTGGCTGTTGCCAAACAAAGAAAAGTATTATGAAACTGAAATTTATCAAACGATTTAAAAGATCAGAGGATTATTGATTATAATCTTTTATTTGTTGAACAGATGAACACTGAAGCGCCTTCTAAGCCGATGATGTCACGAGTTAATTTGATTTTGCAGCATTTTGCAGCAACTCAGCAGCACGAAGCATGAATTGCGTGCCGGCTTTTATGTCTTTTGTCAAGTACCGCTGTCTCTTTGATTTAAATAAAGAAGACCTTCATAAAGTGGGTCTTGGGTTAAATGCAACATCGTCCTTTTAATAAAAAATGTCTTTAGCGCATTAAAGGTGCATACAGTAGGTTTTGGTAGCTCATGACGTATTCCACTCTTAAATTAGTTAACTGGACTAATAGAAAAATGAGACGGAAAATTAATGTCTGGGCAACTCAAGTAAAAATTAGTGGTAAATTTGTTTAGTATCAAATTTTTGGTTTTAATTTTTGTTTCGACATGTAGGTAAGGTATTAATCAGTGACCAAGCATTTGCAATGAAAGAGCCGACCTCTTAGAATTGAAAACTGAGTTTGAGATAGATTAGTTTATGACAAAGCTCAGTGAAGACAAAATTGATCCGACTTTAATCATCGATTTGCTATAAAAACTGTAGCCAACACAAAAATGTATGAGAAAACACAAAATAGTAAAACACAGAATTCCAAAGAAAATGCTATTTGTTTTGACAAAACATTTGATTTGTCTATTTGTAAGTCGTACCTAGCCTCAATTAAGTTTGTCTACTTTTTGCAAACCAATTACAAATATTTTGCAAAGTGCATTTTCACGAATGGGCAATAATTACAAACATCAATTTTAAAGTCAAAATGAACTAAAACTATAATGCTTTTTTGGCTTGCTAGGTAAGTTGGATGTTTTTCTTTGTCTTTTAAAATAAAGCTGTAAGGATCAATCTAAAAATAAGATAGTTAGCAAATATCTTTATTGAGCGATGGTCATCAACGTTTCCTGTATTTAAGGATATGTCAATACAAATTAGATACTTACAAACAAAAAAATAAAAGTATAGAAAATAGATGACAATTTTCCTTGGCGGCCCCATACTGTCCCAACTTCAAAAACGAACAGTCTATGTACGCTTACAGTTTGCTGCTGACTTAATACACGAAAACTCATATTCGCTATCTTTCAAGTACTTTGACGTTCGTGTGATAAAGAATATCTCATCCACTAAGTTTTCACAGTTAGGACTTAGAGTCACTTAAATTCACTGTGGAGCAATGTAAAAAGCTTAAAACAATTTCGGTGAGTATCGAAACCACAACCTTGAATTTCTACAAGATCGTTTTTAGGTTTTCGAACTGTTCCATGGAGAATCTGAGGAATCTTATTACTAATTGCACATAAAGCAAAATGTAAATAGTCGAAGGCACTTCTCGTAAACTTTATCACCTACTGCTCTCTGGGGCAAGATCAGTTTAGTATAAGTCTGGCTTCTGACGGTTGCCCTTAGCTGGGCTCAAAATAACTGTCCCAGCGGTCACATTGTAGCAATTTCGACTGGCCACCCAATTTTATGTAATCTACGAAGTGGTATAGCTATTTTGGGCCCAGCTGAGGCCAAAAGTGAGAAGCCAGACTTATACTTAACTAGTTTTTTCAGTCGTATTACATTAAGTAATCTTTATTTGGCATAACTTTAATAAAGAGGTAAACATCTTCAACTTTACGTCATGGTATTATTAATCGAACCTTTTCTGCAGCGTTTCGCTAAATTTGCTTCCAAAAATTTTACATTTTTACATTTACTTCCAAACATCAAATTATTTCAAGTAGATTTTTGGGTATCCTCGACTTGAAAAGAGAATAATGAGCAACTAGAAAGAAGAAAAAGTTTTTGACTTTCTGCTGACTGATTACCACAGCAGCCATACGCATATAAAGACTAAGAGGTTTCAAGCGACGTGGTGGTGTTGTGGTTATGCTCTAACCATCTCAGCCGGTAGATGATGGTTTAATTTTCTTGTCGAGTCAGCCGAAAGATTTTAAACAAAAGTACCGTATTCTGTGAATCACAGCTCTCTGCTTAACGCTCAGCGCGAAAGGAATATAGTGAAGAAATGTGAGCAAGTTTTCTAGTTGAGTTCTTAGATAAGGCACTTAACGGGATATCTCCATTTACATTGTATAAGGTAGACAAGTGGTACCTCGTCAATTGTGAGCTAACAACCTCAACTGGAACAGGTTGTAAAAAGATAAATTTTTTGATCTGTTTCAGGTATGTCTAACTCTAAACAAGAAAGAATGATTGCAATCTCAAGATGCCCAGAATACTGAGATTGCAGAAACACTCTATCGCCTAAGTTACAAGCAGGTTTGAATTTGTATTTCAAATCCTAGCCCTTGCAACCTACTTCAGTTCTAGTTAGAAGGCGCTTAAAATCTTTATTTTATCGGTGAAATGAATTTAGGACAATTGCCTCCGGATAGTCATCCCCCTTCTCGGGACATTTCCCCTCCCCAAACGCTTTCCGTAAATATATTTTTTCAAATTGCAGCAACGTAGCAAAAATCAATAAAGATACACTGTAAACAAAGAAAGAAAAGATATTGCTAACTCGTGTTAATTCGCGGACTAACTAATTTTAACCCTAACAGGGAAAAGTGTCCGGTAGGAAATACCCAGAGGGAAAGTGTCCGCACACTCTGCGAAATATTCCGTGAAACTATACCTTTTAATTTCTTAACACTATGGTTGTTCTGAAATTTTACACAATAATACCAGACACGATTTCTACTGTAGTACAATAGCATAGTGAAATGCTTGTTTTGGTATTGTTCTTGTCATTACTGCATTTGAAAAGCCTATGTTTGTTTACGTTAGAATTTCAATTATTAACTGTGATCTCAAAATTGCCGTAATTACATTTTTCATTTTAATAAAGAAAGGTTTACAGCAAAAAGCTCTTGCAAGCAGGTTTTGAACGCAAATTTATGACAGCAGAGCAAATGAAATTGCCAGTTAGGCTGCTCACCTAAGCAATGGTCGAAATAAACTTAGGTGCTCGTTTTGGCTTATTTGTTGTTGTTTATTTGTTGTAATTACGATGATACATTATTTTTTAAACACTGCTGCTTATTACTTAGTTTTGCTTCTTCGAAGTGATGTTGTTTTAAAATTAGACTAGTAGTTTCCAATCTTGCCAATATGTCGCCTGCCCGTCCCTTTTTAAATTTATTCTTTATGGTCTTTAACAATTCAAACCACATTTCACAAAAGGCCGTAGTTTTTCTTTTTTTTTCAGAAGCAATCATATAAAAACTGGCCTCGCATAAATTCAATTTCTTTTATAAGTTTTTGTTTGCTTCACCTTAAATGTGATTTTACCTATAAGGAAGTCGGCCTCCCTGGTTAGTAACCACTTAATTAAACTAACTAATAAAAATTGTGTACAGTAAGAATCGATTCCACATCTTGAAAGTTTGTTGACAACACAAAACTAGAAAATCTATGATAAATAACAAAAAACACTATAAATTGTTGTCTGTTTTATAGTCAACCATTTTTGTACTTTAAATTGAATAGCCTAGGTTAATATTCCTTACAATTTTTTAAGAGAAATGGTTTCCTTACAACCTACACTGGAATATGAGACCTGGTGTTATGAACTACTACCATTCGTTTTAATTGGAAGAACATTTTTCGAAAAGAAAAAATTGCTCACAGATATCATCGCTAATTTCAATCCCAGTTCTAAAAACTTATTACTCCCTATTCTAAAATAGAAGCTCTTACAAAAAATAAATCGAAAAATATTTTTAAAAAACAAGTGGTGGCCCACCACTCATATATTATGCGCCCTACGGGTTCACTCCCCACACAGGTCTTGGCCACGGAACAATGAGTGACTGCTTAAAGCGTGTTCAGATATCTCATCCTTTAAACAACACTACAATCAAACGAAAAAAGACGTTCAGTCATTTAGCAAGCTCAAAGTGTGTGAAAAAACAGTGATCATATCTAAAGCATTATTTTCCTTATGTGACCCTAGTTTTAGAGCGCTTTGCTGCCTGTGCTCACCCAGAACATGTCAGGCCAGACTTGATAATGCTTTTTCCAGACCCCTGCATGTTTGGTGCGTAGTTATCGAATTAATATGGATAGAAAATTACGAGAAACTAACTCAGCCATGATTTAAATATTTACTAGCGCTAAACAAATCAACATTGAAGAATGCTGTAAACTCAATAAAAAATATTTAATTTTACAGAAAGTGAGCTATGAAAAATATATTTCAAGCCCTTCTTTCTTCTCAGAACTTGCAAATAGCACCCAACACCACAGTAGACTTTTCTAAGTTGTCAGCATTTATAATTAGGAAGTTTTAATGTTTACGAAACAAATTTTTACTTTTTAACCAAGAAAGTTTCAAGATAACTTCTTAACTTTATGTGGTTATTTATAGGTAGATCATTTTTCATTGACAGCCTACGTCACCAAGTAAATATTGTACTTGTTACTACAAGCTTAATCTCTTTGTCGGCAAAAATGACAGATTATAAATTGCTTTAAGATACAAACTTGCGTGTCAAAACAAACGTGTGAAACGCAAATTTTGTACCTAGTAAACTCTCTGGAAAAGTAATTTACTTTCTAGTTTTAATTATTATCAGCAAAAGACTTCAAACTGGCTTAAATGTCAACACTTCTCAGTTTGATCTTGCCGCCGGTTATTGTAATGACAAAAACGGCGTCAAATAGCGCAGCACGCGCTGCAGCTTCCTTCTACATCTGTGTCAACAATTTCGGAAATTGTTCTCAAAAGCTTTTTCTTTTAACATGTTGCAGGAAGCTAGGTCAGATCAGTCGCGTGACATGGATCTCTTGATTGGAACTGCAACATGTTAACCGACACATGATTATCAAAATTCTATACTAAACAGTTCTTGGCTGATTGTCTAAAATCAATTGCCTTGTTGGGTCATACCATCAATTGTATTCCTTGGTAATAGCTGATTTCGTGCTTGTCGCTCAGCTGTAGAAATATTGCAGGAAAAGAAGCATGAAATTTCAGGTTTATTCAGTCACGTTTCAAAAGATGTCCCGTAAAATAACTACAGTTTGTATGCGCCAAAAAACAAAGACCACAGTTCAACCACAAAATTGCAAACCATCTCGGTTTATTAGAAATAGAGTAAGCGAATATTATAGTTGATCAAAACTAAACCTGTTGAGATTTTTGATATTGGTAATAACAGCTTACTGCCATTTCTTAATTGTACGTAGAGGGTAAGTCAGATCTATCATTCTTTTGAGCAATTTCTTAACATTTTGTAACTGCTAAGCCTTGCGCCAAAACTTTACAAATTAATATGATTTGAGCAAATCTTGAACAGTTTTTAGTTCATTTTACATATTTCCAAACGTTAAAATGGGTGATCGGTCTATGCCATGAGTACTTTAAGTATGGCTTGACAAAGGAATTGCAGGTAGGTCCGGCTACTCCACTACCATAAGAAAGAACAATGAATTTAATGGTGCTCAACAACGTTGCTGACAGGTACGCTGCTCGCGTGCAGCATGAAAACAAATCGCTTTTTTTCTTTTCATGATTTGAAAAAAAAGGCTTAAAAAAGTGTTTCACATTTACAATCACACAGCAGATAATAGGACCCAAAGACAAAGGTGGAGATTGAGCATTTGTTACTTGTGATTGCATCGCAGTAAATTTGATTCGAATTGCTTTTGATTTTGTTGTGAAGTTGCTGAGAAGACAAAATGCCAGCTAAGCGCTTAATAACTGCGTCGGAATTACGCAGAAAGGTAAAGAGTTACACTTTTACATTAGTATAGCGTTCTTACTCTCCTGAATGCCGAAGGTGAGTTAAACGTAGGGCAACTATCCAGACCGGCTTCGGAGTTTCTAAGTTTCATCATTTTTCAATAACTCCACTGCATATTTGAATTTGCCACGCTAGGAAAATCATTACATTGTGCGCTCGCACAGGCTTAACTAAGCAGTCATTGTGAGATGTGAGTGCATGACCATTGGATCGCTTACCATAAAATTGGGCTCTAATCAACTCGATTGCGTTGTTGACGAGTATCAGTTCAACTGTGGAGCAGGGAGTTACTCAGGCGAACAGCAATCTCATCAGGTAGCTATTAGCATATTTGTTGGTTGGTTTACGCCTCCTCTCCTTTGGGATGAAGGTACGGCGCAAACGGCAGTCCAAATTAGGTTAGAGGAAAAGTAGCAGCTCATTTCGAACTAGTAAGAAAATGCAAATTACTGACTGGTAGCCCCACCACCAACAAGGCGGACTGCCATTGGTGGGTACCCAAGAGTTACCTTTTACGAAATGCTCGGTAAGCAGCTTCACAATTCTAACCGGGTGAAGCACCGGTACGCCACCTGTCTGCCACATAAAGGTGGGGCGTCCTATCACATGTTTTGCCCAAGGACACAACAAGCAAGTTGGCCGATTTGTGCTCCACACTATCCCTTTTTTATGCTGAGTGCCAAACAGGGAAGCTATGAATACTATTTTTTGAAGTCGTTTGGTATGACTCGACTTGGGAAATGAGTCCAGATCTACTGACTGCGAAGCCGACGCTCTAACCACTACGCCATCGCGCCAGTTGCCAGCATGTTTGCTTTACCATTTTATAGAAAAATTGCCAAAATTTTTATGGACTAATTCAAGTTGCCCTTGCCAACTACAGTTTGATTTTTAAAAGCAAGGTTCGCTGGTAGCTTTTTTAGTATTAGTTTTATCTGTTTAATTTACCGAAAAACCTACACCAAGATTAGTTAAAACGTTAATATAAATCAACAATATGAAAAGATAGCAATAGATCTACAGCTTTCCGCAGAAGCAATGTGTGCAATAAATCCATGAAAACTTATAGTTCAACTCATCAAACAAGAAAAACAAAAGAGTTTAAGTGACTGCAACATGACCCCTGTTTTTAAAATCGGCAGTTACCCGTGTGTGTCCTTGCTGGAAGTTCGAACCCGAAACGCGAGGATTTAGTGGAAACATCGGTTCCGCTTGGCCACGCATGCAACCGAAAGCTTTTAAGCTCTGTGCCCTCAGCTCGTTATCGATGAGGTCTTGGTTCACTTGCGCCATGCTGACACTGCCCTGAAGCACGTGGTGATGTCAGGCTTATGTTTGATTATGGTCTCACGACGTTCTTCGCGCTAGTATAGGTGGTACCAGTCGTTTATTTCAGAAAATAGGTTTATTTTGTTTTTTAACGAGTAGAAAGAGAAGACTAGTTTAATTGATTTCTGTTTTCAGACTAATAAGCCGATTATGGAAAAGAAAAGAAGACAACGCATCAACAAATGCTTAGAAGATTTGAAAAATATGATGATAAAACATTCCGCAGTATCGGTAGGCTATTCTAACGCAAAATTTAGTGGCAAATAATTGTCATCAAGCTGTGGTAATACTTAAAACAATTCCGGTGGGATTTAAATCTCCTCCGGTGGTTAATTAATTGGTCATAGCATCTAAAGCGATTGCTTTTTGTTTTTAAAATTGAATGCAAGTTGGGAGCGACTGAGATCTGTAGCTTATCTCGCTGAAAATACTGTACATTATGTGCAACGAGTGTTGTCACCGGCTACGTCTAACAAACAAAAGAGTAGGGAAAAAACGCAAGGTATATTATTTATTAGCACATCCAAATCTTCTGGAAAAACCAAAAGGAAACTTGGTTAAATGTTTGAAGAGCTGCACTTAGCATCACAATTTGGCGTTTAGTAATAACATTTCTTTTGCCTCACGACCAGTTTCCGCAGCGATACTGCTCGTACAGTTTGTTAATTTCCGCCCTTTGTCAGATTCCTGTTTCAAAAAAAATTTACAAGCCAGCTTACTGCTGTAGCTTCACTTCTGCACATAGCTAATCAAAGTTAAAAATGTAATTTTAGAACAGTGCAATGACATCGAGAATTTGAGGTTACTATTTTTCAGATGGCTTGATATCTACGAATTTTCCATTTTAATCATTGAATAGCCTACCGCATTATACATGGCCAACTAAATAGTTTATGGCAGTGATTCCCACACTTTTTCGATGATGGACCTATTAATCTTTTTTGAAATAATGGTGGACTCCTGATAGTTTTTATAACAAGTTAAAAGCAGTATGCTAAATAATTTCAAAATCGATGTCACATCTAAGACTTTGTTGTGATGTTCAAAAAAGCGATGGCAATTAAACTAAGAGTCGTTTTAACCGATACAGCTTAGATCTTTTTCCACTACGAGTGAATAATTTAGATAAAGATGGTGCTGGAGTTTGCTGAGTTTCATTGATTCCGTCCTTAAAACGGCATTACAGACAGCTTGACACGAAAAACAGTAAAGTTTTGTCATATCACACAAAATTGAAATAAAACCAAACTCAAGATAATTTTTGTTGCATTTCGTTGCTTAGCCATAAGCCTCACCCGTTTTTGAAAAGAGTTATAAAGAACTTTATATTCATATTATTTTTCAGTTTGGCACCTAAAAATCGCTTAGGCACAGCGACTGGTACTTAAATTGTGGCAGCTTGCCAATAAAGAAAATTTTTCGACATAACGCACACGAGTAAAACAAAAAAATAGAAAACAACTTAAAAGGCAAAACTGGTAATATCAAGGTGATTTATCAATCGATGAATTCGTAACAAAAAATAAAGCCGATTTTTCGAGACATTGAAAACCACAAAGTCTGGTGGAAAACCAGTAACATTGGCATCAATGTGTGCAATTAGAGTAACTTTAGTTATGTGATGGTTGACTGATGGAGATAACATTTTGCGCACATAATAAATGAAGTGATTTTTGTATTTGCTTTGTTAATCGTAGTACCATGCAATTACTGGTGTATAATTTTTTTTCTTAACTTTAAACTTTACCGTGAGATTACCAGAGAGATTTTTTCATTTTTGCTAATCTTTTTTGTAAACATTTGTCTGTTTTTGTTCAGAAACAATAACTTAGTGCGATAAGCTCCTGACCCCACAAACAAATAGAGCCGCAGAATTAATCTTTCGTCCTTCACCGGGTTAGAATAATAATGCTGCTTACTCAGCATGTTCTAAAAGGTGACTGTAGTGCACCCACCTTTGGCTGTTTATATGTATCTTGTTGGTATTGCCAATAAAAAATTTATGATTGATTGGAAAAAAAACTACTGCTTCTGTTTAATCTGTTTTAGAATATGAGACCAAATGCTCCTTGTCGCGTCGTACCTGCACCCCAAAGGTCTTTAGAACAAATTTTACTTAGTTTATTGCTTTAGTGCAGCGACTCCCAATTTTTTTGATTTCCAATCCAGACTTCCTTTAAACACCTGTAAATAAAATACCTTCGGCTTTTGACTCAGAATTAAACAATTTTGGTTGAAACACTTTTTTTTGTCGATTAACTAAATTCAACTATTCTCATTCGATATTCACATTGCCCCTTTGGGCTATGGCTCCCACTTTGGAAACCGCTGCTTAATGGTTTCTGAGTTGCAACTTCAAATTAATGCTCAAAAGCAATTTCAAACTTAATTTTCATATTGCATATTACTAAATTTAGGTGCAGGGTAGAAATTAATTGGTAAAATTGAAAGGAATTTTGCTTGCGTTTTGGCATTGTCTGTTGCAATATTTGAATGAATGCATTTTGTTGGCAGCAGTACTAAATCGGTAACTTGGAAGATATCAGGAAGCATACTGTTTTGTGTGTATAATCTGCGAGCTAACAAAACCAACTGAAGCAGTAGGTTAACGTATAAAACCCTGGGCCTAGTTCAGATTCATCTAATGTTCAAAAAACTTGCAAAAGCAATTGCTTGCAATTTCTGGATGTCCAGACCACTGTGATAACAAAAACAGTTAGTCTATAATTCGAAAAATTTTCTAAGATTAAATGAATAAGATGAAAGCACTGCTATAGTACAGTTAAATATTTTGATATTTCAGGAGCGACCTAACAAATTGGAAAAGGCTGATATTCTTGAAATGACCGTACACTACCTCAACAATGTTCTTCTCGAAAAGAAATTACCAATACCCGTCACCAAGGTTAAGCAGCAGTCGACAAAAGTTGCGTCACCAGCTACGAAGTCATCGGATTCATACGTCATTGCCAGACAAAAAGGCTATGCCCAGTGCGCCAAAGACGCAAACGTGTTTTTGGAAATGGAAAACGTATCCGTTAAAACTAGAAACCTCTTACTGGTGCATTTGAACTGCCAGCTTTTTGGCCAGACAGTAGAAGTTCGAGAGATAGATTCAGATACGAGAACAGAAGAACAGAGACTAAAACAATCTGCTCACGCGTTTGTTAAAGATGAATCATCTACCCAAACCCTTCTTTCTTCCAAACGGCACGGAGTTAACATAGTGCCTTGCGATGTCCAATCTGAATCTTTAAAATCCCGTTCATCGTCACCGTCTTTGCTAACTATTAAGTCAAAAAGTAATATTTTGTCGACAAGCCAACAATGTGGAGAAAATCGGGATTGGAATGACATAAATAATGATTCTAATTTCCTCAAGTATGAGGAATCTAGACTCTTTTCTACTTCCTCCGACTTCGTTTCATTTTCTAAACGTCATTGTAGCAGCAGTGATTCTGGAAATTGGTCTTCTGGGTCACGACCTTGCTCCCCAAATGAAGTTGCATTTATTAAGACTAACGAAAACTATACTAATGTAAAGTCGTCGCCTTTATCGAGATCAGAAATGTCATGCATTAATTTAAAAGAAAAGGTTTGGAGACCTTGGGAGTTTTAAATTGAAACGAAATTTAGAAGCGTTTCCAAAGAATCTACAACTTATTTTGCATTAGTTAGCGATGTAGATTTTTGTTATTTTATCTTTCGTTTTAGTTTTTATTTTGTTTCTACTTTTGTGTACTGTTTTTTCAGTTATGCGTTAAAAAATGCAGTTTTATGTTTTGCGATGATGCAGATACTGAAATACAATTATACATTTATTTTTCCCATTCGATTTTTATTATATTTAGCAAAAAAACGAAAAGATTAAACACAAAAAACGTACCCTAGTGACATAAATAGCCCACTTTAAATTTTAGGAGACGGTAAAGACCTTGAGCTGAGATTGAGAGCCGACAACCTGCTTATTTGATTACAAGTCATTATGGTACTGGTAAAATTTATGTAGTTTCTCTACAAAAGTGGCACTTCTTTGGCTAGTAAAATTTTAGGAATATTCACATTGTTACAGTAAGACGGTGGCACGACCTTGTTTTTCGGAGTTTTTACTAAGCTGGTGCTCTGCACATCTTCAACTTACTTGGCTGGGTGACAAGAAACAATAACGGTTGGTCAAAATATATATTTTGAAGACTTAATTTAAATAGTACTCTGAAAATAAGCCCAGGATTCCAAGGTTTTGATCAAATTTATTCCACATCACATTAAAAATCAAAGTTTTACCAACAAGAAGAATATTTGTAAAGTAGACAACTGTTTCCTGTGGCAGAGTAGTGCTGAGATCCCGAAGGTTTCGTACTATTCATCACTGAATTATAGTTCATCACTGAATTATAATTTTTGTAATCCAAAATAAGGTTATGTTAGACAGGAATAGGTTTTGCTATTTTTGTCAGAAAAATAATTTCCAAACACTAGTAGGTGCATGTAAGTAGTTGCATGACAAATTTAATTAAAGCAAGCCATGAATTGAGGTCTTCACGCTCTGTTTAAGTGAACTTGTGTCACCGATCCCCCAAATAATTTACGACAAAAGCCCTTTCTCAAACATCTTAAGCAAAAAAAATGGCCTCAAACACGCTCCTCTTGTTTTCTTATCAGACTTATTCCAAAATTTTTTCATGATGAAATGGTTGCAAATATTAAATCAATAAACACTTAATTGCAACCAGATCTTCTTATTTCTGATGTTGTATTTTAGTCTGCCAAAATTATTCAACTTATAGTTTGTTGTTATGACATAGGCTTTAATTTCTACACACTACATTTATAGCTTGGATAACCTACAAGCATATGATTAACTCAAAATTGTTTAACCCCCCTCACAATGATTTTTGTAGCAACTACACAAATTTCTGTCATAATTAGCCAAGATGTGCTATATGACTATTGGTCTAGTTGTAGTACTGCAATCCGAGTTGTGGCATCATACCCGCCCAACGGCAAACTTTAGCCTATTGTGTTTGTTTGAGTTTTTCAATAACAGACTATTCCAAAATTTCTGAGGTTTTAAAATTCTTATGAAACAAGAAGTAGTTCGCATAAAATCAAAATTCAAAAGCATTGAAATTAGAAAAGCTCTGCGATTTTGGGACAACACAAGAAGAGTATTATATTTTATTCAAACTGTAACCTAATTCACATTTCAATGTGACCCTTTTTCTGTTTGATAAGATAAGAGAACGTCGGTAAGAAGAGCGAAATGCTCAATTCTGCTCCAATATTTTGGGTGCATGCTGCAACAAGTCGCTTTAGCCGGCCGAGGATTTTTGCTAATTGTAATTAGCCAAGCATTTTTGCTCAGTGTATTAAATGAAAATTTGCTTTTGAACTATATTCGGATGCACTTGAAACTCTTTTGCAGAACGTCGACAAAAAGTTGCGCGATATGTCGACTCATTCACCAATTTTTTGTGTGTTATTGTTTACCTTTAGAACAAATCGTGATCATTTTTTGGCAATGTCATTGCTGCAGTATCAAATCACAGAATAATTGTAATAGGTTGTAATCTGAAAGAGCCAGCAATAATATCATCAGATTAAAGATTTTAGAGGTTTTACCAGACCTCAATAAATTGTGAAACACCCCATTCTATGCACAATTGCCGCGATGGTATACTGGTTAAAGTTTTTGTCAATAATGCTGTAGGTTACTGGTTCAATCTATGATCGGCTCTTACTCTAAAACTTTTTAAAAAATGACGATCACGAACTTCGTGCTGAACATTCTACACGTAAAGGATTGTGTGGAGAACAAGCTCGCTGGTTTGATTGGGCTGCCTTTGGGAATGGCACTTAAGTGGGATTCCTCCTCTTTTGCGAGGCAAAAACGTGGTGAGGATGGTTAGCGAGCACTCAACCATTTGACGAGACCCAATTTGACTAAAGACCAGCAAACAGAGCATGAGATCATAAGCAATTACATGTATAACAAGCTAAACCACAAAATCCAACATTTGTGATTGTATGAGCATAAAATTCATTGATTGGCTACTTGTGTACTCTAATTTTACTTTCAAATTTAATGTACTTGCCGCATAAAGTTGCACCTTTTATTCAAGGTTATTGTGACGTTTACTAATTTTGAGCTGTTGACATAATTTGTTTTGAGAAGAGAAAATAATAATCAATTTTTGTCCGTTTTGGATATTGGTTTTTACCCTTAAGTTTAGTTTTGATATTTTTATTGACAAACATGTGATCTGTTCATTCTCACGCAGATGGACTACTCTTTCATCATGATTACATTTCTGAACTAAGATTTCAGATAAGTTTCAAGAATTGGCCCAGATAAAATTTTTGCTAGGTCTGTCGTTGAAAAGAGCTCTACTTTTTAGGATCTGTGCTCAGGTGATTTAAAGCGCTGTCTTTAGTCAGATATTTATCGAACAGAAATATAAAACAAAAAACTTAGCATCCGCAGTATATCTGAACAATTTATGTTGCTATGGCAATCAAACATCAAACAAACCTAACAAAATTTATGAAAATCTGCAAATAAATCGTGATTAAATTAAAAGATTTTTGGAGTAACAGCTTATAGCTGCTTTATGCGCTTGCAAACATTGCTAGAGTTGAATTAGAAACAAGCTACAAATGTCATACAGAGACACAGGTGGTCTGGCCGAGCAATCTGCTCGTTGTTGTGGCCCAGTCTATCATAAGACATGCAGTTAGATCAAGAGGTCATGCGCATAATGAATTGCCAGACTAAGAGCCGTGTCGTGTTTTACTAATGGCCAGAATAACTGGTAATATTGATCGTCTTTCCGAAGTCACATTATGAAAAGTTGAAGTTGAATTTTTGAAAATCGCTAATTAACGCAAGACTTAACTAAGGCGCTGGAGCTTAATTTGTAAACTTTGCTGTTCCCTTTGTAAACTGATCAAAATAAATATAATTTCATCAGATTAAAAATATATTATTCTTTGTGTTATCCCAGCTCTTAAGCATCATCAAGCAATATGTAAACGCTTTGTTTAAACGGTCTTCGAAATCATTCTTCAACATGATCGAGTGGGTTGAACAGCTGTAAAGGGTCATAATTCGAAACCCCAATACGGTTACATTGCAGCGCCAATAGGAAATGCATTGTTTCTTTCTTAATTACACTTTTTGCGGTAAAAATGCTCTGCGCCAAGAGTATTGGTAACTCTTAGGCTATACTGCACACCAAATGTTTTGTTTTAATTGATCAAAAGTTTTTCTATGACCGGAAGGGAACAATGTTTTGTCCATTGAATCCAAAACTGTGAAGCAGACCGTCAAAACACAATGCCATACGCCAATAGGTTTAAAATGGTTTCGATTGGAAGAAAAAGCGGTTGTTGCGTACAAAAGCTATCATTTGCTTTTTTTGAAAGATACGCAAACTGGACATTCTAATTGAAGTAGTTTAGAATTTCGAATAAACCAAAGACTTTCACGTACGCAACAAAGTTAAAAAGTTTGTTTCTTGCCAGTATTGTGAAGTCATTTGACCCCCGAATAGGTTTCGTAACTTGATTTTATACGTAATAAGCTTTAAATTTGAGTTTTGGCAAACATTGGTTCCTGTTTCAAATGAAGGCCAGATGTAAAATCATGGCCTGCATGACAAAAGAAAGCTCTGCGCAACATATATCGTTTTTACCTGGCACGCTTTTGCCTACCTTTCATTGTGTGCACATTTTCTCACCAGAAATACAAACACTGCCAGGTCAAATCGGACTTCAAGTATTGTGCTTATCACGTACAATATAACTGATAACATTGACTTCGCTCACGTTAAAAATGTTAATTTAATTTGACATCAAGCAGTACTGTACGGGTGTGGTCAAATAGACACGTTCGTTCTAGTGTTAATTTGACATTACAATAACTGCTTAAAAAATTTAATGTATGACGAAAGCAATTTGATTCCGTTTTATTTTATTGTTCTGAGAGTCACACTTTTAAAAAGTGACATAAAAGATAAAGCTTGACTTTATAATGGTTTCGAGTAAATAAACTAAAAAGCATAGTGAAATTTTTATTGTCACGCTTTTGACCACGATTAGCGCACGTGATTGCCATTCTACTATTTCACTATTGGTAAAATTTAGTGACAAATTCAAGGGAAGTAAAATATCAACAAGTTGTTTAGTTTTTTTTAACTGCACTATTTAGCATCAGGCCATTTGCTACCGAAAACTTTCAAAATAATTGCTATAAAACTTCCCCAAGCTCATCCCAATGATTTATCTTGATTTCAGTCACAAATATATTCTAAATATATAAGTCATATTGTGGCAAAGTCTTGGTCGCGAGGTGCTGCTGTGGAGTTACAGCATAGAGAATTCTGTGCACTCCACAAGTGGCTAAACCAGAAAATCCTGTCACTCACTTCCAAAAGCATCTACAACATCAGCAACGGCGTCCAGCCAGGTGGTTGAGTGGTACTTACCATGAATAGAAGGTCAACATCTCAAAAATTCGGTTTCCTGCTGGTCGCCACTGAAGAGCCCGATAATGGCAAAATTGGTCTGGTGCTTCCTTATTGTTTGGCAAAACCGGTCTGGTGCTCTCTTATTGTTCGTGTATGACTACTTAATTAAAATACATTCTAAAATAGTATGTCCGCTGTCGGTTTTAAGACGTTTACAATTATTTTTTTACAAGTTTTTTGCTTTTAAGTTGTTTCAGAATCTCAATCGATTAAGTGATCGCAGTGCATAGTATTTTTAAGAGTGTTAATATTCTATAGTTATTCATCTGGAGGAATTTTCACCCTTTACCGAACATCTAAGTCGAGCTCCGTGTCAAAACTACTCGACATCAGAATCTATTCACTTTTACCATGACTTCACTTTCTGTTGCAACAGTAAGTTAGATACCTCTCGAAGTAATGCTTGTAAATTTTACGGAGTTTTTCTCCCCTGGCAGTACTTACCAATAGGTAAGTGACGTCACAGGTTGTTATGTGGCACCTGCGCAGATATGCATGAAAGAAACCAATGTTGCTACAACATTGGCCTAAATGCTTAGAGCGAAGCTGGACATGAAGAAATAGCAGTGGTTTTTCTAAAATGGAGGTTCCAGCAAAAACTTAAGGGAGGGTCCAGCTTTCTGAGCTGCATTCAAAACCTTAGCTGGCTGAATTAATGTACTGTTCATAATAAGAGAGCTCGTCAGTAAAGTGGTTAAGGCAATCGCCTTGCATTCCTAAGATCAGAGTTGAAATCCTGCATGTGTAAGAATTTAGAAAAATATCTTGCAATTTGTGCCCAGAATGCAATAATAGAGGTGGATATTTATGACCAAGAAAAAGTGCCCGAAAAAAAAACTGAATCCCTACTATCGTAAGTTTTGTGGGCGTTGGATAATGGAAGTCTTACCCTTACCACCATAAAAGCTCAAAATCGATTGAGGGACTACCTTTGTCAAACCCTGATAAAAAGTAGTAACTCATTAGCTGTTTATGCAGACAAAAATTTAATTGATGAGCAACCTTAAAAGTCAAACGTAATTTTACAGACAAGAGCCAAAATATAAAAGTACAACAATTGGTCGCTTTGTTGTTATCTCAAAAAAACCTCAACCTATCTAACTAAACAATACTTCAGAATGCATGGATAAAAGGTTCATTTTCATGAAATAAATTTTGAACTGAAATTGGAGGTTAGAAGCATCCAATCAATAAATTTGATGTACAATCGCACATGATCAACCATTGTATGCCTGCTTCTTTACGCGTAGGAGCTCACCTTCTGTTTAGTTCATTTTGGTATAGAGTTGGCCTACATCATGTTGTGAACACAAATAGCGTAATTCCAAGAGTTTTGGCATACCATGCAAAAAAATCAGGAGTGATAATCCTGCTCAAACTAAATATTTATTGACTTGAATCTTCTGTTACGATTTTAGCAGTATCATGCATGCCAACAGTTGCCCAGGAACCACCCACGTAAAATTTGGGGCAATTTTTTCGCAAATAGTTATCACAAAACAAACCCCATCTCTTTAAACATTTTTCGTTGTAGACACACATTTACTTGCTTTGGTTCTAAGAAACTTTTACCCAGATGTCATTAAATGCAATGAAAGTTCCTGCTTCGTTTGGTTAAAATTTGCCGAAGGATTATATATCCACTTATGCTGAAGCATTATCAAGCGGTAACAATCAACAAAACTAAAGGTAACTGTGGCAGATTTTTGATGAGAATAAATTGCTCTAAAATTAGTTTAGAAAAGATGAAACTTTTTATGTGTAAAGACTTGACTTTTTTTTGTAACTATTTATGTTTTAAGTGTTTGGGCAATTTTTCTCCTGTTTCTCGCTAAAAATGGCGCAAACTAGTTCAGTGTAACCCTTCCTGACATTGGTAATTGATTGCTACAAAATAATGATCATTTGGAGACAGCTGGCTAATTAAATCAAATTCAATATTTGATCTCAGAACAACTCCAGATTATTACTCACGTTGCGATTTTTGTTTAGTCAATGGTAAAAATAATAATACCGGTAGTTATCGGCAGAAACATAAAACAAGAAAAAATTGCTTCAGAAATAGCTGCTGTAAATTACTATAAGAAGCCTAGCAATACCTTACAAATCTTTAATTCAATTGCTTAGAACAGTCGTCGGTATCATTTCAGTAGCTAAAACTCTACTCTGCCAGGACTCGGCAGGCCGAGTTATCACCACCATGTGATGCACACATCGCCAATGATCAAGAATTTTTTCCAATTGCAAGGCGAAGACTTTTTTTCTTTGAGATGTAGATTTAAAAAAATTTAAATTCATGCCGCAACTATGAAGCTGGCATTTTCCTTCTACCATCCATTAACCATTCCGTTACTTAGAATCTTTTCTTGTAAATAAGGACTTTTTATTTTTCACCATAGGGTTCTTGAAATTTGGCACAATTTAATAACAGATAAACAAACATTCAAGCAAGGGAACATACAAATAAGTTCGGGCCGAATAATTTTGGTTTGAGGGTCGCAAGTTGGCGCCCTGCCTTAGGCCTTGTTCTAGCTAATATCTAAATTACAAATAGGTTGTTGAACTTTGATTGGGTTTTTGATAAATATCCTTTGATAAAATCATGTTTGATAATGGTTCTTAAAGATATATGTTGAGTTTATTTGCCGCTTAGAATAGCAGGTGGTTTTCCATCATGCTTAGAGCTATTTGCAGTACAGCAATGAAGTAGCGACATCAATTTCATTAAATTAGAAATTTATAGTTTGTTTGTTTGATCTCTTTGACTTAATCAAAGTTGTTGACATTTGCAGTGCGATTTTGTCTTCTGCAGTCTGCTCACATCCTTTTGACAACTACAGAATGATTTACAGTGAACTAGATAAACCATAAAAAAGCAGGCGGGTTGTTTATAGATATCTTTGTTGCGCGTGGCACCACGAGAAGTTTAGAAATCAAATTTTATTCAATTTAATTAATGATGTTTATAAGTAGCATCCGGTAGACGGTTTGCTGTCACTTACCAGCTCCAGCATTGTAAACACTATCGTGTGACAATTAAAAAACTTGTTGAAGGCAATTGTGTGGCTTCAGACTGGCCGCATATTCAGTCTGTCCTGTATGATAACATCTAGTTTTTAGTGTTGTACTTTTGGAATACCACAAAAGGAGAAATACACTAATTTTTGCGCAGCTTAAACAGGTCTGATTCGCTATTTAACAGTTACGCCACTTCCTCACTATACTGTACTCTAAAGAAGAATGTCGCCTACCGCAGAACACTGATTTTGAAACCCTAGGTCATGATTCTACCTCAGAGTTTAACCGAATTTTGATTAATATTTATATTAGAAAAATATTGAAAGCACGACAGCAACACTTTTGGGCGTATATTATCTCACCAAAATAAATATCCCCATGAATACAAAAAAAAAACACGAGTAATCAATTAACAATGTAGTATTTTTCATGCAATCAACGTGAGAATAAGTGAGTTTTCACGATGAAAGATAATAAGCAGGGGTGGGGAATGAAGAACGCGTTTGGCCCACTGCTCCAATATCTTAATACGTTTGTGCTACTGCATATCCCATAAATATGCTCAATTCTTCGGTTACAGAAAAAGCTGTTTTGAGTAATGTACTATGCATAGAGCAACTTGTCATTGCATGCACTTTTACACACATACTCGTAGATGGAGCCCAATAGCACCAGCATCTTCTGCGAGTTACACTTTAGAAAAGATTTTAATAAAATAGGAAATTGAGCCAGGGAAAAGTAAGAAAAGAAAAGATTGTCTAGAAAACGCCCTTAAGAGGCCAGAAGAGTAAGCCTCTGAAAAAACTGTGGTTTTGACTCACTACGAAATTAAAAGGAAACGAAAGTTAATGCGGTAACCGAAGTATTTAAAAATACATTTGCTTGCAATTAAACATTAAAACAACTTAAAACAATAAAAAATACAAGGTGTCTCAAAAGTCTTGGGCACATTTCAAGTCCTCATTTCTGCTGATCTATGAATGGTAGTTGAATGAAACTGTTGTCATTTTAATGCTAAATTCATTGAGTTTCTTTGTCATGCTGATAATTTTTTCATATATTTTCATGTAGCTTAAAAAACTAAAATAACCTAGATCCACCAATGGCTTTCACTCAACCAGAAAAAGCGTTTTGTGTCCTTGAACTTTCAAAAACTGATTCAGCGACACTTGATGATCGCGTTCTCTTGCCCTGATATCCTAGGTCTCCAGATGTCACACCCTGCGACTTCATTTTGTGGGTTTCGTGAAAGCACTGGTCTATGCGCCTCCCCCTTCCAAAAGATGTAGCTAATGTCAAGGCTACGGAAGTTGTTGCAACTTGCAACGGTAAACAACACAATGCTGGAACGCATTTTAGCAGGAATTTGACTATCGGCTTGATGTGTGGCGTATGACTAACGGTGTTCACATTGAACATCTTTGAACATTCTATAAAAAACTTGAGACTGCAAGCTTTCAGAATATATCAGTTGCATTGTTATTTCCTTAATAGTTTTTGACATATTCAACGTCAAAATGTGCCCAAGACTTTTGGGACACCCTGTACATTTCTGATCAAACAGTGGATTGGCCCAAAATGCAGTCGTAAAATTTATTTCTATGTGAAGATGTTGTTGAAGTGAAGAGTGGAAAATTAGCATAAGCTTTGGAAATGCGGAAGAATAACTTTGATATTCAGTAAAATTTTAGATTTAATGTTATATTGAATCTTTTGTATGAAATCAATTGTGAATAAAAGTCAGTGCTATATTATGCAAATTCTACGATGTCAATGAAACCCAAAAACGTAGATTAAAGAGTTACGATGTTTGGCAAACATTTTTAAGTGTCATGAATAAAAAAAAAATTGTCTTCCATCTCACTTTTTAACCATCAACACCAGGGGTGTCAAATTCATTCAGTTCTGTGGGTCACATTTACATACCAGAATTTTATACGGGCCAGACTATGTTGAAAAAAATTTAAGGAGGCAAGACTGTATATCAATGGTCGCCAAACTTTTTGTCTGCTGACACAGGAAACCAGTTGATGAAATTTCGCGGTACCCTAGCCACGCAAATTTATTCCTGTTGATGACGAGTGGCATTATTTGGAAATCACCTCTTCTCCGGGCAACGATTTTCGGAAATCGTGTGATGTAGACTGAAATGGTGCTGATTTCCAAAAAGAAAGAAAAAAGGTTATTAACTCTCTCGCCGTGACCTGTAATGCCACCCGCGACCTACAGTAGTTTTCGATCATTACTTCATGGCAGCATTTTTTCAATTTTGACAGAAAATTTGTATCAGTAAAAGCACTTTAAAAGGACTAGCGGCACACCTGCAAATCTTCCGCGGCACACAGTTTCTATATTTCTTTGCTTTGAAGAGACTAATGCTTTCAATAAGGATTTTCTCGCATTTTTCGCTCAATAGCTACTTGAACTTTTTTTTTTAAATAAATGTTCTCATTACGGTGATGGTCGTTATTTTCACGTAATTTCAACTTGAAAGATTTTTTTTCTTTTGGAGAACAATTTTTCGAAGACCAAATTTGGAGACCAGGCATTCGCACTGTGCCACATAATCCTTACGCGGGCCACAAAATATTACGTCGCGTGCCACATTTGGCCCACGGGCTGCCAGTTTCACATTTCTTGATCTACGCTATTACAGAACTTACAAAATATGTAATTCTATCCGTAAGAGATTCCTTCATGTGCTGCCTATGGCATTAGGCCTACTCTTGCCCATAAACAAAGAAACAATCAAAGAACTCTGCGCAAACTAATGCAAAGGCCCAAATATGATTTTACCTACATTCAAGCATTCATTTTGACTCAATCTATACCTAGAAATTAGCTTATCGCAAGTAATTCAAAATGTGAGCTTACGGTTACCGGACTGTTTTTCTCTAAAACGATGATACAAACACAATCAGATGACTTTGTGTTTCCCTTTTTCGTGAGGCGTCTGTATATTGTGCTGTAACAATCAAGCCATTTGGTAATATAAAAACAATCATATTTAGATAAATCTAAAGCTATTTGCCTTGCTTAAATTATTATAAGTCTATGACATTTTTTATGAATAGGCTAAGATCTAAACTATATCTTGTCAAAAGTCTAAAGCACGTTGAAAAGCTGTCTACCAAACACATCATTATGAAGAAGCTGAAACTATGAAATGAATATTGAATTCATAAAGGTATTGTTTACCTTTTAAGTATTAGCTTTACTTCAATGCATTTACTTCAGTTCAATGCAAAAGAGCAATAAAGAGGTAAAGGGTATATTGTTTGTAGGAAAAAGAAACTGAAAATCCAAGCTTGGGTTGATTACAAGCGTCATTAGAAATAAAGTAAGTACTGTTGTGGAATGCGTTCGGAAAAGATTCGAATAATTATAATCAACACACAGTTTCTGGGAATTATTTGGGAGTTTCAGGTTGCCTCAAAAAATTCTATTCTCTCCCGATTATACTATTAATCATTTAGCATAACATGAAAATTTTATAATCTGGTATGTCTTAGAAGGTTGATACGTTGATGACCATACGCGTTATAGTGACTAAACGACTTCCGGTTCGGTTACGTATCCAGTAGTAATTGTATCCGTGTTTGAAACCAAGGGAACAAAATCCAGTTTTGGCGGATAACACTGCTCCTCATAGGACAACGGAGAAAAATAAACGGATGACATATCAAGCGGGCAATGGCGTTGATGATCTATCGCAGCTGTTGAATCAGAGCAAAATTTTTTTGTAATTCCATGTTCAGGAATAATGTCAAGATTAACCAACTGTTTACTTTCTTGATCAAAGGTCAAAGTTCGAAGATCAACGATAGGGCTGATGACGCAAGCACCGGTACGAGAAGATAACGTTTTCGAAGAATCTGAAAATAAGTTAGGCTTATTTTATTTTCATAAAAATTGCAAAAGTAAAATGCAGCCATGAAGCAGAAATTTCGAACGTCCCTGACCAGGGGCGAAATAGTTGAAGAAATATTTGTTTCACAACAAAAGTTTCATCTTCGAAAAAATCACTAGAAAGTTGAAAGGATTTCATTGCAAAGTGTTTTGCTTCGAGCAAGAGTGTCATTATATGCCTTTTAGCATCTACATTTACAACATCAACAATTACAATTTAGATTTTATCAAAGTCAGAAGGAACAATTATTATTAGAAAAATTGCCACGTAATAGTTAACTACAAATTTATGAGAAACTTTTTTTGTCACTGCCAAAACATTTTAATTTTTGACATTTAAGTAAAACTTCAAAATGTATAACGTTTAAAAGTTTAGCGCTTTCTCATCTTTGATCCAAGTTTTAAAATGTTCATTTTCACATAAAACTTGCGGATACGTTATTCTCTAGACTAGAGTTACTAATGTAAGCAATATTAAAGCTTACCAAGACGCTGTGAAGTAGGACGAAATTCATGCAGGTCTTGGTTGCTTTCTCTTTGCCCACTTTCTTGCTCAGGTTTTTCATGGTTCAATGATTTTAGATCTAGGCAGGTCTAAATTGAAAGTGACAAACTATTGAATATTTTTATAAAAATAAACGATTTTTCTAGCAATTATTAATTAATCAGCAATTACCATAACGTTATAATATTATTTTACTAATGGAAAAGATTGTTAAAAATCGTAATTAGAGTCCAACGATCGAAATTTTTACCAATTTTTTAGCTTTACACTTGCTTCTAGTAGGGATTTAGCCCGATGTTTGGATTGACATTTAAAAAAAATATTGCTGAAGTAACAAAAGGTTTTTCAACATTTTAAGACTGGTAAAGATCCTCATTTTCAACTTAAACACGGTCATGAACTTAACCACCGCTAGTTGAAAATAATTGTTAGTACAGTGCGGTGCAAATTAGTTCGGACAGCAGTGATCTTTTTGCGTTTTTTGTAATTTTCCACTAACTCTTTAATTTCACATCGATTTCTTTGAGGTAAAGAGTACAAATAGCGTATGGCAACCATCAGCTGAGTTCTGTCAATCATATAACGCATGACAAGCGTCAGCACTACACTGTTTACTTCGCTTGCTGTTCTAAAACGCCAAATAAAAAGCAATTATATTTTTCTGCAGGGCTGGGATTCTTGCTTAAAAATTTTAACCTTTGAGCATATTTTTATACATGGTTGCGTTTGTATGTTTTGAAAAATTTTTCTGTAAGTGGTAAACTTTAATTACATTATGGATGTTACACCAAGGAAGCGTGCAAGGATTGTTGCTCTGAGAAAACATAATGGTTTGAGTATAAGAAACATTTCCAAAAAGCTGGCTATCCCAAAGTCAACTGTGGGTGACATCACAAAGAGAGCTAAGGACACTGGTGAACCACGAACATTACGACATGGAAGACATGGAAGAAAGCGCAAGACAACACCGCAGGATATCAAGGTAATGATAAGACATAGTGTGAAAAATCCGAAAAAAACAAGTAGAGATCTTTAGAAAGACCTTGGTTTAGCTGGTGTAAATTTTGCTTCTTCCAGTCCGACGGAGGCTCCTTGAAGTGAGTAGAACAGCAAGAATACCTCTACGTAAATAATTGTTGACTAAGGCAATGGAGAAAAAACGTCTTAGCTGGGCACGTAATCAGGCTGGATGGACAAAAGATGATTGGAGAAAGGTGATATTTTCCGATAAATCGCATTTTGACGTGCATGGGCACAAATCAGCGATGGTGAGACAAAGCAAACGAGAGGCTATTTGGCCTGAACACATTCAACAAACCCCAAAGCATCCCCCTAACAAGATGTTTTGGGGTAGTTTTACTGCTAAAGGTCCAGGACGCCTGATTATTGTTGAAGGTATGATGGAGAGTGACAAATACAAGGCAACATTGCAGTCTTATTTGCTTCCTGTGCTGAAAAGAGACTTTGCTAATGGTGATTGCATTTTCCAGCAGGATCCAGCTCCGTGCCTTCTCCCAAAAAAATGCGCACATTTTTTGAAGAAAAGGATATAACCACTCTAGATTGGCCTGGAAACTCGCCTGATCTTAATCTTATTGAGAATCTAGGGGTAATAATTAAGCGCAGGTTTGAGAAAACCGACTGTTCAACTGTACAGAAGCTTGATTTCTGCTATCATTAGGACCTGGCATTATGAAGATGAAGTTGTCAAAATGTGTTCCACATTGGTTAATTGTATGCCAAAACGTGTGAAAAAGCTCATAAAGGCAAAGGGTAGTCATACTTCGTAATAAAAGTATTGTTTGTCAAGTAGTTCTTGCGACTTTTTAACTTAAACTTTATTTTAACAAATATTTGTCTCATTTGATCATTATCCGAATTAATTTGTACAGCACTGTAGCTCTTCAAGAAAATAAACGCTACCGTATATATTCAAAACACTTACTAGAATTTTTGATTTATTGCTAAAGCATTGTGGTACTTCTTTGTTGCTACCTACATTTTCTTTTTCAATAAAATCTTTAGTACATTGTAGTACAGCATTACAACCATTTCCACATTCATTAAATTGGTAGGTGGATATGTTCTGACTTAACATCAGCTTTTTTGTTGCTTCACTCCAATAGCGCCTTTTAGTGCTTAAATTACTAGATTCGTGCAACCGCTGAGCTGCATCGTAAGACAATTTTTTGTTTAATGGGTGGTGCTTCTTTTCTTGTTTGCACATTTGTGTCTAAAATACAAATCGCTGTAAAGAATATGAAACTAATAAAATCAAAGTTTTTCCAAAAAGTAATCAACTGTTTTATTAATTTTTTGTCTATATATTCTTTATGTTCTTCTTTTTTATTTACAATGATTCAACTTTCTCTTATTGGCTCGCTAGTGAAGAGATTTGAGCGCGTGCTTTGGATTTGTCAGACTTGGATTGAGTTTTTTAGAAAAGTTATGCCATAAACTTTAAAAATCATATCAGCATCTTCTCTGCTTGACACTAAATACAAAAGAATGGCGGAAAAAAAACGTCGCCAAGTTTTCATGTTGTGAACTTTCGAAAGCATTTAACGGAATTTCTACATCTTTGCACGGAAGACAGGTGGCTGAGTAAAGCATCCTATTCGTCGAGGTGGTCCAAACTGACTAAAGGCTTGCAGACTGAACATGAGTCTTACGAAAATTTTAATGAATCCTACTAAAAGCGATATTTAGATATAACCTTGAAAACAGTTAAAACAAACCTTTCTTTTGAAGCAGTAAACGACACCAATTGTTGTCAGTAATACAAACAGCATCCCTGCAGCTGATATGGCTATCATTGTTATAAGAGATAAATTCACTGTGTTTGTATCTTGTATTACTTTTTTTTCTGCCGACTTCATTGCATCTGTTATTGCAATAGTTAGCTTTTTGGTGCTTTTCATTGACGGAATGCCTTGGTCTTGAGCCTATTCAAAACAAAGCACTTTGGCCGTTGAAATATAATTACCTACAAATCACTTATACACCCTACAAATTTTAATTGCAGAAATGCCAGAAAATTTGTTACTCTGTAGAATCGTTGATTGTATATAGTAACATCAATTAGTAATGGTTTTTGCGTTGAATTATGGTATTTTGAGCTATAATTAGGCGCAAATAGTTGGCTTTAAATTGCAAATTGATCTTACATACAAGTATAACCGGCATTAAGTTTAGAGGGGAGAAAAATATTGTACAAACATTTGGTATCAAAAATCTAACAAAAATCTGGCTTGTTAAACAAGATTTAACAATAACTTTTTAAAGGATTTTTGTAATGGTGTTGTAGTTTTGATTATCAGCTTAGAACCATGCATGATCTTTTGCGGCTAACAAATGAATACAGCAAAAAGGTCGCATCATCAAAAATGGATTCACACTAAACACAAAATGGCAAACGCGAAAAAATTGAATTAGTTTAGTGCGTCGAAACCCACATATGCTGTTTCTGCGTCGTTCTAGAATAAGCTTACCTCGACTACAATCACGTGAACACCTAGCGATGACGTTAAAGTCGGCTCGCTCATATTTAATCTTAAGTCACCAGAAACGGAATCGAGGATAAAAAGGCTCCTGTTTACCTCAGCCTTTTGTTTTACGCCGTCGACCAAGAGCAGAGTGAAGTGAATTTTGGCATTTCTACCGACGTCATAATCCACTGCCTTGCAAAGTAAACATAGTAATGATTTTCTAATAGCATAATCGCTTTTCTATTTTCTGGTTGTATTGATAAATTGTTAGGGTATCGAGACTAGAGAAAATTGATGCTCAGAGAAAGAAAAGTGATAAAAGATAAACCAATGAAAAAAGTTTCTACTGTTATTTTTCAATTTTTTGCAGAAGAGATAATTGTCTTAAATATTATTTATACAACTTACGTTAAATAGCTTTGATTTAAGTTTTGAAGTTAATGTTGCTGTTTGAACAAAATTGTCTTTTGCATGAGTCTAGCCTTGGTCAGTAGACTGAGCTTAGCAGTAACGTAGACCTATAGTGAGTGTAAAGTTGGTTCGACTTATTCTGAGAAATTATTTTTAATGCTGTACATCGTCGGGAAGAACAGAATTATCATTTATCAAAACAATTTTTATTTACTGAGCTACTTTCCGACAGTTTTTCAAATATTAATAATTATCATGCAGTGGTTAGCTTTCAGCATGGTCAAATGGTGGTCACAGATTAAAATGGTATTTGCTGATCTCCTACCATGTCAATCAGCGATAGGTAAAATGCCGAAATTGATACATGACGGCAAAAGCATGATTAATGTTTATAGTTTGCTACCTGGATACGAGTGATGATATCATCTTGTTTGACAAAAGCATAGTAAGTAGCCTCATCATTTGAAGGGTTTGTGAAGAGTGGAGCGTTATCGTTGGTATCAAAGACAGTGATTATCAATTGGCAACTTGCTTTTCGAGAAGTAGGGTAGCCATCGTCAATCGCAGTTACAACGATCTGAAATACCAGCGTATTGTAAATAAACTGCAAAAAATCAACTTTTATTGCTATAACCTTTCTTCTAATATATCCTATATACTCGATTACAAGACGCACTCGTGGATAGGACGCAGTGGAATTTTTAACAAAATGTTGAGAGTATTGCCCGATTCAAATAAAAAACGCAGCTTAGATCAATCTAGCTTATCACATGAAAAAAAAAGATATCATTAAGCAGTCATTTACTATCTTTTTCCAAGTTGCGGAATAAAAAAGTAACACAAAAAAAACTAAGAATCATAACACAAAAAATGGAGAAAAATCAGACAAACAGTTGATTAAAATATCCATTTGCTATCTGTAATTTCATATTTTAATCACTTTATAATAATACTGTTTTTCCTATTTTCGACTTTCATGATGGCAAAAAAAGTGGAACTGTCCAAGTGAACAGTTAAAGTATCCGTCCGACTAGATCTATAACAGAGTCGACCGCCAGTGATCAATGCTGGATCAACCCTCTGGGGGTATATCACGAATATAAGACGCATCTACAATACAGGGAATAGTTTAAGAAAAAAAGTGCGTCTTATAATCGAGTATTTACGGTAATTTTGTGATGGAAATAGTTAAATTGCTAAAGGGAATTGTAAAGCCATACACAATAGACACAAATATCTTAACAAGCTCTTCCATATTTTTACCTTCCACAATGCTATCTGCTCTCTGTCTAAAGGGCCCACTAATGACACAACTCCAGAACGAGGACCAATTTCAAATATCCCCTTGCCTCCTGTGATTGAGTATGAGATGTTTCCATTTGTTGAAGCAACTACGTTGTTATCCTTTATGAAGAAAAGTGTGTAATAAACTAACTCTGCATGTTATAGCAGCATAATTTGTTTTTAATTTTGAGCGCTAAATCATGGCACCGTGATGCCTTTGTTCACCGTTAGCCCACAAATGCACTGAGTTTAATTAGAAACTGCTAGTTTTTTTATCACCATGTTCGCATTATCAACTTCAGACTGGGCTTTGAGTTGCTGGATTCTCGGAAATGGCACCTTTCCTAAAGCAACATCACAAAACCTTGTCTCAATGATTATGGTAGCCGTGATTGCGTGAACGCTGTTTTTGCTCAAATGGTAATGAAGTGTGTCAGCAGGGGTGGGCAAACATTCCAATGACTGAAGCGGCGCTCCCTCTCCTTTAGACAAAAAAGAGTGGAGCTGTTGTTCCCTTTAAACACAGCAGCATGATGTTTTCTCAGTGCAATCAACTAACGTCATTACCGGTGCCGCAAAATCTTTGCAACGCTGAGCCATCAATCAGACAACTTGCGTCATTTAAATGTTTAACAGCAATAAAGTAGATGTTTGCTATTTCACAATCAATCTTAGAAGCTTGATCAAAGCAGTCCAGTGAAGCAAAAAAACATAATGAGAAATAAAAAAAGCAAAAACCAAGAAACATATCAGCGGCAAAATAATTTCCAGAAAAGAGCAGAGTTTTCACAAACGCTGAAAATAGAAATTGCCCACTGGTTCCTTAAAAACAAACGGAGAGAACCTGGTGAAAAAGTAGAACAAGCTCCTACCCACCACTGCGTAAATAATGCGTAAAAATCTTTTTGAGAGGGGGCACCAACTGATATTCTGTTGCCATTGTGGCATCAAGAGCATATAAAACCTGGTTTGGATACCACCTCGATTTTTGGGTAAAAATTACTCTTGAGTATTGATAGTTTTTAAATATGGTTAAAACAATGTCGAGCCATCTTGAGTTCTGCTTGTTTTTTTATTTTCTGAGTCTTTGCTTAACTTTGTCTATTCATCCTTACTTGATCCATTTGCACAGCAAAAGGATTTCTTCCATCCAGATCACTTGCTTCAACTTGTACGACGTCATCACCAGTGGGATAATCTTCACTGAGCCATACCTCGTACAACTTTTTTCAAATTGTGGAGGGTTGTCATTTTCATCCAAAACAACAACATTTATTTCTTGGCAACTCCATCTAAATAAAATTTATTTTGAATAAAACGTATGCCTTCATTTACACGTAATGGTACAGCTATAAGTAAAGATTCTTTTGTAAAGTAATAACTTGGCTCAAATATATTTCATGCAAGTTGATAAGGTTTAGGAGCAGTTCTTGATAACAGTTAACAACCGGAAAGACCCCCTGTTAATGCTCTCAGTATTGCAAAAGCTATGCTTTCTATGGCTCTACTGATATTCACAGTTGACAAACCTTAGAGTCAGAGACAACTGCATACACCAAGCAAGGGCAGTTTATCAATTTTTTTGCCATAAGTCTTTGTATTTTACCTAAAAAAACCGCTTCAACTAATCTTTTTTACAATAACGTGTTTGGAAGGGTGGGTAAATTTTCTAATGATCTTGTCTTGCATTACGCTTTTCTTTATGAACATACCTTAGAATATTTACATTGCTATTGATAGAAGTATATATCTTAGTTTTTTTAACTGCAGGAAAGCGTTCATTATTTAGCGAGCAATAATTTGTTTCCAAACCAGCTTTGCAGTTTTCAACATTAACAGCAGCGGCGTCACTAAAGTCTGCGATGCTCGAAGCAAACTCAAAAAGTGTCGACATAAATTAAAAAGCACGATAGATTTTTTAGCCACCAGTTGAACATGATATTTTTCAAAGAATTACTTCTCGCCTTGCAAGCAAAATAAGAAGAAATTGCCATAGAGTGTCTTTTATAAGAGCAAACTGCAAAGATCACGCAAGTTTTGTTCTTGCAACCTCACATTTACAAACCAAAGGGTTGTGGTTTACACTTTATATTATTGACATAACGAACTTACAGAGGAATTTCTCCTTTGTCACTGGCATTCAGTAAAATTATAAATCGGCTGCGTTTCTCCGCGTCTAGTCTTCGATTGAGTCTTATAAATCCACTATCGTCCAGCACAAGCACTTTGGAGTCAACCTCTGATCTCTGGCCAGCGATATCAGCAAATGATAACATACGCAACGAAAGAGAGACGTTACGGTTTATTTTCAGATCATTGTCTTTTGCGCTGACGTAAGCGACGTAGGAATTGAGGGTCAAAGTTTCAGAAAGATACACTAATAACAAAATGAAAGTTTGATTTAATTAATTTTATTTGAAGGGGATTTTGATTGATAATGGATTTTCTGCATTCAGTACATAAAAACACATGGTAATGATATTTTCTGAATAGGAATTGCAAACATTATACATGTATTTCTTTCGTCTCAATAAACGTAGCAAGCTCATGCTACACTGTAATGGTTTTTACGAGTTTAATTATTTTTGCCGAAAATAAACAATCGAATATTTGAACAATCGTGGAATTTCTACTAAATCGGAAATATTTGGCAAATATGATTTACCGCTGTTCAGTTTAGTCTGTAACTCGTAAAGAAAAGAATTAAACTTCTGACTAAAAGCTTTTTAAAATCCTGTAAAATGTGGAATAGATTTTCAAGTTACATTAAAACTTGTAGGCATAGAGCGCCTACTTTTGAGTTTGTGACGATGCAGTTGTGGTGCCAGGTTTTTCTAACTTTTTTTTATTGTATTTTTGAGCTTTGTGACGTACCGGTGTTACCCTGTGATGATGCAATAAAACTGATTGTTAGAACAGGAGCATTGTCATTAACGTCTTCAACATGAACAACCAATCGGGTGCTACCAACTTGTGCAGGAACACCTCCATCTCTTGCTTCTATAAATAAGACAAATCTAAGAACAAATTATTTTAAATTAGCATCTTATTGATAACCTTATGTAACCTAGACATTAAATGGCCTTTGATAAAGTGTGAGAAAGCAAAACTCATTAAGCCTAGTTAATTAAAAAAACTCGAAAAAACTAAATGAAAAGATGTTGCAAGTATTAGAAAGTGATTTAAAATAGGGGTGAGGAAACGAAAAAGATAACGATAATTATGCATCTACTTCTCTAGCTAGGTTGATATTTTTGTGTTTGTCATTAGAACGAAAGAGTGATGCGCCATTCGACGGATCTATGACCTCTAAGAATGCAACAATGTTTTTAAACTTAATTTATTGTAAAAAATGGCATTTAAGTAAAGTAACTGACATGTATAATCAAATTAGCATGTCTGTAACAATATCTATGCCAATGTATTAAATAGCCAAAAAGTGGCTTAGTAGTATACTGTACAGCAGTTTTTTATATTTTAGCTTACATACAGCTTAACGCACCTTTCTATGTTTTCACGATCTAACGAACCACTTAATATAACTTTCCCTGTAGTGCTGTTGATATGAAACAATAATTTTCCTGTTTCTTCATTGGAACCAGTGATGGAATAAAAAGTTTTTCCAAACCTCCCAGTGTCCAGGTCACTTGCTTGCACATGAGCGATTGTGGTTCCAGATTTGGAATTTTCCTTTACTCGCACATGATACTCCTGCATAAAAAAAAAAATTGTCATTCCTGCAATACTGGTTAGAAATAATTGTAGTACTCAGTAACGCTTCAATGATATTTTTTTGTTCACAAGAAAAAGCTTTCTGTTATCACAAACAACATAAGTCTTTCCTGCTTTTTGTAGTGTTTGAGTTAGAAATACATCACATCAAACTTTATAGTGGGTCTCTTTTTTATACAGTTTCACAAGTGTAAAGTTCTACAAAAATAGAAGCTTTGGAGTTTCCGGTGAACCTAATAAACTATTCTTTTTCAAAAATCCTTTACAGATTGGAAAAAAAGTTTAGATTTAAACAAAAATCAGGGCTCCTTTTTTAGAAAAGTGCAACCAGTTCAGAACTGGCCTTATTTAGATTCTGACCACCATAACAATAAAACAGGCAAAAGATATCGTGAAACTTCTTTCCTAAGAGTACTACAACTCAGAATCTACCAGGGAATCGAAGTCAGAACTTTTCAATTGCAAGTCAGCACCATGCTGCAATAAGGCTTGTTGTCGAAGCCGACAAATTTATGGTGCTTGTTTTGGCGTCATGGCTATACAAACGAGTGGTTAGAAACAATTTAGTTTGTGTTTTTGTCCAAAAAAAATTTCTATACAAAAGAATATTTTTCAACCAAATTTAACATGCCAATTAAAATTTGAGAGAAAAGCAAGTGATTAACGATAAGCATTCATCGTATCAGCGCGTATTTTCTCTATCGAAAAATGCATGAGGTGGCATTGCTACTGTTAACAAATGACCTATCATTACCGCCATTTCAAAAAACGGAACGTTGTCGTTTTCATCGGTTACCGCAACTTCAAGCGGGATGCGATTTGTTTGTCTAGGAAAACCATTGTCACTTGCATATAAAGTCAAATGAAAAAGTTGTTTCTCTTCATAATCTGAGAATATGAAAACATTGCTCTACATTGAGTAACGAGAAATTGTAGAAATCGTCTTTTAATCAATTTCAATTATTTATTTTGTGATAAGAAAAAAAATATATTTCTTCGCCAATTTTGGTTTGGGTCCTATACAAATTACAACGTGTTATTTACTTTTCTTTCCTCCTGCCACAAAAAATCTTTAGGTTAAACAAAGCATCTTCTGTTTCCTTTTTTCAAAGTCAGGAAAAAAAGAGATGTCGGTGGTAAAATTACGGTTTACTACCTTTTCATAAAGCACAACAAGGCAAACCAACACACAAACTGAAATCACAACCTTGCACTTGAAAGAAGCAGTTTTAATGCGCTGAAATGTAGTAAAATGACTTCATAATCAATCGCTTTCCCAAAACTTACGAAAGCAGGTCTAATGCTTTTTTCCTGCCAAGCTAATTCCTGTTTTAAACTTACCCAGTTTTCTTATCACCACCAGCTGCAGATGCTGAGTTTTGGTTTCATCCGTGTATTGAGAGATATCAAAATAAGTGTTGGCATTCAAAGAGTAAGAAATTGCTGAGTTATTTCCTAAAAATCCCGCAAACAAAATTGATTAATAGCAATGTTACATTTAGACAGAATAATTTCCTAACCGAACAATTATTGGATTAGCGTAACAACTTACTTATATCGTAAGTTTCTGGGCCACCGGGAAAATTTCCTGCAGCCTACTCCACTCCTCTTGGCCCCTGTGTTAAACGCAGCACAAGTTTGTTTAGAAATGAACCCATTTTGTCATACACAGGTAAACTTTTGGGTACCAAAAGTGAGTAGAAACCAATGCATTTACACGCACAGCAATTGATCGTTGGTGGGCCCATTGGTTATGGGAATAAAAGTGCTTCTCTTGAACTTGGTAATCAATCATAAATTTTCATTTGTCACCTCGACTAATAATTAATCATTGCCACAAGCTTACTCCTGTCGCTATGACTAATTATCGGCCTTCTGGCTGTATATAGAAGTTTATTTTAGGGTTAGCCAGATAGAAAAATATGTTTTTCAAACAGATGATCACCATGTTAATGAATAGCCCAAATCTATAATGAAGTGAAATATTTACTTGTTTTTGAGATTAAAATAAACGTTTTACACAGTCAGCAGGAACGGTATCGCAATGAAAAATGCTGTAAGCACATACCAGCGTCTTTGTCAGTTGCAAGATATTGGTCAAGGCTGATTGCACTTCCTGATTTCGTTGCTTCACTGATATCGACATGAATTGAGTTGTAGAGGAACACTGGAGCATATTCATTTACATCAACTACTTCAACATTCAATTGAATCAGCAGCGAACTGGACTTAGCAAAAACCTGTCAGAAAAATTATGGTTCATCATTCACGCTGCTCCCTCAAAATGTTTTGTTTAGAGCAGCATTTCTACACCTTTGTTATATCACGCCATACTTTTGCATTGAAAAAAGTTATAAGTCCACTGATAGCCAAAGTTATGAGATGACCAATTTTTTTAGACCATTTGCTCAGAGGAAAAGTGGTAAGTGGTTACTCTCATCATTAAAGAGATCAGTTGCAGGGGTGTAAATTTATTGAAAATATTGGGATCTAATTTATAAAAGAGAAAAATTTTTCCATTGGCGCCTTTGAAATGATTACTGGTGACATGAGGTTAATATCAAAGCGATGGGTAGTACACTAGAAAATATTTGTTCCGTCATAATTGCATTAAAAAGTTTCACATTTTTAAAACAGTTAGCAGAGTCAAGAAAATAGTGCAATGAAAACAATTAATTTTACTCATCTGGCTTTCTAACTTAATATAGTTTGGAGAAAAGCTGTTTGAGCCATAAGCTTTTTGTGATGCTCTCATCAGTGGCCGTATCGCGTCAAAAGAAAAGATCTAGAATGAATAGGTGTTTTATGTGATTAATTTGGACGTTAAGCAATCAAGGCAAGCCAATGACAGCGCTAATATAGTAAAGAGCGCCAAAGACAAATTTCGCAATAGCGAAATGCTGAAGAAAGCGCAGCAAGAGGCCAAATAAGAACGCCGCGATTATCAAAAGAGTTTGAGAGTGTAAAACTCGTCTTGATTGTTTAACGTCCAAATTAATCACGTAAAACACCTATTTACTCTAGATCTTCCCTTTTGACGCGACAACGCCACTGATGAGAGCGTCACGAAAGGCTTATGGCTCAAACAGCTTTTTTCAAAGCTATTTTAAAAATTTGTATCACCAACAAGATTTTTGTGTACTTTCTAGCTTAGAAAAAACGTGACTTGGAGTTCTTATTTCACGGAAAAATATTATCAGAATTTTTCAACTTTTACCAAATATTTTTGGGAAGACTCATTATTATTTGGAAATTACGCCTGTATGTATGTATGAAAGACAGTATAGCCTAATTATTAAATACTTTGTGCTGGCTTAGCATATATGTACTTGACATTCAATATTATATTGCCCATATATGTACTAGGCAATATAGCAACTTCTTTGCTTTTTGTAAGCGTAGCAATCCGGCTGCGGGTAATCAGCCCAACAGTCTACATTACTTGTTTGCCACATAATAATAAAGGAATCCCATTTGGTGGCTAACCAAAGAATACAACAAGCAAACTTGTCGCCTTTTTCTCCCCACTATCCGTTTCGTGCTGATCGCCAAACAGGAACTCTGAAAACACCGTTTTCAAAGTCTTCGGTACAAGTGGACAAAGAAATTGCACCCATGTCTACTTACTACTTCGCAGTCAGTTCAACCACTACATTATCGCGCTGCCACATTTCTAGCAAAATGCTGTGCTTGCATATAGCCATAAAAGCACTTAGGGAGTGAGGCAGGAGCAGAATTTCTATACATTTACGCGATTTGAAAAGTTGATCAAATTTCAATATTCTAATCCACGTTTCGTAATTTTACAGATAAATGTTGCCACTCAAGTTTCATGACGAGATTTTATCTGCAGCATGCTATTGTAATAAGGCAAAGTTTATGAAGTAGGAAGTGCAAAGTTTAAGAAAAATTGCAGAAAAAACAAAATATTGCTATTTTACTTCAAAACGGCTTAGTGCAAGGATTGAGTTCAAGAAAATTAAAGAGACTGTGGGTCCTGCACTTTCTGTGTGGCATAAGGAGAGATTACAGTATACATGTGATCAAGTAAAGCACAGAAAGCGCCTAAAGGGCTTAGGTCCTAGCTTCACTTATTGTCTAATTTAAATGTTTATATTTTGTTGGAAATATTGCCATACAGAGACATCCAAAACTAAAAGTTCTTGATTTCGCTTTCAACAAACAAATCCCTGTATTACGACAAGTCATGGTCCTGAAATGGCATATTTTGTGGTCATCATTGAAACAGTGCTCAAACATTTAATAACCAAATATTTTTTTAGTAGCGTTTGTTCCATCTTACAATTCCGGGAAGAAAACAATTATCATTAGAACGCCCACATCAAAAAGAGTCGGTACCTGATCTACATTCACTTTCCCAAAAGCTTTATGTTTTTGACCAACCGTGTGTGTAGTCCATCACAGTCTACTTAGCGAGCATTGAATTACTATGTACACCAACAAGAAAATTTTACCCTCCATCAACTTTTTTCAAAGCCCAACTGGGGTTCGCCCCACGCTAAAAACACTCGTTGAAAGAATGCTTTCAAAATCTTTTGCATCAGTGAAATTAAAGCTTTAAAGCTAATTGTCCTCCAAAAGAATCATTATTTTCAAAAGGAAGAGGAGGTTGGTAAACCTCCTAGTTACCTCCCCAATTATATCAGAACTACGCCTTTAAACTGAGGTTTAAAACACAGTTTTTTACACAAAATTCTTTCAACGTCAAAACTGTAAAACTATCAAATATTTATCTTACCTTAACTTCTATTACACATGCGTTTATTCCAGTGCAAAGCTTTTCACGATCAATAGGACTTGATAGTATCAAAGTGCCAAATCTTCTGTTCAAAGAAAACCAGCTAGATTGATTTTCACAATCAAGTCCCGAAGATAACTTTTGACTGAGCAACTTGAAGTTTTTATTAGAATTTGGCAAGTTTTCATCTAAATAGTTTGCAAGTTCGGCCACGACTATGCCTGCGCAACAAAGGTAAATACTAGCGGTGTGATGCTTTGAGATAATTTTAACAGCTACTCATATGTCTCGTCATCCAGTCAGGACAAGCTCTTGAGCAAATAGTTTCAAAATATTTTTTATTATAAAACCCTATTATTAAAATTAACGTTTTTTGTATCTTTTGCTAAAAATCGAAACAGTAAATCTTCAAAAGTTAAAGTAATAGGGTAGGTTGAGGAAGATCGCTCGTGCTTCCTTTTCCCTTTAAATATGTTACTTGGTATTTTGAAGTCGCTCTTAATCCCTGCATCAAACAACAGCAAAGCAGCATTTTGAAGCAAGAACGTTGGGAGGAGTAGGCCGCGCCCTTCTGAAATTTGAGCAGGGTAGTAAACTTAAGGCCAGCGACGAAAAGTGGATGTCAAAAGTAAAACGCGATCTCCAAAAATCGATCTTCGAAACAACAATCTCCAAAAAACCCTTCTTTCGCATTAAAAATGCAATCATCCAGCGTTTCAAATCTTACTTTTATAAACAAAAAGTTTGGCACAAAACTCTGACTGGTCCGCAAAATTTTCAACTAGCCGATACAGTTTTGCCCCTCCCCCCAAAAAACCACTTTCCTCCGACGCCCTTGTTTGGCATTGGACTAATAAGCTATATGAAGAACAATCGAAAATTACAGCAAATAAATATATGCAATACCGGGCGTTTCATTTTCTTTCAGAAGAATTCTTTGGACGATGGCTGACGAGGTATTGGCACTTTGAAGTTTACAAAACAAAAGAAAGCAATGATAAAAGAATAAACCTTTGTTCATTTTTGCCATCTAGTCAAGAAAAATCTAGTTAAAGCTGAAACAAAAACGAGGTCAGAGGGTGCAATTTCAGCTGAATTTAAAGAAATAGACAATTATATCTCTTAACTAGTTTACTATAGTTGGTATGTTTAAACAACTTACTGGTAAGATTGTGGATTAAATCAGCTTTCATGAAACGATTTAATCTTTTCTTAAGTCAAGTTCAAACAAAATAAATCGTTTCGGCAAAATGTTTTTTCATCATTAATTTTTATTCAACGCCAGTGCTATTTACCGCCAAGCTGCAGTTTTATTTTCCCACACTGGCAAGTATGTGATTATCACTGTAGCATAAAAAATCGAGTAACCAAACACGGAGGAATGACCAAAGTCAAGAAGCCAATTATTATCTCAAACATTGTAGAATGACAACCAGATATAATGGCCAGTTGTACGCTTTTTCCTTATTATGTGTAAATTACAAACAGGCAGTTTTTTCTATGGTTGATTTAAAGTTTTCAATTTTAAAAACACACAAAACGTTTATGTTTGTGTTTAAACAAAAGACACGCTGCTTTGTTTTTGAAAAAGATTTTGTGTTCTATTCACAGATTACTATGCTGTGGTTCTATCATATTGTCATTAATAGTTTGTTCTGTGCCATTTTAATTATTTTTTAATCTTATACTTGTAATATGTGAGTTTTATCACAGTTAGTAATTGTTTACGACATAGCAGTTAAGAAAAATTCAGCGTATACCTGTAGCAGATTGAAATCATTGGCTTAAAGATGGACATTTTCTGAACATAGATCATATTTTCAAACTTTTTGCTTCTAAAAATAACGTTAGCCAATGATCAAGAAGTGTTTTCGAGAAATGGTTTTCATTTTTACCGTTGAAAATTGTTTGAGGAAAATTTTTTCTCCCCTTTCCTTGCTCTTTTAATTCCTGGCTGCACAGAATATACAGTATTTAGTGTAAACAACCATTTACTGCTGTACGTATCTTTTACTTTTGGTTTTGTTTGTTTTGCTCAGTTTTCTTGCAGGAATTTCGCTCATCGCTAGTGGTCGCGGTTATGAGTTTTGTGATCGTTGTCCATGGCTCAACAACCCAATTGTCAGTTCATGTTCAAGTGGTTGCTATCATCCTTACATAAGTATTCCGTCATTGGAGAAAAAAAGCCACCCACATTGCCCTTAACCAATCCTTTTCATTGTTTCAAATTTATTGCAACCTTATAACAAAGGTAATGCACCACAGGAATATATAAATAAATCCACTTCTAAATCTTTTGGCTCTCATCTAGTTAAATTTAACGCTGGTTGTAAGATTTGAATCCAAATTTACTACAATTAATCGAGCTATGATTACGCACTTAAAGTAGGGGCGTGCAACATACTTCCAACGGATGAAACCACTGCCAGCGGCACCCATTTATGTGTTCTGCTCAGAATCGGCAATCGCTTTTGCAAAAACAATGCTTTCAAGAAAAAATTTGCCAAGATTTTTCAAAAGCAGCCCAAATCAAGCAAAATAATCACTTTCCGAAAATTGAGAAAGGGAAGAACTATTATGTGTAAACATTTTAAAAAACAATTTGAAATAAACCAAAATATTCGCTTTCGAAATACTGATTTTCAAAAAAGTCTCCTATCTTGATTAAAAGCAAAACAAAAATCATTTCCATTCTGAAGAGGTTCCACACCGAGCACTCAAGCTCGCATTCTTATCCGTTTGAATACATTTTGCCATTCTAAGAAAACGATTGCACAACTTTGGGTGAGAGATATAGCTCAAGAGACTTGTACTTCCCAGCATTTTCAATTTGCAACCTGTTTAATAATGTTGTTTTTGAAAAATCACTGTGAAATATTTAGGCAAAATGACAATAAAAGATTATAATATGAAACAGAAACAAAATATCAACACGTGGAAGTTATTTTCGCTGTGGCTACTTGCTCAGGGCAGTAAAGGTCTTTCCCCACCATTTTAAGCAAGACTGGTATTTTATAGTTTACCTTCCAGTCTTCCACAGTAGGCCTACTCCTATTTCTAAAAGCCAAGCATGAGATCTGTAATAACTTTTAAAGGTTTTTGGTATGACTTGACAAGAAAATTGTAAGAAACTTGCTCATTTTCCAAAAATGTTTTATTTACTTACCTGAAAACTGTAACATTTTGGATAGCCTGACGGTCTTGGAAGTGCTGGCTTTAGTCAAAGCTTGTTATAGCTGGCTTAAAATTACAAGGTCCAAATATGCTATTTGGAAAAATTGTCAAATTTACCGTTTATAATTTTGTAACAAGACAGAAGACACATGGCATGACTGGCTGATTTGGCAATTAACTTGCAGCCTACTGCGCAAGAGCAAATTGTATTATTAATTACAGTGTGTCTTAGAAACGCAGCTAGAAAATACATGTATATAAATTTACATCATATCGACTGCTTGCAGTCAATATAAAAGAAAACCACAAACGATTAAAAGTGGGTTATTTGCTACTGAAGTGAATTGCCAAAAGTGGTAACGTGAGAATAAGCCTCATTGCACTTTCATTACTGTGCTTGAGTAAACTCGGTTTAATAGTGAATCCTTACTCAGGGTCAAGCAGGAGATCTGTAAATACCATTTTTTAGGTCTTTACTAAGACTTGACAAGGGAATAGAACTCAAGTCGGCTAACTGCAAAGCGGATGCTCTAACCACTACACTATCGCATGTCGGCAACTTGACTCGCAACATAAAGAGTGAAATTTGTAATCAAGAAACTAAAAGTTTAATGCATAGTGTTGCATCGCATGTAGTATGACCGTATTGAAATTTCAAATAACTTTAAGCTAAATTTGTGTTCAAACAAAGGGTTATGCGAACCGCAATAACATGTGTGGAATAACTCAGATTATTAGGTCCTTTTGCAGTTACCAGAACTCTTCGTTCGTTGTGTGTTCGATGAATTGAAGCAGTTTTTGTTTAATAGCTAAATAAACAAATTTAACAAAATCAAATGCTTTAGTAGGCTTCACTTTACTCACATTTTCCCTAAAAAAATTACTTGATAGATGCATGTATAACCAAAAGATAGATCGTTTTATTATTTTGTTTTTGATCGATTTGCTTTACATAAATATTCATCAAAAGACGTAACAACTCGGAAAAAAGCAATTTTAATTTTATCCGGAACAAAGATAGGAAAAATCAAACCCAAATTAAGAAGGATGTTGAAAATTTTTTAAATCTAGAAATATCAAGAAAATTAACTTAAAGCGCATGCGCATGTATGTGCCCGAGCTACTTTGTTTTGTGTGAGGAGAAAATTATCCAATAAATAATGCATCAGCAGCAGCGTCACTATTTGAAAACCAATCTTGGAAACTGATCGCGTAATGCACTCAAAAATATTGACTAGTAGCCATGGCAACGCAATTAGCTCAGCATCTATCAACGAGAACGCGGGGAACTTTAAAGCAAAGAAGCTTTTCTAAAGTGCTTCAAGGTTAACTTTAGATTTCGCACTCGCCAACTGCCCCAACGCGTCCGTTGACGTGTTCAAAAGATTAGTTTGGAAGACCGGAGGTTGAATCAGGTCTACAACGTGATAAACGTTTGCAGTTTTCATCCAAAACTTCAAGTAATTTACTAAAGATATCAATAATTGCTTTCACGTCTGGATTAAACGGATGGTTCAGGATTTGAAACTAAATTTGACGGTTCATCAATGTAGAAATTGTTATTGCATATTTGCCTGCTATACAAATTGAATATCTGCGCCTAAATTTAATTTTAAATTCAATTCACAAAAAACGACATCATTATTTCAAAACAAATATGACAAACCAAATCATCACATAAATTATTCAAAGTTTTCCTTTAAAATTTTGTTAGCCAGTGCAATAGCTACCAAGAAGAGCGCAGTGCCAGTGCCTCAAATAATTACAAGATTTTTCACAAATTACAAAATAATGACCAGTTTAGACCTCTAGAAGCCATGAATCTCTAAGACAGAGTTTCCTACACATTTTTAGCTAAGTACTCTTTCGCTGAACCCATATGAGTGGAGTAACGCTATTCTTCGCCCTTTCTCAACTTGAAAAACTCAAATTTTTGAAATCAAGTTTTTAACAGAAATAGTTGTGCCTATTTTGGGCTGCTTTGATAATTTTTTTGCAAATTCATTCTGTTAATTGTTGTTTTTGTGTTTTTTCAACTTGAAGACCTTTCTTGTAGAAAATCTTTTATGCACGCCTTTAGAATCTTGCTTGCGTACCCCAAAATTTCTCTCGCATATCAATAGAATACGTGTACCTCAGTTTCAGAACACCAGGCCTAAGAAAACATTTCATTTGATTGATAAGTTGCCATTTTTGAACAAAAAAAATTTTATCAGTGTACATCTATAACATTAGTTGTTAAGCTACGGGAAAACAACCAAAATAGCAACACTTGCACTGCTATGAAATAAACTAACAATTTATAGCCAACAACCGGACCAGGCACACTAGATATGAATTCTTAATTATGAGAAAGTGAGTTCAATTCTTGGATAGTTTCTGCGCTACTGTAACTTTGGAAAAACGCTTTAAGATAATTCCATTCCTAGTTAGATGCAGTCTTTTTCGTTAAAATGCACAACTTACTGTTCTACAGTACATTCATAGGCCAAAAAACCGGTTTCCTTTAGCTTGATATTTTAGCATAATCAGAAGCATGATTGTTTATTTTATTATGCCAATATAATCACTCGCATCTAGAAGCACTGTGCATTATTTTTTTTAAAAATGAAACAAATGAGATTGCTTCCAATTAGGTTGGAAACTCACGCTAATGGAAACGAAATTCAGTTGCTGAAAATCCTGACACATGGCAACCAAACATGTCAATCATATTTTTCCTCTTTGTGATTCTTACCTCATAAATCGATGTTGATTTACTTCATGCAAAGTTCGCAGCAAAAAGTTGTGACTGTAAACTTTGTTTTAACATACCTGCCCTTACGCAATCGAGTTGAAAAACAAGCTATGCTCACAAAAGAATTAGACTAAACAAAACTTTTAAAGTTGTCTTATATTTTCCTCACTTTGATAAGCCCAATATCGACGTCACTGTTTGCTTGGTAAGTTTCTTTTTTGTCTGTTTAATCTTCTGCTTCAAAAGAAGTTTGGTATCATCTAGCCTGTTCTGTGTATACTACGGAATGATATAACTTTATATGATTTTATAATTTAAGATTTTGTAAGCGTATTTTTCTTTATTTTACTAAATACTTAGTTGCTAGGAAGCGCATTTTCAACAAAATAAACTCGCCTACACTTGTAGTTTATGCAAATGGCTATAGTGGTTCATTAGTTTTTATAGCATCTTGTTCGATATCTGTCAGATAGTACTTAAATTTAATTTATCACATCAGTTTTGTCAAAAGAGAACACTATCTGCTGCACAGTCATGCAAAAATAGCTGGAATCACTTCTTATTTAATTTTCTGATGCGCTAGCAACCAGGAGATATTTCTCTGCGAGTCTTTTCGAAATCACAAAAAATTAATTTTTCTTTTCTAAACATTACAAACTGCAGCGGTTGATCGTTGACACTAGCTGACGATCGGCAATAGAGCTTGGCGTATCGCCGACATACGCGATTCTTTTTTTTTCGACGTGATTACAAATCGATCATGAGCAACTACAGCACGCTAGAATGATAATCTATACCTGTAGCTACGGTCTGAAAAAAAATTTGCCATCACTAATTTTGAAAAAAGGTTATGATTGACTCCAGTCATGACGTTTTTAATCATAAACAAAGCATAATTTAAAAATTCAGTGTAATTTTGTCCCTTTGGTTCAATTGCTGATTTATCGTAACGCAAATTATCTCTCGAATCTCTCAAACCATAACTTTCAACCTTAAGACTTTTTTTGTTTTGTTTTTATCCTTTATTCACGAGAAAGCGAATTGTATCGCTATCTTTTGGAGAAAATGTCCAAATTCGCTTGGGAGTTACCATTTCCGAGGTGTCTGGGCCGCCTGTCTTTCACATATATGTGCGGGCGTTCCATTGAGTTCCTTGCCCAAGGACACCACAAGCAAACTTGCCGGCTTGTTTTTCCCAACATCTCTAAAATGCCGAGCGCCAAGCAGGGAAGTCGTGAATACCATTTTCTAAAATCTTTTAATATGACTCGACAAGGGAAATGAATCCAAGGCCTACTGACTGCGAAGTGGATGCCCTAACTTCTACGCCATCGCGTCGACTTGTGGTAATTGACTGCTTAAAATTTTGAACCGAAATAATGGCCTGAAAATATAATGAATATTTCAACATTATCTTTAACCCGTTTTTTCCTGGTGTTCCCGAAAAGGAACATTACTTGTATTTGTAATATATGTTGTTATTAAACTAATTTTGTGAATTCAGGTATTTTTACTAGTTAAATACAGTGCTAGACTCAGATTCAGATTCAGTGTTTTTAAAACGCGTTTGCAGATGATGCACATGTAGATATGTACTAGTACACCTACAACAACTTGAAGTAGCTCCCATTATTTTTAAACAAACCGAATAAAAATACCTCAAAAGATAAAATTTTGGTAAATTTTTGAAATTGTTGCAATAATTTACAGGTACCACCCTTAAGTGTAGATTATTATCTTTTTTGGTATATTTGCAAAGTTGTAACCAAAAGCTAAAAAAATTTTTGTAGACCGAAGTTTCGAATCAACATCATTACCTTATCTCAATTTGAAGAACTTTTTTGAAAGTAATTCTTTGCTCATGTTGGTCAGGAAACACTCCTAAAAATATTTTTTGAGAGTAACCAATTTTAAAAGTTTTTGTGTAGTTTTGCCTCAGCTGTGTTGTGAATAAAAGGCATGGTCTTTTATTTTCCTCTTCCTTAAACACACCACTGGTCAGACTGGCGTCACAAACGGGGTAAGTGGTCACGATTTTGCTGAAAAGCGTTTATTACAACGCGTGTTTGGAAAGTAACAACAATGTGTGCGCAGCTATGTTTTCGTTACAATGTAAGTTAACTTTTTATGAAATTACAACTTCACATTTTGTATAAACCTTATATTTTTTGCAGGCTTTTGTTTAAAGGCACTCTAGTGTTGCTTGTTGTAAGACATATAACCGCCAAATTTTTGATGTAACACCGTAGAAGAACAAACAACAAATCAAAATGAAATTTCTTATTCGGCTTGAAAATCTCTTATAGTACCAAGTAGATAATTGCAGGAGCTACCTGGCGATGACACAATGTCAAGATCTTGGACTTTCAAATGGCGCAGAAGGTTTAAAGAGGAAAAGGAGGCAGTGGAAGATAAAGCCAGGACTGGGCGGCCTTGATCCAGCTGGACTGAGAGAAATGTTGACCATGTCAGCTAAAAGGAGCACAGGAATTGCGTCCAATTGTTCAAATGGTTTCAAATGAATTGTACAAGAGCTGCGAGGGGGTGTAGATAATCATTACGAAAGGTCTTGGAATGAGTGAAAAAATTAGTTTCGAGATTGCTCATTAAAAAGCGGGGTTGCCAAGACATTCAGTAGTAGCTCAAAATGAAACCAATTTTGCTAGGGAAGTAATCACAGGTGACGAGTTAGGAATCTTTAATACAATCCACTCACTAAGTTCGAGAGCCTTGAGTGGAAGAGTCGGGCGTAATCAAGAACAAAGAAATCGAGAATACTTAATCCAAAATCAAGATTTTTTCAATTGTTTTCTTTAATATGAAGAGCGAAGTTCAAGCAGAGTTCTTGCCACTTGGTCGAATTATCAACCAGCACATTTACATGCAAGGACGTCCGGAAACGTCTGACGCCGTCAGTACGAGATATGAGGCGACAACTGTTTGAAATATAAAAAATATTATGGTTGCTTTACCACAACAATTCTCCGGCGCAGAATACCTTGAACATGCAGGAATTCCTAGTCAAAAATAACATTGCTAAGCAGGACCACTACCCATACTTAAAAGATCTTTCCGCTTTTTATTTTTTCCGTTCCTAAGCTGAAGAGAGTCATGACAAAAAAAAGTGTTCTTAAAACAAGATCATCAAAATTGCTGTATACTACTCAAAGAGTTTATAGTAAACGAGATCTATTTGAAACCCATACCTCTGTGAACACAGCACATGATCACCATAACCGTATCACACATTGATTTATTGAGTTACAAAGGTAATCTACGCACTTTATATGCATGTTCACACGAATGAAGTGGTTATTTCACAGAGTAATAGTATTGCAAATAATAAAAAGCCCCCCTCCCACAATTTGACGAGACCATCCCTGTACTTTTTATTATTTGCAATACTATTACACGGTGAAATAACCACTTCATTCGTGTGAACATGCATATAAAGTGCGTAGATTACCTTTGTAACTCAATAAATCAACATCAAAATTGCTGTGACTTAATAACTCCCAGCAATACCGGAAAAATCCTTTTAGGAGTGCATAGAGGCATGGCAGACAAGTGTGGCAAAGTGCGTTAGATTTTATAGGAATAAATATGAACGTGATACGTTGTTCACGGAGCATAAACAACCAAGAATTTGTTTAAGACTTCTTTGAGGTAGGCTAAATGCGCAGCTACTAACTAACTGTGTGTTTGTGGTATTTTTTACAACCAAAAATACCAAATCTTGCACACTATAAAAAAAATAATATTCAGCATCACAAAGCAATAAAATATCGATTACGGCAGTAAAAATCGGAAAATGCGAGATTTATTCCGGTAATTACGGTACGTATTGTCTCAAATTGTTTTTTCTTGGATTTATTCGAGTTTTAGATATTAGTAAATAAAGAGTCTTTGCAAACTCCAGCAACAATCACCTAGCATAATAACATCCCTTCTTTCTTGGTAACACTCTTGCATTACTTTAATATCCTGATAAAACGTTTCACTCTGCTCCTCGCTTAAGTCACCATGATTTTTAGGAAAGTGGTCTAAATAGCAATGAAGATAGTAGACTTTGACGTTCATGTTGCAGCCAAAATCTTTGAGGTTTATGAGCATGTTGTTTGCTTTGTAATTTCCCAAAAAGTTTTTAATTACTTGGACAGATGCGAACCAAGTAGTTGATTCCTTTTCGGTCATATGGCAGGCAAACACCAAATATTTCATGAAGTGCCGGTTGCGGACCATTAAAAATTCATGTTTTAACCTTTTCAATACTTATCCCTGAGAATATACTGCACAAAATATGGAAAGAATGTTCTATCTCTATTCTGTGCCTGGAAAAGTTACCTCATAAGACAAAATTTTATGTAAAATCAACGGAGAATGACAATTTTGAATTCTTTCTGTGGCAATCAAGGGTTGATAAATGATGCTTTTTGCTCACAATCATTTCTTTCCTCAAAAGCCACTCTTTTCTCGTCCAGTATTTACTTTTTGCTCAGCTGTACCACATACAGGGAAAGCAAGGATATTTGGTAAAACCGTTTTGCTGACCCAGAGGAAAGATTACCATTTTTAGATCTACATACATTTCCTATTGATGCTTAGGTTATGCTACCTTTTCCACCTCTCGTTTAATCAAATCTTGTTTTGCTTTCATATTGGTTAAATGGCTTATTGAAATGGAAGCATAGTTATTTTTGTTATGGAGTAGAACGCATTTTAAACTTCTTAACCGAACTTTAAGCAAAAAGTGCTATTTCGTAGATTATATTACGCTAGTACCATTTTTTGTAAAAAGCCCTCCGACATCACTGCAGAAAACCTAAGTGTTTTTATTGGAAAAATAGAGCAGTAAATCTTTTTCTCTTCTTTGAAAATACATATTATTAGCACCAAACTGAAAAAAATTTTTCTCATACAGCATGGATGTAAAAACTTCGGATGTCTCTTTCGAAAGATTGAGATGTCTAATTAAGTCGTTTAGCTCGAATTGATTAAATCGCTCAGGTGTAGTAACTGCGCCCTCAAACACACTTTACTGCAACAAATCAGTTCTGTGTCAACACATCTTCTACTTCCAACTGATCTTTCTGTTAGATCTGCTAGATGGTCTCACACAGAAATAAAGGCTTCTTCTGATTGTGGGATAGACTGTCTTGCTAATTTTAAGTTCAGGAAGCCTATATTTATTTTCTTCTATTGTTACGATTGATTCATTTAATGTTAATCATACAAATATAGCAACCGTGGCAATAATTTTAGGTTCTCCCCAAACCATTGAGGAACCAAAGTGTTACCCTTTTGTGTTTCCATTGGTACGCTGACAAAAATGTTTTACACAGGTCTTACAGCCATAATGGGGAACCCGTTGTTCACCTTGATATCCTAATCCGAAGCCAAAGCAAGTGAAGTAAGCTCTTTTCATGAAAGCAGGTATAGATTTTCATGTTCTTTATAAGTATAGCAATCACAAATATAGCAGAAAACATCTATATATGTGATTGAGACATTATCTACTCCATGAGACCCTTGAAGGCAGACGCTGACAGAGCAATTGAAATCTAAACAATATAAATTTGTCACAATTACAATTTTAAAAGTATTTCTTTAGTTGTGTCTAGATTGCTTGCGGCATCACACCAAGATTGCCTAGAAAACATTCTGCCAAATAACAAAATATATTTTCAGCTACAAACCCATAGAAGGTATCTAATTTTCTTTGTCGACGTGCAGTGATGGGCGCCCGCTAGTGACAAACTAACGGCGCTAACGCTATCTGCTAAATACTTTCAACTTTAGCACGATAAAAACCAACGCTAGCTCTTTCCAAAAACCATGGGCCGCTAATCGCGAATGCGCTAAAAGCAGCGGTAGCAAGTTTGAATCTTACTTAAAAAGTTATCATGTAAAAATAAAACAGTAATTTTTTCTCAGTCCAGCTGTGAAATTACAGACATACCAGTAGAAAACATAAACAAATATACTAGTTGCCGCAAAAACAACACGAAAACAAATATTTGTCAAAATACAGTTATTTCAAAAAAAGGTGCATTTCAAAATCTTCGTCGCTGACGGTGATGGATTTAGGACCCTCGGGCAAGATTTTATAATGGTCCCCCTCAGTGTATAAGGTTTACTAGCCAGCAACTCCATTGGCTAATATTGGGTGATTTCTGCAGATACTCTTTTATGACGTCGGGAAAACCCCACTATCTTCTAAAGTCTCGTTTGCAACATTTTCAGTTTCATTGATTTTGCGTTGAATATGCTGTTTCTAAAATTATGTCTCGTGTTTAGTGCCTTTAATTTTAAGCTTGGAAATTTCAGAATGATGTAAAAGATAGTTAGAACGTTGGGATATATTCTTTCGTAAAGACTCTTAAATATGCTGGCCATGTTTTATTGAGACAAAGACAGGGCATTGCGCAGTAAAAACGGTGCAACTGATATATTTATCTTGTAATTGTGTATTCTTTTAAAAAATAAAAACAAAAGAGTTTCAAAACGTATTGCTTTAATGTTGATGAAACCATCAAGTATATTCCTTGTGTAGCAAATTAAATTAAGAAACTCGTGCTGCAAATATTAGTCTTTCTTGACTTAGATATGCTATAGAACTTACAACATTTCATATCATAAGTTTGTCTGACAATCAGCACTGCTTTTATTGTCTCTACGTGTAGTCTGGATTTCCCATTTGACAACATAGTGTTCCTAACAAAAAATGTTTCTACTTCCACGAAAGCAAAAGATAAATCCAACCACATATAACAAAGAGATGTATTTATAGCAAACTAAAGAAAAAGCGCAATTTATGGCACAAAATTTCTGCTCCTGTTTTTTGTTATCATGATATTTTTTTGTCAAAAAGCGGGACAAAATTAAGAACAAGGGACGGCCAAAAAATACATAAAAAAAACGGCACTGTCCTATTCAAAGCGGTACCCCTGGTCAGCCTACTCATAGGGTTTTATGATAATTTGTAAAACCATCAGGAGGGCCCCTTATGCAAGTGCTTCACTTGCCTCACTCTATGTATCCACCATTGATCGCTGAGTCGAGATGGCTTTTGCTTCAGCATCTCTTTCATAAGTCGCATTCGAGAGAAACATAGCAATTGCTTTGCTTTGAGACTCGTGTCTCTCTATGAAAAAGTTATCTGATAGCTTCTCATTGCTGCTATCTTTTTGTGACTCCTCGCAAACGCTCTTTTTAAAAATTCGTCTTCGTAGGATGCACTGTGGCAGCCGGTGAATTTTAAAAGCTTTGCACTGTTAAGACAATATTTTTATTTAAACAAGGGATGGGCTTAGCGCTAGCGGCAACTGCTTTTGAAAAAATTAGCGCAGCTTCCATCAGCGCCATTCGGCACAAAAAGTAACACCCGCTAATATTGTAGCTAGTTCACAGCGACAATAGCAGCGCTAAAGCAAACGCTAACGTAACACTTGCGGCGCTTATAGCGGCTGGTATTTTTAGCGTCGTGAGTGCCCCCCACTGTTGATGGGTTACTTTGCTATTAGCTGTTTGTATGCTTGCACTTCTTGCAAAAACTTTGTGAAAACAACGGTTTATCTTCAAGAGAGTTTCACACTACTTAAATTCAACTGCAGAAGAAATAACGTAGGTAAAAATATCTGTTATCTGCTGACTGTGTTAAGTTAGCAAGAGCGATAAACCTTGGCTCTAGCTGAATACTTTCAAGAGTTTCATGGAAATGAATAGCTCGTATTAAAATGCATTAAAGTATCTCTAGCAATCACTTACATATTTCAATTATTTCGCTACTTGGAAATTCTGATGGCATTCTTTACAAAATAAAAACTTGAAAGCAACAAAAATATTCTTTTCTTTTTAGTCTGCTTTGATAAGATAATTGTTGTGAAATATCAGCTTGGAAATCTTTTCCACAAGCGGGGAAAACATAATTTTAGTTCAAACCGCGTCATGGGCTAAAATCATTTCTAAACCCTAGAGCTAATGCAAGAAAACCTTTGTCATGTTTAAAATCAGCGCCCCAAATATACCCCAAAACAGATCAAACGTTTGAGGCACTAAAGAAAACAAAATTTTGTGACCTTTCCAGCATTTCATTTTCTATTGATAGGCCAAGCATTTTATAATGTCAATTACTATGAGTCCAGCTCTTACACGTGATAAATTGTACTTTCCTATGGAAAACAATTGCAGTGCTAGAAAGAATTGGCACCATAATTTTCAAAATAATTGTTTTCAAGTGTTCTTGGGGAAAATTGTATTTTTCAACCCCTTTTAAACACCTTTTTATCAAAAAGTGGCGCTGATTTCTTTGCGGTCTACTTTTTTAAGCACTTTGTGCAACAATTCAAAAAAGTTGTAAACTTTATGTTTGGCATCAGACTTAGTGCTGCTGCTTCCACATCAAAATCTGCTTCAGAAATTTTCTTTTAAGTTCAACGTCGAGCTGACAGGAAAGTTTGTTTTTTTCAGCTTGCTCAAACTCGTCATTTTGAGCAATCATAGCATTTGAAAAAATGGCTGGCATATTGTTGGTTGAAAAGAGCGGGCATTGGGCAAAAATTACAAAACTGTTCCGCGGTATGGGTAAAGCTTTTAAAAAATGCCATTTGTAACAGCAGCCAATTAAATCGGTCTTTGGAACACTAAGGCTGCTGAGACAGAAGCATAGACGAATTCACGCACTTCAAAAATCCCACACTTCCTGCCAATGTTGTAAAAATTACTGTATTGAAGTGATATTAACGTGGCTGAGCGTGAAGAAGTACGGTTGTCGGACTATGACGGAACCGATCCAAATATATGTAGAACTTTCAGTATACTTGTAATCCAAAACAACGGTGGCAATCTCCAACAATTATTTCACACAAATATTCCAACAGTTATTTCACCTAAATATTCCGAAGTTCTCACAGTTGTAAATTCTCAATTATACTGATTCACATACATTATTTGACTTGGGCTTCGAATCAAGCACACGTAAATTAAGAAATACTCGGGGTAAAGAGCTTAAATTGTTATTAGTAGCAGCACGATGTGATGAATTGAGTGTCAGACTTGCATCGAAAGACTTCGGGTTAAAACTCAGAACGTGACACATAAAGTTTAAACGTGTAAATTCAACACCATTAATACCGGCACGAAAAAGTATTGCAGTACTGCCCACCTGTGGTTTTTGATCGCCTACGCCACTATAAGTTACTGATACAGATTGTCTAGCAAAACTGCTACAAATTAACGACGTATTCTTTTCGTAAAGATATGTAGCACTTATACTAAAATACACATTTCTAAAAGATTTTGAATTTCATGGTACAATTGTAAAATGGTTTGTGAATATAAACCGAAATGTCTTTTACTTGAATCAAATGCAGAAGTCGATTTAGTTTAGTTTTCTTTATTAAAGAATTATTAAATTGACCACTACAGTTTATGATTTTTGGCTGGAATTTTTGCTAGGTGATTAAATTGTTAAGTATGTTCAGTAACAATAATTTAAAACAAGGAACTTCCAAAAAAAGGGAACTACAATACGCTTTGCTATCCGACGGATGTATATACCGCATATATATCACTAAGTAGTTCATTGTTGTTAACTATTGCCTTCTGTAGCTGAATGGATAATTTAGTGAATAACACATCGCAGGCCTGTCAACTTAAAGAAGGCAATTAGTGGTAAACATGAAACTTACATCTAACTTAGGAAGCAAAGATTTTTTTGTACATATGAGCGTACACTTAAATCCCCGAAACTTCAGTTGATGCAAATATGACTTTTGCACGACTGATCACTTGCTGGGGAGGATTGTCATAAAGATGTTGGTCACGTCTACCTAAAACCTTGATTACAAACAATCTTTTAAGAGCTTCATTTTTAAGGAAGGAAAAAGAGTTTTCGCTCAAGCAAAATCGTGCAAGCGATTGGTCGACATGCCAAAAACTGCACCCTTTTAGGTGGTAAGATGACATGACAATAGACGATAAACGGCAAGATTTGTTTTCTCATGTTCTCAATAAGTACTAAGCATAAAATTGGAAAGTTCGATCAGGAGGTATTAAAAAGTCGCTTTCGATAAAATACGTTATACAAAATTTTGGCTTTATGGCAACGCAACACGAAATTATTTTTTTAAACTTGCTTTTTCTTTTTTTTCTTTAACGCTTTTATTGAAACTTTGTTTCATCATGATATGCCGCAACAGCGTGTGTTTGACCATTATCAAATACAGTGCAGTTTTTGACAGCCAATATAAAAACGGGAGTTTAGTACTTTAGATAAACAGAAAGGCAAACACTTTAGGCAACTTTGGTATAAAACGTGTTTCAAAAATCTAATGCTGACTTCATGGCACAAAAAAAAACAAGAAAAAAGGTCTGAAACAAAATTTGTTTTAACTTGTGAGAGGTTATCAATTATTAAACGTACACCTATCGATGGTGTAAAACCATCTTAGATTTTAATAAGACCTAAACCATAAAAACAATTCTTAGTAAAAAGCGAATTTCTTGCTGTTTTTGTTTTGAAAAGCCAGATTAGCATTTGAAGAGATCTATGAAAGCGACCTTAACTGGAGTGCCCGGGGTAACTTCGACCCTCGATAAGGCCAACAGCCATTTTGAACTAATCCAAACAAGGTCGGGACCGCACCACCATGTTGAGGCGGCTGTTATTAGTCCATTTCGGATAGGTTTAATAAACCCAGACCGGGCTCTCGGACGATCTTTGCTACTATTGATTTCTCTAAAGCTTTCGACTCTGTCTGGCACTCCGCCCTTTTTCACAAACTCATTTTGGCTGGCCTCCCTTCTTGCTTTAATCGTTGGACTCGATCTTTCTTTTCCGATGGGCGCGCTTACATGGTTTATTAAAATCACAAAAGTCGTTTCTTTCAAATCCGTTGAAGTGTTCCGCATGGATCCGTTCTTGGCCCTGTACTTTTTCTCTCTTTTCATCAGTGGTCTCCATGCTTCTTTATCTTCATCCGTCAGCTCTTCCATTTATGCTGACAATCTGACCATTTGGTTCTCCCCCTCGGTCCCTACTGCGGTGGAAGCCACACAAGAAGCTTTGATTCAATTGGAGCACTGGTCTGACTACTGGTGTTTTACCGTCAATCTGAGCAAATGTGAGACTTTCTTCTTCTCAGTGGATCCCCACCAAGTTAACCTTCACCCCCATCTCCTTTTATTCAACCCCCTCCGTTTCAATCCCACTCCAACTTTTCTTGGGGTTATTTTTGACCGCACTCTTTCCTCCTCTAAACATGTATTTTCGCTGAAGGCCAAGTTTTTCCTTCGTCTCAAGGCCTTACACTGTATTTCTTACACTTCCTAACATATCTCACTTCTTCTTTCTGAGGCTTCTCTACCTCCTTTACGAGTCACCCTGACTTATTTCGCTCTGTCATCTTATGAGCGGTTTCTTCGTCTCCCAACCTCCTTTTCCATTTTAGATTTGGCCAGACTTGGAGTGAAACCAAGACCTAGCAGATTCTCCTGGAGAGCTTTTGCGTCCACTGAGTTGCTCATGCTTCTTTCTACTTTCCTTAGGGAGGCTCTCCTTGCTCTCCCTTACCTCCTTTCGCCCGGTTTCTGAGGCTTTATGGTATTCCGCCATGCCCCCATCCCTCGGAGGTGTCGGGTAACGATAACAACAACCGTAACTAGAAACTGTAACTAATTTTAAACGAATATATTGCTTTTGATGACATGAGATTAAGGGAATGTTGTGAAATCTAATTTGTTTTGAGAAAATCAATAGCAAACAACATTTTTTTGTAAAATTTCACCACCTATGGGAAAAATTTTTGCTATTTTGTTTGGTAATAGTTCAATAGACCTACCGGGTACAGGGCTAAAAATTTTGGACCAGGTATGACTTCTATACTCCATGACTTTGTCTATGCAGAGAGCACATCACATAAGGAGTACCCAGGGAGTTGAGGGTGAAAATATACAGGGTGATCAAAAAGTCCCTGTGCACCTGATTTTTAATAAATATAGGTTGTAAAAAATGTTACTAAATAGCGTTTTATTCCATATTAATCAAAAACCTTTATTCAATTACTTTTATTTCATTCAATATTAATCAAAACAGCATATTGTAACAGATATACGTGTTGCTTGGTGAACTTTACAGTATCTGCTGGAAATGACCACCACCCGCTTCAGTACATCTTGTGGCGCGTGTCATCATGTTTCTGAAGACGTCTTTCAAGACAGTGTCGTCAACTTTTTGGATATAATCGGTGATGGTTTCTTTCAATTCATTTATTGTGTGGGGATTGCTGCGATAAATTTTGTTTTTCATAGCGCCCCATAAGTAAAAGTCTGGAGGCGTAAGATCAGGAGATCTTGGTGGCCAGAGATTTTTGGAGATAATGCGGCTACCAAAAATTGTTTGTAAAAACGTCAGAGAAGCATTTGATGTGTGGGCAGTAGCCCCATCTTCCTGAAAGTATTTATAATAATTTTATTCATGATCAAAGAGCAAAATAACAAAAACAGCGACATAGGACTTCATTTATGTCTATTCATGACTATTTATAACTTCGTGAATCGTTTATTATTTTCACAATTTTGGTGCACAGGGACTTTTTGATCACCCTGTATTTACAAAATGAAGCATATCTACTGGAGAAACCGGCCTAATGCTCACTATATTTGTATTTGCAAACACAACTACTATTTTAGAGCGCCCCACTGCTTTCACTAAATCGTGCTCTAATGCTCATTAAAAAACAGAAGAAGGATTGTGAAGAGATGAGTTGGAGCTATGCTTGTCTTCTCATAGTATTTTTGATTCGATTTCGATTTGGAGTAAGCCACACTTCGTTTTAAAACAAAAATCGGCTTTATCAAATGATCAATAACTTTTCACAACTATTCATTACACCGCTTTCTAGTTGAAGCCAGGGTAGTTGGTTGAACCTGTGCTTTTTACCCTGCAATTACTGACGGAGGCCCTGCGAGCGACGCCGGCCGAGTCGGGTACCACACTACAAAAATATAAAATTTGATTCTTCCTGCCAAGTACAAAAATATATAGAATCAATTAGAGGAAATATTTTGCTTCATCATACACTTAAAAACTCTTTTTTGCGATAAGTACTTTTTCATTGGTAGGCTCTCTCTCTTTCTCTTCCAAAAAGCGTATATGTATACAGCCTAGCTGGGCACACACTAAGAGTAGGAAAGAATCATGAGATGCAATTTGAGTAATATCAATTAATGATAGGCCTACAGGCAGATAGCATAAACAAAAAATGTTAAATCAATTGATTTAGAAATGATGCTTACTTTCACAGGAATACACACTCCAAGATGGTTTGAAGAACAAAAAAATCAATTATTTTCTCAAAAGAAAGAAAATTGAGGAACTCTTCGCAAAACTCGTTAATGCTATAAAAGGACAGCAAAAGAAAATATACTACCAGGAATCTACCCGTGAAGTAACTTGCTCGAAGCGATCCAGGTTGATAATCATATAATAGATAAAATCAAGGTACACTACATCAGCTGAGCTACTTTATTATAAGAAAAATCGATTTCGCCCTATACAGGCATTTTCAATTTCTATGTACAACGAAAAAACAAAATGCATAAACCAACTTACCGTAATTCTAAAATAAGAAAACAGAACTGACTATCTCACGCTGGTTGGAAATTAAAATACAAAGCTGGCTAATAATATTTCTTGAACTTATTTATATGAACGGGAAATAAACTAAACTAAGGGGGTTGACTAACTACTCACTTGAACAAAACACTACATAATGCTACATAAAGTTCACGAAATATTGTTAGCCAGCTTTGTATTTTAATTTCCAACCAGCGTGAGATAGTCAGTTCTGTTTTCTTATTTTAGAATTACGGTAAGTTGGTTTATGCATTTTGTTTTTTCGTTGTACACAGAAATTGAAAATGCCTGTATAGGGCGAAATCGATTTTTCTTATAATAAAGTAGCTCAGCTGATGTAGTGTACCTTGATTTTATGTTATAAAAGGATTAAGAACCTATGGTAAAGAAACCAGTCATTTTCGATTAAAAATTAACAGTCAACAAGAAATAAATAGATTAACCTGTTAACGGTCGCCGCTCACTCGAGCGGCGCCATTCACAGTGTTACCAGTTTAGACTGTGTCGCTTCCAAGCGGTCACTACTCAACACTGATTGCACGTGCTTACAGCCCTGACCTTTATGCATTCGTTGTGAACATATTTGCTTCAATATAACCTGTAAATATATGTATTAGATATATATTGACATTACTAATGAAAAAAAAGTGCCGACATCACATGATGTCAATACCCGTTAACAGGTTAAAATAATTTACTGAATAAATTGAAGAAAAATTTCTCCAAACCGGTTGTTCAGTCAGTCGGAGGAATTTTGAGGAATGCCTGTTGCATCCTCATAGGCTTGTAATCCAACATGAATCATTACATTTTCTTTAAATTTAACTCTGCACTCTACAACGTAAAGTTAGCATCAACTTTAAACTGTTTGGGTTGAAATTTACTTGAAGAATGAGCAAATTTTTAGTGTATATTTATCGATTAGCCTGCTAAAACCATTTCAAAAGCCATGTTTTCCTTCCTTACAGATGTGTGAATCTTCTGAATAGATGCGAAACATTATGTTAAAAAAACTTATTTGACGAGAAAAGATGCTCAAAAATCTTGCCACATGCCAAAATGAAGACAATTTTGCCGGAAGTATTGTTCCAGTTAGCTCGAGGTGAACGTTAGGTAAGGAGAAATGCTGCCATATTTATGTTTATATTTATCCTTCTGTCTCACTTTTGTCACACAAAAACTAAAACTCCTGTCACACAACAGTTACAGCAGTGTGTGTGATCAAAGTAATAAAAAATCAACGGCTTTCACTGCACAGCCAATTTTCTTTCCAAAACCAAAAGTACGTTAAAGAGAAATCGAGTCAAGGCATTATGAAGAGCACAAGTATAGACCTCATTTTCGTCATTCAGATTTCTATAATTCTCAATGAGTAGCCTAGCGGAATTGAGGGGAGGGGGTTAGTGAGAATTTAGGTTAATTTGTTATCAACAAACTGTAATCGCAAATTTCAGAAATGTCATCCACATATCGTAAAAAAGCATTGGGGTAAAAGCTATCTCTGCTGTTGAGAATATTTTGCGCGGTTGAGAATTTTGCTTTTAATAATTTATTGTTATGTAATACGATTGCGTTGACATTTTTATCGTTCGGAAAACTGCCAATTATCTTAAAGTACAGTTTACAAGAGCAATTAAGTCTATATTATATGGCGTATTTTTGTCCTTGTGTGTGCATTTTAACTTCCTTGAAACAACTCTGTATACAATTGTAACACTTGGCAATACTATTGGTTACTACTTCGGGTTGAAAGTCATAAGTGGATTGGAATGTCGTGATGACGTCATAATTGAAGATAATTTTTAAAGTTGCATTTCTTGACTGAAGAAAGTGGTTTTCAACTGAAACAAAATTTACCATCCCGCTAACCACCATAAAAATTTAACTTTTTAGGGGTCCAGATTACGTTATAATTAACAATTGATTTCAGATTTAACTTCATCGTAGAAAATGGCGTTGAAAGCTTTTAAGAAAGACATTAACAAGATGCTTCCAATGAAAATAACTTTACCACAATTTTAATTTTATCGAGGAAGCAACAAGCTACTACGCATTTAAGCGTTTTCAAAGCATGCTCTTTTCTTTTTATAATAAACGCTGCAAAAAAGCTCTCTTTTTTCATACTACTTGGTGGTCACGTAATGCTCTTAGGTGTCACTTCAATGAAAACAGAAGAAAGTAGCCGTTTGAACGTCTCATGTTATCCAGAAATTGCGTTAACATTTGTCTCTACTCTAAAATCAATTCCTAAATCAAAAAATTTAAAAGCAGACGTAAATAGTAAAGCGCTATACTGATACGCTGCCATTTACAGTAACACAAATTATAATTCTGATACGTATACAAGTATAAATTTGAGTTTTTATTGGTGCTGTTTTTTCAGTACGAAAATAATAATAACTGCACTGTTGATGGATTCCATGCAAGAATATGTTTATACAGGCATGTAGCGCGCCAGACTGCTCTAATCCTCTTAACCCATTTGTGCTTACTGTACCCTATTAGGGTATCATTCGAAAATCGTATTATTCAATGACTTATGACGTCCAATTGCTCTTTGTCCGCGCAACAACGTAGGCAAATAGACCAGTTAACAATCTGATTACATACAAGTTCGAAGTTTTTTCGGTTTGAGTTATACAGTCACTTGAGAGGCAGACAGAAGAAAAATTATTTCTAACACGTCACAGAAGAATCACAGAAAATCGAAAGTCACAGAAAATCGATAAGCCTTTTTTTCTTCATCTTGTTATGCAAATTCTGAGTGCTTTTTGTAAAGTAAAGTAAGCAGAAAAGATAATTAAACTGCACTGAAACGTTCAAAATTTGTTCAGTGGAAGTAATTAGAGGCAAATTTGCCAAGTACCCTAAGCGGGTACTGTAGGCACGAAAGCCTACATCAATTGCTCTACTGAGTTTATACAAGTTTCACATGTTTTATACAATTGAATTTATTCAATTTAATGTTTTATTGTGCAGGAAACAAGGCAATACATAAAGACAACTTCTTGTCTATACGTCACCATTTTCAGGCAGAAATTAGTCTGCTTCATATGCTGATGTAACACTGCCAACCTAGTATTGGCGCATGATTCTGTAAGTGTATATCGCAGAAATACTCTACGATGCACTGTCCACTCGATAGGCTAATGGCTAAAGCATCACGTCTGAAGTAGTATGGTTTTGGGTTCGCGACTTGACCACATCAGAGTTGTTCTAGTTTTGACAAATAATTTTTCTGGCAACTAACTATTAGTCAGTCTTTCTGCTGCTGCCTCACACTCTTGCTCAATTGAAATGTCGTATCTGTTTTTTTTTCTCGTTTAGTCCCGAAAAACAAACCTGGAACGCAAACAAAATTTTTGCATTGCTAGAAAATATTAATTATTTGGATGCTGATATATTTTCAACTCCTCCAAAATGGCGGTATGTGATCTAATGAAGACAGTGATGGCGAGGAAACGGTTTCTGCCAACCACCTTCCCGGTTGACAGTTTTCAGCGCAAGCACGATATCACGTAAATTATGGCAATGCTGTAATCGACAGTATGTTAGAAGAAAAAGACAAATCTGAAGACCATGCAGTAACTACATGCACGACTGATGAAACCATGAAATGAGATGTTGATCTATTGCTTATGCTATTATCACAAACCACATGGGAAAAAAAGAGATTTATTGACAAAATTTTTTTCAAATCTACCACCAAAAACGCCATTTCAAGATTACATGTCTCGCACTGCAATATTGGATTTTTTTTGATGATGAAGTGGTAGAATATCTTATAAACCTAAGCTTTATGCTGATAGGGAAAAAGGAGGACATTCGTTTAACATCGATCAATTTGAGATGCGTCTTTTCGTTGGAATTTTGATGCAATCCGGTAACAGCATACTTCCCCGCGAAAGATGTACTGGAAAAATAATACAAATGTCAAAAGCAAATCCGTTTCTAATGCAGTGTCACAAAACAGATTTGAGAAAATTATGAAAATCTTGCTCTGCTGTGACAACAATAACTTCACTCAAACGTCAAGATGATTAAAGTTAAATGCCTTTATAACCTGATCAACCAACGTTGTCAGCGATTTCTTTCCGATTTGTCGTTTATTTGCGTGGAAGAGTCGATGCTTCTTTATTATGAGCGACGCAGCAGTTGCAGAAAATTGTAAACACAAAGAATTATAGGCAAACTAGTAGGTATGGGCTACAAAGGGTGGGTACTGGCACAAAGCAACGGATGTGTGGTGCAGTTTGAACCCTATAAGAGAGCAAAAGAAAAAAACTTGGCTTGGCCATCTGCAACATTGTGAGGTCTCAGTGAAAAAGATGTTGTGCAGCTTATATGTTCGCTTCCAATAAATGGAGCCCATCTTATCTTCTGAGATAAATTTTTCTTTTGTTACGTCTTTTTCGTTGTCTCTGCGATCAAGATGTCAAAATAACCGGCACAATTAGAAGCAGTCGGTTAGAAAAATGTCCAAATTTTAATTTAAAGCAGTTAGAAAAAAAACAAAGAGATTATATGATCAGCACACGGATAGCTAGGACAGGATGACCATGGTGGCTGAAATGACAACAAAAGTGTATTTATTGTATTACATACTCTTTCTTCCTCCTCAACCACGTCTGTTTTTCGTTATTATATAGCGCAGCGCAAAAGCGTAAAAGTTGACCAGCCAAATCTGACGATCATTACAACAAAAATATAGTTGAAGTAGATAGATGCGACCAAAACACCAGCAACTATTGCATCTCCATGAGAAGCAACAAGTGGTGGTAAGCGTTGTTTGCGTTGATACCTGATATGGTAATGCCAAACTATTGGCTCTTGCATGGAGAGAGCAAGAAGTCAGAAGATTCCACACTTGACCAATAGGCGTTTCGGAGGGAGATTGTTTAAATCTATTTAAAAAATATATGCAACCTCAATATCGTGCTGAAACACCACGCGGCAGAATGCTTCCGACACATCGTCGGTTTAGCATGGACGTGCGATTGGATAAAGTCGATCATTACCGAAGTTATCTAAGCTCTCAACGCTAATGCAATGTTTGCATGAAGAACAATAGAAAGGGGTGAAAAAAATGTGACTGTGGGCTCCAAAACCATTACTTTGAAGATTGGCATGGCATTAATCACGTCGTTATTCGCATTTCTATCTCTTGGAGTTTAGCTGCATTTTTCACTTCTCTTAAAGTTTAACTGCCTTTCTCACTTTATTCACTACAATATAATTGCTGTATGAACTTCAAAAAATTTTGTTTTTTAATTTGGCATCCGTGCTATTTCCTTTTTTTTGCTATTTATTTTAAATGAGACATTTTAAGAACGATATAATTGCTGTATACTCTTATTTCAATTTACTCAGTAATAGTTATTCCAGAAGTATACTTTTAAAAAAAAATTTTAAATATGGTTCATTAAACGTCTGGGCTTAAAATATCTTAAATATTCGAAAAAGTACATGTATTTACCTAGAAATGGGTTTGTATTTGCGTTGCCTAGATTCTAAGATTAGTTAGGTTCATGGTGCCATTTGTGCCTACGATACCCTATTAGAGTTCCTAAATACTTTTAGATAAATAAACAAAGAAAACAATTTTTTAGAACTTTGTCAGCTTTTACATGCCAAGTCGACGAAACCCAAACCTTCTCACAAATAAATAATTAAAAAGCAAAATTTTGAATTTATTGAGTTAAGAGATATTATTCATGTTTAGCAAAGTGAAAGAAAATGATGTGTTTTAATATGAGATCTTGCAGGTATTAATATGAAATTATCCTCCTCTTTAAAACAAAAATCTGGACCGTGGATTATCTACTTGGAAGTGATGACCTATTTTGCTGTAACAAGTGAACTGCAAACGGGGTATTATGGGCTCAAGGTCATTTTTACCTTATGTGGCTACGAAAATGCCAACACCAACAAACAGTCTCGCAGCCAAAAGCTTTAGATCAAGTCAACAATTTCGAAAATCTGTAAAAACTTTAGCCCCACTGCTTAGAAGCTTATATATTTATCAATCACTCAGCCTCCTGTCACAACTTTGTATTTATTCTCCCATGCACTTATTGAAGTGTAAAAGCATGTGAAATTATTGTTTTTTTTGGGAATAATTACATTTTAATTTAACATTATGTAGGTTTGTGTTAGAGATATAGCCCATAAAATGCAAGGTTGAAATGGAAATTAAAGGAAAGAAATTACTTTGTTTCATTCAGTAAAATCGCACCTGTGTAGGGAAATAATTACTCTTACAAGTCTTTGAAAAAGCTCAGCTTCTTGTAAAATTTTGGTTGCGGAAAGCACCTTGTTAATGTTTTTCTGAACCACGTTTTTTTAATAAAAACTTTTTGAGAAAATAAAGAAAACAAAATCTACAATGCATCGGTAATCTTCCAGTAGTAAGGTAGGTTATCCCATTCCCCAAGTGATGCATTTGTATATATATCTTACTTCTGGCAGCAGTGATAGTGCTATCCAACCATGTAATTTCTCAGCATACTCCACTGAGCTAGCGCACAAGTCCAAATAGTTACTTGCTGACTAGTGAAGTTTTAGACACATGTTATTTGTATCTAGGATATAGCAAACCCCAGCGCACCAATCACTGTGCCATTTATTGAGAAGTACATCATTCTTATTAGTGTTTATTTTACTTATTTATCAATGCATCTGAAAGTTTGATTATATCTCACATAAAATTTTGTACTTTTGCCGATTTATCAAATATTTTTTGCTAGCCTATGGTTTTGAGTGACATAAAAAGTGAGAAAATTCTTTTCACAACGGACTAGCAAAGACAATCAAAAAACTAAGAAAAACGGTTGAAAGAAAACTAGAGACAAAAAATAATGTATCATTTCTCGATGAAAAACTAGACAAAGAAGAATCTAAAGAGAAAGAGAACGGAGTGGCTCAGGAAGAAACAGTAGATAAAGAGGAAATAAGAAATTAAATGGGAAGTGCTGACGCAGATGATGTTTACTAGATTTTACCTGACTAAGATATAACTGAATCTAAAAATGAAGATGAGAAGCAGGCAACCAGGCATTCAGGAAAATAGTTTATTGGCAAAAATAAAACTTTCTGGAGAGAGCTTCCTCCACATCGTCAACAACGTAGTCGTGCACATAACATATATCATGGTTCACCAAGGCCAAAAGAAGCTGCAAAACATGTGAATGCTGTAAATAACTATTGGTCTTTTTAGTCACAGAAGAACTTTTGAATGAATTAGTAGCTTGCACCAACTAACTGTAAAAAAGGAAACTATAAAGACAAGTCAAAAGAAAAACATATTGATAAAAAGGAGATGAAAGCTGAAATAGAACTGAATTATCTGCTTAGAGTTTTTAGAGCTAACCGAACGAATATTGAAGATGCTTAGCTAACTGAGGGTACAGGAACTGAAATTTTCCAATACGTATGTCTTCGCAGCGATTTCGTTTCCTGCTAATGTCTATGAGGTTTGATGACATGCATACTCGCACTGAAAGAAGGCTAGAAGGTAAGTTTGCACCTTTTAGAAAGTTCTTTAAAAAATTTGTTGATAACTCTATCTCCAATTATAATGTCTCAGAGTATGCGACGGTTAATGACATGTTGGCTGCCTCTAGAGGGACCGGTTTGTTAGGAGTGCACATGCCAAGTAAGCCAGCGAAATGTGACGTAAAAATTTTTATTTAGGCAGATGCTATAACTTTCTATCTCTCACTCATGGAGGTCTACTTGGGGAAACAACCAGAAGGCCTTTTTGTAGTAGACAATTCAGGTGAGCAGTGGTAAAACGATTGGCATTTTTTATGAGTGGGTCTAAAAAAATATTACAATAGACAATTGGTTTACCAGTTGCGGACTTGCAATTGATCTCTTGACGAATGATGGATTAACATTATTTGGCAATCTGAAAAAGAATAACGCTGAAATTACCTCTCAGTTTTTTGCCACAAGCTGCAGAACTGAATACATAAGCTTGTTTAGTTTTCAGAAGGATGTTACAATGACCTCATATGTTTTCAAGAAAGGTAAAAATATCGTTTTACTGAGCACAGTGCATAATGACGCAGCAATTGATAAAAGCACCAACAAAAGAAACCAGAGATAATTACCTTTGCTATCAGTGCTAAAGGAAGGGTAGACACTGTTAATAAATTGTGTTCCATCTACAGTGTTCCAGAAATGCTCAACGTTGGCCTTTTACAGTTTTCTACACCATCCGGAATGTTGCTGTAATAAATGTATACAAGATATTTAGGGCGAACTCTCTAACATTTATCAGGCGCCGAAAGTTTTTAAAGAAATTGGAACTCAAGTTGGTGGTGGACCACATTTATCAGCGTAAGACAAATTCATATTTGAAGAAAAACTTAAAAGGAATCACCTCCAAAACGTCACCGTGAAGACTCGATCTAAAGATGCTTATTGTGCCCAAAGCCAAAAAATTGCAGGACAAGAAATTGCTGCCAGAAGTGTCACAAGCCTATTTTATTGGAACATGCTACACATGTTTGAGTTGGCTGTTCTGTTCAGAATGATGAGGATGATAGTGTAAACAATAAGAATGAGTGACCAGTAAAAATAAAAGTAGCACTTCAAAAAAATTTGTCCTTTCTTTTTAAAGAACACTCGTTTGCTTTTGTTTCATGGCATTCAAAACGTTAAAGTATGATGGCCTGTGTAATAGACTCATGAAAAACCTCTATTAGAGCCATACAGTAGCTGAATTATAACATTCCTCTCTGTGAGATTTCTTGTACAAAGAATTCATCAGATTGTTATGTAACCAGCACTAATCCTTATTTTGTTTATGATTGAGTTAAATACCAAAGCAAGGTTCATTAAACCATATTCATTAAACCATATTTAAACATTAAAAAAGTTTAATCTGAGAAGGACAATTATATTTGAGATGAGCAAATACATGGGAAAAAATACTGTAGGATAACTTTTATGGTGTGGCTGCTTCGTTGTCGGTTGACTTGGGTTGCTTTTTGTCATCGAGTCGTACCAAACGCTTTAAAAATTTATTCAAAAATTTCCTGTTCGCTGCTCAGCAATAGGTGTAAAGTGAGGGGTAACATACAGAACTAAGTTAACTCTGTCTTGAATAAAAAGAATGCAATGGGCCCCAAATGGCTTGAGCTCGTAACCACAAATCAACAACGAGGTTAATATGTAGTAATTTCCTAATAATTTCTGAGAAGTTAAAGCTTACGCCCGAAAATAAAGAAAGAAATCTGCGTTATACATTAGATTTACGTTTTGCTTGAACCCTCAGTAACAGAGAGCATCATCAGAATGCAATAAATATAGCTAAGTAATAACTAAATTTTACAGCATAAATATTAAGTCAACCTATATTGTTAAGCACTGCTAATTATCACAAACAAGAAAAGAAACTATGTTGAGAAACACATTGTTAGTTTTTTAAACAGCCGTGGGCAAGCACAGTTACATTACGTATCAATTACTGTAGGTAAACACGCTATAAACAACAGGAAAACAATGATGGTACGAGTTTTCCTGTGCTTTATAATCTGTCTACAATCAGTAAGTGATGGTTTATATTCCTTATAACACTTAGTAACTATGCCCACCACTGACTGTATGACATCAGCAAATAGTCCTATAGATAGGAGATCTCTTAATTAAATAGAAAATCGCCTGAAAATTGCTAGCTTGCAACTAGCGCTGTTTGTGGTTTGTTTCACGTTATTTATAATTCTATTTGGTCAGTGGCAGCGTTTACTAATAAAATTAGATTTTTACGTCAACTTTATCCGAGTAATTTTGTGTACTAATTTACACAAGATACAAGGTAATGTGGTAATAATGCTGGCTGAAACAACATGAATTATAAGCAGAATCTTTTTGGTTACAAAATGTAATTGATGAGTTTTTTGGAAAAGCTTGTAGCGCAGCTGCAGCGTATCCGTTGTGGCGTAGTCTACGTGTAAAAACGCAAGCAGCTAATAATTTCTTAGATGTAGCAGTGACAAAGACTAACAAAGTTCTACTAAAAACTATCTCAAAATTGTTCCAGAAAGCACTAAAAATTGAGTGTAATTTTTTCAAATTTTTCCGGGGAAATGCCCCCTATTGCTGCCTAAATTGAAAATCTTAAGTAGGCCGCAATCTAGACTCCTTGCAGAGTATACCCGCGTTCTTGAGTTGTAACGATTTTCTGAAATTAAAAAATGCACCACAAATAAAAGCTCAAAAGCCACAAAAAATAATTCACTTACTAACTAAAGCAAGGGTTTGCACCACGCAAGACTATTTCTAAAGAGAACAAAACTTTAAGAAATCGAGCAAATATAGCCTACTGCTCTGTAGAGAAAAAAGACAGGGCCTTTTTCTTCAAACGCAAGAATTACGTCTGGAGAACAACGCGGCAAGTAATTAATTGCATTACTGCAGTAACACCCCGTACCCTTAGGATAATTGTGCTTTCAGCACTCAATAAGCCAAAATATGCCAAAGGTTCATTTTCGCACCCCCCTCCACCAACATATTTTTGTGCACGCTTCTGCTGGGAGCTCTAGTACTGAGTCAAAAATTTGCAAAGCATTTTATTATTTTTTACTGCAAGAACAAACACAAGCAACACGTTATTCAAGTGTGCTCATGAAGGTAGATGATGTAGGCACGGTGACTATTTACCATGCAAGCCAAAAAAATTGTGTGCGTTTTTAGCTGTCTCAATATGTCTGTTGGAGTCTATTTGTTAGAAAAACAAAAGCCAGAGACAATTGAGTTTTACAATAAAACTAAATGTGGAGTAGATGTAGTAGATCAAACAGCTCGTCGGTATTTAGTGAAAGCGGGTACACGCCAGTGGTCAGTTGCTGTCTTTTATAATATCCTATAGATTTGGATTGTACTGATGCGTACGTTTTACAGAAGGAGAGAACGCGAGAATCTATATCAAAACGAAATTTAATTTTTAAACTAGCGACTGAACTCAGAGAAGATTATCTAGCAGAAAGAAGAGCCAGAAGAAGTGCACCTGAACAAGAATCAAACAGAATCAGCAGGAAATCTCTCCAGCAAAATAAGGGTAAATGGAGTTTTTTGTATATTACTGGGGCAATGGTCGTGGATCTAATGCAAATTTGGTTTGGTTGCAACAAATTTAATTTAGAATGTTTCGACGTATGTTGTTTTTGCCATCTGCTCCTTTTTTTCGTCTGCTTCTGTTTAATTCTTATTTTTTATTCTGCTGTTTTAGACGGAAATAAAATTGACCTTATTACTATTATTACTACTATTATATTATTAATGACAAATCACATGATACCCTTTCAAAAAAATTTATCTTGCACTAGAACTAAAACCATAACAAAATGGTCAAAAATAATGTCCTGTTTAACAGTGTTAAAAAAAAATTGGGGGAAAAATTTCATGTGGTATCTTTCATGAGCACAAGAGCGCCTCATTTAAAACTGTCGCAAGAAGTAAACAAGTGTTTCAAAAACATAAAGATTCAATCAATAAAGATTTATTTAACAAAAATCTTGATTTATTTCATTTAGAATTATCTTATATGTGTAAAAAGTAGAGCAATTTTGAAATTTACATCAATACTTACAAAAACCATTTTTTTGCCCTACATCACGTTACTAAAAACCATTTTTAAATCAACTTCCACCAAATTAGATTATTAAATGTACCTAAAAATGTTTTCTCTTGTCTTCATTGCATTGCAAAATAAAAGGTAGGATGTAGCATAAATTATTATTCTCTCAATATAATTTCAATTTTTTCGATTTCATTTGAGCTACTATGGATTTTTAATTCTTTTTGCTCACCCAGGAACTTCAATTGTTGTGTAATTGTATTAGTTTGGAGCTTTTGGTTTTCTTATTCATAAATAGTAGGTCTAAAAGTCTAAAACATTTCTTCTGGCGACACCATTGTCAACAAGTCATTGGTTTCATATCATCGTCAGCTTTGCGCAATAAACTAATCGTCGAACTTTGCGGATGAGTGCTTAGAAAGAAACTTTGCTCATTGCATTACTGAAAGTCGTCATATTTTCAAACTATACTTTATTTTGCGCTCAAATTGTGGCTTGCACCAACAGCAATCACTTGCTCAATTGTAGTGCTTCTGTAACAAATGCATTGTAGCACCAGTATTAACAACTCTTAAAACTGGGCTGATCCGAGGTTTTCTCTAAATAAAAGCAAACATTTTTTCGTGTGTTAAAGATAAAATATAACCAAGCTCATTTAAGCTAATAACCTTATTTGCTTGTCAATTCACTTAACATTAATTAAGTTAAGGCCTAATGGGCTTCTATATGAGCAATTTTGATAAGACAATGGAACCATTAAAGTATCCTTAATAACCCACTGTGTAAGTACACCTAATGTAAGAAACTACATTATTTTCTTTATGCTGTAAGCTTATTGTGATAAAACTAATGATGACCTTAGTTATCCCAAAAAGTCAATTTATAACATAAATTGAAAGTGATTACTGGGAGCAACAAGGCTGTAGATAAGCTATAGCCTTTACTATATAGTCGGTTGACAGATGTACGAAACATTGATTAGGTGCAGTTCTCATCAGTAAGAGGAAAGAAAAAGTTTGCCTAATAACAAAGATGATAATCTAACCGTTGTTGATTCTCATGCTTTGATGTTTAAACTTGAAAATATTACCACATCATGAAGGCTTAGTCTAAATAGCAAAGAGCAATGCTTCCAAATAAGCGGACGGTAACTTTACTATTTTAAAAGTTTCTCACAGCACTTATCTTCACTTCAGATAAGGTAACGTAACGTAACAATGCTTTATCATTGCTATTTATCTACGAAAAGCAAAACAGATTCTACTGTATATACTTTATTTGTAAACTAAACGTTGTTATACAATATTTGTCCCTCGTTTTAGTAGAAAATTTTGCGGTAGATAGAAGCCAAATTTATTAAAGAAAAATTGAAGATAAAAACTTTGATATTTAAAAAAAAACATTTGATAATAGCACTGCATTATTGTGTTACACAGAAAAGAAGAAACATTTTAATCATAATTGTATTATTTATTATTCCTTTTTAATAATACCTATATGCTTCCTGATCTTGATTTTATGAAGTGGTAGTAGAAAGTTTATTGAGAAATGAATCTACCAAAACTAAACTTCGCTTACAGTAAGTAGGTTAACTTGAGTATTTTAAGGGCATAACAGGTTGTTTCTACAAAAATTAATTTCTTTTATGTATTTCAAGTACATAACTTTTGTTTTTTAACATTTATCTGTGTACGAAACTGATCTTACTGAACCCTACTGTTTTGATTTAGAGTTTAGACCATAATGATAGCCTATGTTTGAGGTAGAAGAAAAATAGAGAAAAAGTTCTCTAACAAAAATGTCTAATGGCATTTCTTTCCTACAAATTTTGCTTTTTCTAACCATTTTCCTTCACTCTTTATTCTAATGAAACAAATCTTTTTTTTCTAGCCTCCTCCTCACAGATAAATAAAAACGATAATAATAATAATAATAAAACTTAGGCGGCCTTTATCAATACAGTTTTCAGGGTTGCATGGTGATGGTTGTCGCTTTCAAAAAAAGGTTTTTTAACCCATTTTTTCCCGAATTTTATTTTTTGAAATTTTGTCCATAAAAAGTTGTGTTTTCATGCCAAAGGACATATTTCGGTGTTATTTTAGTTTATTTTTTCTTTGTTTGTTTATTATGTTGTAATTTTGTTGTGTCCCAAACGGGAACACCGGGCATAAATCGGGGTCACCAGAGAGAAAAATTTTTCAATTGTTTTTTTGCAAGGAACAAGTAAATCATGGTATTTTTACACTACAAATGGACTTTTTACTTCGTTTTGCAACAAAGAAGTATGGTTGACACAAAATTAACACCGTCTAGGCTACAAAAAACAGTTGTGATGAAATATGAAAGGCATGCAGCATATGAAAAAAATAAACGCAAAAACAAAAAAACATGGAAAAACAGAAAAAACAGTTCGTGACAACATTGTACGTATCACGAGATGTTCCTTGTTAGCCTTCTGATGCTCCATCTTGTGGAATTCTTCAAAGCAAAGTTCGTGTAAATTAACGCTGCACTTCTTGCACATCTTCCTGGAGTTTTTCTTGCACAGAGCGCACGTAGACTGCTTTTCGGCTGGTAGCAAAAATTAATTTGCGCTGTCAAAGCGGATTTCTGTAAGGACCCTTTTCTCTAAAGGCTTTGTCGCTGCTGGACGACTAGGAATAGCAGGAGGGGTGCCATACTTTTGCAGACAAAAATGCACTATGCGTCTGGCAAATCCCAAATAGTCAAGAGGACTGTTATTGTCATCCTTCCTGTACAACTGCCACGCGTTGTGAAGACTTTCATCAACTGTAAACGCAAAACAAGTCACCATCACTTTTTTGATCGGACTCCCATTCTGTAATTGTCGATGTTTTGGTCCATGCGGTCTATATTACCCATAAAATGGTTGGACTGGGACACCATGAAAGGTTGATCCACTTGTTTTTTCTGTGCATCTTTGGCAATCCAGCGAGTGGTTTTCACGAAAGGCATGACGGGATCAACAGCTGACACCAGTGAATTTATCGTCTTTAGTAAGTTTTGTGTTGTCAGAAAAATGAGCATATGCCTTCAAGATTTCAAATCTATTTCTACGCATTGCATTAGAGAAAGATGGCAAGTACCATTCGGAGTGGTACTCCCGCATTATACGCCATCTGGGAAATGACATGCACTCAGATAGCATCAGTATAGCCAGCCAGCACTTAATTTCCTCTGGGTTGGTCGAGAACGAGGCATCATCTTTATCTTGAGATGCGTACAGACTGAACATACTTGTGATGAAGTTTATCACTTTTTCATCATAGAAGAGCTCGAAATATTCTTCAGGCTGCATGCCCTCTGTGTATGTTTTTCTTGAAAATGTGAAGAGTGGAAAGCTTGACCGCATATCTTGTTTTCTCACCTGTCATCTCTTTCGTTTTCGTCTCAAACCGGTTTCAGAAGTTGAAGAACCTTCCGTCTCTAAAGGAAGTTGAGGACTATCGGCACTGGAATCAAAGAAACAACCAATTTGGTTGTCCCCTTTATTGCCTTCCGGAGACCGAAACAACAAAACAACTCTCGCCTCAGCATTAGCCTGTAGCTGTTTTCTACTTAGATTATTCACACTACCACCTGTGTCTTCGTCGCCGCTGTCCCTTTCATTGTCAAAACCATCAATGGGAGGTTTAATAAACGCCATCGCTGAAGTAACTGTTTCATCTTCTTCGATCTGAGGAAGAACTTCTTCAGCAGTAAGAAACCTAAAAAAAGATTTTTTACATAACGGCTCATGCCCAGTGTTCCCGAAAGGGGACATCATTATGAAAACAAATATAACACACCGCCTCGAATTCAAATTCAAAATTAATCCTTTCTGCCTGGAACTATAGTTCATAGTCATATAATTACAACATTGGTTATGCAAAAAAATATGCTAACACCAGGCCAAAAACTTACCTTTTTAACTGTGGGTCACTTGATGTTAAAAGTTCATCAGACATCTTTACACAATTCACAGCAGGATACAAAAACTTTAGAACAAACAAAGTCAACTTCTACCTAACACTATATTTAACTAGTAAAAATACCTGAAATCACAAAATTAGTTTAATAACAAGATTTATTACAAATACAAGTGATGTTCCCTTTTGGGAACACTGGGAAAAAATGGGTTAAACAATCTTACGAGTTTTTCCAAACGCGTCTTCAAATGATTGAAAAAGTCCAATATATTGAAAGAAATAAATTCCTATTTCAAAAACAAGACATTCTTTTGACATAAATAAATGTTGATAGAAATATAAACAAATGTCTTGCATTCAATCACCTAATGGCCCATTTATTCATTTTAGAGACAAAATTTTCTTCCGTAAGTACAATTGTAAGTTATATTTAGGTGACTATAATATTTTACAATGGTGTAGATCAATTGATTTTATTTATTTTCTATTAATTTCCTCTCAAATTTTGAATTTTATAAACTACTATCATACTATCCGCCTCTCTACTAATAAATTGAAACCGATCTCACTTACCATTAGCAAATGATTTTACAAACTTTTATGCGTTCATTTTATCAAATGCACTGGGGCATTAATTTAAAGTTGTAATAGGACACTGAAGTGATTGATGTATTTACAAGATTTAGATTTCGAAGCAATAGGCTTAAAACTAACGATATTTTCGTGTTATTAGGCCTGGGTATAAAACGTCAAGATTCTAGCTGTGTATGTTTATTGCTTCAGATATAAACGAAACCAGGTAGGAGGGAATTGACGCAGAGCCTAGATTCCAGCATCTCCAGTTTACTTATTGTAATAATTTGGATTATGGCTTAAGTGGATAGCCCACGGAGCAGATTTTTGTGCCAAAGAGGAGAATAGCTTTTTCTAAATCCTGCAAGATTTTACATTAAAACTAGGCATTTTGGTTTTATTTGCTATACGTAATCAATATGTCTTAGGGAATAAAAGTAGTTAGTCGCGCGACATGTCTTTATAAACGCATTGTAACGCGGAGCCAATAAAGAGTGTAGATATAAGCTATGTTATAATTTTTGAACTCGCTATTGGATTATTGAAAAAACAAATTTATATCAGTATATTGATACTGTGATATGTCATTTAACTCGAAAAAACAGCATACCAGAAACTGGCATCGCTATTGACGTTTGCTTTCAAAATAACAGTGTATAATAGTGCAGTTGTTGCTTGCTGCTATTTTCAGTGTAGTGGAACCAGACAACATTACGAGGTCGGGTAATATTGTGACGAAACACAGTTTTTCACGCGTTCAAGAAAAAAAGAAAAAAGCTAGCTAAAAACACGCTTCAAAACTTGATCGCTTGTTGAGTCGTCGATAACGCTTAAATTGTTGCGACGTTACTTTAATCAAAGGCATCTAGTTAATATCTCCCAAAACGCTTTTATCATGCACTTTTATGACTAACAATAAATATATAACCTTTATTGAGTAATGCTCTAGTAAACTAAAACACAGCACATCTAAACCGAAATGAAATAAAGTAAATTGTTAATAATCCTTGACTTATTTGACAGACTTTCGAACAGAATGCTTCTACCACTTCAACTCCATTACTTTACCATAGACAGTTTAAATTACGCAACATGCAAGCACTTAATTACACAAAACACCTCTAAGCAATTTACATGAACGATCTGGTACAGCAAAATTACACAATTGAATTGGAGTGGTTCTGAGTTCAAGTCCTGGGTTCAATTCTTAGAAGCGTTAAACATATAATATATAACAGCTTTCAACCGCGTTTCTACAATCAGTGCTTTTTGAGACCCTGAAAATGACGAATTTTACTATTAATCATTGGTTGCAACGTAGTCTGACCCCAAATGCGTGAAGTTTCTTGCAGATAGTAAGTTGGGTGCTAGCTGTTGTTTAAATGAAGAATTGTTTTCTTTGTTTAAAAAATGAGGTTTTAAAAAATAATCTTCAATTGTGCGGTCATGATAACGTCACGTACGAATTTATGATACCGTAGGTGATGATCAATCGTACAAGATTTCATGTTTGTACAACCAATTAGTTTTGGAGGAATTAAAACACACACACACACACACACACACACACACACACACACACACGCACTCACGCACACACACAAACGCACACGCGCGTGCACACACACACACACACACACACACACACGCACGCACGCACGCACGCACGCACACACAGAGAGAGAGAGAGAGAGAGAGAGAGAGAGATAGAATTGCGCTCTGGAGTAGAGATACCTATTTTTTTTAATTTTCAGAAGTAACAGCTTAAAAAATATTTAAAGAAGGGTTGGCACTTCACCATTTGGCAGAAAAGCTTTGCTTGAATCAAGATGCTTGATGACAACCGTGAAAAATTTGTTTTATGACCAAATTTCACGAGTGTTCAAATTTTTAAAAATTGTTTTCTTTTTGCGGATAAAATTGTATACTCTCTTGCCGATAAATGCCTAGGCTTGAAAACGATTGTTGTAGGTGCTTTCCGGACAAATTCAAATGCTCTGATGACAATGTACTTTGTGCAACACCTTCAAATAACTAAGCAGATGAAAATTTCTGTACAAAAATGCATGAAAAAAAAATTCACAAAAACGTGTTGTGTCTGCATCTACCTATATTTAGAACTCAGGATCTAAAAATAATTTAAGTTTAAACATATTGGTTCCAACAAGATATTTCCTTTTTTCTTTTTGTAGTTACGCCAAGGCTTTTCTATTCATATTCTTCAGTGGCCAAAGCGAAAAATGGTGTTTTGAAGAAGTTACTCAAACTCAGCTAAGTTAGAGCAAGGTGGAAGGATTTTAAATTTTGATTATATACTCTTTGCGAAACTCTGTTTCACTTCCTTGTCAGTCCAGGACTCTTGTTTGATATCGTAAGACCTTAATCTTTTATAGTATAATCTTGATGATACCAATGGTCATACGAGAACTAAACTGTATGCCACAACGCGCCAATCAATTGAAAACTAAGTTTTTCTTTTAATTCAGTGGTGTCCAACCGGGAATAATTTTCTCTTCAGTGAGGAATTTCAATCGTTTAGATAGGAACATCCTCATTTTAGGTTTTAAAAGTTAAAAGTTCGATTTTTGAATTTTATTGCATATAATAGAACACTTGTTTTGGGATTATTCCATGCATTTTCTGAGTTTGGTTGTCTAGTTCTGTAATATCTTAAATGTATTTACATAGAGACAAGTCACAAAAGATTCTGGGGCAGGGCAGAGCAAGTTTTGGAAAAAGCGCTTTTTGCTTTCAAAAGAACTTTGCATTTTTTTAAGCAAATATTTTCAAAAATTTTTATGATTCTACATCACTTTAAGAAAGAAAACATGATTGTAGAAATGAAAAGTAAACGGCAACAGCAAGGCGATCGCAAATGAAGAATAGAGTTTTGCGCTAATAAAGGCACAAAAGCAACTCTACAAGAATTTTACCAAACATTTTGAAGAGATTTATACAATTCTCAAAATTTCTAAACAAGTAACTTCAAAATTTATTTTGTTTTGAGTAAGGACTTTTACTTTCTCCTTTTCGGCATCCTCGCATGCAGACAAACACACAATCACGACGCACACGAAACAATCAAACAGGTTAGCCTGCATATTTTCATAATAGTTTACTTTGTTAAATTGTTCGAAAAGCATACGATACAAAAAAAACAAAAGTCTGAAGTTTATTGTTTTATTTGAAAAAGGGAGAAATGAAAAGTTTTAAAAACGTGCAAGAGAGAAGTGTATTAAAATAGGTTAGGAACCATTGCTTTAACTCTAGTATTTGTCACAATTGCTAGCATGTCCGCTGAGACGACACAAAAATCGATCAAGTATTGCTGTGGAAAACCCTCTTTGTGTCATGTATACCTTGAACTTATCGGTGTTAAAAAAATTGTTTGCAATACGTTGACTGCTGTTGCAGCAAAACTCTAAAAAAGCTTTCTGTTTGTGTTACAATCGAGATTACTATGTTTACCAATTTTATATTTCCGCATTGTCATTCGTATTAACATGTGCAATTAAGTTTCCCAATAAGATGGTGGGCTCATTTGGCTTTATTTTTGGCGGAGTAGTATGTATCTTATTCACAAATCATCATTAAATCAAATCAGTCAAACTTTGCGCATATATCTTATCAAAACAGGGCCACTTTTGTTTATATCAGTTTCTACAGAGACTCTCTCTCTCCCTCTTACTAGGATTTATTCATCAACACATTCTGCTAGTCAGAGATTGACAAGTATGCCCACATTAGCGCGAGCAAGTATAGTTGAGGCAACACCAGAACGTAATAGCTTCCAACTATCACTCACATGTACGCCTCCACAACCACGGCGATTTGTTAAAAGGACATAAACAACGGTATATCGAATTGCTAACGCTTTGCTATCGTAAAAACTTCGTATTTAATCGCACCAAGGATTAATACAATTCAATTATCAAACTGCTATTTGGCTGTTTTAATCGTTTTTGAACTCCCAGAGTATTTGAACTTTACGTTGCTCTCATTCGCTTTATCAAACACATAGCAAGCCAATAAACTGAGTTCCGAGAATAGCGTGTAGGAGAAAATGTTCAGTAGCCTATTTTTAAATGGGTTCCTTCGCCTAAATCTCGCATAGGAATTTTTTTATTCTGCGTGACTTCCGATGCAGTATTAGCGAAAATTTTGCAACTTCCTATTTGCTACGTTTTTAGTATTGTATTGACTTTGTCTTTTTCTCCTCTTTGACCATACCGAAATGTGCGGCCGTGTTAGGAGTACAATTTTTCTCGGCAATTTGTTCTTGGTTTCAAGGAAACGCAATCTTTTCCACCATCCAATGATATCCAATCTTTCGAAGAAGTACCGTAACTCAAATTAACATAATACCGAGACCGAGAACAGTATTAATCAGATATATATGGAAAACGTTTGCAAAAAACAAAGGGTTGAGTTGTTTTGAGTGCTGATTTTGGTGGCTATGACATTGCGTTCAATTCTCAAGATGGGTAGTTAGTTGTATCCTTGGAACAGCATTTCACGCCAGTTTCTTCTGCTTGATTGCAACGCATATGGTAGAAGTAGCGGTAACTCCAAAGTGAGCATTAATGAAATGTTGCATTGAGATAAATGACAAAAGGTTTTTTCCGTGGCCAGAAGGTAAAAGTACAATATAACACTCAAGCTCATAACTCACTTATTCCTTAATACTAGAAAGACCGGGTAACTTTTTTGACGCATTTCAATTTTTGCTTCATTGTCTTTCAATGAAAAGTTGCTTTTTTTGCCTGAAATTTCCTCACAATTATTTTTTTCTTAAAGTTGATCTTAGGCCTGAATTTCGTCACCCGTCGAGTACAAATAAAAAAGTCACACATACAACTACCTACAACGATCAAGTGGCTTTTTTGACGCATTGCAATTTTCGTAAAGCAACAGGCAAGGATTGCCATCATTCATCACTGCTGTATCGTGATATAACAATCCAACAGGGCCACCGATGCAACAAACTTCATTATTTGTGTGCCAACTGCCAAAACACTAGCAGTTGTGATTTTGTACCGTTTGTACAGCAGGCTTCAGCAACATTACGCTGTTATTTCAAAAGTAAAGTTATTCCTTCTATTGAGTTTACGAGTTTGCTGTAGTATCGTAGGATATATTGCGAAGGTAAGCCTACTGATAAGTGCAGAAGTAACTCAAATTCTCTCTTTTTTCTATCAACTTAGCTGCACGTATGGTGGGAAGAGAAACTATACCGGAGTGTAACAACGTACTATAATATGGTGAGAAGTTTGACAGCTCGTCAGGCTTTACAATAAGTATAAGATATCGAACCAGATTGTTCTGATGATGAACTCTCTGACAGTGAAGGTCCTTGGGCAAACGATGCATTTTCATGTACGTTAGCAAGTGATAAAGAACTCATTGTAAATGATTCAAGTGATGAAGATAGTGAACACGACAATGCAGTTATTGATTTGGCTGATAGTGATGATGAAATGCAGGACTTTGTAGGAAAAGATAGATCTTTATGGCAGAAGTTATCTACCTTTCAAGCGCAGAGAGGACGGTTGCAGCAACAAAACATCATAAACATCAAGCCTGGGCCAACTGCGTGTGCAACAACCCGTGTAGTCGAAGGCAGGACATCTTCTTCCTTCCAAATTATGTTTAGCAAAGGGATGCTCCGGAATATTCAGAAATGTACTATTTCTGAAGCTCAACATATTACTGGGAATGCCAATGGGGTGGTGACGTTGGAAGAACTTCACAAGTTTATTAGACCTATTATTGCACGGGTTGTATTGGGACAAAGGGTCCTGCCATGCTCTAGTCTGTGGAATACGTCTTGGGGATGTCCAATGTTCAATAAAACATTTTTCAGGGACAGGTTCATGAAAATAGAGAGATTTCTTCGATTTGACATTAAGAGTGATAGAAGGCGTCGCTTGGTTAAATACAGGTTTTGCCTTGCCTCTTCCTTGTGGAACTGCTTCATTGAGAACAGCCAAATATCATTTGTCATGGATGTTTATCTAACAGTTGATGAGCAGTTGCTTCCTTGTTAGGCAAGATGTCAGTTCATGAGTTTTGGACGGTGGTTGATAATGAAAGCAAGTAATTGTACAACGGCTTTCCATATTTGGGCAAAGATGAGACCACAGACACTTCAATGAGTGTGCTTACTAACGCTGTAATGAAACTGATGAAACCACCCTTCAAACATGGCTACAATGTTACCTGCAATAACTTCTTCGCCTCTCTGGATGTCGCTGCACGCTTAGATAAGGAAAAATGCAGCGTAGTTGGCACCATTCGCCACAATCGTAGAGAGCTGCCACAGGCTGCCAAGGCGAAGCAACAGCTGCATGACACTAAACTGTTCAAAACTACCACATCGTCAACAAGCGCAACTTTGACATGTTACCAATGCAAAAAAGCTAAATGTGTAATGGTGCTGAGCACACTTCACTCAGACGTAGCTGTTTTTTCAGAAAACAATCCCAAAAAGAACCCAGAGACTGTTTTGTTTTACAACGAAACCAAAGCAGGAGTAGACTTCTGGATCAGATGACAAAGAAGTATTCTGTGAAAGCAGCAAGTCGAAGGTGGCCTGTACATGTTTTCTACAACGTGATTGATCTAGCAATTATCAACAGCTGGGTACTGTATAAAGAAACATGAAAATCAAAGATTCGTCGTTGAGTGTACATGCAACGCATAGCTGAAGAGCTTTGTTGATCACCACCAAACAGCGAAACCGACAAAATAGATGAAAGCGAACGGGAAATTCCACGAAAAAAGCGAAGGACCTGCTCGACTACCAAACGTCGCAACAGAATAATGATGATATGTTGCACTTGTAAACAGGCAATCTGTGGAAAGTGCTCCACAAGCGTGTGCCCAAAACGTGTCAAATAAATATGCATAAATAAAAAAACTTTTTTGACATCATTTCTGATCTTTAAGTTAGTTTTTAGTTTGTTTTAATGCAGTAAATCGGAAAAAAACACCACGCGTCAAAAAAGCCACTCAGGTCGTTCTAGGTAGTTCGAAATTCCGGTCGTTCTAGTGTTAACATTTCTTTTATAATTTTATAGATATGAATGAATTGTCGTATAACAACCAAAACGAAGAAGAATATTATGATGAGGTTGCCACTAATTCACGTCAAAGTGAGTAGGTAATAGAGAGTTGGTTGGCGTAATTGCAAAGATTTGCAGTCCCAGCTCGTTTTATAGACTTTGTAGAAATGCCATTATATGTGATGTCAATTATTGATGTTCTTCCCAAAAGCAAAAAAGTTTTTTTTTTACTTCTTTTAATGAAACTAAAATATGATCACCTTTTTTATAATTTCCAGAATATTATTTTAAGGTCATTTAATAATAATTTATTGCTTTTTTTATTACAAAACAATGTATTATATCTATATCTTACACACCATCACTTCATTTCTGTAAAATATTTTCACAATTAATTGTTGGTGCAGTGGTGTTTCTGTTTAGAGCGCTCGCTTTGCAGTCGGTAAAATTTTGCTCAGTCCCCATATGTCCAGTCATACAAAAGAATTTAAAAACAATATTTACCGATTCCCGTTTGATGCTCAGCCCACAAAGGTAGTGCAGAGAAAAAGCCGGTAAATTTGATTATTTTGTCTTTGGGTAAATTTGAATAACTCCGTGTTTAGGTGGCAGAAAGGTAGTTTAATCAAGCATTTTATCTGTCGTGATGGCCCAATTTGACAAAATACTCGCAAACAAAGCATGTGCTCATACGCAGAGGAGGAGAATAGGGATCAGGGATTTCTTATCAGCTAGTTAACAAACTACTGTCCAGTATTTGCTGCTAGTTAATTGTATCTGGGTAGGAAACAGATTTTCTTTTGGATCTGTTTCCTGTAACTAGCCCTTTGCTGCTTCTGCTTCCAAATTGACAAATAAACTCTACCGAAGCGTGGTTATTGGAAGGTTGTATGATGAGGTTCGACGTGTTGAAGAATCAGATATGGTAGAAGAAATTACATTTTTCATATTCTTTGCTGGATCTCGCCTGCTTCAAGTGTAGCAAGACAAAATTTTTAGAAAGAAAAGTTTATTTATTATAGGAATAAATGACATTAGCTTTGAAGCCAGCTTCAGTATTTAGGAAATAATTGCATTTGGTAAAACAGAAAAACAATTTTTGGACTTAAATAACGGTGATCTATTTTCCTATGTTTTCTTTTTCACGATTCCGAGCATTGCAAACGTGATTGCAATTTACCTTTGGTACTCTAAAAACTAATTATCTCAGAGCTGAAATTTATAGAAATAATAAGACGAAAAGCGTGATGATGTCATATTGTTCTGTTTCAAAATCAATCACCTGAAAAGAAATAAATCTTCTGGATACTTGGCATATTTCACAATATATGTATCTTCTGCACAATGGCTGAACAAAAAGTAATAAATAGAGTTACACCGCAGTTATAATTGTGATTCAACGGTCAGCAAAATTGCGCCAGAAGTAGATGAGAGCTTTGGTTCAAAGTGGGTTTTAATTTTGTTGCGTAGCGTTTTCGGTTTTTAGCAACGTTAGTTGAAAATTGACCCTACGAAGACCTCGGATATTGTGTGTATTCAGAATCAAAAATCATTTATCAAAATCCAAATTTGCGGAGAAAAAAATTACCAGAATTTCAGCTAGCATTGAACAAAGTTTGTGGTGAGCCAACAGCAAATTGAGGTACATTTTCACGTTGTAATAGCCCTTTTCGTATGGCTGAAAAAGCATAGATTATGATGTCCCGCGGGAAAATCAAAGACAGCAAAAGGTAAAACAAGTGTAAAACTTGAGCCAATTGCCCTTAACAAAAGTCGTCGCATAACTTTGTTGGAACTTTTCAAGACCAAAGGAATATCCGTTTCATCAATATTGTAAATTTTGGCCGGTAATTTAAAGATGAGAAAAATTAATTGCTGGGTTACGCATGGTTTTGGTGATGAGGAAAAGCAAAACATCTAAATGCTGAAGCATTGCTTAAACAAAGATTTGAGGCTGAAAGACATAAATTTTGGATAAAATTATTGCAATGACTGAAACCTGGGTAAAAAAAATGTAAACCATAGTAGAAATGTGACTCTAACGATCCGAGAAGTTTAAATCCCCGCCACCCTATAAATTTTGACAAGCTCAATCAAAGATCAAGAAAATGGTAATCTTTGCTAACGAGCCCTGTGAAATCATCATTACAGACAAATCGCCATGTGAAGCCACTGTTACTTGAGCTTACTATTACGGTTTCTGGAAGAGGCTCCAAAGGAATATGCACAAAGTTAGGCCCCAAATGCTTGTGACCAGGCCACTAATTCTACATGACAATGCTCGACTTCATCTTTCCAATGTTTTAATGAAAAAGTTGCTGTTATGGCTGGGAAGTGCTGTCAAATCCTCCCTGATACCCATACCTAATTTCACCAGACTTCTATTTGTTTCCTAAGATAAAATAACCCATGACTGGAGACCGTTTTCCATTTCTTTGGAAGCTTTCTGTTGCCATTAGTCGAGTTGTTTGAGAAATGAACAAAGAAAGCGAGCAAAATGGAGCTGTGAGTCTTCCAAAACGTTGTAATTTGGTGATTTAGAAGCAGGGAGACTATATTAAAGGACATTAAATGTGATTCCTAGAAACAATAAATATATGAACGACAAAAAAGTAGTGTGTATCATTTTTTGACCAACCTTTGTAGTTCTGAAATTGTCTATGGTTGTTCATTCAGAAGCACTAGGATTTGCAGTGGTTTAGCTACGGAGGGCGGGAGTGGGGAGGTGTGGGTAATCAGTAACTCTCACGAACATGATTCACCACCATGATTTTCTGAAATATGATATTTGTTTACAAAGTATATAGACTAGTTGGGCCAACACATATAACCTTAGCACATAATTTATCGATGGAATGCAATTTCCATTTCAAAGCTATTTCATTATACATTTTGCGACAAGTTATATTACTCTAATATCTTACACCTATTTCTCTTAATTCTCGTATTGGTATATGGGGTATTGGGGCAGGGTTATAATCATGTTTACAATCTGTTCAAAGCCTACTATACGCAAAGGCTTTGTAATTTCAACTACAGGGTGGGCCAATAAAATGTTACCACTTTTCAATCATACCCAAGTTTTCAAATGTGAATTTATTCAAAATTTTTATTCAAAGATTTGTGATAAGAAACATTAAACCAACATTTAATATCAATGAATTTGTAAAATCTGAACTCTGTAGGGAAAGAAATAAAGATCTGTGTTCAGTATGCGTCTGAGAGTGGTCCTTGAGAGGGCAGTCTCTCTCTGACAAACTTCTGGTCGATTTTCTTGGTGATTCCTCCAGACGCTGTCTCACGATCTCTGTGTTAATGGCTGTTCTCGCAGACCTTGGCCTACCATTATGTCCTTTATTCGCTTTGGTCGCATATCCTGTTTTCCTGAATTTTCGAAGAAGATGTCTGATTGTGAGTATACATGGAGGATTTCTTTCCGGAACGTCAATGACGAATCGTCACTGAGTCTGGGTTACCAATTTTAATTCAAAATATGCTTCCACGATCTTTACTCTCTCCGTCACAGTATATTGTTTTCGATCCATTGGTGTGAGAATTCAACGTTTTGTTGTTAGTATTTTTGAGAATAAAAAAAATCTATTTTGGAAATAGCAAGGATTTAAAAAGTGGTAACATTTTATTAGCCCACCCTGTATATAATAATAATATTACTTTTAATTAATGGATATTAAGGCATATAGGCTAACTGCAATCAGTTGAATAAAATACCACTTCCACGACCGGTTTCGTTCCTATTAGAACTCGTCAGGTGGACTCAGGTATTGAACCGACGGTCACATGAATTGCTTCATGCGGTTTATGCCACTCCGCCATCGGTCCTTTCAACTGATGCTGTTAATTTTAAGCTTATATATGTTGCACGCTCACTACAATGAGCTTGATGCGATATATGCTTTTAATTCCCAGCCAAGCCAGTGCCTTTATTACGTTATAATACGAATTATAACGTAATAATAGGAACGAAACCGGTCGTGGAAGTGGTATTTTATTCAACTGATTGCAGTTAGCCTATATGTCTTAATATCCATTAATTAAAAGTAATATCTTAAACAGGCTAACACCAGCTCCTATAATTCGTATATAATAATAAGTTTACCACTTTTTCATACCACTTCATTTTGTATATAAACGCTACAGCTATAAAAGCCATTATCACATTAACAGAGACATTATTTATATGAACTTTGTTTGAGGCTGCAAAACGAGATATCGTCCTGGTGTTCTTTTTATTGTGACAGCCAAAAAAAATGGCTTGACACCATAACAGTTTGAAAGTAACGATCACTACATGCTGACGTCACAGATGGCTTTTCTTTGGTAAATTTTGTACATATTTCAATCAGATCACTTCGTTCTTTCGACAAATTTTCTATTCAAATTTAACGTTTCGCTCCCCTTAGTTACCGGGGAGCTTCTTCAGAACACGGTAGATGTAAATAATGTGACATACAAACTGTACAACATAAAATTACAAAGACTACCTGTATTACTAAACACTAAAAATTATTTATCAACAGGGCAGGCAATCACGTAATAACAAAAACATTGTTACATCACAGATACAGGAGTGTATTGTTATTACGTGATTGCCTGCCCTGTTGATAAATAATTTTTAGTGTTTAGTAATACAGGTAGTCTTTGTAATTTTATGTTGTACAGTTTGTATGTCACATTATTTACATCTACCGTGTTCTGAAGAAGCTCCCCGGTAACTAAGGGGAGCGAAACGTTAAATTTGAACAGAAAATTTGTCGAAAGAACGAAGTGATCTGATTGAAATATCGTTACACTCGACATACGAGGAATGCCTGCTATATTAAATTTTGTACATGCTGGGTCAAAAAAACTTTAGTGCCAACCTGCCCCGATCCGGCCATGTATCTTTTGTTGCAATAGCACAGTTATCTGAGGGAAAAGCTCAGGTAACGAAACCCACCACGACTAACAACAAGCTCAAAGAAATATGGTGCTGGCTTCAATTGTGATTTTGTGAGATCAATGTCCATTCAGCTTGCGCGTTTTTGTGTTCTTTAAATTACCCATTTACTGTTTGAAAAGCTTGACGAAAAAACGCTTTGTGCAAGAAGAGTTTGAAAGTAAAATCCAAAATAAACATCTGACATCAGGTTTTTTATTGTTTTGCCATAAAGATTGTCCTGTGACCTGATAAAATCAATAAAAAGTACTGTTTTTTCAACACATGTGAGAATTAGATGAATCGGTGATATTTTCACTTTATTGTGGGGTTTTGGAGTAACCACGATTAATCTTAGTTCTATAGATTAGCAAGCTAAAAATGTCAGAAATCTTCTTCTTTGTCTTTCGGCTTTTCCCGATTAGGAAAAAGCGATTATCCGCCACAGCAGATAATCTGCATTTTTATAACATGGCATTTGTTTTTTGGTCGGATGCTCTTCCTACCGCCAACCCTCTTTTCAGAGGGAAAACTGAGCCACCCGCCTTCCACATAAAGATGGGGTGTCCCGTTAAATGCTTTTCCCAAGGACACAACAAGCGAACTTGCCGGCTTGTTCTCCACAGCCTCCACTAAATGCTGAGGGCCAAGCAGGGAGGCTGTGAATACCAATTTTTAAAGTCTTTTGGTATGACTCGACAAGGAAAATGAATCCCAGGTCTAGCGACTGCGAAGCGGACGCTCTAACCACTAAACCATCGCGTCGGTGCAATAACATTCCAGTAGCTCAAGGAAACCCTGTGCAATAATTCAATTGTCTTAAGCAAAACAACAGCATTTAATTAGATTAATAAACTAAAATGAAAAGTGTCAGCATTCATCAACCGAAATATCTATCGGCGTGATTTGTGGCAGAGTTGCCGGTTAGAACGTCCCCTTATTCAAACTTTTAAATAAGTAGTCACACGAACAACAAGAAAGCACCAAACCGGTTTCGCCATTATTGAGGCTCTTCAGTGGCGCGTATCTGACCAGCAGGAAACCGAACCTTCAAGATGTAGAACTTCTATTCATGGTGAGTACCACTGAAACACCTGGGTGGACATCATTGCTTATGTTATAGCTGCGTTTGAGAGTGAGTGGCCGGTTTTTCTGGTTTTCCCACATGTGGGGTGCACAGAATTCACTAGGCTGTAACTCCACGGCAGCACCTCATGATCAAGACTTCACCACAACAAGACGTGAGCATCGCGCTATACAAGTACATTGAAGACTCTTTATTATTCAAACCTTGTTTACACCTCATAGTAGCTTGCTCGGGTCGTTGGTTCGAGTCCTATTCTAAATCAGTCTTTTCTGATGCTGCTTAATAGTAGTGACGTATTGACAAGTACTCATCGCAAACAGCATTGTTTTCTGGAGCTAGATGTTGGTTCGAATTAGATGCCTCTTCATCACTCAATACTTTATTATAAGCCATAACATAAATATTACCTTATTGGTGCCATCGTAGCCAAAGATGTATTTACAATCGAGTTTAAAAAAACAATTTCTTTTGAGGAAAAATTTATGTTTAAGAAAGACAACACGATATCCAATTGTGAGACGTGCAACGTAGGTTTCATAATTATGGGTCACCAGCCGGTAGGGAAAGTACAGTGTGTCCAAAGAGTTGTTACCATTCAAATTTTCTCAATTTTAAATTCTTAACCCTTATCAGTATAACTGTATACATTTTATAAACACAAGGAATTTGTCATAGTATAACTTTCATCATGCGTAATCTTGAAAGCCCCCAATAAACTATGATGAAGGATATTGGGGTTAGATGGTTGACTTGGAAAGAAACTTAATTTTGGTTGCAAGTTTTACTTTTATCTAAAAACGTTGCGTTGACGTATTTCTGTTTACATTTTGTAAACAGATTTTTTTGCTGCATTTCTCCTAGTTTATACACATGATTAGTGATGCATTGTTGCTTTACCAATACAGACAATATAACACAAAAAAGAAATGAGATTACAAAACAAAGGAGCGTATGAAACGGCTTTTATCTCTTTGTCAACTGCATTCAGCGCCATGTGAACTAAGTGAGATTGGGTTATCTAGATTTCAAATACATTCGCAAATCAAAAACGGTGTGTCAGCTACATCAGTGTAAGGTAGGTCTATAGAAGGTTTGCTTTATAAAAAAGTTGATTAGGATTGAATAATTTACAGAAGCAGGAAAACTATTTTTTAGACACAAGTACAAAACCAATGATAATTGGTCAGTGAAAGCCTTTTCGACTGTTTAATGTACAGGGTGTTCGAAAAGTCTTGGGCACATTTCAAGTTCTCATTTCTTCTGATCTATGAATGGTAGTTGAATGAAACTGCTGTCATTTTAATGCTAAATTCATTGAGTTTTTTGTCATGCTGATAATTTTTTCATATCTTTTCATGTAGTTTAATCAACTAAGATAATCGAGATCCACCAATGGCTTTCACTCAACCAGAAAAAGCGTTTTGTGTCCTTGAACTTTCAAAAACTGATTCAGCGACACTTGATGATCGCGTTCTCTTGCCCTGATATCCTAGGTCTCCAGATGTCACACCCTGCGACTTCATTTTGTGGGTTTCGTGAAAGCACTGGTCTATGCGCCTCCCCCTTCCAAAAGATGTAGCTGATCTCAAGGCCGAATAACCGAAGTTGTTGCAACTTGCAACCATAGACAACACAATGCTGGAACGCATTTTAGCAGGAATTTGACTATCGGCTTGAAGTGTGGCGTATAACTAACAGTGTTCACATTGAACATCTTTGAACATTCTATGAAAAACTTTAGACTGCAAGGTTTTAGAATATATCAGATGCATTGTTATTTCCTTAATAGTTTTTGACATATTCAACGTCAAAATGTGCCCAAGACTTTTGGAACACCCTGTATATCCAGGTTGCATTGGTAAGAGTTTGAATTTGAGTTAGGTTTAGAGCTAGACTTAGGTAACACTTCATACAGTGGGTTTAGATTTTGGGTTACGGTTAGGAGTTCGATAACAAGTAAGATTTAGTCGGAGCACTGGGCACGCTACGTGCATGCACTGGTACATTGAGTGCTCTGGGTGATTTCTAGGCCTAGATGAACAATATTGAGGCTTATTTCCTACAAATAGCAATGAGTGTAACTACAATGGTCACAGTAGTTTCTTTCAGTTACACTACACTCTGTTGCTTATGCAGCTCGATATGAAAATTGTAGAATAAACAGGTGCAACGCTTGTGCAACATATTTTCTTTTGCAGACCCATGATTTCAATTCAATAAATATGTGTAGACGAATGACTGACTTTCAGGGATGCTCGCTTGCAACTTGGCATTACTAAAGACAAGCTTTACGATGATTGCAGTGACGCTGAAGATAATCTGTATAGTAATAACAGCAATCGTGCAGATGAAGAAGGTATGCAAATAAGCAAAGAAGAGCAGGAAACAGCACCTATCGTTGACGATGAACGTAATGTAGAAATATTTAAAGAGAATGCTGCAGATGAGGAAGACGAGGAGGATGACGAAATGTTGAATGCTGATGACAGTGATACCGACCATGAGGATGAAGAATGCGTTCTCAGTCGAAAAATAATTGAATACTCCACACTTCCAATTCCAGCTAGACGACGAATACGAAATATACTAACCCAGTCTTCTAAAGTCATCGCTAATCCTCGGAGTGATATAGAGAGTTTTGAACTGTTTCTGAGCGAAGACATTCTACTAACTGTTTTGATGCATACAAACAGGAAAGCGAGGGAGATACTCAGAACTTTAAGTAAACTGTAGCCCTTCAAAACATTTTCCATGAATGAGTTAAAAGCAGGATTAACAATAATTTTACGAGCCGGAAGCGACAGAGTCAACTTTACGGAGCTTGATAACTTATGGCAACCGGAAGATAGCAAACCGTCTTGCCGAGCTGTCATGTTCTTGGTCCATTTCAAATTCCTCCTTAGGTCCCTCCACTTTGACAATTCGCATACTCGGGAAGAAAGAAAAGTTCACAATAAATTTGCTGCAGTCGCAGAAATCTTAGACATTTTTCTTATCAATTTAAGGCGTGCATGTATTCCAGATGACTGCATAACAGTGGATGAACAACTGGTAAGGTGTCGTGGTAGAATTCAAGGCAGAACCTATATTTTATCAAAACCACGAAAATATGGACTAAAAATGTTTCGGGCCTGTGAGTCCAGTTCTGGATATGTACTCAATGTCATTCTATGCGGCGACAAAGAAGGTGACCAAGTTCATCGCAATTTGGCACAGGATATTGTAATGCAATTGTAGTAAACCAAGGCCGACAAGTTGATGCCTGGCTATATTCAACTAATAAAGCACTTATCACAGTTAGTAATCGTATAAAATAGCTGAAAATAAAACGCTGTAAGGAAACTAAGATATAGCTTATCAAACTAAATATTCGTTAATACAATTAATTAGCTGACTGTCATCACACTACAGCCATGGTTACTCTAGCAAGCTAATTTCTTGCTCAACGCAGATAATGCAACTGATTGCAAGGCTCGAAGGCACAAGCAAACTACGTATTAGCAAATTAGGCACGCGAATAGTTGTAGTACCAACATTTACTACAGCAATTGCTAGAACCTTATTGTGAAACGAGCAGGGATGTGTGCACAGACAACTTTTTTCAAGTTACAACCTCGCTAAACTGCTTCTGCAGAAAAATCTGACGTTATTGGAAACGACAAGAAAGCATCATCGAGAAGTACCTGGGTCATTAAACAGAAAAATGGAAATTTATTCTAGCAAGTTTTTATTCAACCATGTAAATGGTATATGCCTGGTTGCTTAACAAGCAAAGAAAAATAAAAATCCCGTCATGTTACTTAGTTCTTGTCATACAGATAATTTGGTAGCTATTAATGAAAAAAAAACCAGTAATGAACCTGGACTATAAAAAAAAAAATAGAGGAGTGGACATGTTTGATCAAAATTTGGAAGAATTTTCATGCCAAAGAAAAACAATTGAATGGCCACTTCTTTTTTTGACAATATTATTGATGCTGTAGCAAACAATGCGTACATTTTATTGAAAAAAGCTGGAGAATACAAGCTATCGAAAAAAGCGTTTTTGAAAAAACTGACTTTTGACTTGGCAAAACCTGCTGTAGGAATACGACTGAGTCTTTTCAATCAAAAACACGGTGTAAAAAGCGCTGGTGTTCTAGTGAGATTCCTGCACCTAGTGGTTTTGCAGAACTACCAAATACTGTCAAAACAAGCCGCATAATGAGATGTATGGAATGCAGACAACTTACAAACTCACGGTGCGATGGCTGTGGTAGAGGGGTGTGCCCAAGACGTAGGCAGCTGGTCAAAACCTGAAAGTGTGGACATTATGTCTCAGCTGTGAACGGATTATTTTTTGTCAATATTTGTTTAGTGTTGCTTTTTGTTGAAATACTCAATTTCTTGACAACAATCGTACCATATACAAAAGGAAACTTTTTATTGTGAGATTGTTAACAAAATGTAAACAGAAATACAACAATGTATGTAATTTCAGTTATTCTTGTAAGGGTTAATTTAGAAATAAATTTCAATGTCATTTGCATTATTGTCTATTGAGACAGTGCTATGAATGTATGCATTGGTTTTCTAAATTTATTACCTGATATCTTGCATTTTGAATTTACAGCAACTTCTCATTTCCCATGTACGAGGGTAAATCAAAAAGTTCTGAGACAAATTGAAAAAAAACTTTATTTATTGAAGTTGCAAAATTATTTTTCTACATAAGATCCACCAAACTCAATACACTTTTGCAAGCGATGTTTCCATCGAGAAATTCCTTTTTGATAAAATTCTGCAGCTGGTCTAGTCAACCAGATTAAATTTATGTCATTTGTCTTAGAACTTTTTGATTTACCCTCGTACATAATTAATATTTCATACTTTGTAGCTTATTCAGTAAAGATGGTTGATACAAGTGACTGCACGACCAATGCACCTCTGCATTGCTTTGAGAGGATTTCAGGTAGATCCTTACGACAAATAAAATAAATAGCGTTGTTTAGTCATTTATGTTTTCATTTAACCCATTTGAACATGTAACCCACTTTAACTCATCACATTCTTTGGTAAATAAATGATGAATAATACATAGATTTTTAAACGGAGTGAATTTTTGGACACACTGCAGATTAAAGGAAAATTCGGGCAAAGCAAACTACAGGTACCACAAAATAACTTCGTACCTACTTCATTTTTTAACAACGTTCAAACAGATCAATTGATGTCTTAACCCTTTAAGGACCACAAGAATTTAATTCATAAAATTTGAAACAATGCCGCAATTGTTTGGTAACAACGAAAATAAAATGGATTTCAGATAATTGGTTATCACGTCATAATGATATAACAATCAACAATCATGGTACATATGTGTACCAAAGGTCCTCAAAGGGTTAAATAAGAAAAAGAGTAAAATTTTGCGAAATTGATTTTTTAATTAGGGTGAAGTTAAACATGCCCGGAAAGTGTATTAGTAACGAGGAGAAGGGTTGTATTCTGGCATGGAGACAAAAAAGGTCCTACAAATGTCATATGTGAACTTAGCGGAAGAGCGAAATCCACCCTTATCAAACTGCTGGTAGACACTAAAGATCTTTCAAGTACTGCAGTTTCCAAGCATAAAATTGGTGAAGGAAAAAGAAAAAGACATCACGGTATACTGACGCCGTCTTAAAAAAAGCTCCCAAACAATCCCAATAAACTGCTTTGGGTTCGAAGAACAGGCGTGCAGATTTGCTGAAGCAGGTAAACATATGGACAATTCAGCATTGTCTTCAGCATAGCTTAGTCGCAAAGCTGCAAAGAAACCTCTCATAACGCAGCGAACGATAAAGCAGCACCTTGCCTTTGCTAAAAAAGTATGTCCATTAGACAACTGAACAGTGGAGCGGGGTAATGTTTTCAAATGAAAGCAACTTCTAAGTCTTCCGGATAGGGTCAACCACTGTCAGGCACCCAAGTTCCTTTGATTCATTTGACCCCCGATACACCGTTCCAACTGTAAAACACGCGACGTCTGTTATGGTGTGGTGAAATTTTTCAGACAAAATGGTGGGCTGATCTTTATTTCTTACCAAAGAATAAAAAAGATGAATGCGGATGCTTACCTACAGTTTTACCAGACCCATGTTGAACTTTTTCCATCTTCGTAAATGTAAAGTGTTCATGCAAGACGGAGCACCCTTCCACAAGACACAAAAGGTAAAAAATTTTTTTGAGAAACATCAAATTGATCAATTGAATGGCCTGGAAACAGTCCTAATTTGAATCCAATTGAAAATTGCTGGAGAAAAATGAAAAATTTATGGCGGAAAAGAAAACACCAAATCTGGACTCTCTCAAATGAGAGTTAAAAAAGTTTGGTGCCAGGAGATGTCAGCAGAACCTTTTAGAAATTTAAGTGATTTTAAACCTAAACACCTACAAATAAAAGGCAAGGGCAACATTACAAAATATCAATGCACGTTGAACTCTTCAAATAAATGGTTTTATTGTAAAGAAAGTGTTGAGATTATTAAAAAGTGAAGTCATTTTGGGGTGGCTTTTGTTGATGAAAATTAAATTTATATCTTTGATGTCATCGGTTTTAATCGGTACACTCATCAATTTCCAGGCATGTAAAAAACTATTGGTTAACAGGTTCAGATTCTCGTTTTAGAACTGAGAGTCAGTTCTGGGATGCCATGCTAAGTTTACTGGACATACCACGAATCAACTTTTTAAAACCTGGCAAAGATATGGTAATGCTTTTAAAGTTTTAGTGATAATGTGATTAGGAAGTTACCAACAGTACGAACAGCAAATTTTTTAAAAGTTACTTGAAAATAACAAAATATAAAATTACAGCAATTATCTATCTGGGTCAAAGTAGACTTTGTGAAATGGCAGGAAATTGATCTCATGATCTTAAAATAAATCAAAATCGCAGCATATGCATGTTAAGTTTTATATGAAGCTCATCAATAAAATATTTCGACAGGATAAGTGCAAAGTTTGCACCGGGCAACATAAAATAGGCAATCCACTTTGCCCCAAAGATTGTTAGATGAGCGTTCCGCTTTGCCCAGAGCATTGGACAAAGCAAAACAACACAAATTTTTAATAAATAAAAATCCAATAAAATCTCTTTATGACCAATAATCAGTCTATGCCTCTTTCTATGAACAAAAGGTTACAACGAAAGTGATTACCTATCCCATTAAAAAAGCCGCTAAGATGTATTTAATAGAAATCAAATTACGGGGGAATATTCAAAATATACAGGTTGCTAGTTGCTAGGTAGCAATTTTCAGGCAATCTGCTATTAATAGAGGTTTGCCTCCAGCATTATACTTAGATAGAATAGAAAGTTTTGTTAAAAAAGGATCACCAATATCATACGGTACCATACAACAATCTATTACATCATGTCAATAACCCGCAATCGTTTATTTTTTGCTTATGTGACTTGTTGTCTCTGCCATGTGAGTATCTTTAAATGAGACCCCAATGATATAGGTAATGCTGTATCTTATTGCTTTTTATTGCATCTTTTTTTGCACCTAATGACAAATTTGTTCTTGTTTAGCATTTTTATTATTGAGTGTTTTTTACACCAGCCAGATGAGACCCAATAAGGTTGAAACGGGTTGCGGGTTATTGACATGATGTAATAGATTGCTGTATGGTACCGTAGGATGTTGGTAATCATTTTTGAGCAAAATTCTATTTTACCTTATATGGAAAAATATTCTTAACAATTTCACTATTTCCCTCCCTTTCCCTGCTGATAAGACCTGACAGATTGAAACAGTGTGCCGGGTCTTCAGTTAAAGTATAAAGAAAAGGGCTGGATTTTTGTGTAAATTTACGTGAATCCAACCACCGGGTGGTGACAGTTATCAAAAGTAAATTTTAACAGCACAGTATGCTAGACGTAGAACGCTTGCAACATTTACCACACTGTCACAAGTCATACGGCTTCACAAAGTTTTGGTAGAATTTACACTATTGTGTATCTAGTTTAGGCCCCATAAGCGTTAAGATCAAGCTAGGTTCATTTGAAAGATTTTGTCCAAATGTCGATCACCAACGGCACTAATGAGACTTAATAAAACGACGACGAGTGCATTGCCAGAAACAACATTCTACATGTAAAGTGTTTACAGTAGATATCTGATGCAGTTTATTGTTTTCTTTTCTTTTAATACATATAAAGTTAACAACATTTTTTTTGTTGCGTGCAAATGGCTTATGGGTCTCTGGCGGGTAGTACAAAAGTTTTATTGTTTTGGGACCAGTGCGCCAAACATTTGTTTTAAATGAAAAAGAAATAATGTTGAAAAATATCAACTAGATGTAATTTTGTTGATATAGGTCGCGGCAACTGCTGTAGCTATTTTAATGGAGTTTTGAAACTTCAAAGTGAACAAAAAATTACGAAACTTTTCAATAATCAGGTTTTAGGGTTCTAGTTTTTTCCTAAAATTTATACCGCTGTTTAGTTGCTAGACATTTAAGTTATTGCACTTTGTTTCTCCATTTCAACCATAAAAACATGGGTAAAATTTACTTTCAGCGGTTTTGTTCGCAGGTTCATAGAAAAGCTGGTCGAAGTGACGATTTAAATTAAAATAGAAAATTCATAGAAAGGCAAGTCAAAGCACCGGTTAGGATTCGAGTTCAACAAAATTTCATTTTATCGGTTCAGCTCCGGGTTGGATCAACGTTTCACAATAATTGTGGCTCATGTTTGGTTCCGGTCCAAATCTTTACGGTTCGGGTGCGGTTTGCATCGGCTTCGAATTTAGGAATAAAAGCAATTTAAAATTTGTTATTGAGTTGATTTTTTGTACCTGTTTTTATACAATGTTTCTACGGCTGTTATTTTCGTTTTATTTTTCTCTTTTGTGCCATGTATTTATGAACAAAATTTGGCCATGAATTTATATGGCTGGAAAAAAAAAGAAATCAAATTCAGTAGAATTTTGACAGGGTTGACGATCTTTAAAAGAGGATAATAATCAATTGCCTTACTATGCTACAGTTTCGAAAATATAAAAACACATTTAAACAATTTTATTCAAAGTAAAAACAATTGGTAAACACCAAATTAATGGGATCTACGAACGAGAAATTTATGACATAGACTTGTATCAAACCCCGTATTTTTACGAAGATTTTTACGTCTTACATTACAATGCCGAAAAAAATATCTTTAATTTTATTCGGCAAAAAAACTTTACATGAAAAATAAACACCTGTATTTAACTTGCTGTTTCCGTCAAAAGCATTGCATTACAATAACGCTTATGCTTATGTCTTAAGCTGCTATCTGGGTATACTTCACCGCATTGCTATTGTTCTGCGGGCTTTGCGTAATTTTACAGCTTGGTGAATAGTAGGTTATTAAAATTGGACACAATTTTTTTGTTTTCTCAAAATTTTATGGTCTTGCAAACTTTATCTCAAGCACTAAAATGGGTCAAAAGAAGATCCAATTGACAGAAAGATCTCGTGCCTTGACATTGTTACAGAAGAAAGATTCTGTGGTTGCTGTAGCCAGAAATATTGGGGTTTCAAAAAGGCAATTTATCAATTAAATAGCTCCGCTGCGTTTTTACCAGCCGGGATGATACCAAAGAAGAAGTCGGACTCTGACGTAGCTTAGAAGACCTCGCCAAGAACGGATAAATTTTTAAAGTGTAAAGTAATATTATATCCGTCTATAACTGCGGTTGAATAAAAAACAAGCACCTTGAGCTTCTCCACAATCTCTCAACGAGGATAATTTGTTATCAACTTTACAAGGATCTTGGTCTACCATGTCGTCGTTCAGCCAAGAAGCCAATGCTCACTGCAGCAATGAGGAAGAAAAAGCTCAACTTTTGCAAGAAATATCGACATGGGACAGCTGCAGAATGGAGAAAAGTGATGTTTGGTGATGAGAGCATTTTACACTGGTGAGGGGAGTCCTAAAGATGGTGCGTTGTCCGAGTATTGTATCACGATGTTTCGCAAAACTAACGGTTAAAACCATGAAACAACTGGCAGTGTAGTGATGTGGGGAGCTTTTAGTGAAAATCCGGGCCGGGCTTGTTTGTTCTTCCTTCCTAAAAATGTTACAACGAAAAGAAGCATATACATCAACATTTTTAAAGGAGCATCTTTTCACATTTTGGAGAATTCAGTGATCATTTCATGCATGATCATTTCAGCCTGGTAATTTAAAAGACCTAAATCGGATTAAAAGTTCCTGGAATTTTTTAAAAAACATATACAAAAGACACGACCAAACAATATATATCAACCGGCGCGATGTTTTAGTGGTGAGAGCGTCAAGATCGCAGTCGGTAGACCTGGGATTCATTTCCTAAGTCGAGTCATACCAAAAGACTTTAAAAACTGGTATTCACAGCTTCCCTGCTTGGTGCTCAGCACAAAAAAAAAAGAATAATGTGGAGAACAAGCTGGCAAGTTTGCTTGCTGTGTCCTTGGGCACGGCACTTAACGGGATGCCTCCATCTTTATGTGGCAAACAGGTGGCCCACCCGTACTTCACCGGATTACAATTGTGAAGTTGCTAACCCAGCATGTCGTAAAAGGCGACTCTTGGGTACCCACCAGTGGCAGTCCGCCTTGTTGGTGGTGGGGCTACCACTCACTCAAGACTAGTTCGAAATGGGCTGCCATCTTTCCCCTAGCCTAATTTTACAAAGGTTGACAGCATAAACCTGAATCGCCGTTTGTGCTGTACCTCCACCCCGAGGAAGAGGAGGGGTAACCACAAACAAACAAGCAACATCAATAAATTGCAGCTGGAGCTGAAAAAACTCTGGGTAACACTCGACTTCACCTACTTTGCCACCCTTGCTGATTCCATGCTCAAAAAACTTCAAATGGTCATCAAATCTAAGAGCGAGGTGGCAAAATACTGATTGACATAATATTATCTGCATTAAACGACGTAACTTCTAAAACCTTTTTGTTAGATTTCTTTGCAAAAATATTTAATCAATGTAAATATTTTTTTGCCGACACTGTATGGTGAAATATGCGAAAACAAATAGACGTGAAATTGAGTAATAAAAATAGATCCTTTCCTGTTTCTATAGTGCGTTAGAAGAGTCAACAAAAACAAGTAAGATTAAATAAGAAAGAATATCTTAAGAGCAAAATTTCAAGTTTACTTTGCTTTCTTGCATTCTCGCAAAATAAAATTTTGATTACTAATAATTTATTTTTCGAAATCATGCGTTTGGATATGAGGAAAAGTCCATACAATCACAAATGTACCTATAATTGCCAGTTTTTTGAATAAATCGGGGGAACTAGTCGAACCACTAAAATATTAATTATCCAATATAGATTGAGATTAGGCAGCCTTTTTTTCGGTTTATTTCCGATTCAGATCCAATGCTTCATAGAATCTGTGGTTCAGGTTTAGTTTAGGTTCCACACTGCCAAATGTTAAAGGTTCACGTTTAACCAAAATAAGCTTTCAATACTGTTTTTCGGTTCGGGTTTGCTTCGACGTCTTGTGAAAAGCAAAATCATTCCCAATAAATGGTGACAATCTTTTGGTGAGGTTTCTCAAATCAGCTTTTCACATAGAAATTGAGAATGCAAATAATTTGATAATATTGAAGCAATTTGTAGTCGGCAACGCGGTCGCGGTTGAAACGCTGCTCATGGTAACTATGATCTTGCGTTCAAATCTCACAATGGCTGCGTTGTCGTATGCTTGGAAATGGCAGTGTAAGATAACTTTTGCAGCTTGGTTGCATTGTCTGTCGTAAAAGTAGCGATAACTCCAAAGCGGAGCTGAATGCAAATTGCTCTAGCACAACCGATAAAGATTTTTCTTGTGACCACAAGAAAAATATTCTATGGCATTGGCGGTATGGATAACTTAACTAGATATGACTCTTGCTTTCAATCTACCAATTTATTACACAAAATATAATTATAATTTGAGACTAGAATTTAGAACTAACTTTAAGTTAGAACTGGAACGAACGAATCGTGTGGAAGTTTAACGCTAATCACTATTAACCCTTTGAACCCTGGTTTCTCTGATCATTCCCGCCTTTAAATCGAGCTTACAGGGTAATGACGGTACACCGGCACAGTACGGTACACCGGCACAGGACGGTACACCGGCTCACAGGACGGTACACCGGCTTACAGGGTAATGACGGTAAACCCGAAGGCCGGTTAATGGACTTTTCATGTCTATAAGGCTTCTCAGTAAGGCCAGTTTTACGATCTGCAAGTTTCAAAGAGTTAACAGCTAAATAGGGACTTGCATGTAGATACGGAAAAATATAAAGCTATAACAGAACAGTAGTGTTGTAAAAAACATGACACACAATTCAAATTCTCAAACTGTATTATTGGGACAATTTCCATGCCGTCAACATAAAACTGCACCGAGCAAAAATACATGTGAAACTGTAAAATGCAATATGCTATCACCAGTGGAGTTAGTTACTAAAATTTAAACTCTCTAAAAACATTACGTGTAACGATATATCATTACAGTGCAGTATAAAACTTACATCTATAGCTCATTTATTTTCTCAGCATTTCTTAATTTTTTAGATACGAATGAATTTTCTAGTAACTGCAAAAACCAAGAAGGATTTTATGAAGATGTTGTTGCTAAATCATCTCAAAGTGAGTAGGGTTAAAAGTGGTTGGTTGGCGCAATTGTAGATCTTTTTATAAACGTTGTCAAAAAGTTTCTAATATTTGTTAGACAAATTATTTCCGCTTTTCCGGCATTACATTGAAACCAAAATGTGATAATTAGAGCAATAGTTTTTTGCATTTCAAAATTTAAAAAGTTGCATTTATTTTTAAAAAAAGTTGCATTTATCTAGCTGTATGTCAATCCAGCAAAGGGCGAAATGAAACAAACTGTCGCCTTGGCAACAAACAAGCTGAATAAACAAATGCGTCTTCATGTTTGTTGGGAGAGCAAAGTGGACAAATTAGCCACAATTTCCTGTGTTTGATCGAAAAAATTAAAGATCTTCATATCTGTTTGGAAAGTGAAATGGGCAAAGCTCTTACTTACAAATACTTGATCTCCAAAATAGTAAAAGTAGAAAATTGTTCAATTGTAGTGTTTAGAGCGTCCGCTTCGCAGACGCTAGACCTGGGGCTCATTCTCCTTGTCGAGTCATACCAAAAGACTTTAAAAAAATGGTATTCACAGCCTCCCTGCTTGGCGCTCAGGATTTAGTGGAGGCTGTGGAGAACAAGCCGGCAAGTTCACTTGTTGTGTTCTTGGGCAATGCACTTAACGGGACGCCTCCATTTTTATGTGGAAGACAGGTGTCTCAGTTTTTCTTCCGAAAACAGGGTTGGCGGCAGGAAAGGCATCCGACCAAAAAACACATGCCATGTCATAAAAATGCAGATATCTGCTGTGGCGACCCCTAATTGCGAATAAGCTGAAAGAAAAAGAAGAAAAGTGTTCAAGTATAAATATCGAAGTTCAATTGCAGCACTGCTGGATCGTGACACAAAATTTGATAGAATTGCACTAAAATGTTGCATTCAAAAGAGCAATGCTATAAGTTGTAACAACTTTCATAATAAAATTATTTGAAACAGCTGAAAACATCCTAATTTGTTGGTTGTCAATTATCAGAAAACTGTCCAATGCGGTAAACAAAGTTGCAAAAAAATCGCTCTTGAGAAAGTTCTAATACTTGCAATATCATTGCTGGGGTCCATTAATGCTGATTAAGTTTGCCTATGAGTTTTATATTTGAGTAAACCGTTTTTACTTCTTTCTCAAAGTTCAAACTGCTAACAATAAAAAGCGCCACATGCAAGAGAAAACGAGGTGTGCAAAACTTCAGCGAATTTGAGGGTGTTGTTCTGTTCCCACTGAAATGGGAGGAAAAACAAATTTTTCAAAAAAATGAATTCCTTTGAAAATACCTGAAAGTTGACTCAACCCAAAACTTTCATTGTGGCTAGAGCAACATTGAAAAGCTAAGTCCCTCGGACATGTTGGCGTGAGTTTTTTGTTGTGGCTCAAAGTTTTTTGCTCCAGTTTTGAGATTGTATTTTCTCAACTTTTCCTCAAAGTAGGTGTAAATTAGCATACAAGTTGCAACATTTTGAAGCTTATAACATTTAATCTGTTTCTTTTATTAAATAGAATTACACTTTTTTTCATAATTGGAGCTAAGGAAGGGCTGGAGTTAAGGAGGATACTAAAGAGCTAAGAAAGAGAGAGCTGAGAAAGGGTTGGAGCTAAGGAGAGAGACGAAATCGATCGGGACAAATGGAGAATACTTTCGCGCTGTGGCGACCCCGAATAGGGAAAAGCCGAAAGAAGAACACTTTTTTTTGTAATTGTATAGATTAATTTAATAGATCTCGACTGTACGTTGAGGGCTCTACGATTTGTTGAAAAATACCACTTCCACGACCGGTTTTGTTCCTGTTAAAAGTTAGGGTTTCAATTTATACGGTACTTTTTGAAGTTGGTTAGTAAGTGGGCAGCCAGTCAAGTCACTACATGTAAGACTTGGAAAAATACTTTCAAATTGTATTAAAAACTAGACACAAAATACATTCCAAAAAAGTAGTAAAAGCAAACATAAATACCAATACCTTTCAAACGTAATTAAATACTTTTCACATGCATTGTGTCATTAACCCATAAAGCACTTGTTTGCTTTCAATAAAGTTAGTCTTTTTAAATTTCTTGTCTATCAAACTTCCTTTTGCGCAGGGTCCCCAGCAATAACCTTGGTTCGGCCGGCCAAGTTGGTTTCACCCATCTGGCGTTTGTGTAAGCAGTAATGAAAAGTTAACGTTTGTTATGCATATCCATAGTTCTTGTATTCGTAATGCCAATAATTTTATTTCTTCAATGAAGGCTGGTAAAGCTGAAAATTAAAGAATATTCTTACAAACTATCATTAGTACCTTTAAAAAGTGTAAGTGGAGGTGAGATCGAAACAGATTAAAAAATAATGATGATGGTAACAACCAAATGGTGGTTGCTTTCACAATTATTTAAATAAACTATTCATGGTAAGCCTATTTTACTATTTAAAGAGGCCCTTATTGTATTAATATTCATGGTAAGTTTTTGGCTGCATCATTTGCCTTGCTTCAGGCATAGCGACAAAAGCGGCTATGGTTTCCTCAAAATCATCAACCATCTTTCAGTAGACACTCATCACACCACGTTATTTTCAAACAAACCATTTTCTCTAAATTCAGTTTTACCAATTGTTAGGGTTACTGTTTTGTTCTGATTGTTTCTTAAACTTGGGATTTTATCACATCACGTACTTATAACAATGTAGATGACGTAACTGGGAGCAAATGAACAAAGGAAGCAATTTTTGCTTTGCAGTATATATCAACGTCGTACTCATGGTCCCCATTTATAACATTGAGATTGAGAATGTCGGTTCTGCCGGCCAAGCCTGCTTCACGCATCAAGCATTTGAGTGAACAGTAAAGAAAATGCCATGTTTTTTCTGCGCATAAGATTTTTAAACTTGGTGCGCATTTTTCGTGATAGAATTTCTCATTTCAAGCTCCTGGCTATGCTTTAGGTCCATGTGCTTATGTGAACCCAAGGGGCGTTGCATTTCCTTTAGTTTCGTAAGCTGGGAACACATTTGTGATGTTAAGCTATTTGAAACAAAATAGCAAAAATGTCTTCCACTTGGTGTGATTTTACATAGTGGCGTTATTTTCTTTTGATTTCCCGTAAATTTTCTCAAGTCCTTGCTGGCTACGCATTAGATTGTATGGTTGTTTTCTCTCTGCTTGGCGTGCCCAGGAAATTAAAAGAGTTCTTGCTTTTCCCAAAGTCTTTAGCTTTGATCCCTGCAGCTCTATAAAACTATTATCAACCAAAAGAGAAAAATGTTTTCTCCAAATACGGTGCCATTTTACCCCAGCACGCTATTCCATCATCTGTGCCGAGTTAGAACGTATCAAGTAAGGCATTTGCGCCTGGTTCACCGTACAAACACATGTGAGAGCAGCAAAGGCTCTTGAAAATATAGGCCTTAGCTCCTGTCCACGTACGTGATAGTGATGATGTTGGTTTATTAATCCAGGTTGGTAGTACTCAAAGAGAAAAATTGATGTCACAAACTACCATTCGTACTTTTTAAAAGTGTTAGAAGGAGGAAGGTGAAACATAGTCCAAAATGATGGCGGCGCATAAATGGTGGTCGTTTTGATAATAAATGAAATGATCTATTTAGTGGTAGGCTTATTTAACAATTTAGTGGGGCCCCCTTAAGTACTTACATTTGTGACATTTAGTTCTTTGGCAACGCTGTTTGCTTTGATTTGGTCATTGCTTTAACTCGGCCATAGCTATGCCTTTTCCCAAAGTCATATAACCTCTTTTCCAGTAAAAACGTTACGCCTAATTCGAATTATTCAAATTTATGTTACTAATGTTTAATCTTTATCTTTTTTTAAACCTGGGATGTTATCAGGGCCGGATTAAGCAATGGGCAAACTGAACGGTTTCCCCAGGCCCCGCACTTTTACTAATTTTTAGCGCTATTAACTATTGAATTGAATTAAAATATTGAAATAAATTTGTAGCCTTATAACCTACATTACCAGCAAACTTGAACTGAAAAATCAAAATATTTACATACCGGTACAGTTATTATCAGTACGAAAAAAAATTAAAATAGACTTTCAATGACAAAGCAACTGTGATGTCACAGTAGAGACTGGTATAATAGCATTCAAATTAATGGCTGCGAAAGACTGTCAAATGTTAAAGCAGTTATAAGAAATCTTAGACGCCAATACAGTCCTCAAGGAAGATTCTGTTGAGTTGGGACAACTGTTACAAGATTTTACGTTGAACGACAATGAAACAAATGAAACCAAATCAGATTCATGGTATTTGAAAAAGTATGCATGCCTTAGAAACAGTCAAATTATGTGTTTTGTGGCACAAAATTCTTCAACGGTTTCACAGTACAAGCAAAAGTTTACAGCGTGCTGATATGTCTTTAGGAAGTTGCGCAGCACTTTACAATGGAATCGAGAGTTTTTGCCAGCATCTACGAGATAATTTATATACAATTGAAAAGGATGTTTTGAAACTCACAACCAGTATACAGAAAGCCTATGCGTCTCAAAACAAACGAAACCAAAAAACGAAGAAGACTTTTGATTATGAAGGAGAGGACACTGGATGGACTAGAGCTTTGGAAGATGCTCGTGAATCCTTTCGCATTGGAACTTACCTTCCAATCCTTGATATGTTAATTGCAGAAGTAAGAAAACGAAAATCTGTGTACTACCTATTGCAACAGAATTTTAATTTTTTGCTGAATCTGAACACTTGGGCTCTCTGTGATATAGAAAACGCTGCAAGTAAGTTGTTGAAAGTATATGCAAGCGATCTGGATAGCGACTTTCCTTCAGAAGTTGTGCGTTTCGCTTTTCATTTACTTCCACAAGTACTGCGCAAGCACAGCTGCCATATTTGAAAAAGAACGGCTTAATTGAAACTTCCAAATGTGGCTATTATTCTTTGTCTATATCTGACCTTGCCAGTTGCAAATACCGATGGTGAACGTTCTTTTTCGGCATTGAAAAAAGTGAAAAACTACCTGCGCTCATCCCTGACGCAGGATCACGTCTGTAATTTCTGTATTATGGCCATCGAAAAGAGTTTCACAAAATCTATCAGCTTTGAGGATATTATTGATAGATTTGCAGCAGCAAAATTCCGAAAATACCAGTTGTAATACATTATTTGCTTTACCTTTTTTTGTGTTGCACTCTCCGTGTTGTTTATATTTGCCCTGTTAATAAAGCAGTGCGAAAATTTTATTCCATATTTAATCTTTTAAAATAAATTTTAAACAAAAGTAATAAAATTGACTTTTTTTAATAAATCAAAATAACAAATTAGACTTAACCTCTTTGATCTAAATAAATAACAATCAAAATAAAAATTTGTTTTTTTATTTAAATTTCTATCAAACAAAAACAAATATCATGCAAAAAATCAATTCTTAGTTTAAAATAAATACTATACAGTTGAACTAACCAATTTATACTTCACCCATTTTAATTACCAAGGATTGCCTCAGGGACACCTTATTCCCGGAAGGTAAGAGCTTATTATGTCTTCTATCATTAAGATCTATTACATCAGTGGCTCCCAAACTTTTTCGAGCGCGACCCAAACCTGAGTTAGTTGTTTTCGCGTTCCATAATTTAGGGGCCTTGCAATCTTGTCTGCCCCGGGTCCCGCGATCTCTTAATCCGCCTCTGGATGTTGTTAAATTTAATTTTTCTCCTAATCCGAACGTTTTTGCTTTTAAATGAAGATTATCATTTCGTTCGGATACAAAGAGCACGTTAATCACAGTTATAGCTAATGGGTTTTAATGTTTATATTTGCTGTCAAAATTAGGGGTGTCAAACTCGCGGCCCTTGGAGCCTTTCAATGCAGCCTGCGAGACGACCACTACTTCTCCGGGAAACGGTCTCTGTGATGTAGCCTGCAGCGAGGTGGATCTCCACAAAAAGAAAGGTCACAGCATCTCCACTCCACCGCCTTTCTTCGGGCAAGGTTAATCAGAAATCGAGTTCTTAATCGAAGCAGGGTGATGACGTGGAGATGCCGAAAAGAAAATGACCTTTTTTTTGCAGATCGACCTCGCTGTGGGCTACATTACAGAGACCGGTGCCCGGAGAAGTGGTGCTCTCCAAATCGAAAAACATCATGCGGCCCTCGGCACGATTGCCAACATGCAATGTGGCCCCCAGAAGCCCACAGTTTGACACTCCTGGTCAAAATGATAATGAATAATTTTGCCACTTGCTGCTGTTCTCACAAAACGTACAGGGTGGGCCGTAAGTCGCGCACCAAAACATTAAAGACAATTGTGATTATGGATAAATTCGATCAGGCTCACGATCAGGATAAATTCGATTAAATTTCTCAGCAACAGATCGATTAGTTGCGCCATTAGCACCAGACATCAATACTAACTCAACTCGCTTCTTTATTGATAAAGGCATATCTGAAAATTAAAGGAAAAAAATTTTAAATGCAAATCATACCTAAAAAAACTTTGATTATAATTAAATTTGACAGATATAATGACTAGTACATTCAAACAATGGTAAATTACTCTATGAAAGAACATTTATTATACATCAAAAGAAAGGAAAAGATATTCTACCCCATTAATTTTGCATTGTTTTACATAACATTCCACGTAATTTCTTGGTGCGCGACCTACGGCCCACCCTGTTATAATGGCAAGCATTGTGATGTCGTATAGGACTATGACGTAACACTACTTTGTAAAAGCATTTAAAGCAAAACAAAGACGCGTGCTTAAAAAACAAATAAATAATCGTTTGTTGGACCTTCAAACAGCGTACGATGTTATAGACTTATTTTTAGCAACAATCAATGTTTGTTTAAACGCAATCGATTAAAAACAACAGTATGCGCGGGTGTGCATAGCCACTACCTGTCTTATAATTTTATTGCGTGCTGGCAAGGTCTCATTTGCTCTTTTTTCACCATAAGCGTTTTTAAACTAAACAAATTTTATTCAGCGAAAGCTTGAAATCATATCAAAGTTGTGGGAGGGTTCTAAAATAATTGATATGTATTTCAGGATTAAGCCATTAAAAATTAGGACCGCTACATACGACTTTTTCGTTACTGCAGGCAAATATGTATGACCTATCGTTTCTGACTGTGCGCACGTTGCTTTACCCTGGCATAAACGCTGCCATGCAAAGAGCAAACTAATCCAAAATGAAAAGCACTCATAGTGAAGTTATAGCTATAGCAGGGCCTCTATTAATAATGTCGAGGTTAAGAATATCAAATAAGCAGGCAGCGTTAGCCTCATCCAATTGCAGATGACATTGATTCAACTTTTAAATTATTTGTAGCTCGACATCTATATTTTGTTGCAAAAGATTGAACAGGATCATCATTATTCCTCCACTATTTGTCTTGGAGTATTATCAAGTGTTTTGCTTTAGGCTACATAAAAAAAACTTGTACAGGTTTCATTTTTAGATGAATCTTTTTGAATGCTTTGATGGATAATGCCAAAGATCCATGCTATCAAGAATAGTACTAAATGTAGCAAAGTAGTTAGTGTTTCTAGAAATTGCAATTCTGTAAAATGCAGGCAACCAAAATCTTCAGTGTTTTTATCTAGTGAGCTACATTTCATAAACGTTTAGAGACTTCATTTTTGATAAATGGTTTTGAAGACGTAGACAGGTAATGCCATGAAACCATGCTTGTGAGTAAGAGTAGTCAGAACGTACCAAAGGCCAAGCTATGTCTAACAATTGCAAGTTTGTTAGATCTAGTAGGATAATTGTTCAACTAAAAATAGAACATGATGTATTTGCAACCAATTTGTAATCAGCGATACTTAAGTAATCGTTAGCTCTAATTAATTAGAGTTACATACTACTGAAAAGAAAATTTCCTAAGCTTTCAAAGCACAATAATTGTTATTACGTTAATATAACTTTTATGTATTAACTTATTTGATTTTTAGTCAGCTTACTACTGTTTGAGAGAGGTGAAAGTTATACCGCCGGTAAAAAAATTTAATTTGTTAGGTGCAAAAATTATTAAGACACATATCAGATACTATCAGAATTGCCTCGAAATCACCTTTAATTTGATGAAATAACTTTATAAATCTATTGGGAAAGGGGGTTCCAATCAATTTTTAAATAAACTGATTTCGCTAAAAGATCGCGCTTTTTGAAAAAATTATCATATTATGATTCTGTTAGCAAAAGATTGTGCTGATCGTACCAGATATTCTAATTAAAGCGAGTTGCAAGCCTGCGGAAAAAAGCGAAAAAGCATGCTCAGAAGACTCAAAACGCTTAAATAAAGAATTGCTTGTTGCGTTGTCAAATGAAGTTAAGTTGTAGTAGAGTTGCTTTTATCACAAAATCACTTATTAATATCTCCTGAAAAGGCGTTTAATTGCGTTTCTACGAACAGTAGTTATTGAGAAAATGCAGCCAACAAATTGTGCTACCAAGCATTGATTGTGACGTCATGTTAGATTTCAAAGGTATGAAATGTTTGTAAAATGACTTAGTGCGAGCATTTGTTTGAGCACAAAAAGATTTTGCTCTGCCAGGAAATGTAAATAAAAAATAATTTTTGATTATGGCGACATCATCGCGTCACGAACACCCTTATGACACTCACCCCCAAGTGTGATCAATTGTGCCAAGATTGATGTTTGTACGTCCAGTAGTTTCAGAAGAGTACACACGTATGCAAGTGCGCTCGTGCAGACAGAATCGCGCTTTTTATACGTATAGACGCAGCATGTCTAAAAAAAAGAATATCAAAGGAAATGTTTTTACAGGAATTTTAAAAATATTTCTCCCCGTCGAAAAAAAGCTTTAATTGTAATATTACGTATTTTAAGACCCGAGTTCAAATTTTGGCTCTGTCGACATTTTGAGAAACATATTGCCCTCTTGCGCTTACGGTTTAATAATATTGAAAAAACATTAGGGTCAAGGAAAGGGCGGTCAAAAAAAGAATTGTCTTTTTCCTTCTCCCCACCTACTGTCATCATAGCCGTATGGCAAGAACACAAGAAACCTCTACTTTTTAGGTTGAAAGCTTGAATAAAGTATGATACTGCTTTTTCCTTACCTCACCTATGCCTTTGTATTGTAACAGACTTTTTTGAAACAGTTTTCTTGTTTAGGCCAGTGTAAGAATCACGAAGAGAACGAAAGTGCATACGTGAATATTCATGTTGGACCAAGTACGATTTAATGAGCAGACTTCATCCATGTGGTATTTTAGGAGGAGAAATTTTGAGGGCGATTGAAAAAATGGTTATCGCCTTCAAAATCAAAATTAAAATTTTACTTTATATGTTTGCCCTTGTAATTCTTTTAAAATGTTTCCAAATACATTTGTGTAACAGTAATTATTTTTAACGATGTTTGGTTATGCCGAAACAAGCAGCTAAATTGTTTTATTGACATAAGGTCTGATGTGCCAAATTTTCACTTGGGGTAGAGCACAAACATATACAAATCATCTACTCCTACAATGCTTTGGGAAAAGAAAGGAAAAAAAATAGTAAAAGAATCTTTCTAAATACACCTGTTGGGAAGTTTTCTTGTTTTCAGTGCAGCTGGCATTGTGAAAATACCGAAGCGTTAGTCATTAAAAATGAATACATCTATCTCAAAGAGCATCTTGACTTGATAAACGAAGGGTTCTTTGATACTTTCTAACTTTTGCGCGATTTCACAAGATGAAATTTGAATCCAGCGTCTACCAAGTGTTTTTTGCGCAGAGGCGAACAAATAAATGCTTACTAACAATAATGTAATGGCAGGTATCAAAAAGGAAACTGATACGAGCACAACTGAAAAAATAAATGTCAACAAACAACAGATCGTGGTGTTGGTGATTATATTTGCTGCTGTTGTCATCTTAGCTGCATTTCTTGCCGCTGTAAGTTGATAGTTGTTACTGAAAAACCTACAATGTTAATTGTAAACGACAATTAACTTACATTTCCTCTAAACTAAACAAAATCTTGTTTTTAGAGTAAGTCTATTTTAAGCTTTTTAACTTATAAAAAATACTTTTTGTTTTAAAACGCTATTAAATAATCGGTTTAACCCCTACTCTTTTAAAAGCATAATTAAAGTGTTTGTGAATACTATTGCATGAACTGTAAAACCCTTTTAACTCAGTGGCTAAAGGCAGAGTTACCAGGTCATGAAAGCTTAAGTTTTTTAAAGATCTTCAAATTAACTTTTGTATGGAACCGCTTTCTGCTTGCAAGGGTCTGGTAATTAAGTTCAATTCATGGCTCATGGTATTTAGATTAGTTTAGATTTGTAAATTGAAGTTAATATCTGCATTAGATGAATTGAGTACAGTTTCCTGGTCAGGTTACTCCAAAGATTTTATAAATGGTACTCACACACTTCCTTCTTTGCTCTCAGCAGTAGAAGTAATCAGGAGAATAAGTTTGAGACCGCATTTACTTCTTCATGACAAAAAATTGTCGTTGCTCTAAAAAGCGTTGCAGATAAACTTTTCAACAACATCATGATATTTTATGAAAATTGAAATTTGTAAGTGACACTCTCTACCATATACCTGCAATGCAGTAGGCTCCCAAATATCTATTACCCGAAACAAGATATGCAGCTATAACAATGGTTTGTTAGTTTGCAATTCTATTCAAGAAAATATTGATATTTCTCGAATTTAAAGAAATACTTATGCCCTCTTGATATTTGGTAAATGACCTATAGCAGCTGAAATTTGGGATAAACAAGATCTATAGGAATTTTGAAGGAGTTGCCCTAGGCATTTCTCAGGTTTTGAAGTTACTCAGAATACGAGTCGTTACGGCATATAAATGCTTTAAGGAAACAATTCATTTTATTACAAGCATGCTCTTCAAAAAGACAGCATATGGAAATAATGTACCGACCAATATTTGTAGGCGGTATTAGAAGTGAGGTGGAGCAAGAAAGCAATTAGCAAAATAACACAAAGTTTAATGAGGATAGGAGAGCATGAGAATTGCAAAACTTCATGAGTTACATAAAGTTTTCTTTTATTGACTCGCTTCTTCCCTAACTTTTCAGATTTATTTTGGAAAACTTCCACCTCATTAACACAATTTTTCTCTTTCCAAATTTAATTCCTAAACGATTCTTGCTTTTTAGGCCTCAGTAAATTCGAATAACAACACAAAAAATCAAGAACATCTTAAAGCGCAGCAAAATCAAGTTCAGCAAAATCACAGTGAGATGTTGCAAGAAATTAACAGTAAAATCAAAAAGCTTGAAAAAGGTAAAACTTACTGTTCCTATACAATTAATTATCTTTTTCGTCGTATCATTCTGCACACGCGCAGTAACTAGAATTAGAGTTGAAATTTCTGTCGAGTTTAAAGGTACATGAAAATGTATGTTACCGGTATTGTAAACAACATAAAAGAAACGATACAACTTGCTGCTTTCTATTCTACGACAAATAGTTATTGAATTAACCAATGTAGCGATACGCTTTATTTTTAATTTATTAACCTCAGGGGTAAATTTAATCGGAGAAAAATTTACCCTTGGAGTTGACAAATCTTATTGATGACGAAAAATACCCCTTAAAATAAATTCATTTACTCTATTCAACGGTATTCAAACTGGACGGTCCTTATTTTAGAGATTAATATTTTCCGATTTTAAGTTTGTACCTCGTTTTTGTTAAATCACTCTTTTTTAATAGGAGATTAATATTTTCCGACATCCAATTTTGTAAAATTATTGAACAACTGTTTTTTTGGAGATTAACGCGAAAAAACACTTGTGCAAAATGTTTGGAAATATATCCAGTAAATTAAACTGGTAATAGGGTAAAAAAAGGAAAAAATTACTGCTTTAAATGCAGCAACGGTAAAAGAAATGGCAAAGCATAAAACGTGTAGATTAAAGCAATCGTGTATTAAGTAAATATGTGTTGTTGTAAAGCTTTGTCTTCAACATCATAGTTTTACGGACTAATGAAAGGCTTTTTCCATTGCTTAGAAAACCACACTATGAAGCAAAGATTGAGTCAACAGAGTAAATTACTGACCTTAATGAAGGCTGGTATGTTCGCCAGCAAATCAACTCGCAAACAAGTTACGGTAGTTACCGTTTCACATGCTTTGTTGTACAAAAGTAATAATTCTTTCACAGAACCTAAGAAAAAAAGCATCCTTTAACAGAAAGCTTTCCAATGCATGTCGGGAAAGAATGTACTTTTAAAACAGGCCGGAATTTAGCTATTTCAAAAGAATTAAATGTTTTATAAACAGCTAATTTGTAACTGCAGGGTGGTCAGTTTAAACACTTACGTATTTGCTTTTTATGGCTTGGGAATAAAGCATTACGGCAAGTTTACTTGTTCGGTTGCACTGATTGTAGTAGAAGTTGTCAACATTACACCAATAGTCGAAATCAGGTATTTTATTCATGACCCAAGAAGGCCTTCGTTCGCGACTGAAGGACAAAAGAATAACAACAAAACCACATCTCTTGTAGACCTGTACTAAATACGAATTTTTAAGCTCCAATTAGAAGCTAACTTCAGAACATAGTAAGTACATAATCGAATAGGAAAAAATTGTTCAAAATTTCTCTTTCCAATACTACACAATATTGATGATTTCAAACACAAAAGAGAATGATCAGATAGGCTTGCACTGGAGCTAAATTTGTAATTCTCAAGTTTTTTGCGATGCGACGCCTTCAAAAATGCTGCTGTTCTTGTGACGTACCATGTTTTGCTGCAAGGTATTGATCTATTTGTACAGTTGAAGGCTGCTGTTGCAACGAGTTTTAATGTCATTTTTGTACCGCATCTTTTTTTAAAGCAAAATTTTTGATAATCATTTATTGAAGGCGACATTTTGAACTTTCATAAAAGTTGAAGACATTTTCTGGTGATCAACTTTACCAAATCAAATTTTGTGCCTTTGTTTCAGGGAGGTAGAGCGCAATAGCAGATGCAAGGGCCTCTGCGATGCCCATGCAAAATTAAAAAGACGCCCATCGACACACTGTTTGAAAACCGTTGAGGCGTATTATGCCGCTTTCAAATTGACCTTTGGACCGTTGAGCTCAAAACTATATATATAAGTTCAAAAACCCAACGTTAATCAAACGCTTTAAGGAAAAAGCTCTCATTCGGCATCCTGCCATTAATCCATTTCAGTATACCTATGATCTCGTTCTCTGTTTGCCAGTTTTTCTCATACTCAATTACAATAACGAGTAGACAGCCCGGTCTCACCACCTGTCTGCCACGTAAAGTAGAGTTACCCAGTTTAGGGGCTCACCCAAAAACACAGCTAGCAAACTTGCTGAATTTTTTGTCCACAATTCTTTTCGTACTAAACGCCAAGCAGGAAAAATGTGGATACCATTTTTAAAGTGTTCTCTATGATTCGGTTAGAAATTGAACCAGAGTCTGCTAATTGCAAAGCAAATGCTACAATTGTGTGTTACTGTGCGGTGAAAAACAAATTTTTAATTTTAAAAAGTGGCGATTATATCTGTCCCCAAAGATGAAGTAAGTAAATAGCACTAAAACCGATCTTTGGTTGATTCACCCTCTAGTGGCAGTGCACATCAGCTAGACGAGAAAAAAATTGTTAACTTGGCCATATCTCGAAAACCGATTGAGCTGGAAAGCTGGTTTTTGGCGTGAAAGATGCAGAAGCACCACTTTTCCATTTTTAAAAAAAATTTTTTTTTCTAAAACACTCTGAAATAAAGTTATAAACAAAAAACAGCCTTTTTATTACAAACATGCTTTTCCTTATGTGGAAAAAGGGATGTCTTTGGTATTTGCAAGACTTATGAAGTTTTTGTTGTAATGATTAGGTACGTTTGAGTTGGTGTAATTTATCACCTGGGCCTCTGTTATTACTATTGAGCATCTTTGGATGCTTCTTACAGCAAGCACCAACCATAAAATACGAAGATACTAGTTGCAACAAAACATAGGCACCAGATTCTTGAATGATACCTAAGCACAAATGTGTTTTAGTGAAAATACGAAGCAGGTAATGAACATATCATAAATACCTTACCGGTTAATGTTCCTGCGCCTAACATCTTAAGTGTAATTTGTACACGGTAGCATAGTACAATAGTTGATGGCTAAAAATCCGTGTTTATTTGCATGGATTTTCGGCCATGTTAAACACGGTTTTGTTAAACAGTGACATGATGTTTTTTGTTGAATTTGTTCTTTACCTGTTTGCGTGGAATTTCACGAGAAATTATCTACACAAATACGTTGACATTCTATCCTTTGCTTTTGTTTATCTTTAATGCATAATCTTTTGCTGCTATTCTCAGGCAATGTCGGGTCTCCATTTTTTCTTCGTGTTGATCAACGTAGTAAACATCGAAAAGATTCTTTATGTCTTAGAAGAATAAAATTTTATTTTCTCATATGCTCCGAGTTTTTTCTTGATGCCGAGTAATTATACCAAAAGTTACTGTAACGGGTTCGTGGTACAGAGACCCTTGGGATAGCCTCCGAACCCGAGACTGAGTTTCAAGCTATTTGTTGCTTTACTAAATTGATCAGTTGGAGTTTCCAAACTATTTGGCTGATTTTGTATCGTTCAATTTGTTCCATCGAAGAAAGAAAAGTTGTTTCTCTGTTGCATCCCGTTTGGTCCGTTGGATATCCGAACTCAAGCCTTTACTGCTCAATTTGAATTCATCTCTGGTGCATTGAATTCTGCTCAGAAATTTCGTCCGAAGAAGTTATTCTGCAGCAGCGTTGACATCGTTTGTCTGATTCAACGAAATAGAAATTAGACAATAATCGTAGAACAATTAAGGTACTGTAGTTTTTTTTATTGTTCGAACTGTTACAAACGTCTATTTTTACGGCTATAACAGGATCGTTCTTTGTTCGCAAATTTAGTGTTGTGCAATTATTTCACAAGTGTTTGTCGATCATGGATCTCCACAGTCGTGACTTAAGTCCAACTTTAAAAGACTTAGAAAAGAAATTTTTAATATCTGACGGTTTGATGCTTAACCCTTAGAACAAGAACGTTTTAAAAACCCTAATCTCTAGTATTAACCTTGATTGCGATTCTTTAATGGCTGAATGTATTTTCTTATAGGAGGAAGACCTATTGCCCGGCACACAAACCAAAAGGATTAGCGTTGAACAAGCCAAATTAGAATTTGACGTCAGGGTTAAAAGTTGGTATGAAAGTGTAGACTCGCCTCCCATTGGCACAAAATCTTTGTGTCCCCTTTCAGCACCCGGGTCGAAGGGATCCTCTTTAGATGACGATTCGAGATGTTTAGGACCTAGCTCGCGATCTTCACTCTCTAGCTTTAAGCGTAAGGAAAGTCTTGTGAAGTTAAAGTTGGCTTTGTTTGCCAAAAAAAAAAAGAAAAAGAAAGGTCGCACATAGCGGAAGAGGCCGAACGAGCTCAGAAAGAGGCCGAACAAGCTAAGCAAGAGGCCAAAAGACAAGAAAAGACGTTGGACGGAGAATTGGTCAAGCTTGAGGTTAAGGCGTGAAATGAAGTCTTATCCGATAGAGGTGACAGGACAAGGCCATTAAGACAACCTATTGTGCCTTCGTCAGTACCGATCTGCAAAGCTTTAAGAAATGCGGAGAAAGGGGCAGAACAGAACATTGAAAAAGCTGTGGCTAGGAACGAGCAATATTCTTTGGAAGATAAAAAAAAATCATGGCGATGACAAATCATCTAGCTACATCAAAGAGCTATACCAACGTGAGAAAATTTGATGCCATAATTGGTCGATGTGAAAAACCTATAAATAGCTCTAGGCAATCTAGAAAAATTGCCGAACCGGAGTGTGAGGAAGACAAAAGGAATGTCCCCCTTCCGGTAACTCTCTGGCATGCTCCTGCCAAACAATCCGTGTCGATTCCAATCCTTACCTCTCAAAACTATCCACCTTCTAGACCGGTAATTCCGAATTTCGACGGAGATCCGCTAACCTACTGGCCCTTCATACGTAGTTTCAAAGCACACATTGCTTCAAAAATGTCTTCAAATTCCGCAAAATGAGTCTACATTTTACCACATTGTTCTCAGAGAATTAGACAGAACTTGAAACACTTGTCTCGCGATGCCAAATCTAGATATGGACAGTCTATGTAACGATTATGGCCGACCACACATTGTCGCTTACCATTGTGAGCAGAAACTCCTGGCTGCTACAAGGCTGAAAACGAAGGACCCAAAAGGACTGAAGACTTTGCCAGTGCTCATGGACAAATGCGTAGCTATGTTGCGGGAGGTACAAGATTTTGCAACCTCAAACTCTTTAGGCACTATCCGACAAATTATCGAAAAACTTCCTGAACAAATGCAAAAGGACTGGGCCAAGTGGTCGCATCAGGAGTTTAAGACTACAAGAAGACAAGCGAGGTTTGAAGAATTTGTCAGATTTATTCAAGACGAGGCAGCAGAAGCAAACTCATTGTATGGACAGGTAGTGTCTGGAAACCTAAAACAGAGTCTTCGTGTAGGGCAGAAAGGAGCAACCGTACTAAACACTACAGCAATCTCGGACTCTACTCCCAAGATTGGAAGTGTGACTTGTCCATTTTGTGACCAAAAACATGAACTATCTGCTTGTTCACGTTTTAAAAAATTGCGAAGGTACAAGCGTATTGCCTTTCTGATGAAGCAAGGTCGTTGCTTTCAATGCTTAGATGCTGGACACGCAAGCAGAGACTGTAAATCTAAACAAAGGTACAACCTAGAGGGATGCACTAATGACCGGCATTACACTCTGCTTCATAAAAATGCATCAAGCCCGCTGATAGTGAAAAGGTACTGTGCACCGCTACGAAGAATATCTATTCGAACCGAGTTTCTAGTGGTCATTTTTTCATAACTCTTCCGGTGAAGATATGTTACAAAGAGAAAGAGCTGTTGACTTACTGTATGCTCTGCTGGATAGTGGATCACAATGAACATTTTTTACACGACGTATTGCTGATGAGTTGAACGCAAATGGATCACAGCAGACCATTTTTATAAGTACGCTATCATCAGCAGTTCAGCATACCGCCATAGATACCGAGGCTATAACGCTATTAGTAAGCGGTGTTGATGAAAACTGTAGTGTAAGGCTTAGAGAGATTCTAATTGTCGACGCCATTCCCTTAAAAGAAGCTCAGGTGCCAGTTAGTAGCGAATTGAGTAATTTAGAGCACTTGCAGGACATTTCATTTAAAGAGCTTTCTGACAAGACCATCGGTCTTTTAATTGGAGTGGGCCTATCTGTGGTATTTTGGGCATTGTAGAGCAGATTTGGATGGAAGGAACCCCTGATGCTATCAGAACTTCTCTTGGGTGGGTGCTGTTTGGCCCAGCTTTTCGTTTTCAGTGTTTCGCTGAAGTGGGGAACGACAGTGCTACGGACACTTGCATGCATGTCATCCTTCCAGAAAACGCAAAGGTAGACCCAAACCTACCCCCATACGAATACAAAGTCGGTTGTGGTCTGGACCATGATAATTATCGAGAAGATTGCTTGGCGCATAAAGTAATGAAGGATTCAGTTAAAATTGTCAATGATCACTTTCAGCTACCCTTGCTTTGGAGGCAAAAGAATGCCTTTCTTCCTAACAACAGAGCAATGGCTGAAAAAAGGTTGGAGTTGTTAAAACGTAGACTTTCGAAGGACGAACCACTACACAAAAAATATGCAGGCGTCATGCAAGACTATATCGAGAAAGGTTATGCCGAAAGGGTCAGAGATGACGGCAAACGAAATGCTGGCACTTGGTTTCTACCCCATCATCGAGTTACGAATCCGAAGAAGCCAGACAAGTTAGAATCGTTTTTGACTGAGCAGCAAGGTTTATGGGAGTGTCTCTGAATGACAAGCTTCTACAAGGACCGGACCTCCTCTCACGTCTATCAGGGGTATCGACTTGATTCCGACTCAAACCTATCGCTTTTGTTACGGACATAGAAGCAATTTTCCATCAATTTAAAGTCAGCCCGGAAGATCGAAGTGCGCTGCAATTCTTGTGGTGGCCAGATGGAGACGTTGACAAAAAACCAGAGGTTTATAGGATGGCAGTTCATTTGTTTGGAGCAACATCATCCCCTAGTAGCGCTTTCTTTTGTCTAAAACAGACTGCAACTTTTTCCGCTGAGAATTGTTAATCTCAAACAATTGAAGCTATTCAAAGGACGTTCTGTGTTGGCGATTGTCTTATGTCAGTAGAAACCAGCGAAGAAGCCGCAGATTTGGCCAACGAGCTGCGAAATGCCTTGTCCAGCTATGGCTTCAGACTTAGAAAATGGCTTTCTAATTGTGAAAGAGCTCTTCTTAAGGTGGATCGTTGCGAGAAATACAAGGAATTATTGCTGGAACGCACAACAAGTCAGCGAGTGCTAGGAGTGCATTGGGACATAGTGGTAAATGAGTTTAGAATTAAAGTTGATATGCCAAGAAAGCCCTGTACGAGACAAGGAATCTTGTCAGCTAGTCATTCCTTGTTTGATCCACTAAGATTTGTTGCTCCAATGCTAGTAGAAATAAAGTTACTGCTGCGAGAAATGAAAGGTGATGATTGGGATGCCGCTATGTCTGAGAAGAAAGAGGAACAATGGAGAGCTTGGATTTCAGCGCTGTATTGTTTGGAGGAGTTGAAAACACCACGCTGCCTTAAGCCCTTTAATATGAACGGAGAGTTGACCTATGAATAGCACCATTTCTCTGACGCCTTTGAAGAAGCTTATGGTGCCGTATCCTATATCCGCATTGCCGATAAGAGTGGCAAGATGCATTGTTCGTTCCTGATGGGGAAGTCGCATCTCGCGCCTCCTCCCATGACTACAATACCTCGATTAGAGTTGCTGGCGGCTATCATCTCTCTGCGTCTTGACCAAATGTTAAAAAAGGAACTGCCGTTGGTTATAGCAAAAACTTATTTTTGGTCGGATTCAACCTCCGTGTTGCTTAGCATCTATAACAAACGGCAATAAAAGATTTCCTGTCTTCGTTGCCAACAGATTATCAGATATCGAAAGGAACAGCGACATACAGAGTTGGAGGTACGTCCCGTCGAAGTTGAACCCCGCAGATGAGGCGACAAGATGCAAGCAGGCACAAGCGTTCGCTGTGTCTTCCATGTGGTTGTCGGGACCAGAGTTTCAACAACAGGCTGAAGAGGAGTGGCCAGAGCAATTGGAAAATTTGGATTAACTTCCTGAAAAATTTCCTCTGTTCGAAAAAGGGATGCAGATTGTTAGCAATTTGTTCGTTCAGTCTGCAATAGAAAAGCCTACAGACCGTCTCATCGAGCACTTTTCATCTCTTCATAAATAGAAAAAATTGGTGGCTTGGTACTTAAGACTGTTCGAGTTTTTGAAAAGAAAGCGAGCAGGATTGCATGGAAAAGACTTGGTTAAGAGTGCTACTTCCCATATTACTGTGGAGGAATTAAAATCAGCAGAATTAAAGGTAGCTATTTATCAACAACGCCGTTATCTTTCAAATTTAATTTTGGCCCTGAAAAACGGCAACCGTTTAAGTTCTAAAGTGTGCTCACGGTCCATTAGAAAATTAAATCCGTTTATCTCTCACAATGTCATGCGAGTAGGAGGAAGACTGGGAAAGGCTTCGATCAGCGCAGACGCTCCACACCCGATAATTCTGCCCTCGAATTCTCATTTTACAAAACTGGTGATTAGATGGTATCATCTTTTGGAGGGACACTCTGGATTCAATCATACTTTCTCTGAACTGAGTCAACGATTTTGGATTGAAAAGGGAGGTTACGTCATTCGAAATGTGCTCAAGGAATGTGCAACTTGTCAACGCCAAAACGCTCAAGTCTCGACTCAATTAATGGCGGGTCTGCCAGAATGTCGCTTAGATATGAATCACGCACCTTTCTTTCATACCGGAGTCGATTGTTTTGGAGTGTTCTCAGTGAAACAAGGAAGAAGCCTAGTCAAGCGATACGGCTGTATTTTTACACGTATGACAGTGCGAACTGTACCTCTTGAGGTTTAGCGTACTCTGTCAACCGATTCGTTTATTTCCGCGCTCCAAAGATTCATTGCCTGAAGAGGAAACGTTGGACATATATACTCTGACAATGGAACTAACTTCGTTGGAGCAGAGAAGGTTTTAAAGGAGTCAATTCGGAAATGGAATCAAAGGCAGATTACTGAGTTTCTGGTGTAGAAAGAAGTAGACTGGCACTTTTTCACCCATTTGGCAAGCTATTTTGGCGGGTCCTGGGAAAGACTGATCAGATCAGTGTGTAAGATATTAACATAAATTACTTCACAAACCACTTTCACTGAAGAAGGTCTAACCACGTTGTTTGTTGAGGTAGATAGCATTCTCAACTCCAGACCTTTAACTCTAGTTTCCGTCATAGAAGAGATTAAGAGACCTCTTACACCAAACGATGTGCTACAGCTCCGTCCGGCGTCGGGTATACTTCCCATTGATACCGCGAGTAGCAATTCTTTAATTGTCCGTAAGTGGCGCCATGCCCAGCATTTTGCCAACCCTTTTGGAGGCGATGGGCCCAAGAGTATTTACCTACCATAAAGTATCGTCAAAAATGATATGAAGCAAAACGTAATGTGATGGTGAACGACATTGTGATTCTTGTCGATAAAAATACGCCTAGAAGTAGATGGCCTTTGGGGCGTATTTTGAAAACGTTTCCGAATCCCAAAGATTTTGTGCGCTCGGCAATCGCAAAATGCACCGTAGTGAAGTGAAACGTCCCGTTTCGAAAATGTGTGTTGTTGTCCCAGCCACAAGTAGAAATGACATCCCATCTTGGATATCAACCGTTTGAAAGTCTCATTGCTGTGTTATGATTGTAAAATATGTATATAGTGTAAATACGTTTATATGTGTTTGATGTATTTTGTTTCAACGTTATTAATAATTTAAAGCCTTATGTATAGCTACTGTTTTGTGGGAAACAACTTCCTTTGGACGTATATTTGGGGGAAGTGTAAATATTGTCGCAATATCTGGCAACATCTAATGCTTTAAATCCATAGTTTTGCGTAGTCAATCTGTGATTTGAACCCGCGTTGTGTCGTTGTTATGTGTGTTTCACTTGAGGTATCGTTTTGATTGATTAGCAGTTGATTTTGGCAAAGTTGACCCTAAAGCGACGCTGTGAAAACTGCCTTCTAATCACATCTTACATCATTCTCAAGTAGACACGTAGCTGGGAGGATTACGTTGTTTTGTAAACCTGCACGTTTGAGCAAAAGACGAAACTGTCAAAAAAAGCTTGTAAGAAACCCAAGCAGATAAATTGAATAAGTTGTTCTTTTGTTGATCGTGTTTGTGGAGCTGTAGGAAAGAAGGTCCTTGGGGGTCAAACTAGCTTGAAACCGCTACACCGCCAACACCGGAAAACTGCAAATAAGATTGATGGGCAAAAGCAAAAAGGTTGTGCACCCCAGTTAAGCCATAGTTTTTGATAGCACTTCTTACACTTTGTCCATCAACCGGACTACACTGCGAACAAAAATAAAGTTTGCCTGAATTTTTACAGTAAATGGGACTATAGGTTAGGTTATACCTGTCTTTCTTTTCTTTTACAACATTTTAGAAATTGCCTTTAAAATCAGCCATAGGACAAATTATACATTTAAAAAAGTAAACTTTTGATTCAATTCGAAGCATCATATCACGACAAGCAACAAAACATGAAATATAGTCTGCCGTTAGGCTTAATTGAAACAAAACTTTAATAAAAATACCTACAAACACTATTTTAATTCTAAGTAGTTAATCCTACCAAAAATTAACTTCACGTTTCAGATATTTTTTGAAATTCTGTTTGAGTATAATTATTTGTCTTAAAAAATGAAATTGTTTTTCCCCAAAGCTATGGTGTTCTTTTGTCTCAATAACGTCTAATTATGTTTCAAGTTTTGTTTTTAGCCATTATTTGTTGTTTTAAGGTATAATACATAACTTTCGACTGCCAACATTATTAGCACATAAAATTCCTGTCAAATAGTGACCAAGCACAGAAAGTTGTGAACACAAACACTTAAGTGGCAACTTTGAACAATTACTGCTGACAAACTTTAGACAAGTAAACTATTACTAATGCTAATTTTGATATATCAGATTTGGTGCCTTTGTCCAACCTAGTACTTACTGAGCCGGATTAAGCAATGGGCAAACTGTGCCATTGCCCGGTGCCCCGCGCATTTTAGCGCTATTAACCATTGGATTTAATTGAATTAAAATAAATTTATAGCCTTTTAACCTACATTACCAGCAAACTTGAACTGAAGAATCTAAATATTTACATACCTGTACAGTTATTATCATTTGTACAAAAAAAAATTAAAAGCAGACTTTCAATGACAAAGTAACTGTGACGTCACAGTAGACTGGTAAAATCAGTGGTGTATGGCTAAATAATAAAGTAGGTGCAAGGTTGGAACTGATTTCAAACCTTATGGTTTGAAAGATATGCGCAACGGCACACTTCGCTACAGCGCAAGGCGGGAAGCATAGACAACATAAAATTGAACTGTTCTCAACAAAGAGTATACTCATTAAAACAAATTTATTGAAAAAAGGTATATTTGAAAACATTTTTTAGAAACAATAAAGTAAAAAAAATATTTGAATATTAATAAAATGTGCCTTCTGTCAAGCATTTTTCAAAAAAAGGAAGTGGACGGCGATCCCCCTTCATTACACTCCTGGGTATAATAGCATTTAAATTAATGGCTGCGAAAGCTGTCAAATGTTAAAGCAGTTATAAGAAATCTTAGACGCCAATACAGCCCTCAAGGAAAATTCTGTTGAGTCGGGACAACTGTTACAAGATTTTACGTTGAACGACAATGAAACAAATGAAACCAAATCAGATTCATCGTATTTGAAAAAGGGTATAGATGCCGTAGAAACAGCCATATTATGTGTTTTATGGCACAAAATCCTTCAGAGGTGTCACAGTACAAGCAAAAGTCTACAGCGTGCTGACATGTCTTTAGGAAGTTGCGCAGCACTTTACAATGGAATCGAGAGTTTTTGCCAGCATTTATGGGATGAATTTGATACAATTGAAAAGAATGTTTTGAAACTCACGACCGGTATACAGAAAATCTATGTGTCTCAAAACAAACGAAACACAAAAATGAAGAAGACTTTTGATTATGAAGGAGAGGACACTGGATGTACTACAACTTTGGAAGATGCTCGTGCATCCTTTTGTATTGGAACTTACCTTCCAATCCTTGATATGTTAATTGCAGAAGTAAGAAAACGAAAATCTGTGTACTGCACATTTCAACAGAATTTTAATTTTTTGCTGAATCTGAACACTTGAGCTATCTGTGATATAGACCCAAATCTAAGTTAGTTGTTTTCGCGTTCCATAATTTAGGGCCCCCGCACTCTTATCTGCCCCGGGCCCCGCGATCTCTTAATCGCCCCTGAGTACTTATAGTTCATTGTATAACGAACTAGCTGCGGGTGAAGCCAAGGGTTTCACAGTACCTTTGTTTTTAAGATTGTCCTTATTGTGAAGAAATACATTTAAAAAGTCACGTTGAACATTGTTTTCGAGAAACGCTGTTTTTATGACTCGGATTATTTTGTCTTATTTTTAGCAATACGCAACAAATTTTAACCTAAACTTTTCGTGTCATTATAAATAAGATTTAAGATTGAGATATTGCCAGCCAAACTGGCTCGTTGTCTTGAGATTTTAGGCAAACTATTGTTATTGCTAATGGAAAGCCTTTGACTAATACGCTCTCATAGTGCACACATTTGGTCAAACTTTGCATAAACTTCACAAAAAAATTAAGGTGTTTTTATTAGTTGTTCTTAGTTTTGGCTACAAGTCAATGATAGGTCTAGGATTACAGCAAACACCAACAAGCTTTCAAAGAAAGAAACATTTAAGTTTAAAACAGACTCAGCATATATCATTCACGGTAAACGGCCCTTGCAATTAATATCTTGTGTCAAACAGAAGTACCTATATGTTCTAACTAGTTAAACTGTGCCGTTTTCATTTCTCACAGCTGATCTACTCCGCAAAACAACTGTTTGTGAAATATTCTTGCAACAATTTTTTTAAACTTGATGTGGCCTATCTGTGAAAGTACGAAATGCTGTAACTATATAAAGATACGAGCTACACTAAATAAGTACCAAAATTTTGGAATTCGGTTTGGACTATTTATCAATTTGGATTACTACATAAAGTTTGCTCGCGCATGGCTTTTTTGAACTTACTTTGATCCTAAATTTTGGATTGCTTTCAGAAAACTGATCTGTCGTCTGTACAAAGCTGAAGATTTTTCTTTTTTCGCTCTTCCATAATTTTTTTGTTTGGCCTTCACTTGTGGTAACAGTCACATGACTACAAAAATACTCTTTCGTAAACAGTAAACTAGAAAGTAGTTTTACCGGAGTAAAATTTTACTGTAAAATAACTAGTAAAATTACAACGGCAAGGAATTACAGAGTTTGTAAAAAAGCACATTTGGCATACTTCGGAGTTAAATCAGGAGATCAAGGCAAGAACTGAGCTTCTCACCAGGCTTTCAGGACGTGTGTTAGAAATTAAAGACAGTGGACAAAACCAAAAAGACAAAGTATAGGGTTTGCAGTTCGTGTGGTTTGGAGGGAACAAGCCAATTACGTTAATAATTGTTATTTCTGTATGACCAATGTCACCGATTTCAATTCTAAAATCGAAGGTAACACCAAGTACCTAGACCTTTCATCAGTAATCCGGCCTATACCTCACACTGCTGATCTTTTACACCTTTGCTTATTTCCTTGCCTGAACTAGCCGATGAAACAGTAAGTAGTAGACTAGAGGAAAATTCTTTGGAAGACGATTGTTATAAACCGTTGGCTGACAACAAATCCCAAATATTGATTACTTAACCCTATTTGGCCTGGGGGGGGGGTCGATTCGACCCACAGCAAATTAAAACTGTTGTAACTTAGCGACCGCTTGAGATAAATGTTTGAAATTTTTTGACTTTTCCTAAAATTTATCTGGCTTTTGGTTGGTCATAAACTGACAAACATATTCTTTGTAGTTTTGACTTAAACATAGCAATTTCAAAACCCACTCGGGCAAATTTCTTCATCGATTGCTTTTGTATAATAAAGAAAAAAAGGAGAAAGAGCGCACGCGCAAAACCGTGACGAGCTACGTAAACCGCAGAACTTGTTTGAAGTGAAGCACTGACTGTAAAGCTGTACAGTTTCTCAGAAATCTTTCTTCTCAAAACCTTTTCGCTGTGAATAGCAACTCTTAATTTGACAAGCCAAAAACATCAAAGTGCTTTCAGATATACGGCTATTTTGTAACTTTTAGTTAAATAAATAATACCTTCTTGACCCTAGGCCTTAACCTATCGATAAAGTAATGCTAGAAAATATTTCGTAATTTTGATACTTGACAAATGCAACAAAGCAAAAAGAATTGTTTTCAAGCGTAAAAGCCAGAAAATAAATTTGGCGGCGTGATAATATTGTTTACGCTTTTCATAATAATTTGTAATGTTATTACCAATTAAAATTAAGGATTGGTTGGTGGGAGAGCAACGAGCGCACTTGCAATTTTTATTAGATGGAAAATATGCAGTGGTAGACTAAGGACGCAGGGGCGACAGACAGCAAAATTTAATTTAGGAGTTTTATAAAACTTGATTTCCATTGCTTTACGAGTAAGCTGTTTGTACTTAATGAAATACCGAATTGTTATCAGCAAATACAAATCCAAAACGCAAGAAGCCAATCGTGAATCACAAAATTAAATTTTTTTTAAGGGGAGAAGGAGCTGTGGAACATCTCCTGAGTTTGTGATCAACACCAAAATTTTTTTCTGTTGACCGCGTAACAAAAGCAATGTGTTTGTATTCTACATCTCTACACACTTTCGAAAGCAAAAGAAGATTTTTTTCCGTGTTCTTTTGTCCACTTTTATAAAGACGCCTCTGGTAAAAGCATTACCGGTACGTTTCCTGCTGCATGGCCGAGCAGAAAGGCATTTGCATTGAAGTTGACATTTCAAGTTCAAACTACAGCTTGCGTCAACTATCACAACATTATAAGATTGAATGCTGACTCAAATATCGTCTTGTCATTTCCATTCTTCTAAACCAGAGATTGGCAAAGTTTTTAGTCGGAGGGTAGCATTGACCATTCAAGAGTTAGCCGAGGGCCAATGCGTAAAATCTTGTAATAGCTGTATGCAATGCAAGAGCTTGCAATAGCTTAAAATCTTGCAATAACTTCTTGTAAAGACGTATCACAGGGCTTTGATAATGATGGCTTCAAAAACAAAGATCATCACTCTTTATTTGGACGGAAAATGCGTCAGTTCAAACCAAGAATTGCGTAGCGGCTCTTTCAATGATGGCTTCTATCGTTTTTGGCTCTTCAGTACGGCAAGTGCGGCCAACCCTTTCTTATTGAATTAAATTCATGGAAGTTTGTATAAGTTTCGAGGACCGCACAAAATGCTCTCGCGGGCCGCATGCGGCCCGCGGTTCGTAGTTTGTCCACCCCTACTCCAAACTACGTTATGCTGCGTTCGATAAGTCAAATTTCCAATTGTTTTACTTCAATACAGGAATAGTTAAGAAATCAAAAGTTTCTTATGACATTGGGAATGCAGCCATTACATTTTAGTTCTATGTTTGAAATGTTCAAATTGTTCGTTTCCACTAAAATTTAAATATGCTGCCGGTGTATAAGATAGTGATGATTATATGATATTCAACGAATAATTTTCTTCTTTCAGGCATATAAATTTCGCAAACAAAAGTAATAAAAAATAGCCCATGTCAATGAATGACCTGAAGAAGTGTTAAGTAAAATTTTGAATGAAGTATCTGACGAAGAAAACGACGACATTGAAAACAGCCTCTTTAGCTTCCGGTGACTATAAAATTGTAAGAACACTATAAATATCACATGACGCCTCCAGAGGGAAACAAAACTGCCGCATTGGTGTTATTATGGGGGAGAGGATAAAAAATAGGCTACGTAGGCGTATTGTTGTAGCACAAACTTGATAATAAAACAAATTAAAGTTTACAATCGTTTGATATAACAGGCTTTTTGTAGCAAATGCAAAACTTAAGTTTGCTTGAGGACTTTTTTCATATGACTCGTCATATACACACACAGACTTGGACAACAAAAGATGCGTAATTCTAGTTGGCTAATTCAGTGAATTGCAGCCAAAAGTCGCTAATTCTAATCTAATTTGAAAAACTAAGTCTCTAATTCTAATCTAATTTGAAAAATTCTTAATTCCAATTCTAATCTCATTTCGAAAAAGTTCCTGACCGAAGAGTCGGGTGTGAAAAATAAAAAGATCTTTTATGTTAGGGATCAGAACCACCTTCGGAAGTATTGGCACTGATTGGAATGATTTACATGCGAGGCTTACTAGGACAAGCACATCAAAGCACTAATGCGATGTTCCATAAAATATTTGGCAATCCAGCTTTTAGTGCAGCTAAGTCAAGGAATAGATTTAAATTTTTCGATTGCTCACATATCACTTGATGATCATACAACGCGTCCTACCCCTTAGCAATACGATAGATTTGCAGCTTTTCTTAAAATTTTTGAAGAATTTAACAAAAACTGTGGGAAATTTCTAGTTCCTAATGATTATTTGTCGCTGGATGATACTCTTTATCCTACGAAAACGCAAATCAGTTTCAAACAATTTAATCCGAGCAAACCAGCCAAGTATGGAATGCTGTATAAATCAATCAATTGTAAACCTTGCACCTAATTGGCAAAGCAGCCTACTAGATGCAGCATTAGGTGCAAGGTTTACAATTTTCATATCTTCGCCTACAAAAATCAGTCAATGCTTTTCGCTATCCATTTACCTTTTCAACTGCTGTGTATTCTGCTAAGCCAAAAGCAGAGTCGACATCTTACTACAGTCCTGGGACGTCACAAACAGTAAAATACCTGATTCAAAATTTGGAATGCCACACAAATTTAGTGGCAAGTAACATATTATATGACAGATTGTATACTTCAATACCAATGGCGCAGTGGCTGCTTGACCGCGAAAAAACTTCTGTAGGAACTTTACAATCAAATAGAAAAGCAATTTCAGTCGAAATTAGAGAAATCAAAGACCGAGATTTATTGGGAAAAGAATAACGGCATATTAAATCTGCACTCGTATGTAGTAAAAACAAAAAGTTTAGGAAAGCGAAATGCTTTATTATTGTGAACAGTACCACCGCTTCTTGCAACTACAAAAGATGACAACAAAAGTAAGCTCGCTATTTACAAACTATACGACTTTTCAAAAGGCGAAACAGACATCATTGGCCAAAAAATGGGGTCTCCAGCTGTACATCAAAATCAAAGCGCTGGACTATGAATGCATTTTAATACGTTTTGAACACATGTCTAGTGAACGCTAGCACGACATATGCAATGAACAATGATCTGCAGCCTCAAAACATAAAATCCGTAGATTTCGGATTTAATCTAGCTATGTCTTTGATTCGCCCACCTGTAGCACGACCAAGTTTAATTGGCATAAATTCTTCTGTAGTTCGCAAAATTGAGATAGTACTGGGGAAAAAAATATCCTCCAAACATGTAAAAACATCAAGTGGCTTTTTTCCTCATCAAAGTGAAAAACGAAGGCGATGCGATGCATGTATCAGTAAGATTAAAGGAGAAGGAGCAAAAGAAAAAAAAAAGCAAAATTTCTAAGCAATTGAGCCAGTGCCAAAAATGCGCAAAGCCTTTGTGCAATAAGCATCTTATTCGCATTTGTGGTTCTTGCTTGCAAGACTAAACTGTTGTTAGACTTACACTTAAGGATAAAATTGCATTGCCTTAGTTGTTTTTAAAACATACGAGCGTATTGCTGCTTTGTCGATGATATATGTATTGTTGATATTACCCGTAAATTTAATGTAGCGTTCCCGTATTTTCATATTAGACGATAAATTATAAGCAGAAATAGCATAGCGTATGACTGCAATACAACAGCTAGTCCAGAAATAGCCCATTTTGTTTCACATTTGTAATGTATTCTGTTAATTGCAAGTGATTTTTTAAATAATAGCTCTAAATTCACTAACGCCTCAAAGCACTAGTAACGAAGATAAAGCTCAAATTGATGACATCATAACTAATCCTGATTGAATATAAAAACGGTAAGGACCGTTTAAATATCATATGAAACCTCCAGAAGGAAACAAAACTGCCGTATTGGTGTTATTATGGTGGGAGGGATAAAAGATAGGCTACATAGACCTATCGTAGTAGGACAAACTTGCTATTAAAAAGAATCAAAGTTTACAATCGTTTGACACAGGTTTTTGTAGCAAATTCAAAACTTTGAACTCAAGCTTGTTTGAGTACTTTTTTCATTCAACTCGTCACATACGCAGACTTGGACAACTGATTAATTCTAGCTGGCTAATTCGGTGAATTACAGCAAAAAGACGCTAATTGTAATCTAATTTGAAAAAACTAAAAGTCTCTTATTCTAGTGTAATTTGAAAAATCCCTAATTCCAATTATAATCTAATTTCGGAAAAGTTCCTGACCGAAGAGTCGAATCTGAAAAATGACCAAGACCTTTTTTTATTAGGGATCACCTGGATTTTCGAAAAGTTAGGCCAAAAATCAAGACGGAAATTAGGTGATCTCTAAAAAGAAAAAAGGCCTTCACAATAATTTGGTGGCAAAAATGAAAGAGTCTTAGAATTGTTGCAAATACAAAGTGGTTTTGCGAAGATGTTCAAATGGCATCAAAATTTGCTGGGTAGTGAAAATTTCAAACTAATTTTAGAAAAACTGGAAAGCTCTAATTCCAATTCTACTTTAATTTGTGGTAATCAGAAATGCTTTAATTTTATTTTATTTTAATTTAAGAAAAGCATTAATGCTCTAATTCTAAGTGTTATCTAATTTGAAAATGCTAAAAAAATTCTAATCGTCCAAGTGTGCACACAAGGATGAAGAGGCTTACAAAAACGTCGTATTGCGTCGCATAAGGTAGAAAAAAGAATAAACGAGTCATATAATTCGTGAGCATTCCTTAATTTGAATGAGATTTATGTTTTGATCAATAAAAATATTTATTCGTGATGAACAAGCATAGCTTGCATAATGAAAAGAGTAATAATTTCATAAAGTTAAGAAATTTTTGTCGTTGAAATGCAATTTTACAGCCTGTTTCACATTTACTAACAATCAATTCAAATTACAAAAATCTATCTAGAGAGTAGACACTTGGTCTAGTCCAGGGGTTCCCACACTTTTCCAGCCTGAGAGCTACTTATGACATGACCAAGTTAAAGAGATCTACCACCTGCTAAAAATGCAAAACATGTTATTAATAAATAGTAATTGTTCAGTACGTGATGACCTTTTTTTTTTTTGGAGAACGCCACCAATTTGATTGGTATTTGCCAAGTGAAGCCGGGTTGTGATGTCTAACAGTTGTGACGAAATTTTGTAATGTGCATCATTTCAGAGGCGCTGGGCTATATGGTGAGCCTGCTATTATTTGTAGTATTGAAAGTGCGCCCAGACTGTATAAAGTTTGAGAACTGCTGCCTTACTCTCATGCCTTGCACTTTATGGAATCAGCCAGTGATGCATAGTCCGGATACTTTTTTAAATATTCTTTCAAATTTAATTTTTTTAAATGCCTTGCGATCTACCCACAATGCCTTCGCGATCGACGCAATGAACACCTCTGGTCTAGTCCAACACAAGAAATGTTATACAAACATCACGGCTGGTAAATTTCTCATAAAAGGCAAAATGGCAAATTGATGATGAAGTGTTGAACTTTTTACCTGGTAGCTGACAATGATAAACTGCGCTTAGCCGATCGCAAAACCACAACGTCGAAGAGTAAACACGACGAAAAAAGAAAATTTGCCGGCCGTTTCTTTATTTTAAATTATAGTCAAAAATCTAAAATCTAATGCTGTGTATTTAATTTGCAATAACTTGAACGCTATTAATCTGATCATAATCAAAAGTATATAATTAAATTGAAAAATAAATTCTTCATCTATCTGAGCAAACACGGAATCTCTAGTGTGAGCAGTTTAAAAGTTATTAGCTGCCAAAGTGCTCGGGTCGAATCGACCCCCCCCCCGGACTTAGAAAGCAAAAAAAAGCCCGGCCGTAATAGAGTTAAACCTTTTTGAGTGACTTAGTTTGGACCTGAACCTGCCAAAAGAATCTGCAAAACTTATTGGGTCTAGATTACATCACAACGACCTTCTTGCTGCAAACATAACATATTCCTGGAACAGGCAAAGAGAAAAGGATTTCGTACAATATTTTTTTCTGAAGAAAACATTTGCGTAATGTCACTATGTTGCCGGCTTTCTTCAAGCAATGGGCTGTATATAATACAACAGAACATGGACTATTTATTGACAGTTTAAAAGCCGGCTTAAAGTGTGTATTGTTGCGCAATGGCAATATATATGCTTCAATACCAATTAGCCATTTCGTTCATCTTAAGGAAACTTACGAAAATATGTTTACGTTACTAATGAAAATATGATCTAATGAATATAGATGGATGATATGTGGAGACTTGAAAGTTTTAAGCATACTTCGGATCAACAAGAGGGTATACCAAATACCTCTGCTTTTTGTGCTGATGGGACAGCAGAGCTGAAAATAAACATTGGGTTCATGAGCAATGGCCCAAAAGAAATGAGTTTACAGTTGGAGAAAAAAATATTCTTAATGAAAGTCTGTTGTCTCCTGACAAAGTATATTATAAACACTAGAATTACCGTCTTTTAAACCTACCTACAATTACCGCGAGCGGTCAAAATAACCCTTTGCTCATTTACTGATAAATGCTTAACAACTTGGCATTATTTTGTGTCATAAGTTTCCTTTAATTGTTGTGTTATATTTAGTAATATCTTGAATTATTGTAAGTGGGGTTTTAACAAATCGTAAGCTCCATTATGTATTGGAATAAACTGCATAGGTCATAATCTAGGAAATAAATTGTAGGCCTTCAACCCATTTTAGCTGCGTTTTTGTTAGTACGTTTGAAGCTTGTAATCTGCCTCTCGATTTTGAAGAAAATTTGATGCATTTCAATTTTTGCTTCGTCCTTAGCAACCAATCCCAAATCAAATTCCGCTGTGTTTGATGTAACATGCCTAATAACTATCATCTAGCACTTGCCTTGCAGTAGCCTACTTGCATCATTACTATCACTGTCTCACAGCCAAAGTCCGACAAATTTACATGATGTTGGAATCAAGTTTTCTGCACATTATTAATTGCAGTCTCTAAATTCGATTCATTTAAAAAAATCTTTACTATGTAAGTCTAACTGAGTGGGATTATGCCATTTCCTGATCAAAGCGTAAGATAAAAACGTAAGCGCAACACTTACTTTTGCATGAATAGAGGAGTGACAGCATTTCTGTCTCAAAGAAAGGTTGAAGACCTGTGTTTCTTTTGGAGATCAATATTTTTAGAGTGGCGTTTTTCTATCTGTTCCAAATAAAGATGACGACTTTTTTTCGGAAATTGATTTTTCAAAAGTGAGTATTTTGCCCAGTTTTGAAATTTCTATAATGGGGCTGAAAACAGTGCGGCTAAATCGTTTAGCCATCAGTCCCCACACTTTTACCCTTATGTCGATAAACATATCTATCTTACGCTCTGGCACGTAACTTTACCTTTTAGTGCTGTTGCTGTTGCATGATTGTTTCGATACAATAGCACAACAAAAGACTTTTAATTGCAAAGATGATTTAAATGATGAAAAAATTAGTGGTTTCTGGACTTTCAAAATGACCGCTGGTGGTAATTTAAGGTAAATCTATTTCCATCCCACCCTGTGTTCATTGCGATGCAATAAAAATTAACATGCTAAAAGTTATCAAAGATTAAGGAAAAGTCAGGAAGTTTCAGTGTTATTGCACGCACCTAATCAGAAATATAAATGATTAAAAATCAAAAATGGTCAAAATGACCGCTCCGGTAATTCTAATATTAACACAGGTTCACATTAAGCTAGGCATATTGAAACAATATGTAAAAATCTCAAACAAAGGTTGGGAATGCTTCAAATACATTTGCCAGAAGTTTTCGTTTTTAAGAAAAATACAAGCCGGTGTGTTTGATGGACCAATAATGCGACAGATGTTGAAGGACAAAGAGCTCATTGAAACAGTAAGTTCAGTGGAGAAAAATAGTTGGATCGCTTTCAGCTAGGTTGTAAATCATTTTCTGGGCAATACCAAATCTCCAGAATGCAAAAAAATTGTTAATACTTTGCTTGATATCGTTCACACACTTGGTTGTAACATGAGGGTCAAAGTACTTTTTTGCACAGCCATGTAGAGTATTTTCTTGAAAATTAAAGAACTCTGAGTGAGGAGCAAGGTGAAAGATTTTACCGAGAAATTAATCATGGAGAAGAGATACCAAGGTAGATGAAACGTTAACATGATAGCAAATTATTGTTGGTGTCTCATCAGGAATAGGGATAATTTTGAACCCTCTCGAAAATCCAACACACGAAAGCTTGCTTCTAATCAGTGAAACTAACTTTGCTTGCTCTGTTAAAAGTCTTGATACATTAACGATGTGTAACTAACATTATGTATGTACCGTATATAATGAGAAATCAACTTAAAACATATTGAAAGTACTTTTCAGGTATATATCTAATTACTTAAAATAGAATGTACAGCATTGTGTAATTTTTACTTTCTTTCAAATATTTTACTGTAACTTCTTTTATGCAAACCTACAGCAAAAATATGATTTTACTCTAAATCTACAGAAAATTGAAATGCTTTTTTTTGCAAAAAAATTTGACGTGATGGATAAAAACAAAAGTTATTTTTGTACTTAGCTCCCCAAAATTAGGCGGAATACATGCTATTTGTTTAATCAGCAGAAACTTTTTTTTAAATACGGACCAGTGATTGGATATTTCTATGTACGGTATGGCACAGATTTAAATAGAGACACACCGGGTTTTCGCCAGCAATCGAATACTTTACGAGCCTCGACAGATTTTCGCTCTTAAGAGTGGATTCGGTTCCAGCTAATGCTCCTTAATGATTACAAGTAACGAATAAAAAGTAACGAATACTTTTGCAAAAGTAATCACTTGGAACCGTTACTTCAAAGTAACAATTCTGCACATCTCTACTAATCATTACATTAGCGTACGTTTTGTCAGTCATGATGACGTCATCATACCAAGCATTCTGGCTTATTTAACTCCCGGCTACGTTCCTCTTGCTGGTCTAATATACAGATGTAAATTATTTTTACAGAAAACCTGGAATTAAAAACAAAAGCCAATCAGCAATCAATTCAATTGAGCAACATTGCAGCAGGTTTTTTTGTTTTATTTAATAGCGAATTTGATAAGAAATTAAAGCGACCAGTTGCTGGAAAGTTGTTAAATGTCCCCTTTTCTCTTGAATCATCTGTTTGGTTGCAATCCTTGTGGTGAAGATCCTCTGTACCAGCGGTACCACCAAATTCTAAGCGGACCTGAAAGCAAGTAATTCGATCTAGGCTATAATTGTAAAGATTTTTTCCTGCTACTGGAAGTTGAAAACAGAATCGCAATCTCTATAGACTACTATGCACGGCTTCATGATTTTATGTTTTAAATTTAAGCTTGCTGCAAAACATACTCAAGCTTGAAATTAAATTTGGGCTAAAGTGAGCTTTAACCCAAAATCCGTCGTGATATTAACCTCATTTTTTCGCCATTTACATTTTTTTAATAAGTTTAGAATAATGTAGTAAAATAGTTACTGTTTAAGCTAAATTTCACACTGAATTTCAACTTTAAAAAAATTATCCAGAAAAAAGGAAATGATTCATTATATAATTATATTCATTGTATAATTTAATTTCGATTTGTATATTTGGCTAACTTTTAATTAAATAAAAATAAAAGTTATTGCAGACGGCACCAGACATATTATTTTCTTACGATTGAACCCAATATTATCTACCTACGTTGTTTGTACATTTACTTAAATTTTTCTGCAAAAACGAAATGAAGTTTTATGAGAAAACCATTTCAATCCATAAATAGCCTGCAAAATTTACCCAACTTAATGCAAAAGGAGAATTGAAATATTATGTCTTAGGTAATATATTTTTTAAACATATCAACGTTAAAGTTAAGATGCAACTTGCTCCACATTATTCTTAGCTGCTAAATCTGTTAATCAAGCAAAAAGCCCCGCTTTCGACCTTGTTTTGCTCAGAATGGCACTTATAAAATCTAAAGCAGCCTTTTTCAACTGAGGTAAATTTCATTTACAACAACGCTTAAACATTTTAGCTCTACCCAAACGATCGTCCAAACTGAAAAACTTTTTCTAATATATCCTTGCAGATCTAAACCTTGGAAAAATTGCACTTTATTTCTGTAGATCACATTTTTGGAGATTGACATTTTCTAATTTTAAATTTTATAAACTTGTTCAGCATCACTTTGCTGCTTGAACTTCTAAATGAAGTTTAAAATGAGATGTCCTTGTGCAATATATTTTGGGGATTGATCCAGTACGTGCAAATCGAATTGGCAAAGGAGCAAACCGTAGAAGAACATTTTCATGACCACTAAGTTTAAAGATCCGATTATTACATCTGTTGATCCCACTACATTATATTAGAATGTAGACTTTAGAAAATGTATAGCCAAATGCAAGTAAAGCAAGTTGTGTAAATAGGTGACGGTTATGACACTTATTGTTAACTCCACTGCTTAATGAATAGTAGAAAACTTTCTTTTGTTACAAAATAAAAATAAATCTTGAAACATACATCGAATCAATTGTATAAATCAGTGACCACACCGAGGCTGGTATAATGTATGTTTACTTGCAAATAAACGATTGTATTTACGTTTCATTAAGACCAGTATTCTGTAGCTCAAAGATGACTAACAGTTTTTAAGATAAAACTTACTGACAGTTGTATGGAAAGATTTATTGATTAGATATCGTATAACAACCTTTATTGTTTTTTACAGTGAACACTGCATTAAATGAAAACGTCACCCAGCAATCAGTTCAATTGAGTAATCTTGAAAAAGGTCTGTTTTTTAAATATCATTTGAAAGCTAATCAAAACGACGGACGACAGTGTAATGGGTAGCATGTTGGTTTTGTAGTTAGTATATCAGGATTTGGTGCTGCTGTCTGAAGTTGATCTTCGCAAATGAAATTTACAGGCCTGTGATTTAATAATCAGTCATAAAAGACAATGTGGGAAATTGCATAAAACTTATTCAGTTACAAATAAAATAGCTGAATGTACAAGCGTTAAACAGATGCTATTCTACTTCATTTTGAATCCAATAGAAATGATTTGACTAGAAAACCTGTAAAACCAAAATATCATTGAATTTTTGAGGAGATTTGAAGATTTTTTTACTGAGTGTTTGTTTTAAGAAGACCTATGGTATTTTCGAGGATCGATTGATAAAAATTATCGTGTGGCTGCTTATATCTAAAACACGTAAATTTTCCAAAACAAATCCATAGATTTCATTCCAATATTAAACAATATTCATTACATCAGAAGCATTGTTGGATAAAAAACATAAATACGTTGTATTAAAGTGATAATTTATGCTCTTTCAAAACTCAAACCGTTGATTTTTTTACAGACGTGTGTAGGACATATATTTTCTTGCTACTAGCAATATACCGTTGAACATAGAGCATCAACGAAAACATATTAAACAAAGTCAAACGTATTCGGCCCTACATATTGCTGTCGTCAGGATCTGTATACAAATATTTTCAGTGATTAAACTTTGTTGAACGAAAACACAAAATAACTTGAAAATAGTCATATTCATATACGGTAAAACTTGATTCTGCAGTCTCAGTAATTGTCCAGTTGCTGCCAACAAAGAATTTGTTAAAAGAAACGATTGCCTGATAGAAGTTAATCGCATTTGAGATTATGTAAATAATCGCATAAAATGAATCCAGGAATCACAGCAAAGTTCAGCGGTAAATTGTTTTGTTTAATGATTTAACAAATATCTATGATTAAAGAACGTTAAGTAAAAATGGCACTCCGTTTGCACACAGTTGTTTGTTGATTCAGTAGAACTGTATGTGTAGTGCTCGTCTGTCGGTCGAACACGCGTAACTCCCCAACAGATTGTATTCGGACACTTTAAATTCATGCAGAGTAAAACGACGGTTTCTGTAATTTAACATCAGCTAAGTTAACATATTCACCCACACCAAACAAATACAAACAAATGCAAGCTAACTTACCAACTATTTATTAACAAACAACGAGACACTCTAAATGCCGAAAATTTTGCACAGATATATAAAAAGATAGCAAATGTGTGGAAAATAGAGAAAGGTTCTAAAAAATGGAAACATAAAGCTGAGATAGCAACTAAGGTCTGTGTCGCAGAATACGATTAAGTCACCCGCCCTGTACCCTAGTGACCGGCAGATGACGATTCGACGACTAGAAGATTAGCTTGGTAGAGTGCAACGACTACCTTTTATGCCCTATCCTTCGGCCTAAAGACTTGCGCTTATGAAGCTAAGTTGCAGCCCACTCTTTAACACCACAACTTATATTAATACATAAGCGGTTGCGCTCCGACAATCACGGACACCACGCTGTAGCAGCTGATAGTCCCCCTTCCTTCTAATAGTACTTGGCCCTTGCCTTCTAATTCTTCACCCTTCTTCCTTCTTTTCTTTCTTCTCTGTTCTGTCGTCTGTTTGCTTTTACGTCTTTCTCTTTCTCTGAGTTTTCAAAATGACCCACCCGTATATATACTTCCAATTCGTACGTAACCGAAACAACGTTCCCAAATATTTTAGCCAAGCAAAAAAAATCTAGAAACTAAAAATTAACAAGAAAAGGTTTGAAAACGGGGGAATACCGGAAGCTGCTACCCAAAGAACAACCAATAAAAACGCATATAAAATCAATTAAAAAGGCTTGTCGACGGGGGGAGTACAGGAAATAATTACCAATGAAATTACTTTGAGAATAAAATACACAAGCGAAGGTTTGTATACGTGAAAATACCACAAACAATGACCAAAACAGAAAAACTGCGTCGACACGGGATGATAAAATAAACATTCCTGAGATTATTATTGTTACATACGCCCCCCCTTAAGAATATTATCCCCATAATATTCAGCACAATAATAATAATAAACACATAAGAAAACACATCCGCGAAAAACACAGCGATAAATAGTCTCAGCCTCATTGCCTTCTATCCCTTGGATCACTCATCAGTCCGTCACGATACGACTCAGATAGTCCGCCACAACATTGTCCTTTCCCGAAATGTCCTTTACCCGGTAATCATACCCTTGCAGTGCTAATGCCCATTGCATAACCCGATCATTGTGAAATTTAGCTTGGTTTAAGTAGCTTAGGGGTTTATGATCCGTCTGCAGGACAAAGGTTTTCCCCACCAAGTACAAACGGAATTTGGTTATTCCCCATACGATCGCTAAACACTCCTTCTCCAGGGTGGAGTAACTCTGTTCGGCGGAGGTTGGTTTCTTGCTGCTGTATGCCACAGGGTGGTATTTACCCTCGTTCTGTTGCATAAGGGCAGCTCCCAACCAGCGATTTGACGCATCAGTCTTTAGCACAAACGTTTTTGTATAGTCCGGCACACGCAATATCGGTCTTCTCAGCAGGCTCTTCTGCAGATTGACGAACGCCTTCTCCTGTGGATCTCCCCACTGAACGCGAGTCGGCTGTCCCTTCTTCGTCAGGTCACTCAACGGCGCGGAAATTGCCGCGAAAGATGGTATGTGGTCGCGGTAGTAATTAGCTAGGCCTAGAAACGACCTTACTTCCTTCTTCGTGGTTGGTCTTCTAGCGTGACGAATCTTTTCCAAGTTCTCGTCGTTGACAGTGATCCACTCACCCCCGACCAGATGCCCTAAAAAGTCCACCGACTTGGTCCCAAACAGACACTTGGTAGGGCGTGCAGCCAAGTTCGCTCGCTGAAGACGGCCCTACAGCTCCTCCAGTGCCCGTAGATGTGACTCCCAATCTTCGGTGTAAACGATCAGATCATCAACGTAGCTGCTGACGTGATCCATCCCTGATAGAAGTTGTCTCATGCCACGAACAAGCATTGCACCGGAATTCTTCATACCAAATGGCATCCTTAGAAACTCGTAGCATCCGTCCGGTGTGACAAAAGCAGTTTTTGGTACATCCTCTTCAGCCACCGGTATCTGTCAGTACCCCTTGCTCAAGTCGATTTTTGAAAAATACCGCCTTCGTCCCAATTGTTGAAACAGGTCCTCGGCAGTGATCATAGGCTCAGGATCGGCGATAGTGAGTTTGTTCAGCTTACGGTAGTCGACGCAAATGCGATTGGATCCGTCCTTCTTCTTGACGATTACCACCGGCGATGCATAAGGCGAGCTCGATTCTCGAATGATATCTAAACCAATCATTACCCTAATTTCCCCCCTTAGCTCCTCTCGAACAGCGTAAGGTAACGGATATGGCTTGGATCTAATTGGTTCATTTTCAGTGAGCTCAACCCTGTGTTTAATAAGGTCAGTCTTTCCTGGAAGGTCAGTAAAGACATCACTGTACTTCCCCAGAACATTCATGATCTCCCCTTGTTGTGCTTCACCCAAAATTCACCCCCAAACAAACATCTTGAAGGCCCTCTTTCTGTTGAAATGACCCCAGATCCATCAATGCCTCTTCATCGATGCTATAGTCTTCTTGCCCCTGAGTGGTTCCCACACTGACCCCAACCAAATTTATGCCCCGATCAGCCCCTGTGACCCCCTGGGCACAACTTTCCAAGGTCCCCTCAGAGTCATTGTTCTTATTCCTTTGAACATATTGTTTCAACATATTAATGTGATAGTTTCTTGTTTTACGGTTAACTTCAATCTGATAATTATCTCCCCCTTGGCACCCCTTGACGGTATATGGCCCCCTCCATTGCATCAGCAGTTTGTTATAATCGGTAGAAAGCAATATCAGTACCTTGTCTCCAACCCGGAAAACTCGCTTCTTAGCCTTGCGATCGTACAACCTCTTGTTTCTGACCTGGTTTTTCCTCAACTCCTCTTGAGCCATCTTCATCGTCGTATCCAGCCTTTCCCGCAGTTCCAAAACGTACTGGTAACTGGTCGTGGCCTCCCGAATGTCCACCTCCTCCGTCCAAAGCTCCTTCAAAATTTGAATCAGACCCCTCACCGTCCTTCCATACAGCAATTCGAAGGGCGAAAACCCAGTAGACTCCTGGGGCGCTTCTCTGTACGCGAATAAAAGCGAATTAATAAATCGATGCCACTGGCGTGGTTGGTCACTACACAGCCGCCTCAACATCCTTTTTAACGTCCCATTAAATTTCTCCACCAGACCGTTACAAATTGGGTGATATGGAGTGGTAGTTAACCGCTTAATAGATAACAATCTCGTCACCTCTTTCATACACTCGGATACGAACTGCGTGCCGAGGTCACTAAGTACTTCCTCCGGCACACCTACACGACTATACACATCCAGTAAAGCCTCTGCCACACTCTCCGTATCAATATTCTTTAACGGTACTGCTTCCGGATATCGTGTTGCATAGTCAACCAAAGTCAAAATGTACCTGTGCCCTTTGTCACTCGCGGGTGTGATAGGCCCGACTAGATCAATTGCCACCCTCTTAAATGGAAGATCGATCAACGGCATCTCTCCCAACGGAGCACGAGGAACAGTTTCCTTGGCGACTGTTTTATGGCATACGTCACAAGACCTGCAAAAACTGGTAACATCCCTATGCATACCTGGCCAGTAAAAATTAGTCTGAATTCGGTCCTCCGTCTTCTTTACCCCCAGATGTCCTCCAAACACGGAATCGTGAGCCACTTCCATCACTCTAGTTCTAAGTAACTTAGGTACCAAAATTTGCTTACCGGTCTCCCCAGGAATATCCTTCCGCTGGCGTACGCAATACAGAATTCCCTTCAGTTTCTTATAAGCGACCACATACTTTCCCCGTTTTACCTCCTCCTTCATATCCTGGAACTTTTTCAGGCTTGGATCATCTTTCTGCCATCTGATCAGATCCTCCTTCAATATCGCCACCTTGCTTGCTACCTCCTGCACGTTCAGCGGCTTTGAACCTTCGCTCGCCCGTTCTTGCGCCCTGGTAGCCACCGCAGCCGACGTACTCCACTTCGGATTCGGGTCGTCTGGCCTCCTCGCTCCGGGTACATTTCCGATGATGAGATCAAACAACGGATCCAACCAGCACAATGCTTCAACCACTCCAGCGTAATACGGGGTATCTATATTAATTCTAGCAATAAGAGCTCTCTTAAGCGTCCTATCTACCATCATCATGTGCCCCGTTTCCCCTGTCAAATGGGCTTCGTCCACCAAACTCCTTCTAACATTTACACCACTGCAACCGGTATCCCTTAACACCTTCACAGTCCTATCCCCTACCCTTCCAGGTAGCACAAGCAAATTATCCTTTACTTCAGTCTCCGTGCACGCTCCATTCAGTACCTTGATCTTCTCCCCAGTTTTCAGTTCCAGCCATTCTTCTCCGATTGCCGGCTTGTCTTCTTTTATTTTCTTCGGTACTTGCATCAAGCAAACGACTCGGTGAGGCTGGGTCGACGGCCCACCACCACTTCCAGCTCTCAATCGAGGTGTGGGCTGAGGACGCTGAGATGACCGACAATCCCTCGCTTCGTGGCCTATAGCTCCACACCTGAAACAATGAAAATTCCTCCCTCGGCTAGGGGCTTCTCCTCTACGAGCCCTAGCATGCTTAAACGGGCACTCCGCGGCCCGATGACCTCTACCATCGCAATAGTAGCATCGCATCACCTCCTCAAATCTCTCCACGGCCGAATCCCTGCTACCGTGGCCCCCCGCTTCTTGTCTCGCCAAAGCACCTTTGCTCGATAGCTTCTTATTATGAGCCACTAAATATTGCTCGGCTATCCTCGCCAACTTTTCCAAATCTTTCGGACTGCGCTCCATCAGATGTACCGCCACATCTTTTGGGCACGAATTCGTAAACTGCTCGCGCACCATCAATTCCATTACTCTCTCGTACGACTTGTCCACACTAGCCAGCTCCACCCACTTATCAAAATAGTTCGAGATTCTCACTAGAAACTGGCTTGGGGTCTCTTGACCCTCAGGCTTGGCTCCCCTAAATCTCTCTCGATACCGATGCTCTGTGAAGTTGTACAGCTTCAGAAGGGAAAGGTGCAAGCGATCATAGTTTAAGGCGTCTTCAGTTGATAGACCCGAGTAAACCTCAAGTGCTCTCCCGGAAAGCAGTGTACTTAGACGGGTCGCCCAAGTCTCCTTTTCCCACCCTGCAACAGTCGCATACCTCTCAAAACGCAACAAGTAGCTATCCAGGTTATCCTTCCCATCCACAAACGAAGGTAACTCTGGGGCCCTGGCACCTGCCGCCATAGGCCTTCTGTCTTCCCGTCACTCCAAACGTGTCTCCGCCTCAATCCGTTTGGCTTCCAACTCTATTCTTAATTTTTCTAATTCCAACTCTAACCTTCTTTCCTCAGCTTCGGTTCTGCGAACCCTCTCCCTCTCTTCAGACTCGCGAAGTCTCTCCCTCTCTTCAGCCTCGCGAAGTCTCTCCCTCTCTTCAGCCTCGCGAAGTCTCTATCTCACTTATGCTTCGCGAAGTCTCTCTCTTTCTTCGCGCATCTCCTTTTCGGTCTCCTTCAATCGGCGCCACTCATCAATTAAAAACTTGCTCCTCTGCTTCTCATCCAACCCCAATGCTTCTACCTGCTGCCTTAGCTCCTCCAAAGTGATAGACTTGCTCTCAGTAGCCATACTGTTACTCTACCAACCTACAAGATATCCCGGACGAGCCCCCAAGTTGTCGCCGAATACGATTAAGTCACCCGCCCTGTACCCTAGTGACCGGCAGATGACGATTCGACGACTAGAAGATTAGCTTGGTAGAGTGCAACGACTACCTTTTATGCCCTATCCTTCGGCCTAAAGACTTGCGCTTATGAAGCTAAGTTGCAGCCCACTCTTTAACACCACAACTTATATTAATACATAAGCGGTTGCGCTCCGACAATCACGGACACCACGCTGTAGCAGCTGATAGTCCCCCTTCCTTCTAATAGTACTTGGCCCTTGCCTTCTAATTCTTCACCCTTCTTCCTTCTTTTCTTTCTTCTCTGTTCTGTCGTCTGTTTGCTTTTACGTCTTTCTCTTTCTCTGAGTTTTCAAAATGACCCACCCGTATATATACTTCCAATTCGTACGTAACCGAAACAACGTTCCCAAATATTTTAGCCAAGCAAAAAAAATCTAGAAACTAAAAATTAACAAGAAAAGGTTTGAAAACGGGGGAATACCGGAAGCTGCTACCCAAAGAACAACCAATAAAAACGCATATAAAATCAATTAAAAAGGCTTGTCGACGGGGGGAGTACAGGAAATAATTACCAATGAAATTACTTTGAGAATAAAATACACAAGCGAAGGTTTGTATACGTGAAAATACCACAAACAATGACCAAAACAGAAAAACTGCGTCGACACGGGATAATGAAATAAACATTCCTGAGATTATTATTGTTACAATCAGCAAATGATTGGCCGAAACAACGTAAAATCGAAATTACTCCCAAACCACGGCAACTTTTGGTCAGGAAAGAAAAGCAAGCAATGCGTAGTTAAATCCAGCTGCAACAGTCCGCAAACGGAGTGCCATTTTTACTTAACGTTCTTTAATCATAGATATTTGTTAAATCATTTAACGAAACAATTTACCGCTAAACTTTGCTGTGATTCCTGGATTCATTTTATGCGATTATTTACATAATCTCAAATGCGATTAACTTCTATCAGGCAATCGTTTCTTTTAACAAATTCTTTGTTGGCAGTAACTGGACAATTACTGAGACTGCAGAATCAAGTTTTACCGCATATAAGTATGACTATTTTCAAGTTATTTTGTGCTTTCGTTCAGTGAAAGTTTTATCACCTAAATCATTTGTATACAGATCCTGACGACAGCAATATGTAGGGCCGAATACGTTTGACTTTGTTTGATATGTTTTTGTTACTATGTTCAACGGTATATTGCTAGTAGCAATAACAACGACGTAGATTTTAAAAGTCGCCTTTTTAAAGAAATTGTACAATATCTTCTCGTTTCTAATTTTGTAAATTTGTACCTCATTAATAATAAAGTATTATTGTTTGGAAATTAACGTGTGGTGCCGTTGCATAATATGTTTTGGGGATTGATCCAGTACATGCAAATCGAATTGGCAAAAGAGCAAACCGTAGAAGAACATTTTCATGACCACTAAGTTTAAAGATCCGATTATTACATCTGTTGATCCCACTACATTATATTAGAATGTAGACTTTAGAAAATGTATAGCCAAATGCAAGTAAAGCAAGTTGTGTAAATAGGTGACGGTTATGACACTTATTGTTAACTCCACTGCTTAATGAATAGTAGAAAACTTTCTTTTGTTACAAAATAAAAATAAATCTTGAAACATACATCGAATCAATTGTATAAATCAGTGACCACACCGAGGCTGGTATAATGTATGTTTACTTGCAAATAAACGATTGTATTTACGTTTCATTAAGACCAGTATTCTGTAGCTCAAAGATGACTAACAGTTTTTAAGATAAAACTTACTGACAGTTGTATGGAAAGATTTATTGATTAGATATCGTATAACAACCTTTATTGTTTTTTACAGTGAACACTGCATTAAATGAAAACGTCACCCAGCAATCAGTTCAATTGAGTAATCTTGAAAAAGGTCTGTTTTTTAAATATCATTTGAAAGCTAATCAAAACGACGGACGACAGTGTAATGGGTAGCATGTTGGTTTTGTAGTTAGTATATCAGGATTTGGTGCTGCTGTCTGAAGTTGATCTTCGCAAATGAAATTTACAGGCCTGTGATTTAATGATCAGTCATAAAAGACAATGTGGGAAATTGCGTAAAACTTATTCAGTTACAAATAAAATAGCTGAATGTACAAGCGTTAAACAGATGCTATTCTACTTCATTTTGAATCCAATAGAAATGATTTGACTAGAAAACCTGTAAAACCAAAATATCATTGAATTTTTGAGGAGATTTGAAGATTTTTTTACTGAGTGTTTGTTTTAAGAAGACCTATGGTATTTTCGAGGATCGATTGATAAAAATTATCGTGTGGCTGCTTATATCTAAAACACGTAAATTTTCCAAAACAAATCCATAGATTTCATTCCAATATTAAACAATATTCATTACATCAGAAGCATTGCTGGATAAAAAACATAAATACGTTGTATTAAAGTGATAATTTATGCTCTTTCAAAACTCAAACCGTTGATTTTTTTACAGACGTGTGTAGGACATATATTTTCTTGCTACTAGCAATATACCGTTGAACATAGAGCATCAACGAAAACATATTAAACAAAGTCAAACGTATTCGGCCCTACATATTGCTGTCGTCAGGATCTGTATACAAATATTTTCAGTGATTAAACTTTGTTGAACGAAAACACAAAATAACTTGAAAATAGTCATATTCATATACGGTAAAACTTGATTCTGCAGTCTCAGTAATTGTCCAGTTGCTGCCAACAAAGAATTTGTTAAAAGAAACGATTGCCTGATAGAAGTTAATCGCATTTGAGATTATGTAAATAATCGCATAAAATGAATCCAGGAATCACAGCAAAGTTCAGCGGTAAATTGTTTCGTTAAATGATTTAACAAATATCTATGATTAAAGAACGTTAAGTAAAAATGGCACTCCGTTTGCACACAGTTGTTTGTTGATTCAGTAGAACTGTATGTGTAGTGCTCGTCTGTCGGTCGAACACGCGTAACTCCCCAACAGATTGTATTCGGACACTTTAAATTCATGCAGAGTAAAACGACGGTTTCTGTAATTTAACATCAGCTAAGTTAACATATTCACCCACACCAAACAAATACAAACAAATGCAAGCTAACTTACCAACTATTTATTAACAAACAACGAGACACTCTAAATGCCAAAAATTTTGCACAGATATATAAAAAGATAGCAAATGTGTGGAAAATAGAGAAAGGTTCTAAAAAATGGAAACATAAAGCTGAGATAGCAACTAAGGTCAGCAAATGATTGGCCGAAACAACGTAAAATCGAAATTACTCCCAAACCACGGCAACTTTTGGTCAGGAAAGAAAAGCAAGCAATGCGTAGTTAAATCCAGCTGCAACAGTCCGCAAACGGAGTGCCATTTTTACTTAACGTTCTTTAATCATAGATATTTGTTAAATCATTTAACGAAACAATTTACCGCTAAACTTTGCTGTGATTCCTGGATTCATTTTATGCGATTATTTACATAATCTCAAATGCGATTAACTTCTATCAGGCAATCGTTTCTTTTAACAAATTCTTTGTTGGCAGTAACTGGACAATTACTGAGACTGCAGAATCAAGTTTTACCGCATATAAGTATGACTATTTTCAAGTTATTTTGTGCTTTCGTTCAGTGAAAGTTTTATCACCTAAATCATTTGTATACAGATCCTGACGACAGCAATATGTAGGGCCGAATACGTTTGACTTTGTTTGATATGTTTTTGTTACTATGTTCAACGGTATATTGCTAGTAGCAATAACAACAACGTAGATTTTAAAAGTCGCCTTTTTAAAGAAATTGTACAATATCTTCTCGTTTCTAATTTTGTAAATTTGTACCTCATTAATAATAAAGTATTATTGTTTGGAAATTAACGTGTGGTGCCGTTGCATAATATGTTTTGGGGATTGATCCAGTACATGCAAATCGAATTGGCAAAAGAGCAAACCGTAGAAGAACATTTTCATGACCACTAAGTTTAAAGATCCGATTATTACATCTGTTGATCCCACTACATTATATTAGAATGTAGACTTTAGAAAATGTATAGCCAAATGCAAGTAAAGCAAGTTGTGTAAATAGGTGACGGTTATGACACTTATTGTTAACTCCACTGCTTAATGAATAGTAGAAAACTTTCTTTTGTTACAAAATAAAAATAAATCTTGAAACATACATTGAATCAATTGTATAAATCAGTGACCACACCGAGGCTGGTATAATGTATGTTTACTTGCAAATAAACGATTGTATTTACGTTTCATTAAGACCAGTATTCTGTAGCTCAAAGATGACTAACAGTTTTTAAGATAAAACTTACTGACAGTTGTATGGAAAGATTTATTGATTAGATATCGTATAACAACCTTTATTGTTTTTTACAGTGAACACTGCATTAAATGAAAACGTCACCCAGCAATCAGTTCAATTGAGTAATCTTGAAAAAGGTCTGTTTTTTAAATATCATTTGAAAGCTAATCAAAACGACGGACGACAGTGTAATGGGTAGCATGTTGGTTTTGTAGTTAGTATATCAGGATTTGGTGCTGCTGTCTGAAGTTGATCTTCGCAAATGAAATTTACAGGCCTGTGATTTAATGATCAGTCATAAAAGACAATGTGGGAAATTGCGTAAAACTTATTCAGTTACAAATAAAATAGCTGAATGTACAAGCGTTAAACAGATGCTATTCTACTTCATTTTGAATCCAATAGAAATGATTTGACTAGAAAACCTGTAAAACCAAAATATCATTGAATTTTTGAGGAGATTTGAAGATTTTTTTACTGAGTGTTTGTTTTAAGAAGACCTATGGTATTTTCGAGGATCGATTGATAAAAATTATCGTGTGGCTGCTTATATCTAAAACACGTAAATTTTCCAAAACAAATCCATAGATTTCATTCCAATATTAAACAATATTCATTACATCAGAAGCATTGCTGGATAAAAAACATAAATACGTTGTATTAAAGTGATAATTTATGCTCTTTCAAAACTCAAACCGTTGATTTTTTTACAGACGTGTGTAGGACATATATTTTCTTGCTACTAGCAATATACCGTTGAACATAGAGCATCAACGAAAACATATTAAACAAAGTCAAACGTATTCGGCCCTACATATTGCTGTCGTCAGGATCTGTATACAAATATTTTCAGTGATTAAACTTTGTTGAACGAAAACACAAAATAACTTGAAAATAGTCATATTCATATACGGTAAAACTTGATTCTGCAGTCTCAGTAATTGTCCAGTTGCTGCCAACAAAGAATTTGTTAAAAGAAACGATTGCCTGATAGAAGTTAATCGCATTTGAGATTATGTAAATAATCGCATAAAATGAATCCAGGAATCACAGCAAAGTTCAGCGGTAAATTGTTTCGTTAAATGATTTAACAAATATCTATGATTAAAGAACGTTAAGTAAAAATGGCACTCCGTTTGCACACAGTTGTTTGTTGATTCAGTAGAACTGTATGTGTAGTGCTCGTCTGTCGGTCGAACACGCGTAACTCCCCAACAGATTGTATTCGGACACTTTAAATTCATGCAGAGTAAAACGACGGTTTCTGTAATTTAACATCAGCTAAGTTAACATATTCACCCACACCAAACAAATACAAACAAATGCAAGCTAACTTACCAACTATTTATTAACAAACAACGAGACACTCTAAATGCCAAAAATTTTGCACAGATATATAAAAAGATAGCAAATGTGTGGAAAATAGAGAAAGGTTCTAAAAAATGGAAACATAAAGCTGAGATAGCAACTAAGGTCAGCAAATGATTGGCCGAAACAACGTAAAATCGAAATTACTCCCAAACCACGGCAACTTTTGGTCAGGAAAGAAAAGCAAGCAATGCGTAGTTAAATCCAGCTGCAACAGTCCGCAAACGGAGTGCCATTTTTACTTAACGTTCTTTAATCATAGATATTTGTTAAATCATTTAACGAAACAATTTACCGCTGAACTTTGCTGTGATTCCTGGATTCATTTTATGCGATTATTTACATAATCTCAAATGCGATTAACTTCTATCAGGCAATCGTTTCTTTTAACAAATTCTTTGTTGGCAGCAACTGGACAATTACTGAGACTGCAGAATCAAGTTTTACCGCATATAAGTATGACTATTTTCAAGTTATTTTGTGCTTTCGTTCAGTGAAAGTTTTATCACCTAAATCATTTGTATACAGATCCTGACGACAGCAATATGTAGGGCCGAATACGTTTGACTTTGTTTGATATGTTTTTGTTACTATGTTCAACGGTATATTGCTAGTAGCAATAACAACAACGTAGATTTTAAAAGTCGCCTTTTTAAAGAAATTGTACAATATCTTCTCGTTTCTAATTTTGTAAATTTGTACCTCATTAATAATAAAGTATTATTGTTTGGAAATTAACGTGTGGTGCCGTTGCATAATATGTTTTGGGGATTGATCCAGTACATGCAAATCGAATTGGCAAAAGAGCAAACCGTAGAAGAACATTTTCATGACCACTAAGTTTAAAGATCCGATTATTACATCTGTTGATCCCACTACATTATATTAGAATGTAGACTTTAGAAAATGTATAGCCAAATGCAAGTAAAGCAAGTTGTGTAAATAGGTGACGGTTATGACACTTATTGTTAACTCCACTGCTTAATGAATAGTAGAAAACTTTCTTTTGTTACAAAATAAAAATAAATCTTGAAACATACATTGAATCAATTGTATAAATCAGTGACCACACCGAGGCTGGTATAATGTATGTTTACTTGCAAATAAACGATTGTATTTACGTTTCATTAAGACCAGTATTCTGTAGCTCAAAGATGACTAACAGTTTTTAAGATAAAACTTACTGACAGTTGTATGGAAAGATTTATTGATTAGATATCGTATAACAACCTTTATTGTTTTTTACAGTGAACACTGCATTAAATGAAAACGTCACCCAGCAATCAGTTCAATTGAGTAATCTTGAAAAAGGTCTGTTTTTTAAATATCATTTGAAAGCTAATCAAAACGACGGACGACAGTGTAATGGGTAGCATGTTGGTTTTGTAGTTAGTATATCAGGATTTGGTGCTGCTGTCTGAAGTTGATCTTCGCAAATGAAATTTACAGGCCTGTGATTTAATGATCAGTCATAAAAGACAATGTGGGAAATTGCGTAAAACTTATTCAGTTACAAATAAAATAGCTGAATGTACAAGCGTTAAACAGATGCTATTCTACTTCATTTTGAATCCAATAGAAATGATTTGACTAGAAAACCTGTAAAACCAAAATATCATTGAATTTTTGAGGAGATTTGAAGATTTTTTTACTGAGTGTTTGTTTTAAGAAGACCTATGGTATTTTCGAGGATCGATTGATAAAAATTATCGTGTGGCTGCTTATATCTAAAACACGTAAATTTTCCAAAACAAATCCATAGATTTCATTCCAATATTAAACAATATTCATTACATCAGAAGCATTGCTGGATAAAAAACATAAATACGTTGTATTAAAGTGATAATTTATGCTCTTTCAAAACTCAAACCGTTGATTTTTTTACAGACGTGTGTAGGACATATATTTTCTTGCTACTAGCAATATACCGTTGAACATAGAGCATCAACGAAAACATATTAAACAAAGTCAAACGTATTCGGCCCTACATATTGCTGTCGTCAGGATCTGTATACAAATATTTTCAGTGATTAAACTTTGTTGAACGAAAACACAAAATAACTTGAAAATAGTCATATTCATATACGGTAAAACTTGATTCTGCAGTCTCAGTAATTGTCCAGTTGCTGCCAACAAAGAATTTGTTAAAAGAAACGATTGCCTGATAGAAGTTAATCGCATTTGAGATTATGTAAATAATCGCATAAAATGAATCCAGGAATCACAGCAAAGTTCAGCGGTAAATTGTTTCGTTAAATGATTTAACAAATATCTATGATTAAAGAACGTTAAGTAAAAATGGCACTCCGTTTGCACACAGTTGTTTGTTGATTCAGTAGAACTGTATGTGTAGTGCTCGTCTGTCGGTCGAACACGCGTAACTCCCCAACAGATTGTATTCGGACACTTTAAATTCATGCAGAGTAAAACGACGGTTTCTGTAATTTAACATCAGCTAAGTTAACATATTCACCCACACCAAACAAATACAAACAAATGCAAGCTAACTTACCAACTATTTATTAACAAACAACGAGACACTCTAAATGCCAAAAATTTTGCACAGATATATAAAAAGATAGCAAATGTGTGGAAAATAGAGAAAGGTTCTAAAAAATGGAAACATAAAGCTGAGATAGCAACTAAGGTCAGCAAATGATTGGCCGAAACAACGTAAAATCGAAATTACTCCCAAACCACGGCAACTTTTGGTCAGGAAAGAAAAGCAAGCAATGCGTAGTTAAATCCAGCTGCAACAGTCCGCAAACGGAGTGCCATTTTTACTTAACGTTCTTTAATCATAGATATTTGTTAAATCATTTAACGAAACAATTTACCGCTAAACTTTGCTGTGATTCCTGGATTCATTTTATGCGATTATTTACATAATCTCAAATGCGATTAACTTCTATCAGGCAATCGTTTCTTTTAACAAATTCTTTGTTGGCAGCAACTGGACAATTACTGAGACTGCAGAATCAAGTTTTACCGCATATAAGTATGACTATTTTCAAGTTATTTTGTGCTTTCGTTCAGTGAAAGTTTTATCACCTAAATCATTTGTATACAGATCCTGACGACAGCAATATGTAGGGCCGAATACGTTTGACTTTGTTTGATATGTTTTTGTTACTATGTTCAACGGTATATTGCTAGTAGCAATAACAACAACGTAGATTTTAAAAGTCGCCTTTTTAAAGAAATTGTACAATATCTTCTCGTTTCTAATTTTGTAAATTTGTACCTCATTAATAATAAAGTATTATTGTTTGGAAATTAACGTGTGGTGCCGTTGCATAATATGTTTTGGGGATTGATCCAGTACATGCAAATCGAATTGGCAAAGGAGCAAACCGTAGAAGAACATTTTCATGACCACTAAGTTTAAAGATCCGATTATTACATCTGTTGATCCCACTACATTATATTAGAATGTAGACTTTAGAAAATGTATAGCCAAATGCAAGTAAAGCAAGTTGTGTAAATAGGTGACGGTTATGACACTTATTGTTAACTCCACTGCTTAATGAATAGTAGAAAACTTTCTTTTGTTACAAAATAAAAATAAATCTTGAAACATACATTGAATCAATTGTATAAATCAGTGACCACACCGAGGCTGGTATAATGTATGTTTACTTGCAAATAAACGATTGTATTTACGTTTCATTAAGACCAGTATTCTGTAGCTCAAAGATGACTAACAGTTTTTAAGATAAAACTTACTGACAGTTGTATGGAAAGATTTATTGATTAGATATCGTATAACAACCTTTATTGTTTTTTTACAGTGAACACTGCATTAAATGAAAACGTCACCCAGCAATCAGTTCAATTGAGTAATCTTGAAAAAGGTCTGTTTTTTAAATATCATTTGAAAGCTAATCAAAACGACGGACGACAGTGTAATGGGTAGCATGTTGGTTTTGTAGTTAGTATATCAGGATTTGGTGCTGCTGTCTGAAGTTGATCTTCGCAAATGAAATTTACAGGCCTGTGATTTAATGATCAGTCATAAAAGACAATGTGGGAAATTGCGTAAAACTTATTCAGTTACAAATAAAATAGCTGAATGTACAAGCGTTAAACAGATGCTATTCTACTTCATTTTGAATCCAATAGAAATGATTTGACTAGAAAACCTGTAAAACCAAAATATCATTGAATTTTTGAGGAGATTTGAAGATTTTTTTACTGAGTGTTTGTTTTAAGAAGACCTATGGTATTTTCGAGGATCGATTGATATAAATTATTGTTTGTTTGTTGGTGGTTACCCCTCCTCTTCCTCGGCATGGATGTACCGCATGAACGGCAATTCAGGTTCATGCTGTCAACCTAATTGAGGTAGGCTAGGGGAAAGATGTCAACCCATTTCGAAATAGTCTTGAGTGACTGGTAGCCCTACCGACAACAAGGCGGAATGCCACTGGTGGGTACCCAAGAGTCGTCTTTGACGACATGCTGGGTTAGCAACTTCACAATTGTAATCCGGTAATCCGGTGATAAAAATTATCGTGTGGCTGCTTATATCTAAAACACGTAAATTTTCCGAAACAAATCCATAGATTTCATTCCAATATTAAACAATATTCATTACATCAGAAGCATTGCTGGATAAAAAACATAAATACGTTGTATTAAAGTGATAATTTATGCTCTTTCAAAACTCAAACCGTTGATTTTTTTACAGACATGTGTAGGACTTATATTTTCTTGCTACTAGCAATATACCGTTGAACATAGAGCATCAACGAAAACATATTAAACAAAGTCAAACGTATTCGGCCCTACATATTGCTGTCGTCAGGATCTGTATACAAATATTTTCAGTGATTAAACTTTGTTGAACGAAAACACAAAATAACTTGAAAATAGTCATATTCATATACGGTAAAACTTGATTCTGCAGTCTCAGTAATTGTCCAGTTACTGCCAACAAAGAATTTGTTAAAAGAAACGGTTGCCTGATAGAAGTTAATCGCATTTGAGATTATGTAAATAATCGCATAAAATGAATCCAGGAATCACAATAAAGTTCAGTGGAAAATTGCGCAGGCGATAAATAGGTGTTATCTAATTTGCTTCTGAATATAATGCAAATATCTTTACTACAAAAACCATGAAACTAAAATACCACTGAGTACTCATAAATGTTTAAAGTCTTTTTTATCGATAGGCTTTTTTTGCGATTGCCTATGGTCCACTTAGAAAAACTTTGGTGAGGGAGCTACGTTTAGTAAACGTAAAGTTTCCTAAAACAAGCCACATATACAGCATGTATGTCGTTCTAAAAGTAAGCTTTTTTAATGTGAGGGATATATTTTATGAGAGAACTTGTTGTACGATGTTTTCAATGTCGTTGTCAAATAGTTTCCTTTTTTGCTTGATGTCCTCTCCGGTGCAGCTCAGACATTGAGTTGTTTTTTTAGAAAGGAATAACAATAAACAGATCCCATGGATAAGCTAGTTGCCGAACACTTTCAGCGCAACGAATTCTCGGTAGGCGTGACCTTGAGAAAACGCACTGGTCATGACATTGTATTACACGAATTATGATTGTATCAACTACTTCTGAAGTTTTAAGTTTTTCATTCGAACCAGCGCAACCCCGCCTCCTGTCTGACAAATATAGATTGAGTATTACTTTAAGTGTCTCATCGAAAAATACAACAAGCAAACGTTCCGCACTATCTCTTATGTTGTGAGCACCAGACAGAAAAACTGTAAATACCGTTTTTGAAGGCTTGGTTATGATGGAACAAAGAATTTAAACCAAGTCTAGCCTCTGCAAGCGGACGCTCCAACAAACATACCACCGCGCCAGGTATAAAAGCTCCTGAAAGGGAACAGCCGAAAGAGAAAGAAAAAGAATAAACTAACCACCGTATCATCAAATTAACCTAACAGATTCACTCTTTGTCTGCCAACTTGAGCACATGCTGTAAAATTTCGATAAAAATGGAAGTTATGCTTTTGGTGCTTTTTCACTCCAGTGCCTGTTTGAGCCAAGATATATTTTAATTACCACTAATTTTTATTTTTGCTTTAATTCATATTTCACTTTCCTTATGTGCCCCGTTGGAAAGCACCAAACAGGAGATCTGCAAATATCATTTTTGAAGGTTTCGATATGACTCGTCAAAGGTGATGAACCCAAATTTAAATGTTATGGAAATTTTTGGTTCTTTTTGCTGCAACGCGTTTTTAGCAACGAGGCAGGTTTTAACTATGACTGCTTAAACTTTGCGCGGTTTAATGTTTTCGTTTCCGCATTGTCCCTATTAATAAGCGTCGAGCAAAAACCTGTAAAGAGCATGTTTAAAGTCTAGTATAACTGGTTAAAGAAATTAAACATAGGCCATGCATTTACGAAATTCTATAAAAATACGTACACAATCAGAGTGGTCAAATAACTTTTATGCCATAATGCAAAGAAATTATTCAACATCGAAGATGAAATACAAAGTTTAATATGCAACTACGAAACAACCACTGCTCGCTTAAATCGCCGGTTAATTTTTTCTGTTTTAAATTAAATGCAACACCGTAAAATCAAAATATGACACATCATCCGTTAATGCCTGAATCTCTTTCCACATACCAAGAATTGTGCTTATGATCTTATCGTAAAAACCAACTGCGTCTCTCTATGGTATGATAATAATGTATAGAGAACAAAGTGATGACAAGTTGCAACGGGACTCCAAACTCACAGTTAGGTATATAATACACGTAAATGAAAAACCAATCCATTTAAAGACTTGTGAATCAGGAATTCTATTAATACAAAAACAGTACTAGTAACCGCGATTTTTTTTCTGTTTTGTCAGAATTTGAAGAATTCAAAGCAAATACCACACAACTGACTAATCGCTCAAGTACTCTGGAAGGTTTGTTTCGTAACATTTGCTTAAATAGTTCGATATGAACTACTGTAAGCTCTCAACCATATTGATAAGGAAAATAAGTCTTGCGAGAAAAAATTTGCCTGCTTTTTCGTGAATTAGCCAGTGGCGTAAATGGAGTCCTGTTTATCCCGCATAAACACAAAAAGAGCTGTTACCCAGTTTTAGCTAAATAGCTTTAAACAGCCATCATCTAAATATGATTGCTAGAGCGACTTTTTGCAACTTTTTAACCGGTTTACGCAGATTGAAAATCTTTAAGCTTTTTTTGCTGTTCGCAACAATTTTTTAATGCAATTTTTTGCTGCAACTTTTACAAATTTTGTTCAGCGATCTGACAGGAATGCAAATGGAAGTGGATATTTGATCTTGCAAACTTTTTCTTTGGAAATCAACTACTCCCCTCAGCAACAGTTTTGCTCATTTTGCTTTCCGAAAAAACTAAAGAAGGCCTCTTTTGTTTTTAAGCAAACATTTTGTAAAAGGCTATTTGACTTATTTTGCCCAACACTGTGCTTTGTATGTAGAAGTAAATATATGCGACTTCTAATTGCAGTATTAGTCTAAAATAAATCCAACTTTTTCAACTTTTAATGCAAAAGAAGTTGCCCTTGTAATGACCTTTTTTGAATCAATTTTTGCTGTAGGGCGTTATCCCCAAAAGTAGCTTTATTTGATACGGACCACCCACTCAGTTTAGTGTAAATCAAGAGCCAGCAAGCTTTCGCGATCGACTATGTCTCATGATAAGCTACTTTGCAATTACAGAAGTTTTGAGAGTTACAAACCACAGTGCTGATCAGATTTCCAAAATAACAGGATCTCTTCAACGAGGTAAGCGGTAATTACTTGAACAAAAGCTGATTTTCACTTAAATACTATCAAAGCGTATCTGGTTAAAATACTTTTTGTGACTTTTACTTTGAAAGTGTTTGGCCCTCACCGCTATAGAAAAAATATCAAGAATTGCCATAACTTATCAACAAAAATCGAACTTGCTTAGAGAAATCTAACGCTTTAAATGTCGGAAAAATATTTTGAAGTTATCAAGTTTGATGCCGTAACATCAATCAATCAGTCAATTTTTCAATAAAAGTATTTCAATTGACCAAGATGTGATACTACATGTACTATCATATATTAGTTTCCAGAGAAATCCATAGAACAAAGTTATATGGGCCTATTACTGCATTACACTTGCCGTTTCCAGCAAAGTTGCCCTGCAAAGGCAACCGCCAATTTTGTCCGGAAAAAATATCATTTCAGCTGGCTGTGCCAAGCACACTTATGGAACATTTGTGTGAATAGTAAATAACTATTGACAAGCCAAATAATTATATTTTTAATCAGAATTTCCTAACTCACAAACATTAGTGCACCCAAAATCAAGCTTTGGGAAGGGCCGCAATATATGTTTTGGCCTTAGTTTGACTCAATTTTGTCTGAGGACTTTTTTTGAATCAATTTTTTTAACCTGGATTTTTGTTAACCTGTGCCTAAAACTTTTCACTATCTTTTTTAGAGATCGATGATTTCTAACACCCAATTTTGTCGCTCTGTACTTCAAATTTGTTTGATGACCATCTTTTTTGTAGATCAATTATTTCTTTCTCTCAATTTGGTTCATTTTTTATTGCCGTGATATGGCAAAACCTAATAACTAGAAAAAACATGTTTTTGAGAATGTTGACCAAGTTGTGATTTATTATTGCTCAACAATGGAACAAGTGAACCGATTTTTTAAACTTTACCTTGAAGTTGATAACTGTACAAACCTTAATTATTTCTTCGCATTTACCGATCAGTAGCTTCACATAAACAAAAACAATCAAGGTTGTATATGACATCTGAAATGCAGTTGTTAGGGTTCGCAATCTTACGGCAGTGTATCTCAAGTTTGTTTGATGAATTAATTTTTTGAGGTCGACATTTAATTGCTATTTTTCCTAAAAGCATCTCTATTTTTTAATCGGATTCAATAGTTTGAGGACATGGTTCCTGTACCCCGTCAGATTATTACGTCTATGCTAACAAGCAGCCTGTTATTTCCTAAAATATTATGTACCGTTTTCAATTTGCACAGGAGTACACAAAATCAAAGCTGAGCAAAGGCACAAATACTGTGATTGCATTGGCCATTATAGAAACAAGCTATTTAGTTACTTGGTGTGATCGCTTTCTAATATTAGTCGGTGACTGCTGTCCTCAAGCTTTTGGCTGTAGCTATGTGCTTTGATGCCTGAATATAGGGAATAAGAGACCATGGCTCCGCCAAAATATTTTACGCCAGATTTCAGTTGGCCAATTAAGGAAATTTTATGCAAAAAAATCCATACGATACCGCAACGATTTTTTTTCCTTTCGTTTGTTAATTCTAAACTACTGGGCATACAAACATCAAACTGGACAAAAGTAATTACCACCCCGTAGTGATTTTTATGAGGGGTCGATGACGTCTTGATGATGTGAGATCTAAACGAAAAAGCAAATTTTTGATTTGTACGCGTGTGTGTGCGTACGTACTCTTTATAACTCCTCCTAATCTGCTGGGGGTAAAAATATAAAACTTGGTATTATCAATCACCACCTTGCGTTGAGCGTCACAAGGGTTAATGACGTCATGATGACGTCAAAATCAATGGTAATTTTTTAATTTGTTTTTATCGGAGAACTGCAATTTTAAGTTTAAATAAAAGCCCCCACTTGACTTGCCAACGTCAAAATTGTTTTACTTTTTTGGGTTTATGGCAACGTCATAACTAACAGACTTTTGTAAAAACGGCTTTTCTTAATTTCATAAAAAATACTAACTGTAGAAACGCAGTTAATTGCTTACTCAGGTGATATCAACAACATCATTCCCTAGACAGAAATTTTTTAATTTAAGGGAATTGGCGATGCAACAAGACATTTTGTTTTTGACTGCATTTTTTCACTTAACTCTTCTGAAACTACTAAGCATACAAACTCTAAGCTTGGCATCATTTATCACCACACTAAGTTCAGGGTCATAATGAGATTGGTCACTTTATGGTGACGTCAAAATTGAAGATACATTTTTAAAAATTGCTTTTTTGATGGATAAAACCGATTTCGGCTTAAACAAAAGCCAACGCCCAGCTAGCCAACTTCAACAAATTTCATGTTTTTAGAAACTAAGATCACGTCATAATTAAACATTGATTTAAACATTTGTTTTCTTCATTTTTAAAACAATAATGATCGTTGAAACGTGGCTGAAAGCACTTTTGGAATACATCAACAAGTTGCTATTGCTAAAAGCAACTCTCCAATATCAAGATGCAACAAGCGATTATTCAGTTAAGTGCTATGTAAACATTTTTTTTTCTTTCTTGCATCCTTTCCAAAGGCACTGTAACGTATTGATAATTAATGACATCACAATGCTTACCACTATACAGTGAAAACATCAGCAGGCAACAAAATTCTCCACTACCATTTTGATGGCAAACACAAATACTAAAGCACATTACTGTGATATTTGTAATTGATGAGGTCTTTGTACCGGTACGTAAGACCAATCATCATTTGAAAGTAGGTAGGTCGAGATTTGGGTCAAAGATAAATGACATAAAATCCCAAGTTTAAGTTAAGATCAAAATAACGCGATAGTAGCATCAATTTTTAAAACTGGATTTAGAGGAAACATTTTTGCTTAAAAATAGCTTAATAGGGGCCTAATGGAATAGGGTGTGAAAATGACTTTGGAGAAGGCAAGGCCCTGTTTTTAGTCATATTGAAGGTCAAATTAAATTAAACAGAGTAGCCAAACAAAATTTAATATCAAAAATATAAATACAAAAGGAGACCAATCAAATCATTAAATAGGCTTACCTCTAAACAGCTCATTTCTTCAATTGCCAAAAGACCACTATTTGGGGGCCGCCATCAGTTTTGACTTCGTTTCATTCCCTCAACCCCCACTTACATTTTCTAAATCTATAAATATAGTTTTTGACATCATTCTTTTTTCGTGAGTGTTATCAGTCTTGATTGATAGACCAAGAAGATTACCAAAACTTTTTGTCGCTCTCACAAATGTTTGTACAGTGAAGCCGGCGCAGCTGCCTTAAATGATACGTTTTAACTCGGCTCAGGTAATGGCAAGTGCTACTAGAGTAAAATCGCACCATACTCGGAAAAAACATTTTTTCTGTTTTGATTAATGATATCTTTGAAGAACTACGAGGATCAAAATTAAAAATTTGAGGAAAAACAAGCACCTATTTAACCAGCGTAGGCACGCCCAAGTAGGGAAAAAGAACATGTAGCATAATGCTTTGCGCTAGCCAGCAGGGATTTAAGGGGAAATCAAATTAAAAGAACATATCTGGGTGAAATCGCACTACTGCTATTATGCCTGTAACATGCTTACTATCCCTGTCTAGTGCCAATCTCTAATTATGTTAATTACAGTGCCACAGTAGAATATTTGTTTCTTTATAGTGATAAGTAATCGGTCAGTAATTGTCAAGTGTGACAGTTTGACTTACGTACAAACGTAAAATGCAATTGTCAGGCCTATCGATACAAAGGTGATGGCTAAATAATCAAAATTAATACCAGCTGAAGTAATAAATTGCTTATTGCAACTTCAGGTAGTAAAGCTGATCTACAAGTAACCTCTCTTGGTTTTATTAATAAAAATTTCTCAAAAAGTCTATGCAAATCATAAGCTTGAAACTAAATTAATATGTTTTGATTGTCATAAAATCAAAATGCTTGCCATATACAAAAAAAGGAATTTGACTAGAATATTTGCATAGGACAAAAAAAATTTGCGTAGGTCAATCCGCTCGTAACAATGCTAATTTTCGTTGCTGTGCAAAGCATGCGAGCAAAAAACCTCAAAACGCCTTTTTATGTTTAGATAATTTTGTTCACGTAAACGAATTATGAGCACAAAAAGTCGCTGCCACACATTTTTATGTTCACGTAATTGCGTTTAGTGAAGTAAATTATGACTGCAAACATTGGTTGCAACGCATTGTAACTGCAAATGTTTGTTGCAACGCACATAATTTTGTTCAGACAACCAAATTATAAGCGCAAAAAACGCTTAGCAAAAAATAGTTACTTGTGCTATGTGCACAGAAATTGTGCATCGACAAAAAGATGTAAGCAATAATGGACAATTTTCTCGAGCATAAACGCTGAAAAATTATTTTCCAAACGGTACCTCGTAGGCACCGTCAAATCGAAAAGACAAATTGACGCTCAGCAGACGTAATCAGAACTACGTTGTAACTCTGCATAGAAAATGCAATTGGTCTACAACCGAAAGAAGCTGAGATCTATTAACAAATGATTGGTAAATTTTACTCCCAACGTTTGATAGTTACAATAAAAGAAAAAACGTAGGCGCATGAAAGCGCAACTTTTTGAAACTTTTGTTGACACTAGAATTACCGTCTTTTCAACCTACCTACAATTACTGCGAGCGGTTAAAATGACCGTTTGCTCGATTAATAGTAAATGCTTAATCACTTGGATTTATTTTGTGTCATAAGTTTCTTTTAACTGCTATGTTGACCCAGTAATGTCTTGAATTATTGTAAGTGGGAGTTTAACAAATTGAAAGCTCCATTTTGTCTTGGAATAAACTGCGTAGGTCATAATCTAGGAAATAAAATTGAAGGCCTTCAACTTTCTTTTAGCTGCGTTTTTGTTAGTACGTTTGAAGCTTGTAATCTGCCTCTCGATTTTGAAGAAAATTTGATGCATTTCAATTTTTCTTTTTTCTTAGCAACCAATCCAAATCAACTTCCGCTGTGTTAGATGTAAAATGCCTGATAACTATCATCTAGCGCTTGTGTTGGAGTAGCTTACTTGCATCTTTATTGTTACTGTCTCACTGCCAAAGTCGACAAATGTACATGATGCTGAATCAGTTTTCTGCAAATCATTAATTGCAGCCTCTGATTTCGATTCATTAAAAAAAATCTTTTACCATTTAAGTCGAACCGAGTCGGATTATCCCAACCTCTGATCAAAGCGTAAGATAAAAACGTAAGAGTAACACTTACTTTTGCAAAAATCTTGTTGGTGGTACAGAATTTCAATATAGCTTTAAAAAAAGCTGTTTGAGCCATAAGCTTTTTGTGACGCTCTCATTAGTGGCGGTATCGCGTCAAAAGGGAAGATCTGGAGTGAATAAGTGTGTTATATGTGAATAATTTGGACGTTACGCAATCAAGACAAGCCAATGATAGCGCTAGTATTGCAAAGCGCGCCAAAAAAAGATTTTGCAATTGCGAAAGTTAGAGAAGGCGCAGCAGGAGGCCAAATGCCACGATTATCGAAAGAGTTTGAGAGTGTAAACAAACTCTTTCTGTCTGCATAACACCGGGCGTCGGGTCTTGATATAAGTAGCCTCTAAAGGATTAAGATGGAAAGAGCTGCGCGCTGCGGCGAGGATTAAAACCGCTTATCAGTTGCCCCTAAGTACATCGTGGCTTGCATTGAACGATGACGAGCCAGGCACAGCCCAGAGATGGAACGCGCTTTTCTAACAGATGATGTTGAAAAGCTAACAGAGCAATCAAGAAAACTTCAAACAATTAACCAATCACATTGGCGGGCGGCCCGCAAATTTCTAACATTCTTCGACACAATCAGATTCTGCAGATACCTGGCACTACTTGATAAAAGAGCGAAATCAAAATGGAAGAACAAAAACGAGCGATTGCTTGCTTTACTCAGACGTGACCGTTTCGGCAATGCTCTCGGTGATACTACCAGGCATGTTCTGAATCTTTCAGATTACGTCTTGTCTGACACTGAAAGTTTCGTGCTGTCGCATGGTTTTAACTTTGGGTTGCCACCCAGGCATCTGTGCAAAGAAGAAATCTTCGCCGAATTTGAGTCGCTGTGGGCACAGCTTTTACATCACAGTGCCAGTTCTGTTGAACAACGCACTGCTTTGAAAGCCCGACTCGCCGACCTTGCTCATTTGTACTGTGACAGCGCGATAGACTCACGTGACTTCACAATGCACAAAGAGTGCTTTTGTGCAATCAACCGGTTACGAAAGAATGATGACATCATTGCCACCAAACCCGACAAAGGCTCCGGCGTTGTCCTTTTAAATAAAAGCGACTACGTCGATAAAATGAACAAGATACTTGATGATCAATCGAAATTTAGAAGACTTGGTCCGGTCTCCAGCAATGACAACACAGCCAGCATTGAATCGCGCCTTCAGAAGTGGTTGCTTGACTTAGTCAAAGCCGATCTCATGCCGAAGTGGATATATGACGCAATACGACCAACTGGATCGCAAAAACCTCGAATGTATGGTTTGCCGAAAACACACAAAGAAGGCACTCCACTTCGCCCAATACTGTCTATGACAGGTTCGTCCCATCATGAACTTGGCAAGTGGTTGGCTAGCCTATTACAACCTGTGTTGGAGCGGTTTTCGTCACACTGCATATCAGATTCGTTTACGTTTGCTAAGACCATGAAAAATCTTGACATCGACCCTAATGTCTTTATGTGTTCTTTTGATGTATCCAGCTTGTTGACCAACGTTCCCCTTGATGAAACCATCAAAATTTGTTCGGAAGCCCTCTACGACCAGTCTAATTCCCGACCAGTCGTTCCAAAGGACGTTTTTGTAAAATTGATGAAGAGCGCTACATCCTCAGTTGAGTTCAGCTTCAATAACACCATGTACAAGCAAACAGACAGAGTAGCTATGGGATCTCCACTTGGTCCGGCTTTGGCCAACATCTTCGTTGGATATTATGAAGAAAAGTTATTTTCTCAAACGCAAAAGCCTCCAACATACTTCAGATATGTTGACGACACGTTTGCCATCTTCGATCACGAAGCTGAAGTAGATGAATTTCTGACCAAACTTAACTGCCTTCATCCATCCTTCAAGTTCACCTTTGAAAAAGAGAAAGGGAAATGTCTACCGTTTCTTGATGTCTACGTCGAAAGAACAGATGTTGGCTTGGAGACCAGTGTATACCGGAAACACACTTTCACTGGCCAGTATTTGCGTTGGGAGTCCTTTAGTTCTCTCAAACGCAAAATAAGTCTAATATCTACATTGGTGCATCGAGCTCTAATGATTTGCACCAAGCGTAGACTCATTGAAGAAATAGCACGAATCAAGAAGATATTACTAGACAATGGCTATCTTAAAAACATCATCAACACTCAGATCACCAAGAAAATTGCTCAGTTCTCCACCCTTAAGCGATTTGTCCCTGAAAAGTGTCCTGTGTACTTGAGGGCCCCTTGGATAAGTAAGCCATCTACAAACTTGGATGTTCTACCTGCCATTCAGAAAAGTTTTGTCATATATGAATACAAGTGCCACTGTGATAGTCGGTACGTAGGGCGAACATCTCAACGACTACAAAATGACATCAAGCAACATGTTCCGCAATGGTTAAGACAGCAATTGACTCGTCCACGCCGATCTCAACCACACAGATCGTGCAAACGAACCGACACCAAACCGGATTGTAACTCCGCCATTGGTCAGCATCTTTAAGATAATGATCGATGCGCATTAAACTATGATGATAAGCGGTTTTAATCCTCGCCGCAGCGCGCAGCTCTTTCCATCTTAATCCTTTAGAGGCTACTTATATCAAGACCCGACGCCCGGTGTTATGCAGACAGAAAGAGTTTGTTTACACTCTCAAACTCTTTCGATAATCGTGGCATTTGGCCTCCTGCTGCGCCTTCTCTAACTTTCGCAATTGCAAAATCTTTTTTTGGCGCGCTTTGCAATACTAGCGCTATCATTGGCTTGTCTTGATTGCGTAACGTCCAAATTATTCACATATAACACACTTATTCACTCCAGATCTTCCCTTTTGACGCGATACCGCCACTTACTTTTGCATGAATAGAGGAGTAACAGCATTTCTCTCAATGAAAGGTTGAAGACATATGTTTCTTTTGGAGATCAATATTTTCTGAGTGGCGTTTTTCTATCTGCTCCAAATAAAGGTGAAGACCTTTTTTTCGGAAAATGACTTTTTAAAAGCGAGTATTTTGCCCAGTTTTGAAATTTCTATTGCGGGGCTGAAAACAGTGTGGAAGCTTTAGCCATCAGTCCCTGTACTTTTACCCCTATGTCGACATACATATTTACTTTATGCACTGATACACTGGTGCGTAACTTTTCCCTTTTGGTGCAGTTGCTGTAGCAAGATTGTTTCGATACAATAGCACAACAAAAGATTTTTAGTTATAAAAATGATTTTATTGATGAAAAAAAGTAGTGGTTTTTGCACGGTCAAAATGAGCGTTGGTGGTAATTTGAGGTAAATCCATTCCCATCCCACCCTGTGCTGATTGCGATTGGATTTAACTCGCAGATCCCGCTAAAACCAGTTGCGCTACAAATGCGCTTACTTTCGGCTATGGTTGGTATCTCGCAGTGCTTTACCACATAGTCATTGCTCAGCGTGCCTCTCCTTTTGCAATTAGATGAATCGTATGTCAGCACAGCCAGACAAAATTTTTTCATTTCTAAAAATTTTGAGCTTTGATAATTTTTGTTTCACAAGGCACACTAGTTTGAAAAAACTGCATATGAAAAAAAATTAATCTTTTGGCATTGCTAGTAAAATGAGACTTTGCAATAGCTGTAACCTGAAATCTTCAAAGCAGCCAAAGACGTCATTAAATTGATAATTTTCCTGCTTTGTGACCTCAAGATCTCTGGTTAGAGCAATCATTGATACAAGCTCTTCCGGAAAAATCAATACACAAGCTTTCTTCTCCATTTGCAGCTTTTTTGTACTCATTGTGAGTCGTGGACAAAAATTGCTTGAAGTCAAAATTTCAAGATGTAAAAAAATTCTATCTGGCTGTACGATTCACCTAAGTGTAAAAGAATGAGAGGCACGCTGAACAGCGGCCATGCGGTAAAGCACTGCAAGATACCAACGATGGCCGTTTGTGGGTGCATTTGTAGGGCATCTTGTTTTTGGCGAGATCTGCGAGTAAAATCCAATTGCAAATTCTTCATGTAAAGGTATCTTTTGACGTACAATGTAAAGACATTTTTGTGGCTACTGTGTAAACATTTAATTTTATTTGAAAAAGAGATTTTAGACCTTATACTAACATAGCTACTAACCGTAAACATTACAATGATTTAGGTCTAATTGAAAGCATGTTTTCTTTTGGTCAACCCACATTCGGTGGGTATGTTATGTTGCTGACAAAGATCTTCGTTATGCAGACAGAAATCAGTGGTGTTGGTCTAGATCAGGGATGGGGAAACTATTTAGCCGGAGGATCACATTGACCATTCAAGAGTTGGCCGAGTGCTATTGGATAAGATATTGGCCGGTGGAAGGGTGCAAGTGCCGAATTTCGGGCTTTGAAAATGATAGTAAAAAAAATAGAAAAAGGTCATCACCATCTATTTGGACGGAAACTGCGTCAATTCAAATTAAGAATTGCGTGGTGGCTTTTTTGCTGATGGCTTTTATTGTTTTGGGCTCTGTAGTACGGCAAGTGTGGCCACCCCTGTCATAGTAAATTAGATATATGAAAGTTTCTACAAGTGTTGGCGGGCCACATAAAATGTTCCTGCTGGCCGCTTGCGTCCCGCTATCCGAAGTTTGCCCACCTCTAGTATAGATTAGTCAAAGCGCATTTTGTTTAAATATAATCTATAAAATAGATTGTCTCTACTCTTTTTAATTAAAAAACATTTGAAAAGAGCCATTAAATACTGTTAGTGATTCCAACCAAATTCTTAAAGCAATGCTTTCTTTTTTTTGAACATCATTTTAAAACTTTATCGCACATCAGTAATGCTTGCTCCACAGTTTCTGCCAACAGGTTAATTAGGATCATAAATGATAATTTGGTATGAGCTGTGATGCATGGTATAGAGACCAGAGTGGAAAAGAAAAATCTACGTTTTTCTCTTTGACCAATGATTAACATATGTCACAAAGCGTTTTTTTTTCTTGTTAACTTTTGTGTTTTACACTTAAAATTCTTGTTATGCAAATAGCATGGTGCGTAGGTCAATTAAATCGAAAGAAGCAATTATTTTAAACAAAAATTAAGCTGGTATCATAGAAAAGGCAATTAGGCCTACACGAAATTTATATGCACTGTAAAAAGAAGAAACTTTTCACATTTAACTTTTCGTTTGAGTGTACCATTTATAGTCTTTGTAGTCGCCAGTAGTTGGCGCTGTTGGTTCAAGTTCAAAGAAATAATATTGTACTTAAGCTGATCTTTTGCTTTGCGCAACTGCTGCGGCAAATATAGTTTGTGCAAAGTCTTCACTTATAGCTTAGGCTGTGTTAGTTAGCTTTGAAGTTTGTGGTAGATAGCTTTGAGTAGAAATATGCTTTAGCTTATTCTTGTTCGAATGGTTTTTCATTTATTCTATTTCAATAAAATTGTGTAAGACTGTTAACTAACAATTGGTGTCATTTAGCCTCAGTTATAAATCTGAATATTTCTAATTCTGGACATTTCAAATTGTGCAAATTCCTAATCCTGTATGTTGATAACTTTGGATATTATTGACACTGCATATTGCTAATTTTTCAATTGAATTAACCTATTGCTAATTTTGCTCTTGAAATTCCTGATTGATTTATTCTGTTGGAATAAATTGATATATACCGTAGCTTTGCATTGAAGACGACAGCGAAGAAACACCTTTTTAGTCATTAGGAGGATAAATGAGAAGAGATCATTTGCGCCATCACAACACTTAAAGACCATTTTCGTTAAAACTGTTCAATTAATCGGTTGCCTTCTTCAAAAAGTATTTTTGTAAATAAGGTCTTGCTATAAACTATTATGTCTTGCAAATTGATTTTTTTGGATTTGGATTACTCAACAAGAAGCATTTTTTTAAATTTGCACCAGTTAATATCTTTAAATTGTTTTAAAGGATACATTTCTCTACCTGACGGATGGGTGAATCCCTTTAATGGATACCAATACATTCTCAATGAAACTGAATTGGCGTGGAAAGATGCTCGAACCTCATGCCAGGAAATGGGTGGCAATTTGGCAGGAGGCATTATTCTTGAAAAATTTAGGTAATTATTTTGACATGGGGAATGTTGCAAAATCTTCCGTAATCTGGCTTTTTGTCTGTCAGTCCAATCACTTATCTTTGTCTATGCGATTACTCCGTAAAGTATTAGCAAAACGCTGGAACTAGGAAACAATCAATAGACATACTGAAGCAAAAGTCTTTACCATAAAAAACAGTCAATATTTGACTAAAAATATCAGCAAATATTTTTTCAAACTTTCTAATCCATGAACAAAAATTGCTCATAAACGCATCACATTCAGATTAAGCATGCATTTTTGTCATGTGAGGATTTAGTTACGTGCTTGCTGTGCGCTAAAATTTCATATAGTAAAAAGCTAGATTTTTTATTTATAGCTGTGCACATGATTTCGTGGTGTCGCCAAAAACTGCCCTTTGACTTCATTTGTTTTTTACAGCACTAATTATGGTAACACACTGTGTCAACAGCATTATGGCCAAACCGCGTATCCTTTTGTATCTTTTCAACTACCACACTATTTGAGATCTACTGTTCATTAAATGATATTGTTATATTTAGTGTCCTGCAAAACGCTCTAAACATATCAACCGATACGCCAATCTGGATTGACAGGATTTGGAGAGGCAATAGCACAGCTGGTTGGGAAGATTTTGCAGTAATAAATCAGACAGCATGCCTCACATTCTCTCTCAATGAACCATCTCCTCAAAATGCCACCTGCAACACCACTCAACAATGGCTCTGTGCGAAATTGATTCCGTCCTCAACCGTCTTTCTTTCTATAGTTTAACCAAAATCTGTGACAAATTCACATGTAAATAACTTTTGTAGAGATAATTTCAAAACATCAAGTTAAGACTCTTTTGGTGACCAAAATGTTTTTGGAATAGATCTATTATCCTTTCAAAAAATTCTGGTTGAAATTTTAATTATCCATTGTTAATCCCAAAATTTAATTGCCGTATTTTGTGCAATTTGGTATATTTTTATATAGGCAGCAGGAACGCCTGTTGTCTGAAATGCTACAACATCTTTGTGATTGTGCCCACTTCTGATTTTGCAAATTGCTGGCACAATGCATTTCTATCACAAGCAATACAATCAACAAATCAAATTTGTAACTGCTTTCTTCTAACATGCGTAAATTTAGTCATTGTGAGGCTTGAACTTAAGATTATCGTCACCAACTAGGGCATTTCAATTTACTTGACATGTGGCTTGCCGATCCGCTGTATTTTTTAGATGTTTTTCTTATTAGCTCATAAACATACTTTTACTTATACAAACTGTATTAATTTACAAACAGTTATAGCTGAGTTACAATGCTGTGTTGAAATAGTAAAAATTATGAATTTACTGCAACACTAAACATAGCAATCGGGACTAGAAAATGAGTAAATTTTTAATCTCAGAATTAAATGAAGAAAGCATTCAGCTATTCGAAAATATTAGAAACGGAGAATTTGGGAAACTGCAAAAGAAACTTGCAATCTTTGAGCCAAAGTAACCCCGACGCGTCATTGCGGTCGGCTCTAATCGTAGTTTCAACTTTTTTGCCAATGCAGTTACTGTCCAACCATACCATACCACACCCATCGTAATCATATAATAGCACTTAAAGCAAATTCTTTCGATAAAAAGCCTCACGAGCAATTCATTGCGATACGCAGCCGACAACTTCCGAGTAAAAATTATAATTTCCTGATCAAGCCTTAGCTAAAGCCAAGCCCTTCCAGCTCAACTTATATTTTATTTGCTTAGGGCTGTTTCTTTTAAATAATTCAAGATCATCTCTTAGTTTCAATTTTTGATCAATTTCAACTACTGTACCTGGCGCCGTTTAGAAAAATATTTGCGCGCGCGTTTTTTTGCAAATTTGTTTTAACATAGTTGATGAAAACGGCTGCAAAGTATGTCTGCTATTTCCGATAGAACAGCCAACAAACCAATCCTAGTTATAAAAAAGGCCTAAAAAAAATAAGTCGAAAATTTCCTGCATGTGTAAGAAAAATGGCTTACATACAGGATGTCTCAAAAGTAAGTATACACTTTAAAATTTGAATAACAATCTAATGGCTTGTTCAAATTTGTCAAAAGTTTACAAAAATATTCTATGAACTACTAGAAACAGATTACCGTCCTAATATCTCGTTGAATTTATTTATTGACAGAATGATAGACCTCAACGTGGAAACCACCAATTTCGGGAGATTTCAGCCACCTTTGGACGCATTCTTGCCCGATACCCTGCAATAAATCTTTTGTAACTAGTCCACATGATGCTCTAATGTTTTGTTCCAACTCTAAAAGGTTTTGAGGCCGTGTGGAGTAAAGTTGACAAAAAATGCTTCGGTTGAAAAACTGTTACTTTCAGCAAGATGGAGCTCCTGCACATTACACCAGGAAAGTCAGAGATTACTTAAATCAGTTTTTTTTCGGTAGGTGGATTGGGTGCAGAGGTCCTCTAGAATGGGCCGCTCGTTCACCTGACTTAACCCCATGCGACTTTTTTCTTTGGGGTTTCCTTAAGAGCAAAGTTTACTCCACATGGTCTCAAAACCTTTTAGAGTTGGAACAAAACATTAGAGCATCATGTGGACTAGTTACAAAAGATTTATTGCAAAGTGTCAAGCAAGAATGCATCCAAAGGTGGCTGAAATCTCCCGAAATTGGTGGCTCCCACGTTGAGGTCTAACATTCTGTCAATAAATAAATTCAACGAGATATTAGGACGGTAATCTGTTTCTAGTAGTTCATAGAATATTTTTGTAAACTTTTGACAAATTTGAATAAGCCATTAGATTGTTATTCAAATTTTAAAGTGTATACTTACTTTTGAGACACCCTGTATTATGTCGTACAAAACCTCCCTAAGTATGACAAAAATCTAACTAATAAAACAAAAATTTCCAATATATGTGTCGGACAAAAATTTATCCTATGCAATACAAAATGACAGTTGCAAAATATCTCTGAAACTTGCGATATATAAATCGGAGTTTTTCAATATACTTCACATGAGCTATAATGGGAATCTAGACCTAATTCCTCATAATTGCGTGATCTTGATGCTATTCTGAAATCTTTATCAAGGACCTACAATGTCTTTTGTTTTATAATGATGGTACAATCGCATCACAAGCATAAAATGAGATAAAATCGTTTCTAGATTTTTAATATAGCATTTGTGTATTTAGAAATTATCCGAAATATATTTTAATTAGCAGAAAAACATAGATATCGGAGATTTTTGTTATATTTTGAAGCTATTTTATTGACTATTCTATAACAAACACGCTGAAGAACACACATAAAAAGTACAAAATATTTTTCCAAACAGCGGCCAATTACAAAAAGTAGTAATCTGTATTCTTCAAAGAATTATCTGTTTCCATTGGTAGATACCTGAGCAGAATTGTTTTCCACATGTGTCCAGCGATCAAATCAGATGATTTTCAATGATTGGTATTAAGGGTAGGAGTAGGGAAACTTTCTTAAATGAACTTTTTGTTTTTTGTTTTGAGTTGACTTCTTTTTTATTTTTTGAAATAAACATCATGAAGGAAGTATTTATCACTTTTTTTAACTCGATTACTTTCTCTTTTGTAGGCCAACTGCAAGTAGCATAATTGTCAAGTCACAATTGCATACTTGGGTGTAACGTTTAAATTTATTGTTGAGTAAGGCAATTACTACTGGGGGACACACCTAGCATATCTGTCATTAATCCACTTACTGCAAGCATACAATCTAGGTTTATTACTTGCAAATCAAAGTTATAAAAGCAACTGTTATGACAATGTACGGCATCATCAGCATTGCATTGCAAATTCATGTTTTTTTTTTAATTTAATTCATGTTTAGTCTACTTAAATAGCAGTAAATAATTTGATTATAGTCCTTAGTATCATGTTTTTAAATTACGTGTACTGTGTAGTACTTTATGTTTTAGTTATCGGTTTTGGAAAACTACGTTTTCATCTAAGCCTATAACAACAATTCTTCTTACAGTAGTTGTTGGTACCTTTAATATGAAATGTTTCTCCAATAAAATTGGTAAATAAGCAACGGAAATAACTGAAAAGAGTTTTTTAATATAACGCAAAAACAAACGAGAATTAACCTTGCAATGTTTTATAACCGAGTTATGTTGCTGACAAATGTTTACATAACTGTATCATTGAAATCTCTCTTGTGTCTTTGTGTGAGTGCAATAAGCATTTATCAATCGTTGCTTAATCGGTCGGTGCAACTAACAATGAATGGGTGAACTGATGGAAGAAAAATAGAGGAGATTGGAAATGTGCTGGGTCACGAAAGATACTGTACAAAAACTGGAAAAAATAGAGGGTATTTTTCTGAAGACACTATTAGAATTTTGCGTTAGTGAAGTATACCAAAAATGCTTCTTTGGATATTGGTTAATCATGTTTCTATTTCATTGTTCGTTAATTCAATAAAGTGCAAATATATCGCAACTATAAAAGGTTTGAATATGATATTTATATAACCAAGAATGTAAAATTAAAATACTGCGTTATCGATATTTTGATCTGAAAATCAGTTTGTTTTAGTTACAAGCTGCTGTACAATAGCTGTGATCAATTTCGCATTTATAACAATAAAAAGCAAAAATTGACGGCTGTCGAGAAAAATTTTTTGTAAAGTAAGTAATGGAACAGTCAAGATTATTGAGAAACCAATAGTAAAAGTTACAATCAAAAGCATAACCTTTTGTTTTCTATAAGGAAGTGTGCATACAAAGGAATCACTTTTTATGGATGGAAAACAAGTTTTTGTAAGTGCAGTTTCCTATTTTTGGCCCAAAGCACTTAAAGACCTTTTAGAAATCAATTTTTTGAAAGTGACAAGTTTCCTATTTTCGTCTCAATGCAAGCTAAAAATATTTTTTCCAATTTTTTAAAAGAATTTTTTCATCAATATTTTGAAATTTATGGGAGACAAGGCACTGACAATATCGTGGAGCGGTTTCATACTCCAAGCTTCTTTCCTTTTTGTCTATCACTACAGTCGCAGCTTCGTATAACGATCAAAACTTCATTAAAGAACTCATTGCTTAACTTTCGTGAGATTTTTATGATTGGAACTAATAAACAAGAAACTAAGGCTGTGCGGGATATCCGGTGGAGGGGTTCAGCTATCCGATGTCTGACCCAATAGTAAGCGCCATTCGGTTGGATACTCGGATAACAACTATTTAGAGCAGTCTATTTGTTTTCCGCCTACATTTTATGTTTTGGTTTTAAGCAAAGAGATGACAATTTGATGAATTGAGCCAATTTTTACGCTTAAAATAAAATGCTAAAGTCAAAAAAAGCTTAAGTTATAATTAATTAATTATAATGTGGTGTGTGTGATTGATATATTAAGACGACAAAAAATTACATCTGCTGGCTTTGCCAAACGATGCAGATAAAAAGTTTGGTTGATTTTTTAGAGAATAAAATACGAATAAACAAAACCGAAAATGTAAGAACCAAATATTACAAAATATTAATAGTAAATTTAACACCAACTTTTGCGGATAAAACTCATTAAAAACTGAACCGCATATTTGGGAATTAATGTGATACAAAAGCAAGAAAGAAAGTTTTTACGAAAGAAGCCTATTTTTCTGCTACTAAATTATCGCAAAATTGTAGCAAAGAACGAGCTTAAACCATTTAAAGGATAAGTAAACAGCCTTCTTTCTAAATAGACCATGCTTGTACATATCAAAGGTATGCAATCTTTAGCACAGCCGGGCCAAATTGCAACAAAGCAAATTAAAAAAGGAATGTTGTCCAAAAGCGTGAACAAAAAATAATAGAGAGCAAATTTTTTCGAAAACTTTTGCTGTTATGAAGCAAAATGCTTGATCAAAATTACGAAAATTTCAACCAATTTTTTTGGTGTTTTCTCTTTGAATGCGACTTAACAATCTCTTTGCACAAAAGCAAGTAAATTAGATAAGTCAATTGTAATGATGACAATTAAAAAAAAACTTAATACAATTCTGTATTTAAAATTTGAAGAGAAATCGAAAAGAGCAATACCTGATCAAGCAATCTTGCCCCAGGCATAAACAATTTTACCAACTTTTAGCTTATCAAGAACCTCAATAGTTGTATATCGGAATGGGGACTAAGAAATTTGAGTATAGGGATGCAACTAATTCCACTTTGTCTACTTCTTTACGCCAGTGAGTAGCACTTGAATCTTTTTGTTAAATCTCTATTAGCCATTGTTACAACACAAACAAATTGGTTTTATTGCATATTATACTAATCAACAAAAATTAATTTAAATTCTTTTCGTGAAAGATTTGATGCTGGCCTAAAACTATTCATCACTGATTTCGTGGCTAAAGCATCACATTTTTAAGCTATTTTGCAAATCTACAGCTTATTTGATAGCTTTAACAACGCTTCTATTTGTGGTAACAAGTGATAGTTTTTATGCGACATGTAAGCTGTTCTTTTTGAGGTTTTTTCACATGTGATCGTGACATTAGAACATTTGGTTATGCAGTAAATGTTTTAACGCGCGAATAATATCTTTCGTGGAAGTGAGACGACTGATAAGAAAGGGAATGTTTTTGAAGCGAAAAAGTTTTTTCTTTCAAGTAATCATAATTTTAGTTAATTTTTAACTTTGTTTTAAAAAAAATGTTAGTTAATTTTCTAGAGCAGCACGTTAGTGAATGATGAAGTGATAAAATTACTGACTACTTTGTTTACACTACAACTGCCGAGAATTCTGAGAGTACATCAAAAGCAGTTAAATTCTATAATAGAGCTGATAAAAATTTTATAGCGATATTGAGAGATGCTGAGCTTTTGCAGAAGTCGCAAGTAGGAAGACCTGTCGTGACTACGTGATCAATGAAGTCGCAAGAGATGGAAGGAGCGGCAATTACTAAGGATGTTCAATGGATGAATGAAGACGACGTTGGTTTTGCGATTTCAAACTAGCACTATTACTCTGACTTGAAAAAATTTAACTTCTGTAAACAACAATAGTTCCCGTGACCTGATATCGATTGGCCCCATACCAAACGCAGAGATGGACAGATAGTAAGACGTAAATATATTTGTCTCCAACATATTACCGATTCTTTCACATGATTATTTATTTCCTTCTAAAACATGAATTTTTCTTCTAACCATGTGTTTGTTTGGAACTTTGGAAAGAAGCGGAGTCAATTTTAATCATTTGGTAAAACCACCGTTTTAAAAGTATGCTCAACTTACCGGAAAAAACGGTTACTTGAGTTTCCACTTAAAAACTAAGTTCCACGAAGATTCTCCAACAAAAACTAATACTTTCATAGCGTTGGTCATATCTTAAAGAGTAAAAGTTAGTAAACAGATTAAATTGTGATTGAGTTAAAACGGCAAGCGTCCTTTGGATCCGTCTCTGCGAAATATAGGATCAAATAAAAGAAACTTTTTGATGGTTACAGATATAAGAATTGCGTTTTCCTTTTCACAGCTATGCGTCTATATAGTATTCAACGTCAACTGCTTTGAGTCAATCTTAACAGATATTTTCGAAAACTCTAGATTGGTGAATCATGTAGAATTGTGCAGTGTTGTAAAGCAAACAACGCACCATGTTGCCCACAACTTCTGGTCTTTCTGGCTCACCAAGGAACACATAGTGGAACAAATCTCAATGACGAGCGAGAACAGACGCTACCTCGACGGTTGGTCAAACAAAAGCTTTACCTTGCTCAATCTACGACAAAAAAATGCATCAAATATTCAAAGAAAAGAGGGGGGAATTGCGTAGAGCTTATTCATAAGTTTGAGCATTATACTTAGTTTTTTATAACTTTGTTTTGTAAAATATTAAGTCATATAGACCTAAAAGATTTTATGTTTACTCAACCGCAAAATCACATAATATTGCAGTTTTGGCAAATGTTTATAAAAGAAGTGTTTTTAACTCACTTTTCAATCTTTTGCCTACTGACTAACTAAAAACCCTCGTTGGCGAAATTTCAAAAGTTGAACATTGCGTATTGTCGTGGACTAGCAGTCTTTGCAAGCACCCCAAAAAGTTGGAAAAGTTACAAAATAAGCCATTTTTTTATTCCAGTTTTAAAGTAAAAATTTTCAGCACAACAACCTCTAATGAAAAGGTATTAAAATTTTTTATAAACCAGCTTGATAAAACTTGTTTTGAAACGTAACCGTTAAAAGAAAATGGTTTTCCTCTCTTCAATGGTAGCACTGAAAATTTTGCAAGTTGTCATATTCCTGGCGCAAGTTGTTGACCGAACTCCACATTTCTTCCTCATACTCCACGCTTTTGGTTCAACCCACTAAAATAGCCTAACTCGAGATTGGCAATGATCAAGTTAAGAAATTGGATCATAGTGGGTGTGAAGCAGCTAAACAAACTTGTATAACTTTTTTTATAAGCAATCTGCCTCAAGCTCCAGAAAAATAAACAGGAAATCTTGTAGCAGAAGATGCAAGATTGCAGCATGAAAAAATAATTGCTCCTTTTCTCGAAATATTTGTCTAAATTGTTTCATACCCTTTAACCATTTTCATTCCAATGCTCCGCAAATGATAAACAAATTTTTAAGGTTCATTTTTTTAGTTGACAGAAATAAATACAAAATTATTAAGATTTTTAAAGCAAGTTTGTTGGTATAAACCTTTTTTATCTTATAATCAAATTAATTTTCTGATTTTTTGTTGTTTTTGCATAACTGTGAGATCATTTCATGGAAATAGAAAGACTATCAAAGTTACAAAATAACAGAAATTCAGGACTACCAAGAAAAAATTTTGAAAATTAAAATATTGTGAATGTTGTGGTGCATCCCCTAAACACAGGTGACAAAGGAGACAAAAAATGATTTAGAGGATGTTTTAGAAGATGATAAAGAACACGAACCAGCAGCATTACTTAAAATTATAGAAAGTTATTCTGACGAGATGGTGTAGTGGTTAAAGCGTCCGCTTCGCAGTCGGTAGACTTAGGGTTCATTCCCCTTGTCGATTCATACCAAAAGACTTTAAAAATTGGTATTCACAGCTTCCCTGCTTGGCGCTCAGCATTTAGTGGAGGTTGTGGAGAACAAGCCGGCAGGTTCGCTTGTTGTGTCCTTGGGCAAGACACTTAACAAGACGCCCCCACCTTTATGTGGAAGACAGGTGGCCCAGTTTTCCCTCTGAAGAGAGGGTTGGTGGCAGGAAGGGCATCCGACCGAAAAACAAATGCCATGTTATATAAATGAAGATATCTGTTGTGGCGACCCCTAATCGGGGATAAGCCGAAAGAAAAAGAAGAAGATAGAAAATTATTCTGATGCGAAAGAATTATCTGACTCACCATTGCAAAGACGACAATCCAGGGCAATTCGACAGCGGATCAAAAGTGCAATGCTTGTAAACCCGAAAGTCAAGTGAACTGATTCTCTCTCAAAATCTGTTGAATAATTTTGATTTTTCAGTTTTTGACGCCTGGATGAAAATTTTTACACCAGATATGACAAAATGCTGGTTTACCCAATAAATCTGTATGCAACCCGTGATAAAGATGATAAAAAACATTTAGTGGATGAGCGTGAAATGCATATTTTTCTTGGAATTATTTTGAATTCAAGATATCACGTATTATCGCAGGAAAACTACTACTGTTGTGCGCAGCAAGACCTAGACTTCCCAATAATTTGTAATACTGTGAGTAGAAATAGGTTTCAGGAAATAAAGAGGCATTTTCTCATAACTGACAATTAAAATCTTGCACCGGGTGACAAAATAAGAAAAGTTACTCCTCTCTGCCTCGCTATCAACCGAAACATGTTTAGATTTGGCATATTTCACAAACTCCTAAGCATTGACGAGTTGATGGTACCATACTATGGTCGGCATAGAGCTAAAATATTTGTTAAAAGCAAGTCCATTTGTTTTGAATGCAAGATTTGGGCAATGTGTGAAAATGATGGATACCCATATCAATAAAAAATCTATTAGAGCAAAGAAGCAGATCCCAGTAGTCAATTGTACCGTTGGAGACAAAGTTTTTAAATCTATGGTAGAAATAATTAAAGCAAATTTCAGTATTGCAAAACATGATCTGTATTTTGACAACTTTTTTCACAAGTTATAAGCTTTTGAGTGAAATATCTGAGTTCGAAATTTGTCAACAGGCACTATCCGAGAGAACCAAACAGAGTAAGCTAAAACAATCCGTATCAGCAAAGAAGTGCTGCAAAAAAAAGAAGGTAGTTTTGACCATTGTTGGAATGGAAGAGTATTTGTTACAATAGGGCGAGACAATGCGGTAGTAACCATAGCAAGCAATTTGGAAACTCACAAGCCCGTTTGTTAGACAAAACGTCGTGCCAGAGATGGAGGAAAAATAATTTAGTCAACCCCAAATTATTCATTTCTGCAACCAAGAAGTGAGTGGTGTAGACGTCATCGTCAAGCTACTTACATTATAAAAGCCAATTTTAAAGAACGAAATGGTACTGGACTCTTATTATCAATGTCTTAAATATATTCGATGTGGCTGCGTGGAAAGTTCACAGCAAAACTACTCAGGAAAAATGTTCCCCTTTTTCTGATTTCAAACGCAAACCAACATTGTGCTTGTTGAGATGTGATAAACTAACAAGTATAAATGCATCTCAATCTACATGTACATTTGAAAATTTTCCAGATGACGTGAGATATGATGGCACCAATCATTTGCTTGGATCTTCTGTTTAAGGCCGTTGCAAAGTTTGTAAAAACACACAAAAAGTATGTGCAAAAAAATAATCTCCGGCTTTACATTGAAAAAGGAAAGCCTTGCTTCGAAACTTACCACCAAAAGAAGTAAACTGAACTTTCACAGACTATACTTTTGTTATTTTTTCACTTTTTTAGTTGTTACAAACAACCTTGCACCTAATTGGTAACGCAGCATACGATCGAAAAAAGGCATTAACAATTTACCAAGGTCAAATATACAAGGAAACAACGATGAGTATACCACCCAACCAATTTTGACAAAATATCGTTTCTTTTATAATATAGAACATGACATATCTTTCGTAGCAAACGACCAAGAGTTCTAGTTTTCTCACATGACAACTCCACACCAAGTCAATCAAAATATCTTGAAATTACAAAAAACTTTCTTAAAAACTTAAGCTGCTACAATAAAGATTAGAAAGGAATATTTATTGAGGTCATTTTTGTTTTAATCTGAATACTTTTTGACTTTTTTTGCCTAACAAAATTAGTTATTTGGGAAAGTCATAATGCAAGCACCAGCTAAGCTTGTGTTGACTAGCGATTTTTCAAAAATCTAGTTGCACTGTATGCTTCATTTTTATTAGAGTAGATTTAAGTATCTTAAGTCACTTTGTCTGCATAAGAAAAACACTTTGCCAAAATTTTTTCCACATCGCCAGCTATTATGATTATAAAGAATTTTTGTGATTTAAATGTTGATATTTAAAAAGATATATTCGTACACAAGTCTAATGCACGCATGCAGGTTCAGATCTACGTCAAAATTATTTTTGGGGGTTAGGAGCAAGAAGTAACTGAGCAGAACTTTTGTGACCAATAGCTGGAAATTTTTCTGCAGGGGTAGAAATTGATGTTTTTTTCATTTTCTCAACTCGAAATCTTGTTTTGCTGGAGTTCAACTTTCCGAAACCGGTTAATGTTTTACCTATTTTGGTGTAGAACCTACATACCTTTTTTTGGAGATCAACTTTTGTCTATTTTGGTGCCGAAACAAAAAAGATATTCTTTTTTTGAAATAAAATTTCCCATAACGTATGCTTCAGTACAATATGCTTCAGTCATTCTTTTTGAGGAGGTTGTAACTCTTTTTTACCCCCTTCCCCTTTAATTATGCCACATTACACAAAAATTTTTACCATTGTTTAGCGCACCGTGGGCTTTGTATCTGCGGTTCTGGCGATCTACAGTGCACATTAAACTTTTGGCAGTCATTGCGGGTTTTAGTTTTGGTTGCAGCTGTATACGGAGCAAACAAATCTTACTATCGTGGAAACAATTAAAAAACTATTTATTATAAAACTTATTTCAATTGGAAAACGTTTTAAAGTGGTAAAAGACGTTTCTACTATTTTGGAGAAAAGTTTGATTAACAATTAAAGCTGAACTAGTTTGGATGTCATAGAGGTAGTTGTTGCTTTGTCCTGGGCTATTTAGCAATACTTTTTGATCATTATCTAAACTTTTTTTTAATAATAGTTACTTATAGAAAATTATGAGCCATTAAAATTATACATCAGTGGAATTTTATCAAAAACTCAAAGAAAATGGTGAATTTGCTGCTATTTTTGACCAAAATCTACGCCATATGCCGTTGTAAGTGACATACTTCACATTGGTTATATACGATGTTGTATTACTCAAATACTAAATTGTTATCAACAACTAATCGAAATATTTATGAAGACCTTGATAATCTATCAGCAATCTCAGTAAGCAATGGTGGGCTATTTATATTGCTAGAACAATTATGGCAATGGACCCTCCTTATCTATCAAGAAAATCAAGAGATATTTACCGATTAATTGGTTTAAATTTGCTACAATCTTTTCCACCCTACACTCATGTGAGCTGTACCGGAAAATAATTTTTAATATACTTCATGAATGACAGTCTTGTTTTGTTTGCTTTGAGTTAATTTGAAGCAGAAATAGGTTAGACTACCTGCAATTGAAGCCTGAAATAAGAGTAGGGAGAACCTTTTATACAGATGAAAATTTTTATGTTAAATTAACTATTTTTCAAAGCAAAAATTTTGCCTGTTTTGATCCAACACAGACAGGAAAATCTTTTCTGGGTGCTGTCACTCCGTTTGACCGGTCATCGCTTTTTATCTCCTCTTAATACATTACTAATTGCGTGCCTCTCAATAACGACAGATTCTGTACTTCACTGATCAACATTTTTCAAAGTATGACAACAACTACAAATCAGACAAAACAATTTTGAGTGCTTTCAATAGATTTTTTAGCAGCATGAAATAAATAAATCTTTGCGAGGCTTTCTCACATTCACTTCCGATGTAATATGTTTTAAATTTAATATTACTTAGGCAGAGATATTAATTTCTTTATCCATTGGCATGCCAGTAGTAGCAACCATAGGCGATTACTCCCTTTTAAAACATATTAATTAAAACAAAAATAACAATAACGACACGTTCATGAGAATAGCAGTTTTCTTCCTCTTCTGTGTGCTTTTTCTTTAAGGTAAAGCAATAAGGGCAGTCTGCAATTTATGTTACTGATTTCTTCTAATGTTATATTAATAATTATCAATATAGTTTGCTAGCGTTTTTGTATAAAAACAGCATTCAACTTTGGCAGAATGTTAACAAAAAACAAAATTAACAATGTTTTGGTTGGTAAGGTAAGCTTTTGATCAAAATTTGGGATTATACTTTGATTTATTATAAAAAAAGTTAGTTATAATTTATCTTGCCTGTGTCGATACGGCTTTACTGTAGAAAGTGGAAAGAGTTTTTCATAAGAATTACAGATATTAATATACGTAGCAATCAATAAACAGTGTAAAGTTAGTGATATAAGTTAGTGGTGATCTGCGTGGAGTAGATATTGCGTGGTAGTTTTTGCTTTTACGCGCCAATATAACCGTGATTGAACTCACTTCCTGAGTTACCGTAGTATTTGCAACGATTGCGAGAAAAATTATTGTTTAAGCATTTACGTACACGCACAAAAATTTTCTTGAAAAGTATACTTTTACAAATATTAACGAGAACAAACTTTTGAACTTCATTGTAAACTTTGATTTTATTTTGACCCTTTGTAATCTTCCTAAAACGATTTCCTATGTACTATGGGACAACTTAACTTTAATTTTTGGTCCCTGAGAAATTCAACTCGATCGACTTTTGCAGGCTTTAGTTGTCAATCAAATTCAACCCATGCAAAACAACACAAAAGCTTGCTAATACCTTGCTTTTTAATAAAATCCTCAAAGGTTTTGAGAAAAGAGAGCTTCATCTACTATGTTTGCCTCCGATCGAAATTTGTGTTTGGGTGCGCCCCGTATAACACCTAAAAAAAAATTGCTAGTTTGAAAAATTAAACCTGACTTGGTCTACTGGAACAGTTTACATAAGTTGCGAATACAATCTTACTCATAGCTTACTTGAGTAGTTTGTTTTTTTCTTTTTATCCTCTAAATCTCTGCAAATACAAGTAAAAAAGCTAAGTTATATCTTAATCATTTTGAAAACACCAGTGTTGCTAGCACAGTGCATTTAAAAGAAATTAATAATTGCTCTTCTTCTTCTTGTTATGGACAAGATTTTTCACTTTTGGTAAAGCTTCTCAAATGATGAGCTTCTCATTAGCGCTTTTTTGCTATTCTTCAGTTGGACTGGCCCGCCACGACTGATAGAATGCTTGGCCTCGCCATCTGTCTGCTACATAAAGATGGAGATATCCCGTTAAGTGTCTTGCCCAAAGACACAACAATCCAGCCTGCCGGATTGTTCTTCATACTATCCTTTTTTGTGCTGAGTGCCTAGCAGGGAAGCTGTTAATACCATTTTTTAAAGTTTTGCGGTATGACTCGACTAGGAAAATAAACTTCAGGTCTATCGATTGTGAAGCAGACGCTCTAACCACTAAGCCATCGCACCGCTTCCGTAGTGGCCTGGATTTGTAATTATAGTTTGCCTGAAGAAAAGTTTGTTGGATTCAACGTGAGAAAATTCTAAATTGATAATTTGCATGATCGTTTTGGATGTATTCAATATGCAGCAACTATAGTATGCTATCATCGGCCTAAATAAAATTTATTTAAATTCATTTCTATATAACTACGCTCAGATAATAATCGATCTCACATGATGGTTCAGAGTATTAACAGGTTGATGCGAGCATGAGTGAGAATACCTTTTGATAACAAAGCTGTTTGCAGTTAGGCTGTCCAACACCTTGTGTTCAAATCCACTTTAAAGTTGTTAGAGCAATGCACTGCAGCAAAATCTTTGCTACCAAGCTAATCTTTGCTACCTGTCAACCTCAATATATCTTTTTTTTATTTTGTTTATCCATTCTTAGTAAATGAAAATCAACAAAAATGACCAAACTTTACGATTGGCAAGGCTACTGAATTTGAACAGGAAAAGGAATATCCAACCAAAAAAAAATGTTCTCCTAACTCTTCATGTGTTTTGAAGAAAGGGCGTGTCAAATTTTTTGGATTTCCCTATCTCTAAAAAATTCGCCGTTTTTACAAGGTACATGAGGCTCAGGTTTCACAGTTTTCAACGCTCTAAAAGGAAAAGAGAGCGCATGGCCATAAGCATGATTGATTTCGCAATGGCCATGGCCTTTTGTTTGGAAAATTATCAGTGGCATTTATATTAGTATATTTGCTTTTACTTTCCTTAGACGAAAATATCTATAATCAATAATTTGTTAATCTTTGAAGATTTTTCGTAGCTGTTAGATTGAATGATTGTTTCGAAAATAAAAAAACTCATTGTTTTATATCTAAAATTCAGTACAGAAAAGTTTAGTCTGAAACTAAAACTTGAGATAAAGTAGCCGAAAATGTCATAGAAATTAAAAGTAACAACTAAAGTAAGCGGAATTGAACTTCTTTCATAGTGTCACAATATAAGTACGAACTAAAAATATTAAAATACTTTTCAGAGAAGTGATCTTTTGATCCAAGTAACGGTACCTTTGAACTTTATATTCCAATCAAATTAACTTTCCCAAAGAAATATTACAGCATATACTTACAATTGCTATCATGACTACAAAATATGTTGTATTTTAAGTTGAGTGTTAGTGGTATATATCAAAGTTTAAGTTTAAGTTGTTTTATAATTTAATTTGAAGTAAGTAGGCCTAGAATAATTATGGTTTTTGCAACGTGCAAAATTAAGCATTTCGTGACATTTTTCTTTTTGTTGAATATGAAGCAAAATTTATCAGGTATGGTTGTTTATTATGGCAATATTCGGTTCACACTTCTAGAGATTACAGGAAGGTATGTAAGCCTGCTGCTAGAATGTTTGTGAAGAGAAAAGTAAAACGTTAATCAACCATATTTTGGCCGGTTTTGTGAAAAATTATTTGGGTGTCTCTAGAATACAGACCTTCAATATTTTTGGTAAAATGACATTCCTAAGGCATTGGCTTACCCACAAAAAGACATCTGGAAAAGAGCAAATTTTTATAGATCTTTTTGGGACTTTAAAAAAGAAAGTTATGAATAATTTAATGAATGCTATTTTAATGAATACTCTTTTCTTGCACGTTTTTTTACGTTATCAGGTAAATTTTGTGTGTTGAATGGCATAAATTCGTTGTGGCAACTATAAGATTGATTGTACGAGTATTCAACACATAAAGTGCGATTCCTCTGTGCGTACATACGCTTTGGCTCGTCCAAAACTACAAAACCTACAAACATCAAACTTGGCATGATTGATTACTACTCCGGGATGAATGTCATACGAGTGTTGGTGACGCCGCTATGACGTCATAATGATAATAAAAGATAATTTTTTAATTTACATTTCTTGACGAAGCAAAACCGTTTTGTGCTTAAACAAATACTTGCATCCATTCAATCACTTTACAAAACATTTCATTTTTATGGTCTAAAATGACGTTACAATCAACGTTTGATTGTGCAATTTGTTAGCTCTATTTTCTCAAAAACTGCTGGTCATAAAAACGGGATGAAATGCATTTTCGAAAAACTGACCAATACTCAGGACTGTGTGATCAGGAGCGTTATCGTGATCGAGCGTCCATGCGTAAGCTTCCCAAAAAGGTCTGCCTCTTGTCACGCACTGTCTCATAAGGCTCAGAAGAATGTCTTTATAAACGGTTTGGTTCACTGTTTGGCCTTAGGGTAGGAATTCGAAATGAACGATGTCTTAAAGACATTCTTCGGCGCCTTATGAGACAGTGCGTGACAAGAGACGGAGCCTTTGGGAAGCCCATGCATGGAGGCTCCATCACGATAATGCTCCTGATCACGCAGCCCTGAGTATTGGTCAGTTTATTGCAGAAAGGAGCATTGAAACTTTGGAATACCCCACCATATTCCCCGGTCTGGCCCCCTGTGACTTTTTCCTCTTCCCCAAGATCAAATCTGTTCTGAAGAGAACCCATTTTTTTGACATCGATTCCATCAAAATGGCCGCGACGACGGAGCTCAAAAAGATCCCAGAAAATGCCTTCCAAAGGGGTATTGAATCCTGGAAAAGGCGAATGCACAAGTGTTTCGAAGTGGAAGGAGGTTACTTTGAAGGAATTTGACTTTGGTATATTTCAATACTTTTCAATACAGTTTTTATAACACCAGTCTCGTTACTTTTCGGACACACCTCGTATTTGACAATGTATAAGCTATTTTAGCCTTCCAAGCATGCCTCTCTTTTTTTCTCGCATACTTACAACTCGCTCTATGATGTCATAAAGGCGTCTGACAAGGCTAATTCAACCGTTCGCTGAGAGAGGTGATAATAAAATGATTTTTTCTAAAAATTGCATTATTTTTTCAAAATCAGTTTAATTAAAAACTGTTACCTTTAGTATTTGTTTTTATACCAAAAACACTGAACTTTACCATAGGTAGTGTAACTTTCCATCTCTAAAAATATGATAAGCTGAATGAAAACAGGTAAGTTTAATACATAAAAATAATAATAAGGTACTGTCAAGTATTGACCTTTGAAAGCTTAGAAAATTTTCTTTTCAGCAACATGTGACTTTAATTAGTTTGGGATAATGATTGATTCAGTATGGCTGATCAAAAATTGGTTGCAATACATTTTGTACTGATGTCAGTTAAACAATTATCGTACTTGACCAAACAAACTTGCTGACAAAATTAGTTCTTGGTTGCATTTTGACTACTTTTTCCCACAAGCATTGTTCTTTGGCATTATCTGTCCACATTTCAAATACATTCATCAAAAAATGAAGTCTCTAAACGTTTATCAAATGTAGCCTATAGGCTAAATCACTGCAAATTTTCGTGCCTGCATTTAACAAATTTGCAATTTCTACAAAGACTAAGTCCTTTAGTGCATTTGTCTCTTCTTTCTTGATTACATGGAATTTTGTCATTATTTATCAAAATATTCAAAAAGATTCATCTAAAAATCAAGTCTCAAATTATTTTAAAATAATAAAGTCAATTCCAAGCAAAACACTTGACAATCCCCGATGAAAAAACAAGGGAAAATAATGATGATCCTGTTTAATCTTTTGCTACAAGATACTAATGCCGAGCTAAATACCATCTAAATATTGAAGCAATTGAGTTTGCAATTGGGTGAGGTTAACGCAGCCAGCTGATTTGATATTCTTAACATATACATTATTATTGGGGGCCCTGTTATTGCAATAATTTAACTCTTGAGTGCTTCATTTCGGGTTAGTTTTTTTGATATATCTGCGTTTATGCCAGAACCAAGAAACATCATCTCAGTTAAAGTCGTTCCCCAATACAAATTTGTCTGCAATAACGTAAAGTCGTAAGTAGTAGTCCTAATACTTACTAGCTCAATCCTGGAAATGCCTATCAATTACTTTCGCGCACTCCCACAACTTTGATATGCTTTCAAGCACTTGCTGAATTTAACGAGCTAAAGTTTGTTTAGTTTAACACTAGCTTTACGGGAAATTTTCTACACCTAGTTTTACGGAGGTGTCGTTTTCGATCCCGATCTCGTTTTCCTAATTACGTTTTTCTCGCACTAGTTTTTGAACTGCTAGTATGGTGTAGTGCAATGATTACGCATAACAAAATAATTTTACTTTTAAAAAATACGTTTTGTACAAAACAAAAAAAAGCATTTAACTAGTCAGTTTTACGCAAGCTAAGCATTTTACGTAAGCCACTCTGAAATTGTCCACCTCCGTAAAATTATTGGTAGCTTTTTTCCAGGTGCGAAAACTCAACTAGTAAGCTATTTTTTAAAAGTTTCAAAACCTGGAATTTAATCTAGAATAAATTTTAGGAAAAGTCAAAGCAATTTATTGATATTTGGTCACGCATTTAGAAGATATAAAGCAAATAAACAACAACCCGGGTCGAAAACGACCCCTCCGTAAAGCTAGTGTTAAGAACGCCTACTGTGAAAAAGGGCAAAAAAGACGTTGGCAGCATCCGATAAACTCGGGAGACATGTAGGCCTAGTGGCTATTCACACCGGCTCGTAACGTTATTTTTAATCGATTGCATTTAAATAATGTTAAGTATCACTAAAAATCATTCTATAACATTTTGCGCTGCAACAAGCAAATATTTATTTAAGTGTTTTAAGCATGCTGTTTTCTTTTACCGTGAATCTTTCTCAAAACACTTTTAGGTCATAATCATAAATGACATCACAACGCTTGCCATAATATAGTGAGAACAGAAGCAGTCGGCAAAAATTATCCACAATCATTTTGATAGGAAACATAAACAGTAAAGCACATTACTGTTATTTGTAATTGATAGGCTCTTTGTATCGGTACGAAAATCTAATCTTCATTTGAAAGCAAGCAGGTTTCGATAAGGGGCAAAGCTAACCCAAGTTTAGGAAAAGATCAAAATAAAACAATAATAGCATTGATTTGTAAAACTGGATGAAAATGATAAGTTTTAAAACAAACTTTTCGTTACTGCTCACACGAGTGACCGTTGGGTGAAACAGGCTCGGCCAGCTTAACCGACATTCTCAATCGCGACGTTACTGATGGCGGCCCAGCGTGCTACGCTGACATACATTATAAAGCAAGGATTTTTTCTTTTGCTGATATGCTCCCTGTTTAGTAATCTGTATCTATTATTCTACAATAAAAAGCAATACAACAAAATCCCAAGTTTAAGAAATAATAAGAATAAAACCTTAACTCTAACAATTGGTAAAACTAAATTTAGAGAAAATGGTTTGCTTGAAAGTAACTTGGCCTGATGGCCTCTTACTACAGTGTGGTAGCCAAAAAAGCGGGAAATTTGTCAAACGATGATTTATTTTCATAAAATATAACTTTTTATAAAGATTTCCAAAGACTAATATTAAAATTCACTCACAGATGCTCAAAGTGTCGTCCGTGCACTTCATGATAGCGTCTTAACTTAAAAATCCAAGCTTGCGTTGCGTTTTGAAAAGTAACCGGTGGATATCATTCCAAGCTCTTGCCAAGCACGTTTGAGCCGTTCCTTTTTGGCGGGTAGCAGCTGTTTCAGTATCTTCTCGTTTCAAATTTGCAACAATATTGTCAAATTGTTGCTTTGTAATCATTGAAAAAAAATTCGGTAACACAGTTGGACATTTTGTCAGTCCCCAAGCATGATTTTCAATTTTGAAAAGAATAATCACCTGTCTTTGAAAGTCTGAAAGGTGTTTTCTGCTGCCTCCGTTTATAATGGGGTATTAAATTCGAAGAGGTAAACGAGTCAGAGGCAATAAAATTTACATCCTAATATTTCCCGCCTTTAGAGCATCTCTTTGAAATACTGTGTGAAAATAAATCACTGTTTGAAAAATTTCCCCTTTTTAGCATCTATGCTGTACAGCATGATGAATGACTTTAGAGAAACCATAAACGGTTTTGCAGCCAGACCGGAAATAAAGCAAAGAACGCAGCCAAAGAACTCAATATCACAAACATAAATAGAAACGAGGCCGCGCCAAATCGCAAAATAGGCTTACCGTTAAATAGCTTATTTCTCTGATTGCAAAACCAACCACCATTTGGCTGCCACCATTATTTTTGGTTGTATTTCAATCTCTCTCCTAATACTTTTTAAAAGTATTAAAGGTAGTGTTTGGTAGGGTTCTTTCTTTATGAGCATTGCCAGTCTTGATTAAGAAAATATGAAGATCACCATTACGAGTACAAAAATTATGGATGTGCATAAAAAACACAACTTGATTGTTTCTGTCACACAAGTGGACGATGGTGAATAAAACCATAACTTGGCTGGCTGAACCGATATTTTTTATCACACGTTAATTGATGAATGCCCTGCCGGGCAACGCGGGCAGAGCCGGCTTGTTAAAAAAAATTTGTAGTTCCTTAGTGATAATAACATAAGAGAAGATTAATGAAATTCAAAGTTAGAAATGAAATCAAAAAACGAAAATATCCATGGGTAAAACCAAATTTCATTTGAAGTCACCTGAAAACAGTTAAATATCAAATGCATACATTTAACTACGCTTATGGACAAAGGAAAGAAGAATTTAGCTCATTTTTATCTCCAGGTTTTGCATTTGGATGTGTGCCATACATTTTTCAGCTTTCCAACAATCTTTTTTACCCTCTTAGTATGCTATTTAGTTGAGTTGTTTTTTAAAAATACCCATTCTTATGAACTAAGCTTTTAAACAAACACTCTCATTAATCATTTGCCCAAATTCAATTCATTAAAATTATTTCGTTGGGTCCATAATTAAGTAGAACTAGTCTTACTATAACATAATGCATGAATAACAGCTAAATGGATAATTTGCATAAATTATAATCACAAGCAAACTAATTTGATCAACAATAGATATATCAAATATAAACTCTTTGTGTATGCTCTCGGCTATTATGCATTAATGAGAATATGACTTTTAACTAGATTTATCACGTCATTATACGCTCGCATAGAATAGCTCTGTATAATAGTGTTACTACTTTAATTAAAAATTGTCATTAGTTAAGCGCTCAGCTGAGCTATATTGCAAAACAAATGTGATTATCATAAAAAAAATTATGCGTATAAAACAAATCTGATTCTTATACTTCATTTTTCAAGTATTTAATTTTTGCAGCTGCTTGTGAGCTCAGATACCAAGAAAATATTTCGCTTCATGATTCTATAGCTCGTGAGTATCGGTCTCCAGGTTTTCCCACTTCACTGGAAGAAAATTTTGCAGCTTGTTTATTCAGATTTCAAGCAAATCCTCAGTTCAAGGTCGACTTGATATTATCTGTCCAACTTGACCCTTGTTGTGATTCCATTCAGGTAAAGTTGCTTTTTCTTAGTTGCGTGTTTTTGCTGCGTTTCATTTTTACTGTCCAGATTCATTAAACTACCGATAAACTACATTAAACTACAGATATAAAGTATATAGAGCAATATCCAATCAAGCCCTGAAGTTAACAAGCTTTTAATAATTTGCTAAAATTGCTCATTATCTGGTCAAATAAATATCTAAATGGTGGAGGCTTTTAGCCAAAAGAAATGCTGTGATCAAATTCATTCTGAAGTGTTTGACAACAAAGCAGCCACTGTAAGAACAACACAAATGATTATTTAAGATAGTAGACGTTTAAAATTCAGCCCTCCATCGTACTCAACTACATTATCGACGTACTCGGTGGCAAAGAACACTAAAGCCTGAAACACATCAAGCGATTTGTCAGGCTGCAACTTGTATCGATGTATCTTAGTCTCAGCAAATCAGTCAAGAACATAGTGACAATTTGCTCGAATATGTTGTAGCTATGAGTTGCAGCGACTTATACGCTTTTTGCATTTGCTGGTGACTTTCAGAAGTGGTCTTTGTATACAGTTCGACTGCAGTGAGTGGCTTGAGCTTCTTTCTACGGTTTACCGCAATTAGGCATTCTTAAACATTTTGTTTAAACAAAGCAAAATAATCCCACAGTTCCCCATTTTATTTCATTATTTGATTGATGCAAAACATTAACCTGTTAAAATGGTCACAAAAGCTTCAAGTCAATAAATATTTAGTTGCAGGCAGACCTGCGTATTTTTGCGACTTAGGTGAGTTACATGACAAAAATTTTTATAAGCTCATTTTAGGTATTATAAGAAGCCGTAAGCCGAATTCTCTTCAATGTTGAGTCTACACACAATTGCTATTTACGATACCTAACCTACAGTACCATAGCGCAGTAATTAGCAGCACAGATGTTTTCCGCAACAATTTTTAAGGCGCTAGAACCTTTTAAAAGTGGTAAAGTTTTTCTTTGAAAATCAACTTTTTGAAACTGAGAATTTCGCCCTATGTGATTTCCGAATATACGTAAACCGTATTTTTTCATAGAAATTGGTCTTGAAACTGAATAAAAAGCTGTTTTGTCATAAATTTTTTGTCACTGTCATGCCGTTTCGGGGAGTGGCATTGCCCTTTATTTCGACCAAATACAGCCTCGGTCGACAAACGTCTCAAAAATCCATTTAATCCCAGTTTTCAAAATGAAAAAAAAATAGCGATTCGCAAATACTTCAAGAAGATTCTTTTTGAGATCAATTTTTTGAAAATAATTCGTTTTTTACTTTTGTTTCAAAACGAAATTAAAGACCATTGATTTTTGATCAACTTGTCGAAACTTGAATTTTGAAATTAATGTCCTGTTACTTTTTGGCCTATGCCTAGCACATGATGATTCATACATATCTTTGTAGTTTCGAATGTTCGCAATTTCACTACTATAACAGATACAGCAAAACGAAGCATATTAATGAATCAATAAACTCATCAAGTTTTGTACATACAATACATGTGTTCGATATGCGCACCCTTGGTGACGCGGCAGACATCAATTCTGAAATCAAGTCCTTGCCACTCTCGTTGCAACATATCAGAATCGATAGCAGCCACTGCATGGTCAATGCTTTCTTTTAGCAGTGTCAAATCGCTCGGCAAAGAGAGTACATAAACACGATCTTAAATGTAACCCCATAAGAAAAAATTTTATGGAGTTAACTCAATTGAGCGTAGAGGCCACATATGAAGAAGATTGTCCCCAGAAGCACGTCCAATCCAAGCACGTCCGACCAGTAAGTTCAGCATTAAGGCAATTTCAGACGTCTCCAAGAAAATAAGCGGGAGCCTCATCTTGGTGTAGAATGAAGTCTGCTTTATCTTCCTGTAATTGTGACATTTGCCACAGTGGTAACATGTCTAGGTACACCACTCCAGTAATAGTTTGCTCATCAAAGTAAAAAGGCCAGTAAACTTTTGACGCAGAAACAGCACGAAGCACGTTTACTTTAGGGAAATCACGGACGTGTTCTACGAATTCATGTGCATTTTTTGTAACCCATACGCGTATATTGTGATGGTTCACCTTTCCAGATACATGAAAGGTGGCCTCATTACAAAAATAACTTTCTCAGCAGATCTATCTTCCTGTAGCTTCTCTTGAAAATTTACACAGAATTGGGTACAAAGATTGTGATCTTGGAGACTCAACGCCTGCAACAGCAACCGGCATGGTTTTACACAAAGGCGTGTATCTAGAATACGCCACACCGTTGGCTGCGACATCTGCTTTTCCGGAATTGAGCGACGTGTAGATTTCCTAGGGCTGTGGGCAAATGTTTCTCACATTTAGATAACAGGCTCAACTGATGAACCCGGTCGACCTGTTTGTTCACCATCATGCAGGTAGCCAGTAGCCCCAAATTTGTTGTACTATGCATGAACTGACTTGACTATAAATGCTTTTATGTGATATTTCGTAAAAATCTTTGTTGTAACGTCACCACCGACCCACATTTAGCGAATTGTGAGACGCAAAAATCTTTCGGTTCACCACTGAGCGCCATCTTTCAATACTACCGCAATCTAGCATCTAAATCTGCAATAAAAAATTATTTGATTGTAAACTAAACTCTTTATTGATGATATCTTATTTCAAATCTGCAAAATGATATTTTCTAAGTACGCTTAGTACGAATGCAAACTTGGAGAGTTAAAAATCTACTAATATGCTTTGTTTTGCTCTATCTGCTATGGTTGTGAAATGGTGAACCTTCGAAACCACGGAGATACAGGATACTGTATATGAATCACCCTGTATAAATTTCGTCAACCCGCAAAAAGTCGCAATTAAAGGATAAATAGGGCTGCAGGTTCCCAATCTCTAAAGCAGTCATGGGTTAACCTACTTATATTTGTATCCACAAGCTTCCTTATGGTATTATCTGTTGCAACTATGTACATTGATGTTCTGTTTAAATTTATCAATACTGTTTTCCCAATCTTGTTTAAACTGTGTAGTTGGTCAAAGCTGTAGCAGCATACCTGCAGATCAACTGCATACTTCAGCTTATGGTGTTCATATGGTTAAGTCAAAACTATGCATCTATCTCGACAGAAACGGTTGCCTAGGCTTTGAATAGATTAGCCTTCCATAAACATCGATAACATCATAAGATGATATCAGCTTCTCTGCTTGATGTATAGCACGTAAAAAATCGATCGGAGAAAAGTGGACTAGTTCATTAAGTCAGCTTTAGGAATTGGCCCTATAATGAGACTCATCCGTATTTAGGCGGGAAAGAGATGTTGGGGTAAAGCAGCCTACTCTTCATAGTGACCAATCTGACTAAAAACAAACTAACAGGGCATGACCTAATACAAATAAATAAACAGCTATACAACAATATCAAATGTTTTATCATTGAGATGGTTCATCCAAGTTATTAAGCGGCCGCTTCTGTCTTCTAATTTCGGTTTAGACTTTAATGCTAACATACTAGCATGAAGCTAAGATGTTTGTTTATTTTTAGCAGCAGAGCTTAGACCAATTTATTTTGAAATAACTGCAAAGAAAAATAGCCATTTGTTGTGTTTATTGAGATTTCGACCTATTCTACTGTAATATAAATACTTTAAAGTTAAATGTAAATGCCACTGATTTAATTTTCTCTGATCCAAAAATCAAAGATTTAACTGTCCTTAACATATGGAGTGCGTCAATCGTGATGAGCTATTTGATAAAGAGAAGAAGGTTGGGGATAATTTTTAAGTTTTTGCTCTGGCTGCCTTTTTGAAAAAAACAAAATTGCTGATATTTTATAGCAGCACTTCTAAAACTTTTTAAATGCACCTCCTTGACTATGCCAACAGAACCGTAACCTCTCTCTTTAATACTTAACAGTGCATTTTTTGGCAATTAATTTTTTCAAAGCCGTCATTTTTCCGTATTTTTTCTTTATAACAATATAAAGATCTTCTTTTTGGAGATCAACCTATTCAAAGATCTATTTTTAACGTATTTTCTTAATTTATTTGAGGAGACAGTGACATCGTGCCTCCACTATGAATCTTACACTCCCTCCAAAGGAGACGTGCCCCCAGATAAAGAATCCCTACTTATAGCTTGTTTTTGCTAATTTAACTTACAGCGACTAGGCAGTCGAATGTGATCACATGTACAAAGATGAAGCTAATTTTGAAACGACTAACGGTCGTTAAAGTTACAAGCAAGTACTTTTTTGGTTTGATATTGTTTTATTAAACATTATGTAGTGAATAATGGCTGCAGTTGCACACGCAACGTGACAAATCTCTTGGAGCCATGCGTGACTTAAATCTTTGTTTGTTTTATTTTTGCTTAGTCGTAAGTCATGCGCAGCTTGTGACTAAACCAAAACAAAAATAAACAAAGAATCAACTCTAGAATAGCCAAGAGTTTTGTTGACATATCAGACCCGGAAATGGTCATTTTGACTACCATCACTAAAGTACACAAAGCAACTTATATGTTGAGATATTTTTATGTTGTGGCTGTAATGCAGCTTATTAAACAGATAAAAACGTAAAACCATACAGAGGTGGACACTCAAAAGAATATGGGGTAACAATATCCAAATATCAAAGGAAGACATGCCAATGACATTTAATTCAAGAAAAAATTACACCAAATGGAATTATTATTTCTTGTCAGACCCTAAAAAAAACCGCAACAATTCGAAATTGGATGTTTATTGATCAGTTGCTGCTCCATCACACAGTTTACACAAAGTGCTGCGGTTCTACTGTAGCAGTACATTTTTCTCAGAAAAACTTGTCACAAGCTTCACATCATTTTGCAGTTTCATTTTGCAAGCAATTGGCTACAAATTGGCATTGTCTTCCTTTATCTTCAGAATTCCGCCTGTTGCACTTAAACAATGGCGTTTCAGGAACAGGAAAGATATTAATTTTCATGTAATTTTGTTGCATTTTACTGGGCAATTTGAACATAAAATTTCTTCTAGAAATTTTCTGAATTGTTTGCTGTCCGTGGAACATGTATGCATTTATGCCGGAAGATTTAAAATTTCAATAAAAAAACAGCAATCAGTCAACATCAGATGCATGCTTTCACAGAATACTGCCAGCCATTGAATCCTCTAGATCCACGGCACGTGTGGTCTTGTTGTAGTAAAAACTGTATCTGTTTTTTCTCAATTTGTTTCTGTACTTGCTGCCATGTGAACATAACTAAAGATACAAACGTTCGCTTTGGGCTTGCACTGGTACATGAAAAACAGGGCCGAGTTACCGGTTTTGAAAACTAGCTAAGTTTTGCTGCGATGTTGCTTTTGCTGATGGAGACAATTTTTTTAGTTTTGTTGACTGAGCCGACAAAGCTGGTTTACTTATTTTTTTGTTGTTTGTCAAAGCCAAAGAAGTAAAAAATTATCCGTTGTCACCTCTTTCCTTTTTGCTAAATATGACTCCATCAGCTGCAACCAACTCTATCGGAGATCTTTGGGAAGAGGGATGCAATTCATTTTTACCAAGATACAGTATGGCATCTTACAATGCATTTTGATTCAACATTTACGGCCAACTAAAATTTAATCCATAAAATAAAATAAAATTTCTAAATTGTCGGTGAGTTTTGCTATGTTTGCCTGTAAAATTAACAATTTCATGTACAGTTTTCATGATATTTTCATATTTAAACTATCTTGAGGTCAAATTCTCACGGTGAATAGTACAGTGAATAGGAAGAAAATCTGGGTAGTTGGAATCATTTTTTATAAGTGCAATTAATCCTGCATTTTTTCCCACCATTGCGGGCGCTCCGTCTGTTGCCACCCTGACAAACTTATTCAATGGAATCTTAGCCTTCATCAAGATTTCGTCCAGCGCTTTTTTATATCTACGCCGCGAGTTGTTTCCTTTAACGCAATGAAGTCCAACAATTCTTCTAACGGCTTTATCAGAAGAAACATAGCAAACATACACAACCATAGGTAGGTTATCTGTTACATCAGTTGATTCGTCCAGAGATAAACTGAACGCAGTGGCGTTTGCCAAATTGTTTTGCAGTTTGTCTTTAACATTAGCACTGATCCGAGAAATCTTCCTTGCTACGGTGTGTCGAGAAACTGGTGTTTGCGATATTAGCCGTCGCGATTTTCTGTTGTTCGGATCCAGCACTGCAATAACCTCGGCAATATTTTTCTTCACGAATTCACCATCAGAATATTAATGCTTAGCCCGTGCGATATTACATGATATAATGAATCTGGCTTCAGTTGTTTTATTACCTTCCTTGTTAAACGTTTCTTTAAGAGTCTGCTGAGAGTTTAGTAGCGATTTTAACTAGGTGATCTTGCTCCTCCTTAATGCTGACTTAGATCGATAGTTATTAGAAATGTTGCTGTGCCTTGTTTCGAGAGGACGTTTTGTGTTACTCGTTTTGTAATAACTAAGAGAATCCTGGTGGATAAGATATGAAGGCTTTCCTCCGTTCTCGGTAAATACAAATTTTTCTTCCCACTCTGGCTCAAGGTTCTTTTCTCTTCCTCATATTTTCTTTTTTTTCTAGCTGGCACCATTTCTTAACCAAACAATTAAGGCTACTTTTTATATTTTTTGAAATGCTGAACAATTTCTGAAAAGCTAAATACCAAAATTAAAATTCTTTATATGAAAATGCCTTGCTCAGTTTATGTGGACTGACAGTGATAACTGCTGCTGCACAATTTGAAAAGTCACACTACCAATTATGTCAAAACCTAGATTGATTATGATGTGATGATTACAACAATTACAATCATTGTTGCACCAAAAGCAGAATAAACATCAGCTTACATCGCAGAAAGGTAGTTGCTAACTAAGCGGTGGCCTGGGTAATATTGTAAAAAAATTAGCTAGAAACGTAAAGAAAGAGCAGCACACAAAGTCCCAAAGAGCCGCATGCGGCTCGCGAGCCACCCTTGTTATATACAATATAAGGTTTACTAGAGAATCGTTGTTTTTATGCGTGAGTTTTAATAAATTGACAACTATTTTCAGGTGAACGACGGTCAACAACTTATTAGAACAATTACAGGCAACTTATCTCGAGCAATTATTACATCAGCAAAGGAAAATATATTTTTAAATGTGACAGCCTCGTCAAAAAACAGTAAAGGATTTGCTGTAACATACAGACAGTGTAAGCTGAAGTAATTAAGAGCTTATTTTAAAGGTAGTGGATCAGTCAAGCGATCACCATGATAGTGCTTTTTGTATAAAACTGCATGAAAATATGTCACGTCTTATAGTTCCAAGAAAAATAATCCAACTTGAAATGGGCACTTGAGCAGTGATGCTTTTTACTTTAGATTTCAAAGCTTTTTTGCAAAAAATCCCAAAAGAATGTTATTTCTATAATTTATTTTCTCAAAGATTCGTTTCTTTGACGTACAAAAATTCAATAGTTGACAGTGGTAATAGTTTAACACAACATTTTTAGTTTTACCAACTTGCGGGAGTAAACTGACCGCGGAACCCTTCTTGCAGTATCTGTCTAGTTCCGGAGGTTCCTCTCTACCGGTTGAGTGTGTTTATGAAATTCAGTCTCGAAAAGAATCCAGTATTTGGTTGAGCGTAGAAAAGTTAAAATCCGGAGTCAAATTGGAGGTGAGACTAATAAAAATTTTGCTATGTGATAATGCTAATATTTTTTCTAGAAATATAATAAGTACATGTAAAAGAGTGGTTGTTGTAATGAAAAGAAACAGTAAAACGCATGTAAAAAAAGCGTTGGTTGTTATTAGTATTGAGCAATGCTTGTCAACTCAGGGTGTACCAGAATTTTGCAAAAGCGTGAAAATGAAATAGGATCTACTGGGCTGTACCAGGTTTTAAACACAAGACCTTTTTTCAGCGAACAAGTTTAAAGAGACCTACAACCACCGCGCAAAATGCAGTTTGAGTTTTATTTTACCTGCTCAATAATCAATTGAGTGGAGTTTATGAAAAAGTGTTTGAAAGTTTAATGTAATGTTAACTCCATTTAAGGCCTATATTTTCAAAATTTTAGGCGAAGATGGAAATTGTAAACCTTGCACCTATTTGGTAAAGCAGCATACGAGCAAAAGGGCCATTAACTATTTATTAGCATAAACATGCTAGGAAACAATGATAAGTATACCAACCAAACAATTTAGACGAGACCCTCCCTGGACGCGTTTCGTCCTTTTGGACTCATCACCAGGGCACATTCCGTCACAAGCAAAAGAAGACCACTCATTAATGTTGTCCTTAAACGAGCAATGTACACGCAAAAGTACTAAGACTTCAACTAACAACGTCTTGCTTTGCTTAACGGGATGGGTTGACGAATTGGTTAGTTTGGGCTGCATATCCACTGGGAGATTAGTTTACACACTAATGTGAAAAAGCAGATTAAACGCTGCATATATTGCCTAGCACCACGTCTATCAAAGGACGCCCGGCTCGCACCTTGTGAATTGTCAGCGCATTCGCCGCGAGTGTGATGACATTGCAAAGACAAGACGCTAAACAATATATGCAGCGTTTAATCTGCTTTTTCACATTAGTGTGTAAACTAATCTCCCAGTGGATATGCAGCCCAAACTAACCAATTCGTCAACCCATCCCGTTAAGCAAAGCAAGACGTTGTTAGTTGAAGTCTTAGTACTTTTGCGTGTACATTGCTCGTTTAAGGACAACATTAATGAGTGGTCTTCTTTTGCTTGTGACGGAATGTGCCCTGGTGATGAGTCCAAAAGGACGAAACGCGTCCAGGGAGGGTCTCGTCTAAATTGTTTGGTTGGTATACTTATCATTGTTTCCTAGCATGTTTATGCTAATAAATAGTTAATGGCCCTTTTGCTCGTATGCTGCTTTACCAAATAGGTGCAAGGTTTACAGCCTACATTTTCATTCGGGCCTTTAACTCTCTAACATGATGTAAAAAGGCACTTTTAAATCTGATTTTATGTCTCATTTTTTTGCTTCGGGTAAGGGAGATTTAACTCTGATGTGATATTTTGCTGTTGATTTAAATTATTTAAATTCGTAAAAACACAACAATAATAATTCAATAGCACCACAAGAGAAAGGCTAATAGGATAAAGCCTTCTTACAAAGTGTCTCAAGAATACAACTTAAATGTAAAGAAGGGGAAATCATATTCCTACTTGATTTTATTAATTTTTGGCCGTGATTTCAAAAAAAGACTTCGTACGTTCTGTAAGAAAGCTGAAAACATAATTGTTGTGCAAACTAGTACTAATAAAAAGTGAATTTTATCTTGACCTTTGGCTTATACTCTCCCCCGTGAAATTTGTGATTGCAATTCAACGCCTTATTTATGTAATGTTAAAACTAAAACACCCACCAAGCAATAAATTTCTTTTTTCTTAGGTTTCTGATCTCTACCGGTCATTGAGCCATTTTACAGGACCTCAGTTTTCACAATCTGTTATCATGTCCATGAAGCCGTTGGTAAAAATAAGGATTTCGTCAAATACATTACTGCATAATGATGATTTGTTCAAAATAGCATTTATAACATCAGGTAAAGAAATAATATTTTGGAAATCTGAGGTTATTATAAGTTGAGCCAGTATGATGGTGCCACAAGTTGCTGGTTCATTTACACAGTGCGTGATTTACAGCTTTCGTTCCGTCGTTGCGTTTACTCTGTTGAAAGCAACTGATATAAACAGCAACAGAGAATATATATATTTGGTATTCAGCAAAATCCAAATAATACGGACGTTTTGACCAGCTAATCTGTTTTTGATTAATCTATTTTAAAAAGTAATTGCCCTATAGCAACTTTGTTAGCTAATGCTGTTGATTTTGCTTTACCATACATTATGTCCGTTGATCAGATCCAAAAGGGTAGCAGTGTTGTTGGCTTCGCATGAGCTAATTCTTTTTTTTGTTGTTCATGAATATGAGCTCATGCTCTGTTAACTAGTAATTAATTTAACATGCCAACACATTTTATAGACTCCTCAGCTACGCCATCTAGCTGCTACTTAGGACGGCGGTATAGTGTGAAGAGCCTTATTTAAAGACACCACGAGCAAACTTGTCAGCTGCTTTCTACGCTGTCTCTTGTTATCAACAACAAGCAAGGAAGCTGTAATTATCATTTTTGAAGTTGCTGCTACGAACAAGCAAAGGAATTCAACCCAGGTCTGTGGATTGCAAAGAAGAAACTGCAACCACCACGCCACCGCGGCAATTTACTCTGTTTAAAAGTATCATACGCTTTGACATCCCAAAACTGGCAACTCTGGATTGAAATCTGTAGACCACCAAATTATTGTTTTATTATATTAACTTAATAAAATTATAAAGAAACTATAGATTATTTGGCAATAAAGTGTCCTCAAATGAATTTAATTACGTCATCATCATGACAATATACTGTAATTTTAAAATATGGTCGCTTTCAAAGCTTTAAATCTAACTGACTGAAATCTGGATTTTTACAATAAGTTTTGAAACTGTCACAATTATAATATCACATTGCTTGTTTATGTCCTCACTGCACTGCTGTGTGATAAAATGCTTCTACTACAAATAAGCGGCTGATTTTTTTAGCAAAATAATTCCAGTGTTTCAAATTTTGCCGCTGAAAAAAATTGGCAAAGGGCGATGAGATATCAAAGAGTCAACAATTGTTACACTACGTAAAGAGGGTTACTCATTAAGAATAGCATTTAAAAATGAAATTTAGCGAGGTGTAATTTCATCCGGCAATTGTAGGATTCAGAAAATTTGATAGTTTTTACGACTTAAATAGGGTTTGGTGGACTCTAAGTTACCTGCTCCAAAGATAATCACACTGTGAGGAGGGTAAGTGCATACGCTCACATGTTCCAGCCAAAAAATTTGATCTGTTATGTTGCTCTTACGTACAAGCATTAGTTCGTCTATAATAAAAGCCGTATAAGTGGGGAGTTTGCATTAAAATCCTATGAACTAGCCAAAAAATTTAGGCTCACATTTTTTATGAGAGCTAAAAATTGGCATTGGCAATGGCTTATCTTGATTGAACAAACTGAAAAATGAAGAAAAGAAATATTTTCTTATGAATCAACTGTACAGCAGTTTATATATCGTTAAAAGACCACTTGGTTACTGATACAAAATTCGCTGCACGGTTCAAAACACCCCCAAACATAATGGTTGGGGAAGGCAAAGTCTGTAAATGGTACTGCTGGTCTACGTTTTCTCCAGACAGGTACCACAATTATTGGCACAAAACTCTTAGATATTTTCAAAGACAAGTGAATATCCACATGGTAGTACATGATGGAAATATTTTTATGCGCGATTGTGCTCCATGACAGAGTTCAAAGCTAGCAGAAAACTACTTGGTGAAGAAAAATGTTAATATATGGGATTGGCCTAAAAACAGTCCGGATTTAATTCCAATTGCAAACCTATTGCATGTGACGAAAACCAAAAGTTACAGAATCAACATTCTCCCAGTATTCAATCAACATTATCCAATCAACATTCTCTCCCAGAATCATTAAAGACGGCAAAAAAATTGAGTGGAATCAAAAACTTAGCTTTAATTACAATTAAAATCTTTTAGGTATTATGCCTCGCAAAAGAGCTGCAGTGGCTAAAACTAGAATAGGATATACAAAATACTGAACAAAAAGAGATTGTTTAAACTTGTTATGTGTTAAGTGTTTTTGATTGTTAGTAATAAACGAATAGAAAAAGATAAAGTGAGAATGAGCAAAAACAAAAAAGTTATTATGAGTGAAAATGCATCGAGAGTGAAAAATTATGAGTGGTGTTAAACTTTTGAGCGCGACGGTAGCATTTAAAATTATGAACTAACTGACGTCAAGCAAAAAAGATATCAGTTTTAAATTTTTTAATTTTGGTTTGCCTCTTGAAATCAAATTGAGCCAAAAAAGTTTTTTTACAAGAGTCTGATAAAGCTAGTTTTACACTTAAGTGCTCACATAGCCTATCAGCAAACCTCAGACTGCTTTTGCTAGCTTTATTTTCTTACAAATGCTCTCTCGTCACAGTTTGCCATTTTTGTCACACGTTAACAATGTCAACTGTGATAAATTGTTGCATAACAATATGTTTTATATACCTATAGATTTTCCTCGATGCAATGCTGGAGAAGAATGTATTGATGAAGCCGAATGCCAGAACAGTTCATTTGGTCAAGTGTGTTCCTGTAAAAGTGGGTTTACTTTAAAAAAAAGAAAATGCAATGAACGAGATGGATGCGCTCAAAGCGTGCAAGGTTGTACCTCCTCCAATGCTTGTAAAAATTTAAATGAGTTCTACTCGTGTTCTTGCGAATCAAAGCATTGTCAAAAAGCTGATGAATGCGATAGCAAAAATAGTCCTTGTCATCAAAACGCACGTTGCTTCAAAGAATCCGGATTGGTCAAGTGTAAATGTGAAGAAGGTTTTTCAGGCGATGGCTTTACATGCAGCCCTGTAGAAAACTCTGAGGAAGTGATTGCAGTCACGAAAGACAATAACAGTAAGTTTCACAAATTACTAGCAGCGAGTTTGCGGGTTAAGCCATCTCTAGAATAGTCTGTGTTAAGATAGTAAGGTTAAAACGCTGTTTCCATCTTATATCTATTGTACACGGTGCCTTACAAAAATCGGTAAATCTTTTAAGTGTCGATCAGAATCTGAAATTTCACTTTCTTGTAGCACTTCAAGCGATTCTCTTTTAGAAAGTTATATACAGTCTATTTTGAAATCCTGAGTTTTCGAGATATTTCACGTTGACTTCTGTGTCGTCGACTTTTGTTGACAGGAGACATGAAGAGATCCACTAAGGCTTTCTTAATGGAAGAATCTAGACGTGTAGCAGCTCCTGTGCCTGGGTTACGCTTTCCAGCAGCAACGGATCTGTTAATTTTTAGTGAAGCAGCAACAGCAAAGAATTGGTGTCGAGTAATCTTTCCAAAAAAAATTAGGAAGGATCTCTGAACAGCTCTTTAATCCCCATGTTGGGCTTTTAGTCTTAAACAAAGTTGTCGTATTTTCAACGAGCTGTGACAGTTCAGCCTTAAACAAACTGTCACTGCTCATTGAAAATACAACTGTGGCATTTTGAAATAATAAATGAATCCGTATCTTGATTGTTGATGCCTGTTACAATATAATTGTGGAAACAGCCACTAAGTTTTTAGTTTGATCTTATTGCCTGCGGCAAAAAAAGTCGAAATGAAAGCAGTAAAGATGATATTGGTCGACAGATTGCGTGAATAAATAGTTGTAAAGTATGTATACCAGATAAAATGAAATTTACCGAGTTTTACCAGGCACCATGTAGAAACAACTTGACATACAATTTATCATGAGTTTTTACCAATTTTTCCTCAACGTCTATATAACTAATAAAGAATTTGTATCATTTTGAAGAACACATAGTTTTGCTAGCATTGCTTTTGACTTTTTTAAAGTCGTTTGCCGTTTGTTTTTAACATTTACTTGTTAATTATTCCCACGAAAAAATTATATATTTTTCACTAGCTGAATTTCTAGCTTATAAGAATAATGTTAAATTTTTTAGCTGAACATCTATTCAGCCATGTTTTGGCAATCCAATGCTTTCAAACTGTTTCAAAATCTTCAATGCCTTTTTGAGATTGCGTTTTCTCCTTCAAAATAGGCTCTTATACAAGTGTTTTCTTTGTAAAATTTCTATCAAAAAGTTTTAAATGAAAGCCATGTGTGTTAAACGTAGAATAAATTTGACTTGGATAAAACAGTTTTTCAACACCTTGTTATGTGGCATGTTTAATATAGCCATGTGAGCGTGTTCGTAATTAGCAATTAACTGCCCTTGCTACCTGGTTGATTTCAAAATGCGCTGTTGGCCATACTGCTTATCAACTTTTTGCTTGCGTTTCCTAGCCGGTGCTACAATGCTTCCTCTCCAACAAAGTTTTGACACTTCCAGGTGGTCGAAGAGGGTTATTGCTACTCATTTGTAAAAGGTTCGATTTACAGCAGCCACTAGTTCTGAATGCGAAGCCACGGTTGTTGAATGTTGTCTGCTAAATGCATTCACGATTAGCAACTAAATGCGCTGGCTACCCGGTTGCTCCCAGTACACACTGTTGATATATACTTATACAAATGCATACATTTATACATACACAATTGCTTTCCAGCTTTCTATTTGTGGTTTGTAGCCGAGATCACCAGCCTATTGTCATTTGTAAAAGCGTCATGCCTTATCTTATTGAAAAATTTATTTCAGGTGCAACTTCTGTTGATGGTTCTTCACAGTATGGGACAAAATTGCTGGTTATTTTAGTTTTGTTGTTTATAGTAAATATGTAAATTTAATTTATTTTGGGGTTAGTTGTACAGGGAAAGCAGTATAGTATATCTGCATTAACTATCAATATATTAATAAAACATCTACAATGAATTTTTCAAATTTAGATTTTAGACCTAAACCCCAATTCGAAAATCTTAAAATTTCCAGGTAAGCCTAAGTTCCTTTTATAAAGATTTCTATATTTAGACATTACTATATTTATGAAAACTAAATAATTCTTAGTATAACCCCTTTGCTGTTTTCGCCTTTGTTGTTGCTGTATTTTTGAGGCCAACAGTGATTCTATGTTCAGGTCATTGTTTGAGATCTTTGCTCTTATATTATTATGATTGAGCAAACTCGGTTTCATGTTTCACCCTCCACATCAAACATAATGCTAAGGACCGAGCAGGAAAGCTATGTACACCATCTTTAAAGTTTTGGATACGACTCGACAAGGAATGGAACCAACTCCTACGAACAGTAGACGCTCTAGCCACTACAGCAACGCTCTGGCTTAGTATCACCAATATATAACAAATCTTTGCTACGCTTTTTGTAGTTAGCAACTGATGAATTATCTCAATAGCAAAATTACAAAAATATGAAAAAGACAATTTAAAACTACCATTAGTTTATTAAAAAGTAAAATTGATTTTAACACTTTCGATGCGGCATGTTTTTCAGACATTGTTTGTGCGTGGCGGACATTTTTCGCTTGTTTGAGCACGTCGCATCTCGTAAAGAAAAAGGTTGTTTGCGAGCATTGTATGTCATAATCAAACCAAATGCTTTCGGATAACCTTTCACTGCCATATTACCAGTTCCTCATTACATTTACAGAAAAGCGATTTTTACTAGACAGAAAATAGTATCGTCACACATACAGCAATGCGACTTTTACTAAGCACAAAACATTACACCTACAGACATGCGATTTTTCTAGGCGAAAAAGCAATGAAAACATTATTGCAGTCAGTTACAAAACCAGAAGGAAAAAAAGCAAACCAACAAACTTTATACTTCCACACTATTTACAAACTTAGACTCCAAAATGCTTTTTTGAGTGGTAATCACCAAAACAGGGCGCTTTACACAATGGAACATTACATTGTTGACAAAAATATCTAGTATCCTTGCGAATACTGTTTTTTTTGCAATAATCCTACACAAACCAATACAAAAATGTAGGTCAGCATCTGCTGAACACACGGTGATCATGCACAAATCATAAAGACGTAGAACTACGTCCATACAGCTACTCTTGCACTGATTCCCGCACCCAACGGATAAATATTTATTGTGGACGTAAATTAACGTCCATCCGCATGCAACGCATTTTATCTGCGGACGTAGAATAACGTCCGTTCGCATCAAAAGTGTTAATAGAATAGATGTCAGTTTAATACCATACTTGAGTAGGCTTGGCTGGGTTTTACCGAAATAAATAGTAAAGTTGCGTCTCTGCACATCGTAAAAGGCGACTTTTAAGTACTCACCACGGTTCTTAAAAGCGATTTGTTTTTTGGTAATGGGGCTCTAGTCTTACAATTTATAATCATCATTGATTATAGTAAACTAAAGCTTTCCCCTAGTTTTATCTGGATCAGACTCGCGGTAAATTTAAATAACTTTTTCATTCCTTGTCTCCATGTGAATAAAATAGTAGAATAAACACAAAATAAATTGTTGACATTCAAATTAATATGGCAACTGATTTTACTCTGGTTTATCTCACATTTATTAAAAATACAAGCACTTATATCATATTCATATTTTATGGAACCGGAAACAGTTTTCCCTTGATTACGATTTTTATTATTTAGTTAAATTGTGAAGTCTTTTATTGGATGTCGATAACCAATGCACATGGCCTGTTGTTTGTCATACATGAAACTATCACATTCGTTTTACTCAAGTTTATGATTATACAGCAGGCCAGTAATTTACTTTAAGTGTGACTGCAAACAATGCTTAATTTTTCAATTTATCGGAGCTCATTGTCGCAGAGGGTTACCGACAATTGGCCGCAGAATTTTCCGTAAAGTATAGCCAAGTCCTTTACAGTTACGAGATTCAAACTAGAATCACTTAATTGATTCTATAAAGCCATAGCACTTGTGAATACTTGGCGGTTGCATCAGGCGCACCACGTTCGGTATGCTGCAAGTACAAAACTACTGTCACAACCCTTTTGTCACAGTCTCGAAAATTCATATAAATGACTGATGCGGCCTAATGGGTCAAAACAATGTGCAGTGTCTGGAGTTACGCTCAATGCTTATTATCAACTTTACTTTTTTACTGCAATTATAATAACGATGCTACTCAATATATGTATTCTGAAACTGTTGTCGTCTGTAACTTACCTCTGACTAGATTATGCAGATATTTCAAAGCTTATTCTACTTTTAGCGGTAACAACAGCCCAAGACAATAGAGTCATAAAGAAAACCTCATCAGTATAATGACCGTGAAGTTCTGCGCTGCTGAGTTATGAAAGCATTTAGCGGCATTATTATTTTTTGCAACTTTTGCTGTAGAAATGCAGTGAGTTTGGTGCAAGGCAAGGCAGCCTGAAAGTTTTCAAAAACGAAAACGTTAACTCTTTTCCGCATGTCACTAAACAAATCCAGACTTCAAGATATCCCAAACTGGTTCGAAATGTATGTCAAATAAAGAAAAGGTGTGTTCGATTTTGGTATTAAGCCTTAAAAGCAGAAAACTGGACAGTTTCGATAGTTTTCAAAAATGAAGTACCTACATTGCAAGAAACAGTTAAATTTGATAGCCGCTCGATACTCAATTTTGAGCACAACAAAGTGGATGCATGAAAGAAGCCTAGGGTATCTGCCAAGACTTTCTCATTTTTTAGACTTAAAAACTTTTTGCAACAAAAGTATATTATTACTATTCATCAAAGATTGTGGCATTTATGTCACACTTTTCTTTTCGGCAAGCATCATTATTCCGCAAAAACTTGCGCGGTTTATTAAGCTTTCCACTGTTTATGGTAAACATACACTACCATTCATAATTCAAAAGCCATTTTACGAAAATGCCCATTTTAAGAGTTCTGAGTAAAATCAAACTTATTTGTGTCTATTGAATGTGTACATGTTACACATTTTTGCGAAAGATACATTGCAGTATTTAACTGACATGTTTGTCTGTTTCAAAAATTTATTTTCCAAGCCGAAATGCATCCCATAATGTGACGTCATGCATGCAACACACTTTAATGAAATTTCGGTAAAGAGGTACTCTCCTTATAACACAAAGTAGCAAAAATTAGTAGACAATATTTGTTGAACATTTGATACCATAACTGAACGTTTTCGGCTCATCTACATGGTCCTCGTCGGAGTACCAAAATTACTTTTTTATTTCACAACTTAAACTAGAAATGAATATATATATAAAAAATTGCTATTGGCACATTAACAGCACATAAATATAACCTAATAATATTGTTGGTGACGTAACAGACAAACGCAGTTAACGTTAGAACATAACATGGACGATCTGTAAAACAGATAAAAATACACACGGAGAAAGCAGATAAATGGTATGATCAATTATAAATTCTAAAATGCATTTAGCAAAAACGAAGTATCATTGGCATATAGTTGCTTGTTGAGCTGTGGATTGATTTTTTGATTTGTAAAGCTTCATGAATTTTGGCCTCTATTCTGTGTTGCACTTTGTAATGATGTTAGAGGAATTTATATTACCATTTTTCTTGCAGTCATCAAATACCTTTAGATGCTTGGTGATGGCTATTTTTGTTGTTGTAGAGTGAAGAGGCTGATGTGCTCTGGTGGCTAAGTGGCGCGTGGTCATACCGATGTATGAGCAGTTTGCGTCACGCAGACAATTAAACCCTATTAGACAACGCAACGGTAGTACACCATTTGAGCAGAAAATATACACCAGTTTTAAAACTAGTACAGTCAACTTCGGATATAAGAGATTCAGATATAAGGGATTTTCGCTTATAAGGGACTGCGCAAAAGGTCCCAAATGATTTTCAATATAAACTAATAAGTCGGTTATAAGAGAATTCGGTTATAAGAGACTGATTAAGCTGGTCCCGGCGGATCTCTTATATCCGAAGTTGACAATAGTTCACTTTTTCTTCTTCTTTCGTTTGAGGGCACATTGCAGGCTTTCGGCTAGATGTTGGAGCCAGTTCTTTGTATCATCAGTCACGTTAGCGAGGTTCTTGACTGTGTTAGGTGGACGAAGGAGATTGCAATCAAACAAGATACGCTCCGAATTTTGGGTGGCGGCTCCGCACGCACAGGAGGCTGATGTTCTGAGTCCCCATTTGTGCATTTCTGGACCAAACCACCCCACTCCAGCTCTAAGGCGATTTAGGGTAACACACAGTTTTCGAGGTAAGTCGGACTCAGGTGGTGCGGTGGTATCCAAGGTTAGCGTCAGCTGTTTAGGGCGTTAATGTTTAGCCCACTCTTCGTTCTAGGCCTCAATGATATTGTTGTCGCAGTTATGCTGTTCTGCTGCATGACGGTAAAAGGAGTGGCGTGTCTTCAGACGTTGTGGGCGTAGGCTCTGTGGGTGAGGTTCAGACCGTGCAGTGGGTGTTCTTTGTTGGCCCATGCATGGTGAGATATTTTGTTGGTAATATAGTTTTTTTCTCAGCTTGGCTGAGGCAAATCCTGAGAGTACAGAAAGGAGATGTCAGGGGGTGGAAAGGAGATGTGTGGGGGTGGGGTGGCATGCAGCCGGTTATAATCTTCATGGTATCATTCAGTGATACGTCCAGCTTTTTGGTATGGGAGCTTCGGCTCCAATACTGGAGTGGCATACTCTGCGCTGCTGTAAACAATTGCAAGGGATTCTGTTCGGAAGATTTTAGCATTTTCACCCCAAGTTAATCCAGCCAGGCATCGGATAAAGTCGTTTTTTTGCCATCACTTTTCTACGTAGACTTTTTATATGTTGTCAATACGTTAGCTGTCTGTCCAGTTTTACTCCAAGGTATCTAGGGTGTGGGTTATAAGGGAAGATGGTTCCATGAACGCAGATGTTTAGTTGCTGTAGCGCTTCTTGGTTATTCAAATAAAAATAGGTTGAGGTTGTCTTTAATGAATTCAATTTTAGTCTCCAGGTTTCTAAAAAGTAAGCAAGGTCCTCCATATCTCTAGATAATGTTTTTTCAACTTTTGGCCAGCATTTGTGGAAGTAAAGAAGTGCCATGTCATCTGCGTAACCGTACTTCTGGGAGACAGTTGTTGGGATGTCGCTAAGTGACAGTGTTTAGCCTTGCGGTAAACCATTCTTGAGTATGCGCAGTCGCCTTATTTGTCCCGAACTGGTTTTGAGTTTAAAACTGCGGTTTGATAAAATGTTCATAATGAAACGCAGAAGATGGCGGTCTGGAATGGTACGTAGAAGCTTTAGGGCCAGGCCCTGGTGCCCAACAGTATCGTAGGTAGCTGTCAGATCCACCATTACTGCCCCGGCTTTATATCCATTATCGAAACTTTTTGCGATCTCACCCGTGAGTTTGAATATTTGGTGTATTGTCGAGCGGCCTTGTCTGAAGCCTGCCTGTTCCGTTGGCAGTTGGGGTTCAATGACGGGTTGATGCCGGCAAGAATCAGTTTTTTCAAAATTTTATAGAGAACATATAGTAATGAAATGGTCTGTAGTTTTTGGGATCGTCAGCCGGTTTGTTGGGTTTTAGGATGGCCACAACAGTGGGTATACGCCAAATCTTTGGAATAACTGTGTGCTCAAGACAAAAGGAGTAGAATTTGCGCACCCATTTCAAGCACTTTTTACCACAGTGCAACATGAACCCTAGTGGGATGTTGTCTGGGCCTTGGGCTTTTCCACCTTTGCGTAGTTTTATGGTCGCTATGAGTTTTGAGGTAGTGAAAGGTGTGGTCAGATAGCTACCAACCCCAGGCACCTCCCACATCACACTACACTGCCTCTTAACAGAGAGGTCATGTCGTTTATCAGCCCCTCTGAAACGCCCATTGGCTAACAGCTGCTTTGCAATGAAGTTGGCTGTAATTGGGCATTGTTTTGGATCAGAATTGCACCCAGTGAGGTGGTTAAGTTTTCCAGGCTTTCCTGCTTGACGTGGGTAAAATCTATTCCCTTGACTGCTTCTTCCCATCTTTTATTGCGGTTCTTGTTGAGGTAGTCCATCAGGTCTGCAGCCTTGGCATCAGCTAATTGTTTGTCTTCAGCATGGACAAATTCTTTGTAGTAATTATTACATTCGACGTCCCATGTTGGAATATGCTGCTGGCGGCAGCCACCTGGTATGGTTTTTTTTGCTGATTGGGTAAGCGGTTGGCAAAAGGCTGTGTATGCTATGTTTGGATCAGGGGTACAGGGAGACGGCAGCATATCAATACGAGATTCCACCAGATTTGCAAATTGCTCCAATTTGGCCTTGCGGAAGTTCCATCTCTTAACATCCTTTGTTGGAATACTTTCAACTGGGTTATATGGGGTAATAAATTAATGTCGATGTTGAGATCTAGGAAAGGAGTCCAAAACCAAGCGTTGTGGTTAGGTACTTATTACGTTGGCGAAAGCCAAGTCTGGGTTGGAAGTGGTATTCTATCTGCCAGATCTATAACTGTCAGGTTGGTGTGGGTCATATCGGCAATGGAAGCCCAGTTCTCTAAAGCAGAATCGTTAGGGCTATTTGCTTGGTATCGCCATGCAGTGCTGTGGTAGTTGAAATCTCCTGCATAGATGCATGGTGGGGGAAAGATAGGGATATCACTCTTGTTGAGAGCACTTACAGGTGGTTTGTATACATTAATGACTGTAGTGCCTTCAACCTCAACAGCTGTCCATTTTGGTATTGAATCATCAGGACAGGTAGCGGCTGTCTTCCACTTGGAGCCATTTTTAACAAAAGAGGCTGTCCCATAAATGTTGCATTCAGTATGAGGAGCAAGTTGGTATCCGCATATTTTGAGGCGAGAGGTGTCACTTGGAATAGTATGGCTGTTAGGTTATATTTTTGCGCCAGATCTTCAATGACGTTAATCTTCACCTTTGTGAGGTCTTCTACATTGAGCTGTAACAACGTGACTCCTTCGTTTTTAAAAAGCTTTCTGTCCGCTCTAACATGGGCGCTTGCTCAATGTTGAGGTCAGATGGAGACAACTGGGTCGTCATGTGAATGGTATTAGATGATAGCTTCGCACGATTTACTTACTCAGGTTGTCAATATTCGCCAAGGAATAAATTCGCTGGTTACCAGGGTATACCACGTGGAGGTTATTGATATGTACTCCTATAGTTCACTGACATGTTGACATTAAATATCTTTTTCTTGCGACAAACGAGACGATTAGCAAATTGGTAAAATGTTTTGCCATGATTTGGGACTTCAATTGAGCGGGAAAAATCTGCTGTTTGGTTTTTGTTTATCTAATTTATTTTGTCATCAAGTTTTTTCACAAATTGATCAAAAAATCAACTAGCATAGCCATTTTTTAGAAAAAGTTTTTGGAAGTAACTTATTCTTTTCTAAACATGACATTAGAACAAATCATTCTGGCTGTACTCAAAAAACACATGATCGAAACTGTTTTAAATTTTTTAGGATTCTTTTCTTTGTAATGAATTAGTAAATCTGTGTTAGTGAGTTTGTGCCAAACTCAACTATTAAAACCATGATTGGTAATTTCTTACCCAAGGTACAAAAAATGAAGGGTCTTTGTAGTTTTTTCAATTGTAAACTTGATGTTGTTGTGCTTCCTGTTAACTACTTTCAAAAATTTATTGCAATCATTATCATTATCAAAAATACCAAATATTCACTACTGTATCTTAAATACAGTATAGACAAGCAGATGCACTTGACGGAAAAAATTTTTTCTTCGAAATGTCCCGAAACAAATTTTCGATTTGCGGTTCCAAAGAGGAGACTGTTAATACCTCGTCTATTTGTTGGTACGGGAGATTTTTATACAGGGTGGCCCACTTAAAAGCAGTCCAGAAAATGTAGTAGAAAAGAGAAACATTTTTTTATTGTCTAAATTACATGTTATTGTGTATGCTCTCATGCTCAAAGATTTCACTACACGCTGACGTGTTGATCGCGACAAACCGACTTGCTGGGATAGTCTCAGAGTTGACTTCTGTGGGCTGATTAAAATCCGCTGTTGGATTTCACAGACAACTTCTGTCATCCGGACTAATTTAGGTCTTTGCTTTTTCACGTTTTTGACAGAGCCTGTTTCGCACCATTTCTTTACCAAGCTCTGAACGGAAGTTTAGCTGGTGATTTTGTCTCTGGGTATTTTTCCAGGAATGCCTGTTGCGTTTCCTTAATTGATTCAGTGTGCAGATAGGCTTCCACAATCATTATTCTCTGCTGCAGCGAAAACACCAGCCTTAAAAAATTTTAACTGTTGATTTTAAGAACTTGGGAGCTTTAGTCTGAAAGAAATTGATTAAAGAAAGATAACACATTCAGTATATTGGTCTACAGCTTATCGAGGCCATTAACTACATCAACCCATTACCTATACAACTTATCGAGAGATCAGGCTACTTTTAAGTGAGCCACAACCTATCGAGAGATCGGGCTACTTTTTAGTGGGCCACCCTGTACATAAAATGTCCCTGGGTAGTGCAGTAAATCACTTTCTTGAATTAAAGCTGGCTTAACAGTGGATCATTCTCTAAATATAGATGATTGACAATTATTTCAGTTGTTTAGGATAGTGAAACAGTGGTATATAGCGATGCTGTATCGAAACTACAAATTTGAATACGTAGCATACTGCAAGCAAAACACTTGGTGATCACCCAAGTAAAAGACGATGGGTTAAAGATGATCCTTTCTTATCGTTTGTAACAAAATGTAAGTGTCGAACTACCAATGATCTAAATGTTGAAGCAATTTCCTTTTCAATTGGGCAAGGCTGTCAATGAAATAAAATCCCAAATTTAAGAAAAGATCAAAATAAAGCAACAATAGCACCAAACTGTGACACTGGATTAGGAGGAAATGTTTTTGTTTGAATAGAGTTTAATAGGCGCCTATTGCAATAGATTGTATGACTTAAAGAAAAGGCCGGGCCCCTTTTTGTTCTAAGGCCGAATTAAAGCAAATAGGTCAGGCAAAAATCTTGGCATCATCAGCGTTAATGCGAAAGCGGGCCCACCAAATCGTCGAAAATGCCTACCACCAAACAGCTTATTTCTTTATGGGTCAAAACGACCATCATTCGGGCTAGACCATCAATTTTGACTATGGTTCACCTCCTCCCCCCACCCCTTTACACTTTTAAAAATTACGAATGGTAGTTTGTATCATCGTTCTTTCTTTTTGGATACATCCAGCCTTGATTGATAAACTAACATGGTCACCATTACGTGTACAGGAGCAATGGTTTATATTTAGTAAAACATTTCGTTGTGGCTCTAACAAATGTTTGTACGATAGAGCTGGCGCAGCTGCACTTATTGAAACGTTTTAAATCGGCATGGGTGACAGTATGGCCTGCTGGGGTTAAATCGCACCATACTTAGGAGAAACATTTTTCTCTATTTTGCTTGATAGTAGCTTTATAGAGCTATTGGAATCAAACCTGAAAATTTCGGTAAAGCAAGAACTCATTTAACTTTTATGAGCATACCTAAGCAAGAAAAAACAAATATAAATCATTATGCGTAGCCAGCGGGAATTTAAGAAAGTTTTTCGAAATCAAAATTAACAACGTCACTGTGTTAAATCGCACCACATGGAAGATATTATTAGTATTTTGCTATTTTGCTTTATAATAGCTTTATAGAGCTACCAGTGTCAAACCAAACATTTGAGGAAAAGCAAGGACACTTTAAACTCCCCAGGGCACGTCAAGCAGGGAGAAAAGAACATGCTAAATAATGCGTAGCCAAAGAGAACTTGAGAAAGTTTAACAGGAAATCAAAAGAAAACCGCGTCATTGTGTGAAATTGCACCATAAGAAAAACATTTTTGCCCTTTTGCTTTAGAATAGCTTAATATCATAAATGCAATCCCTACTTCCAAACTACGGGAAATGCAAGGCTCCCCTGGGTTCGTGTCAGCAATGAACAGAGCACATAGAAATAAGGCATAGTCAGGATCTTGAAATGAGATATTCCATTAGGAAAAGGAGCTCAAAAAGTCGTAAACATCTTATGTGCAGAAAGCATATAAACATTTGGTAGCTTTTCATACAAGAACCTGACAGGTAAAGCCAGCTTGGCCGGCTGAACCGACACTCTCAATCCCGACGTTACTGACGTTGTTTCTGCGGGCGACGCCGTCATATATACTATAAAGCAAGGATGTTTTTCTTATGCTGATATGCTGCCTGTTGTTTTGTTTATGTCATTTATGTCTATACTCAACATCATTGTAATAAAATGTCAAGTTTAAGAAAAAATCAACATAAAACTATAACCATAACAGCTTGCAAAACTGAATATAGAGAGAACAATAGCCGCTTTTGTCACTATGCCGGAAACAAGACCAATAGCGCAGCCAAATTAGGAACTTAATACCACAACTACAGGCTGTCCCAAAAGAAGCTGACGGATTTTAAATTTGAATAACTTCCTCAATTTTTTTAGTTATGCTTGCCAAATTTCATATGTAGGTAGATGAGCCTCTCCGTGATTTTTTGAGATATAGTAAGATATCATACCTCACTTATTCTAATTTTATTTACACAACTTAATCTAAGGTATGTTTTCACAAGGTCTAATTTTAGCAATGAAAAATGATGTTACTCAAATGTCCATCATTTTCATTTTTACATTCTTGTGCTCTCTGCAGGGCATTGTCCAGCACATCACTCAATGTTTCAGGGCTTATGGCCCTAATTTCCTCCTCTATATTGGTTTTTAGGGCATTTATTGTGGCTGGTTTGTTTGCGTATACTCGCTCTTTGAGGTAATCCCAAAGGAAGAAATCTGAACATGTGAGATCGGTACCGCCAGATGCTTGAAGATTTTGTTCGACTTTGGGTACAAAACAAACCACCAATGTGGTTTCAGCAGGGCGGTGCAACAGCGCATACGGCACGAGAAACATTAAATCTGCTATTCGGCAACCGAATAATTTCTCGTGGCTGTGAGATAAATTGGCCACCCCGCTCGCCAGATCTCACATGTTCAGATTTCTTCCTTTGGGATTACCTCAAAGAGCGAGTATACGCAAACAAACCAGCCACAATAAATGCCCTTAAAACCAATATAGAGGAGGAAATTAGAGCCATAAGCCCTGAAACATTGAGTGATGTGCTGGACAATGCCCTGCAGAGAGCACAAGAGTGTAAAAATGAAAATGATGGACATTTGAAAAACTTCCGTATAACTTAAGGAGTTATACTTCCGTATAACTCCTGAATAACTTAAGATTTGAGTAACATCATTTTTCATTGCTAAAATTAGACCTTGTGAAAACATACCCTAGATTAAGTTGTGTAAATAAAATTAGAATAAGTGAGGTATGATATCTTACTATATCTCAAAAAATCACGGAGAGGCTCATCTACCTACATATGAAATTTGGTAGGCATAACTTAAATATTGAGGAAGTTATTCAAATTTAAAATCCGTCAGCTTCTTTTGAGACACCTTGTATAAATACGAAAGCGGCAGCAACAATTGACAAAATAGGCTTACCATTAAACAGTTTTTTTAATTGTGATAGCAACCATTATTTTGCCGCTACAATCAGTTTTGATTATAGACAATCCTTGCTCTTTCACAAGTATTAACGATAACTTGGGGCAAGATTCTTTGTGGGCATTGCTAGTCATCAATAAAAAAATATAATGATCACCATTTCGTGTACAAAAATTGTGAAAGTGCAAAAAATTCATTAACTTTTCGCTACTGCTCACACAAGAGCCGGATGGGTGAAGCCGGTTTGGCCAGTTAAACCAAAATACTAAACCCTGATATTAGTGATGGAGGGCCTCTGTCGGGCGACGCCGGCAAACCTGGCTAGTTACCAATATTGGGCAGCGCAGTTAAAATCCATGTTGGCAAACTATATTCATCTATGAACGGCAATTCGATTTCGGATTCTTTGATGCCAACAAAGACGTTTATTTGTATAAAAGTTTTAGCAATGCTGCTAAGGACAATATATAAAAATTCTTTAATATACATTGATTAACTGTTCATATATCAGTTAGACTACAGGCAGCCCAGTTAAAATCTCTGTGAACAATATTGACTATTTGTCTGACAACATCATTTATAAATAAAATATTTGTTTTGATTTTGAGTAATTTGATGCCAACAAGGATTTTTTCGTCATTTAATTTTTAGCTATGTTGCTAAATACAATGAAATGCTTGCCAAATGTTACTAAAAATGGCACAAAGGCTTGCTGCTTTGATGGAATGATCAATAGGTTATGATCACTTGTATTTGGTCATGATCGAGTAACAGTTTCGGTTCTGCCGTTTTTCAGGCCAATTTAAACCAAGATCTAAATGACGCCGAATCGCTTTGTCATCTACTCTGTTAAACCTGTATATCCTTGTTCTCGAGTATCAGTCTGCTACAGCTTTGCATTACCATAAACTGTCTCTTTAATATTACCTGAAAATTGATTAGGCGTATTGGAAAACAAGCCTAGTTGATTTCAAAAGTTTAAGTCAATTTGACCTGATTATTTTGAGTTGCAATTTTTTTGTAATTATTTGCTGCACCCAATTTTTTGTCGTTGGATTTCAGCAATCAATAGGAAAGTTGCATATGACGTCACACATTTCGCGCCAAAAATGGCTGACCAAAAGCAGTAATTTATGTTGGAAAGGTACTTTTGTATCCACAGGTTTATTTTCTTCTCCGTTTTCACCAACAACATTACATACAATCTACAAAATAACATCACAGTAAAATTGAAAGTTGTTTAAAAAAACTTTTGAGAGAGTGAGATTTTACTTATTGATTTTGGATTATGATTATCACTACTGATCTAACGTATTACAAATGCTACTAGCCTATCACCTAACGAGATATGCAACTAAACCAATCCTTATCATATTTGATGAGAAATCTATTATACATGGAGCACATTTTCAGAGCAAAGTTTTTAACCCTTTGAGGGATAATGTAACACATATGTTACATGATTGTTAATTGTTATATCATTATGACGTAATAACCATTTTTCTGAAATTCATTGTAATTTTGTTGTTACCAAACAATAAAGGAATTGTCTCAAATTATATGAATTAGAATCTTATGGTCCTTAAAGGGTTAAGCGAGTAAAGTAGCACACAAGTTTGCTTCCACAACGCAAAATCATAAAGCTTGAAATTGTACCAGAAAGTTTACCTTACATATACTGTTATTCTGGCTACCAGGTATTTTTGATAAATTCATTTTATTTAGCTCTTCTGGTAATGTAACGTTTATTTAAGTTGATACAAGTTCTTATCGAGCATGCAAAAAACTTTAATATCCGTCAACGTTTCGAACAGCTATACAGCTGTTCTTCATCAGGACTAATAATAAACGAAAGCACGAGTGAGGCAATATAAATAGTTTGCTACGCAATCGAAAGAAAAAGGCAAAACAAAAGGTTTGAAGGCGAATAATAAACAACTGTAGATTACGTCAAATTATCATAAATTTCAGAATAAAAACAATTTTCTTTATCATTGATTGAATTTTCAGAATTATGAATAAAAAAAGATTCAAGAAATCGGCGTTTGGTAAAATCTATTTCAAAGGTTAAAATTTTGCTATGATCCCAGTCAACTCGGTGATCTTTGGTGATGACATGCTTGACCAATGCCGTTTTTTCATTAAAATTGTTGTCATCAACTTTTGCCAGATTTGCTGGCTTTAAATCCCTTTTATGTTCAGCCAATCTTGTTTTGTAAGCCCGTCCAGTTTCCCCAATGTAGATACCAGTGCAATCTCGACAAGGAATCTGGTAAACGACACCGGGTCTAGACGACCTTTCAACCGAGTCTTTTGCCTTTGGTAACATGTCTTTTAAAGTTAAATGCGGTTTGCTACTAACCAAAATTCCCACGTTTCTTAAAATTTTTGACAAAGTCTCAAAGTATCTAGGAACATAAGGCAGCACAACACGTGTTTTAATTTCCTTTTTATCCGCTAAAGATAAATTTGTTTTTCTTTTCAAACTTCTAACTGTGCGTTTTAGAAACCATTTGGGATAATCATTCTTTTTCAAAGCTTCCATAATTTTTGAGGTTTCTAATGTTTTATTTGCCCGCTTGGAATTTAATTGTGATTGAGCTCTTTTTAAAAGACACTTTACCAGTCCTTGCTTCTGACTCATAGAATGCGCTGAGTTGAAATTTAGATATCTGTTAGTGTGCGTTGGCTTATTATAAATCTTTGTCATTAACCCCCCACTAGCTTCTCGAGTAACACAGACATCCAAAAAAGGTATGAAATTGTTGGTCTCATGTTCTGTGGTAAATTTTATATTGGCTTCAATGTTATTAATATGATTGTGAAATTCATCAACCTCTGTTTTTTTAATAATAACAAACGTGTCATCAACATATCTCCTCCAAAATTTGGGTGGGTTTAAAAAGGTTGACATTGCTTCTTCCTCTACATTTTCCATCACTAAATTTGCGATTATGACGGAAACAAGTGAACCCATCGCGATACCAAATATTTGACGATAAAATTTACCACGAAAATAAAGATACGTATTGTCAAGACACTAATTTAATGCAGTCATAATATCAGTCAGGGTAAGGTCAGATCTATCATCCAGGGTGTCATCCTTTTTTAATCGTTCTAATACAACGGTTTTGGCCACAT